>CM030366.1:158488578-159088578 GCA_017893485.1 Hemerocallis citrina | reverse complement strand
AGTTATGCATAGCCCTAATTTCAAAATGGGTGCTTGTTCAACAAGCACATATTAAATAACAGGCTAGGGGCACCAGAATGTTCTAGGCATAAGACGGGTAGACACAGAGCCACTTTCTATAAATAAACCAAGAAGAATTCAAGTGGAACCGCGAACGATAGCAACCACGTCCAAAAGTTCCATAAAATGATCAGAAGTTTTTTTTTTCTTTCTATGAAGAGCATATTCTACAAGACCAAAGCATACTCTACCAGTCCCAGCTCCTGATGAAAACCTACATAAACCCATCCCAACAAGTTACAGAACACATTTCAATTGGTTAAACAAACAGATCATGATAACAATGTTAGACCTATTGTTGAGTCTACTACCAAACTTTTGAACGTTTAAGTGTACATGAACATTGCCATTCAACATCAGCCCCCAACACGAGGCCAGATTCGATTTCGGGTTCTTAGGTCTTCGGTCAACCAACATGATATATGCCACAACATTTTGTACTAACTTAAGCCAATTCACCTTACCAACACCGAAGTAAAACTGATAAGCCATCAAGTTTGAGACTCCAACAAAACCCACTCAAAAAACCCATGTTGTCTCTTCAAGTATTTCCTACCATTACTCGCATTTTCTGCCATTAAGGCCCTATTTGGTATACTAACTTTAGTTACTAGACATTTACCTTCAATCTAAAGTTAACTTTAACTCCAGCATAAACTTGATGTTTAGGAAGCCAAAGTTATCTTAACTACAATGTTTAAATTCTCCTTATATTTCCCAATGTTTGCTCAGTTTTAAAAAAACGGTTCGAGTGAAATTTAGATAACTGCAGTTGGCTCAACTTTTGGGGGGAGAAAACCACAGTTATCTTATCTCCAAAATGGGTGTCAAAAGGATCAAAGTTATGATGACGATAGGTTTTCAAAGTTGAGGGAGATTACTACAGTTATCTCCACTTAACTTTGTTTCCAAACAGGTCCTAAACTGACCAATTTTGTCATAACCACAAATCGCACAAGTTTCCTGCACCTGAATTATATCCAAAAATTTCCAAACCAAAACAAGTATTCAAAATTACCCACACTAACCAACAAAAAACAAAGCAACAAATTCCCACCTGTGGGTCCCACACCCCCTGCCAAAAGTCTCTTCAAAAGTCATGCTTTCACACGTACCCCGTCAGAATCACGTGCTCTAACCCCCCCCCCCCCCCCCCCCCCCCCCCCTTCTATTTTTAGCAATAAAAAAAGACTAGAAAACAACACCCCAAAAATCCCATCTTTCGATTCTTTCCAATCTCACATTTCAAATTCCGTCACCTACTATCCCCGGTCAAAACCGTACGGCTCACAACAACTCCCGGGTAGAACTCATCATCACCTCATAAATTAGGAGATCTATCTCCCAATTTTTTAATCACTAAAAATTTACTACTATTCTCCCCCAAAACAAAATCAAGAACAGATTTTTACGAACTCACCTGAGACGCAGAACCAAAAAAGATTCGATCTTTGATGCTTAAGACGCCGGCTTTTTGCTTCGAGTTGGAATCGGAGACATTAAGAAGCTGAAAGTTTGCTTCTTTATCTCTCTAAACGAAGAAGAAGACGAAGGAGAGGAGTTGAGAGTGGAAACCCAGGAGCTTTCTCTCTCTAGAATGGTGGTGTTTTTTGGGGAGAGAGAAAGTGAGAAGGCGGGAAGAAATGACAGGGGATGAGGATTGAGGAGTGTCGGGAAACCGGGGCATACAAGAAATAAAAACTCTGCCATTTTCTTGTCCGTTTTATAGGGTTTAACGCTTTGTTTCTAAGTTCCCAAAATACCCTTGAGTTTTGACACAACGGGGTTGGGTTTGACACAAAACTCGAACCGACCCAATCCGAATTTGTAGATTTTTTAGAATTAGAAGTATGTGAGAAAGTCCATTAAAAACCGGATTTAATTTAGATTTTATAGAAGCACATCCTTTTGGCTCTGAATCGACTTGCTTTGTACCCGATATAAGATTTGTAACTTAATTCTTATGTGATATGGCTAAAAATAGGATTAAATCGGAACCGTTCAAATCGAACACGAATCTTAAAGCTCAGGGGTAAAATGGTAATTTTATCGATAAATGGGTCTGAAATGGGAACTGGATCTTTCTTCAAAGCCCAATAATCCATAAACGGATCTGTCTTACTGGATACGGGTCCCAACCCATAAGAAACTCAGTCCGTTTGGATAGAAGAAGATTCAGATTTATGATTATCCTTAAACAGCAGTCTTAACCACTTCTATCCATTTACATTGGGAACTAAGAATTTTAACCTTAACCTGAAACTGGTTCTTAAGGCGCCTATAAATACCCCACCCCCCACTGTTACCAGTTAATCAATCTTTTGCCAATTAAAGCTCTTTCTCGGTCAGACTCCGGTGAAGTCGTTTTGACTATTCACATTCTCTCGAATCCACAAATCTATTTGTTTGCCACCATACCGATTTCAGCGGCAACAATATGTAAATTAATTATTTCAGTTGTTCTATATAAAGTCATAAATTAAATTGTACGTACATAAGTTATCAATTCTTATCTGCTCTTCTAAGAGCATCCACAGTCATTTGCTATACTTGCCAATTTGCCATTTTATGATAAATGGAATGCTGCAATCGTTTGCTATTTTGTCATTTTTTGACAAAATTGCTACAGTCGTTTCTCAAAAATGAGAAACAAAATGGCGATTCTCAAATTATAAGAGACGGTATAACATATACCATCCCTCTTATTTTTCTTTTTTTAATCGCTTCGGACGGTATGACATATACTGTCCCAAGATTTTATTTTTTTTAAAATTGGGGTCGGATGGTATAACATATACCGTCCCATTTTTTTTTATTTTTCAATTTTTTTTATTTTTTAAATCCAACGACCAGGTTCGTTAAAAAAATAAAAATAAACATAAAAAAAATCCCTAAATTCCCGGACGGTATAACATGTACCGTCCTTGAATTTGGGGAATTAGTGGGTAGGTTTGGTTTAGTTAATTGGGTTTAGTTAGTTTTTAATTAGATTTAGTTATTATTATATTATTTAATTTATTTAATTAACATATTTTAATAGTTAATAAGTAATTAATTTTAAAAAAAAAAATTAAACGAATGCGACGGTATAACATGTACCGTAGCTCGCATTTTTCAAAAAAAAAAAATCTGCAACGAAAAATATTATACCGTCCCACACAAAATTTTTAAAATTTGAAAAAATATAACAAACAATGACTGCAGAACATTTTTCTATTTGCTACTACTGTAGCTATCAATTAACACCATTGTGGATGCAATGCTACAAATTTTTAACCTTAATAAAATAACTAAAAAATGAGTAAAAACATAATTATCAAATTTGAATAATTGGATTTATCCTATATGAATGATTTGATAGGTAGAGCTCAAAACCGGCCTGGACTAACCCGAAAGGCAAGGCTAGGCTTCTAGTTTGGGTACGAAAAACGTAAAACCCGATAAATTTGGGTGGGATTTGGAATTAGAATAAAAATTCAGGTTGGGTTTAAAAATTGCTTAAAACCCGCTCAATTCGACCCGCTCATAACCCAAGGGATAATACATGGAACCTTTAAAAGGGCGTTTTAGTAATTTGAGCGGAACCGAGTTAGGGTAGTTTGGGAATTATAAGGTTGGTGGAAGGGTAAAAGAACGGAATTCTCATTAGTTTTGTTATTTTTCGGTGCGGTTCGAGCTGAGCTGAGCTGGAATTTAAAAAAGGACTGGGCCCATTGTGCACCCAAAAATGCAACCACTGGACCAACTGAAGAGTGGCAA
Organism: Hemerocallis citrina; assembly: GCA_017893485.1. Classification (NCBI taxonomy): domain Eukaryota; kingdom Viridiplantae; phylum Streptophyta; class Magnoliopsida; order Asparagales; family Asphodelaceae; genus Hemerocallis; species Hemerocallis citrina. The sequence goes on along the minus strand of CM030366.1, from coordinate 159,084,759 downwards.
AATTGAAATTTTTTTTTAGTATTGACCCACTTTTTGAAAATATTGAACAATCTGATCGACCTTCTAAAATATTTACCCCAATAATCTAATTTTGGACACTTAGTATTAACCGTTAATGAAAATAACAGTAGAGGGTAACACCATACCGTTCTTTCAAAAAACGGCATTAGTTTAATTTTTTTTTAGCATGCCGCTAATGGGCAAAACAGCATCAATATATTTTTTATACAAGTGTAAATCTTCTCACTATGAAAAAATTTCAAGTGCTGAAACAACTTATAAATAATGTCGTTATCTCCAACAACGAAATCAAATACAGTTATTGGAGATAACAGCATCAGTTATAATACTCATTAAACTATCTTCCTTCACAATCATTCTTCCAAATAACGGCATGAGATAACTGTTCGTTCTTAGAAACACGGCAACAGTTTACAAAAATAGATTAGCCCAGTATAATAAATAAAATGAACTGCTGTCGTTGTTCCAAATAACAGCATCAGTTATTCCTAACAGTGAATATTATAACTGATATCGTTATTGCTGACAACGGCATCTGCTATTGTCGTTGTTCCAAATAACGACATCAGTTATAGGATATTTTCACATTTGCATTTTTTTTAAGTCAGTGAGAGTACACGATTGGAAATAAGCACTGATGTCGTTACTCCAAATTGCGGCATACGGAAAAAGAATTAACAAATTTCGCTATTAAAACAACAGCATATAAATAACCTATGGCATTATTTTTAATAACGATTACTACTGACGTGTTCAAAATAGAATAAGTTGAGTAAATATTTTTGGAAGTGCGTCAGACGCTCAATATTTTCTAAAAGTGGGTCAGCACGGAAAAAAGTCGGCAAAATTTCACTCGACATGCGAACCAGCAATGAACCTATCTTTTGTTAGGTGGATTATTTCAATTTTTTTTTCCTTTTTTCCAATTCCCTAAGTTTTTGGTTTGATTAAGAAAGATGATTATTATAATTATTAAGATTACGATTGTGATTGATTAATTGATTTTTATAAGGTGAGTGGTTTTAGATGGAACTCTTGTCGGCTAATTTATTGGTTTATAATTTATTTATTTTAGCAAGTTCTTAGACAGACACACATTGTGTAAATACTCTCATAATGATCTCATAATGAAGAGGCGATGTCAGCAAAGGTTGAACTTCTGAAATCTTGCTCATTATATGAGAGAGGCTTATCACTAGATCACAGTTAGGGTCAGTCCTGAATTCTCGGAGGACCAAGATGAAATATCCAAATAATTATTAATAGAGCTCCTAATAGTAATGTATTTTTTAGTGTGCAAAATACGTGCTTATATTTATAAGAGGAATGCAAATTTGGAAGTTCCTAAAATTATAAAAAATTCGGAGGCCTGAGACTGAGACGGCCACCTCACCGGTCTCAAGATAGGGGCCGGCCCTGATCACAGTTGCACTTGCTATTGGTCTATGAATTAGTTTGGTGAATTCAGCGTTACGTAAGACACGTTGGAGATAAATTTTCGTAATTAGCAATATTTGTAGCTATCAATCGAAAGGAAGTAGGTATGTTTTGAATTCCGATTAAATAAGGTTGCGTCTCCTCTTGTTTGTGCTAGATCGTTTATGGTCAGATACGCATCATATAACAAGATTGTGAAGATGATCAACATATAAGAGCATCCACAGTCGTTTTTCTCATATGCTATAAAATGACAGCTACAGTAATAGCAATTGGGGAACGATCGTGCAGCGGTCGTTTGTTATTTTTTTCTCATTTTTCTGTTACATATTGAAAGACCAAATTACCCCATCCTACGATCGTTCAAAAAATAAGGATTGAAGGGCAATTTGGGGGAAAAAAACCCAAAAAAAAATTAAAAAAACCTTGGACAGGATAACATCTCCCGGACGGGAGATGTTTCCCCGTCTAAGGTAATTTAAAAAAAAAATTAGAAAAAAGGAAAGGACGGGGTATGTTTCCCTGTCCGACCCTTTTTAAAAAAAAAATAAATAAATAAAATATTTAGACGGTATATGATATCCCGTCTCAGTCGATTAAAAAAATATAAAATCAGAGCGACGGTATATGTTTTCCCGTCCTTTATATTTTGAGAATTGCTATACTGGTTTCTCATATATGAGAAACCAGTATAGCAAATATGCTATAAAATGGCATATAGCAAACCACTACAGCCCTTCGTTTGCTAAAATATGGCAAATTGGCATTTATAGCAAACGACTGTGGATGCTCTAAGAGACCGTGTTGCTCGGCTTCTGCTTAGGAAAAAAAAATGCACCAATTTTTTTAAATCCTTTTGCTCGATAAATTTACATGTATGATACAATAGTTATTTATATCCTACGTCAAGTTGAAGAAATCAATTGATATACAATGTCGAGGAAATCACCATGAACTTAGAGGCTATTTAGGACAATTACAAAACTTCTTTTACATTTACTTATCTCTATAATTTCTTTTCCGCTAAATTTGAAAAGGAAAAAAAATCTTGAACTATGTCTTTATACAGAAAGCCCTTCTGACCTTTTTTTAAGTAGAAAACCTCCTAAACTATTGTTGCAAAAAATTGACCCCGCCAACGTGAGACTTCTGCTAAAGTTTTTTTTTTGAAGGGAAAAGGTGGAATAACGCCACCCTGTTTCATTAATAAGGAGTTAATAAAACAACCCGGTGTACTGGGAGAATACAAAAGTACAATGCAGAAAGTAAAACTTTAGCAGACTTCTGCTAAAGTTGAGAGAGGTTTTTTACAATAATGCAAGATATATGATATTTTTTTAAACAACTTGCAAATATGAATGAGATTATCTGATACAAGTAGAAAAGTTAAATGTGTTTTTTTGAAATACTTCAGGAGGGCTTTTTTGCAACAACCATACTTCGGGGGGGGAGGGGGGGGGGGTTGGGTTGCATTTAAAAAAAAGGTCAGGGGGTATTCTGCAATAAAAAAGGTCAGGGGGTTTTCTCCATAAAGGCCATAGTTCAAGGGGTTTTTTTTTGGGTAATGCTACACCCACAACCTTTTCTTACAACCTTTCTTTTACAACCTTAGGTGGCACAATTTCATTGGAATGTATTGTAGAGTAGGTTGTAGTGAGTTGTACACATCTCCAATAAGATTGCGCCACCTAAGGTTGTAAGGTTGTAAAGGTTGTAGGTGTAGCATTACCCTTTTTTTTTGGTAATGCTACACCTACTACCAAATCTACTACATTTTCATTTACTACCTTAGGTGGCACACTATTAGTGAAGGTTATTGTAGAGTAGATGGTAGAAATATTCAATAGTAGTGTAGCACCTAAGGTAGTAAAGGACAATGTAGTAGATTTGGTAGTAGGTGTAATATTACCCTTTTTTTTTTTTTTTTTTTTTTCAAATCTAGCATTTCTTTTTTGAGTAATGCTTTAGTCACTACCAATTTCACTACCATTCTCTGCACTATCTTAGGTGGCATACTCCTATTGGAGAGTTTCCCCATCTACTCTATCTTTTCCTACCTATTGGAGTGTGCCACCTAAGATAGTGAAGAAAAATATAGTGAAATTGGTAGTAGATATAGCATTACTCTTCTTTTTTATATCCCACATACTCTATCTTTCTCTAACTATTGGAGTATGCCACCTAAGATAGTAAAGAGAAATATAGTGAAATTGGTAGTGGATCTAGCATTACTCTTTTTTTTTATATGATAAGTTAACTTAAAGTAGCTTTAAACACTAAGCATATATGATGCATGCACGTAATTGTTACGTGTCAGATTAGCTACTTCTCTTTCTTAAAAGAAGGGAGGGGTGGGGTGACTGCTTCAATCTTGGTTAATCCTCCAATTAATAAGCTAATTATGTAATTAATGAGTAAAATGCATATATGGAGTATTATATCAAGTATTTTACCGCGAATTCAAGCATAATTAAGTTTGAGCTATATCCCTAAATTGTGAGACTTTGATGAATAATAATGCAGTGAGCTTGAATGAGCTATATATTCTAGCAGATGCAAGCTGTGAACATTTGTATTTAGGTAAACCTACAAACACATTACCAAAATCAATGTTTAGCCTCTTATAGGCAAATATTCATCGCATATTGCTTTTGGGTGAACTATTTTGGACCGTATCTGTATTTATATTTGTATTCGTGACAAGAGAATAGATACGAATACGAAAATACTTATAGCCCTCCCTTATCATTCCTAGTCATAAATCTCATGTCGACATGAGATTTGTGACTAGGACATGAGATTTACGACTAGGAATATGTGTACGGTCCAAGTGTGTCGTGACCAAACTTGAATTGGCACTATTTAATAGAGCTTTCATACGAGAAAATTTTGCCGTACTGACCCACTTTTTAAAAATATTTGACACCTTGATCCACTTCCGAAAACAATTAGCGAACTGACTCACGTCAGCAACAAACATTCTTGGGGAGAACGGCATAGGTCATTTCGATGCCGTTCTTCCCAATAACGGCATCTGTTTGAAAAAAAAGTTTCATACCGTTATTGTAAATAACGGCATATGTTGCTTTTAGTCGAAATAGCAAACAGTATCAAATTTTCACTGAGGGACAAGTGTGAAAAGAATTTAATCTATGCCGTTCTCCGAGAGAACGACAAGGTTTATACTGATGCCGTTATTTTGAATAACGACATCAGTAAGTTTCTAATTTGCACAGTTACCTATACTCATATTTCCATAAACCTTTCTCCTACCCTTTGTCATTCGTTTTTTTCACTCTCTCTCTTCACTCCCGTAACCCACAAACCCTAGATCCCTAAATCAAAAAGTTCCAACTATTGGAGTGCTCTACAATTTCATATATCCTACCTCCTTACTCCCACTCTCATTTCATTCTTCATCCACAACGATTTTTCAAGCTAGCGACAATATGGTCTAATTTGAAGGTTTTATTATTTTAACTGTATGTTTGATATGTATTCCTATGTTATGCTTATTATGAGTAGTGAATGACTTGAACATGTTTGAATTTAAATGTTTAGGTATGGAATATGATATCCCTATTTGGTTATATTTTGGGGGTGAAATAATTAAAAATCCCAAGATTGGATATTCTTATAGTGATGTTGAACCGGTAATTATTTGGGCTCCCCGCAACTTTATATACTCAGAATTAATAGATAAGATATATGAAGTCACCAATTGAGATAGAAGTGAAATGAGTGTGAAAATCAGCCCGTTATGCTGTCGGTAAAGGGGATGTGCAATATTTCATATTGGTACCCGTAGATAATGACAATTCTCTGAGGTCCATGATGGGTAGGACACTTGATCCAAATTATAGTTGGAACGCAGTTAAGTTATATATCGACCAAACGAGACTTCCAAATACTAGACGGGTTGTTATTGAAAGTCTAAGGCCTGCACGGACTTTGAAACCATCTGCCGAGTCACATGCTAGAATTTCAAATACAGAAGAAGATATTAGCACAACTCCAACGGAACCCGTTTCCTCCGAATACGAGCAGGTACATCCGCTGATATTGTCACAAAATATTTTGGGAGCCGGCATGGCAATGGAAGCCTTCGACAACGCCGTTGTAAATAACAATTTAGTCGAAGAGGAAGAATATGAGGAACGCGGTCTTGAAGATGATGATGAGGAGGTTGTCATTGAAGCTCCGGTTGTTGATGTCAATGTTGATGTGCCGGCTAACAATGCCCGCGTGTTGCCAAGTCAGGACACAAGTGCAGCTATGCATGAATCTCAATCGAATGAATGGATGTCTCGTGCCACCATACATGAACATGGACAGTCTTCCATTGGCTCTTCCAACTTGGATGAACTCTTCATAGGTTAAAGATTTCCAACCAAAGATGCTCTACAACATTAAGTGAAGATGTACGCCGTGAAGAACCGCAGAGAATTCGTGACGGTAAAATCATCTGCCAGTCTATACTATGTGAAATGTAAATACGCACCCATCAACCATTCAGTCGAGGACATTGCAGAAAATCCGGCACTTCAAAATGTAGTTGGTTGTCCATGGCGATTGCGTGCAATTTTTCCAAAAGGCCGTAATTATTTCGTGGTAAAGAAGCTTGAAGGTGCACACACATGTGTGAATTCTACATTGACTCAGGATCACAACAAAATTGATTCCACAGTTGTATCGACGGTCATATTGGATGTTATGAAGCAACAACTCGCAATAACACCAAGAGCCATAATTGGAGTGAAGGGTAGGTTCCATTACACAATTTCATATTGGAAAGTTTGGAAGGCTAAATATAAAGCAATTGAGCGACTATATGGTTCTTTTGAAAAAGCTTACACTAAATTGCCATATCTACTCAATGCAATTCGAGCTTCATATCGGGTACGACTATACATTGGGCGAAGATTGCGTCCAGTCCGGGCAAAGAAACTTTTAAGGGTATTTTTTGGGCATTCGGTCCTTCCATCGAGGGATTTAAGGCATGTAGACCAGTTATAAGTGTAGACGGCACTCATTTGTACAAAAAATATAAAGGCTGTTTATTGATTGCTGTTTCACCAGGCGCAAATGGTATGTTGTTTCCATTTGCGTTTGCACTAGTTGACGGTGAAAGTATAGAGACGTGGACATGGTTCATATTCGGTGCTTCGTCATAGATCGTGTAGGTCTATGTATCATTTCTGATTGCCATGCCAGTATTTTATCAGCAATGCAAAATGAGTTCGGTATATGAAAGGAACCATTTGCATATCATCGGTTCTGTATGCGGCATTTTGATAGCAATTTTCATCAAAAATTTGGTTGCAAATTTTTGATGAGTAAGTTGAAGGTGATCGCGTGTCAAAATCAGTGGAAGAAGTTTGTGTAATACCCCGATTTTCCTTAATACATAAAGATTATTTATTTTTCATATGGTATGCTTGTGTAGCATGTGAATATTATTTTCTCCACATGATGAATAAAGTATATTGTTTCCTATAAAGCATTTTTCTTAAAGCCCAATGTTGATTTGTTTATTTTCTCTTTTAAAATATTTATTTTGGCCCAAATGAACTTAAGCCCATAAATTTAACCTTTTATTTATTTTCCTACAACCTATTTTGTGTAACACTTTTTCTATATATGAAACTTATTTTTGTACAAATTTTATTAATGTGAGTTGTGCATGCACGTGCATTTTGCACACACGTGCATTGAACACACTCTTTGGCCGGATTGTGGTAGTGTAGTGGGATCATGGGCGGTTAGGCTGTGTGAGTGTGGGTAGTTTCTCAACCCCCTAATGCATCTCAACCTTTGATCTTGCAACTCCCCAATAGATCTTAGCCCTCCATTCTATTTATCTCCTAGTATAAATACCCCTCTCATTTCCCTATCTCCTTTACACTAAGATTTTCTAAGATTAAGTGAGGGGTATTCGTGAGTTTGTGTGTGTGCTTTCCTGTGGAGGCCGAGTAGCATCTGAAGGATCGGTGTGGAACAAAGGAGCAAGGAGCAAGAAGGCGTTCTCTACCTTGAGGAGTTTTTGCGGGATTTCAATTACTTCTTCATATAAGGTGGGTGTTTCTCAGGACTTCTAATGTAGGAATGATACCATAATTATTATGATTGCTACCATGTTATAAAAAGTGAATTGAATGTAGTAAAAATTGCTTGAACATGCTATTAATATTGAGAACGGGACTGTCGGTACAGTCGACTGCCATGTGAGCCAGCGGACTGGTACGAGACACCTTTTTTATGATGTGTTGATAAACATGTGTGCGAATGGACTTGATGGTGTGATTACTAAATTGATATTTTTCCCTATGACACATATGATGGAGGGAAGGTAAATGAATGAAGAAGAGCTAGTGATGATTAATAACTTAGAATTGTCGGAGCAGTCGACTGATGTTGTGTTCAGTCGACTGATGTTGTGTTAAGTCGACTGGTACTTCAATATGATTGTGACTATTTGGAAGTTCCATAAATTAAGATATTTCATTATGTAGACCCAGCATGATGACTTGAAATTTATATCTTTATCTTCGTAAGGAAGCTATAAATATGTGTGAATGCATGTTCAAGAAATTTTCCCTTGAGGAGGAGATAACATTCGTAACTTGAAGTTTCGTGATTGCATTATTACTGAACAAGAAAACCCTGTTTATGAAACATGAAGTTAGGCATACTGTAAATTGATATCATGATACAAGTACATGTAAGAACTGTAGATAATCCTTTAATTTGAAAAGTGGATCTGTCCAGTCGACCGAATGCGTGTAGCAAGTCGACTGAGCTGAACTTAGAATTGTGCTGTTGGAAATCCCAGGACAGACGACTGGTTGATAAACAGTCGACTGCCATGTGGACAATATTGTGAACATGAAAAGTTGCGGAACAGGCGACTGGTTGTGTACAACAGTCGACTATCCCGAGCATTTATGATGAACCTGTATGTGACTGTATGAGTCGACTGGTGTTCTTCCAAGTCGACTGTACAGAGTGGACCTTGATATATTTGAATTCATGTTATTTGCTGTTGGTAATTGTGAACGTTATGATTTAAGTCGATGGACTCTGTTTATGGCTGTATGAATTATGTGAAATGAATCATAGATGAGAATTGAGAATTAGATGAAAATATGAAAGGCTAAATCATGATAAGAAAGTCTGTGAGACTCTAAAATGAATTATGAGCTGAGGATGCTCAATTGGATATTGTGAATTTGAAATTGAACGAAAGAGTAGCTAAGTCTCCCCCGGCAGTGAAATGAAAAGGTATTGAAAAGAAGGCCAAGGTTGGTCATGTGTAAATGAAATGGTAAGTCCGGTTTGGTGGAGAGGCTAACTCTAGAGCTTGATTTTTATTCATGATTCTAATCAATTTAATAATAGTGTGGAGGTGATGAAGGTGAGAGAAAAACATGAGTATGAGAGCTAGGGTACGGTGCGGGTGTGTGAGCCGCAGAATGCATGCTTGATGAGTCAAGACATGGCGCGGGCACAACTCAGTAATGATCGGACTTTAGTCACGCTTGTGGGATGTTTTGGTGACTGCAAGAGGATTGTGTTCAGGGAGGAGGCTGAATTGTCGCAGAATGCATGCTTGACGAGTCAAGACATGGCGCGAAATTCTACTCCAGGGGCCAGGATACATGCTTGTACTCATAGAATCATCTAGGATACTCACTGAAATTACAGAAGTAGAGTAAGTCATGGCGGGGGATTGAACCCTACAAAAATGAAGAACGATTAAGAGGCTTGCCCTCGAACCTATGTAGTATGGGATGCATAGAATTCGAACAAGTGCGCATTAGTGTCATGTTAATTAAATAAATTGCATTAAGGATTAAGTGCATAATCACGACACGACATCATTAAAAGTTCCCTTTTGTTTTTACATGCTTATATTGAACAAGTTGTGATTTGTTAAGAAATGAGATCCATTATACTGTTTCTGGCATAGAGAGGATGGCCATGTATAATTATCGTCGGTTGAATAAACTGACGTACCCACAGTTTTGTATGCAAGATAAATTACATGTAAAGAGGAATGGATGCATAAAGATCTCATTATGTTGTTGTTCATTTATGTAAATGTTGTATATTTTGCTTCCGCTGTGTAAATTTAAATGTAAGATGTTGTAACTCTGATGTAAAAAAAAAAGTTTGAATTTCCTTGTAAAATTGTACTCAAAGAAAGTGAAAAGATCCTGTAGAACATCTCGAATTCAGTGATTTGGGATTCGGGGCGTTACAGTTTGAGAAAAGATGGCACAACTTAAAGCGACCAATGCTGATGGGGCTAATCGGTTGAAGGAGAAAGCGATTGAGAAGTTAGCACTTTCTACCGATGGAACTTGTAAGTATGGTATAATGACAACAAATCTATCGGAAGTTTTCAATTCGGTTCTAAAAGGTGTTCGTAGATTGTCTGTCATCGCAATTGTACAACAGATTTTTTTTCGTTTAAACATGTATTTCACTGATCGCCGTGAAGCCGTGCAGACGCTTATCAGTGAAGGTAAATTATGGGCACCACGCATTCAGGGTCTTATTGATGTATGCCGTGAAAAATCTAATTTACATGAGGCAATAATGTTTAATAACCGGTCATGTATTTTTGGGGTGAAAATGGGTATTAGAATGGATAGTGGATATCAAAAGGGTGGACATTGGCACACGGTAGACCTCGAGAGCCGAACTTGTACTTGTGGCAAATTCCAACTATATCACATTCCATGCTCTCATGTGTTAGCGGCATGTGCTTCTTGTGCGCTTGATTATTAACCATACATTGATGAATTTTACTCTACCGGTTCATTAGCACAAACGTGGGCACCAACTTTCAATCCTATTCCAGACGAATCTTATTGGCTGACACAAAGTGGACCGGTGCTCATAGCCGATTTAAGTCTTCGTCGGGTGAAAGGGCGACCAAAAAGTACTCGTATCCGCAATGACATGGATGCTCGAGAAGGTAGGAGCACTGGGAAAGTTTGTCCGAAATGCGGAGTGAGTGAACACAATAGACAGAGTTGTAAGAATGTACAGAGTGTGGGGACTTTCCAGTCTACCGGTACTTGAACTTGTATCCCGTTATTGTATTAATGTTGTAAAATCTATCGTTAAGTTAGTAAGAATTAGATAGCTTTTGTTTTATGCTGCGTAATTTAAATTTAAATAGTTAAGAATGAGATATGTGGAGTGAAATGTTGTTGAATTTGAGTAAAATTTAATTTCAGTAATTTATCTCCACAAAACATGCACAAAAACATACACTACTATTCCTATAACAGATGTCGTTCTTCTGAATAACGGCATCTTCGGGAGATGCTGTTATTCAGAGGAACGACTGTGAAGACAGAAAGAATGGCAGAAGTCCCAAAATTTCCGTTTTTGACACCGAACTGATGTTGTTCTTCAGAATAACGGTATTCTTAAGAGATGCCGTTATTTAAGATAACGACATCCTTAACTAATGCCGTTATTTTGGAGAACGACTGTGAAGACAGAAAGTTTGGCAGATGTCCCAACTTTTCGAATTTTCCCATTTAACTGATGTCGTTATCTTAAAGAACGTTACCGGATTCAAATAACGACATCTGTTATTGCTGTTTTTCAATTAAAACATGCACATACATGCACAGGCCTCATACTCCACTTCAATACATGCACAGACCACATTTCATCAACATTTTTCCACATTTCAACACAACATTTCATCACTTCACTTCAAGTTTTTTCAACTCATGAACTCATGAACTCATCAATCAATCAATTATTTCCATACACTTTAATTGAACAAAAAAATTACTTTAATTCACTTCAACACATCAAATTCAAGCACAGACTTGATTTTCGATTTTCTCATGCACTTCAAATTCAAGTACATAATTCATACAACCCAAACACTCATCAAGTTAATTCAATTTTTTCAAAAACATACATTTATAAAACATTTAACTAGTAGTCATCAACATTTTCCTAGAATTACATGAAAACTCCATTAAAGTTACAACAACCGACTCATAAAGTTGATTCATGAAAAAAAACTAACTAGGCATATATTGTTGTGGCTTCCTCCTCTTTCGATCCGGGACTTTCCTCCTACGATCCCCAATCTCTTGTGTCACAGGAGCACTTGGACCAACATCTCCTTTTGCCCACCTTCTACTTCTTCAATCTCAGGTGCTGCCAATTCACTATGTGTAGGAGGAAAGCGAACACTCTTACTCCTTCTCGGAGGGTGTGAAGGAGTTTGTGGTTATCTTCGAAGTGGGGCGGGAGGTTCTGTATAACCCTGTTTTTCGTTTTATGTATTTTTAGTGTATTTTTCATTTTGGTAATTTTTTCTCTCTTTATATTCCTCTTGTATTTTCTGAACTGTATATTGAAGTTATTTTCAATATATATTCATTTATTTCATTTTGAGCTCCTTGTATTGGTTTTTGTTCGTCTTTTGTTCCGTTATTCGTCTATTATTGTTCTCTCTTTCATTTGGTTTTTGTCTTCTTTATTTTGTGCTCTTGGGTGCTTATGGTGGTGTTGGTTGCTCAACCTATTTCCAATCCTATTGTTTGATCCTTAATAGATTTACCAAAGCCAAACTAAACCCATTCCTATTTTAAATCCTATGCAATTAATCCATATCAACAACCATTAAACAACCCTATTACTACTACTAATTACCCACAACCCAATTACCCAATAACCCAACTCATATTCTAAACCCTAAACCTCTCATATATATACATAACTCTCTCTCTCCCTCACCAAAAGAAAACCCTAGCCTCCGTCTTGCACCCTCAGCCTCCCCCTTTGCTTGCGCCGTACACACCCGATGCCAACCCTAGGCCTGCACTCCAACCCGCACACCTCCCCTCATCCTGATCTCCAACCACCTCCGACCACCACGATACCTCATCCCCTTTGCCGATCAACCCTCCAAGCCACAAGCCGCCGCCATTCATCTATCTCTTTTTTGTGGGTTCTCTCTTCTCTTGCTTTGAGAAGCGTGCCGTGTGTTCGTGCGATTGTTCGTGGGTTCGTTGCTCTTGATTTTGGATTCTCTTGTTTGTGGATTTTCGTTTGTTGCCCGGAAATTCGTTCCCATATTCTTGGATTTCGTTTTGTCTCGGTTAAGGCAAGTAACTTTTACTCCAATTTCTTTGTTTGATACAAGCTAAAAATACCATCTATAGTATAGTTGGGTCTAGAGACGACTCTTGTTTGTGTTATCTTTGATGGGTTTTGTCTCTATTGTAAAAACTTGATCATAGTTGCCTCACGACACAATATTGACATAAATTAATTTAGGTTTTACCCGTTCTTGATTTGATCATGTATGTGAGACTTCTTGTGAGAATTTGGATATTTGTTGAGAACCATGTGATAAACTTGTTTAAGATATGTTAATAACCCTAATTCATAATGTTTGGACACTTGGTAGACTCGATTTCATGCTTGGTTGTGCTTTGAACAAGTTTTGTATGATATATGTTGAGTTGTTGTTAAAGGGAAAAATTTGTATTTTGTCGTTGATCTGTTTTGTTTGCTGTTTTGGACTGTCTTGAAGTCAGTATCTTGGTTCCAGTATAAAACATAAATTTTAGAGAATTTCATCTATTTTCCAACCCTTCTGACCTTGCTTGATTTATTTTTCGTATGTGTGAGATATGACTGATTTACTACAGAGGTATCGATCTTTTCCAGATTTCGTTTCCTGTTGATTTTGATAACTAAATTAATTTCATACTTTTGCTACACATATTACTTTGATCTGAAACTTTGGTCAGTTTTTCTATACATATCTAGGGATTACCCAGAATTTTGGTGAATTTTATTGATGAGTTTTATGTGTCGTTTCATGCTCGTTTATGAAAACTATACTTGCTGTATTTTACACACTGTCCTGTAAAGAATTGTGTTTTTATCCTGATTCCTTTTACTGAATGGAAAATATTTGTGAAATATGAAATTTATTTTATTTTATCTATTTTCATCTCCCTTTGGCGAATTTGGATTTTGTTTCACGGCTTGCGAGATATTTCAGTTTTTGTATAGCAGTGTTGGGAATTCCAAATTTGCCAACTACCGTTTCTTGATGATTTCTGATTTTGGCTGACGAAACTAAGCTTTCTGGAAAATTATGAAACTTTATATTTTGATGCTAGACATATAGGTGAATACCTCAGATTTTTTCTGAATTTATTTGAGAGGTTTTGCTGCAGTTTTTCTGACTGAGAATTCGTTTTCCTGATTTCTGACTGAACATGTTTTCTGGATTCAACCCTGTTTTGAGTTATGATGCTGTGAATTACTATATAAATTATTTATATTCGCTGGATTCGTGTGGAAGTATATTTTCTAGATTCTTTGATAGATCTAGATTTGGATATTTGTAGTAGCAGGAATCACTGTTTTAGTACAACACTGTCTTACTGTCCTGAATTAGAAAGCTAGATGTTTTATCCTGTTATGTGTTATCTTGTACCTATATTTGTTTATCTTGCACCCTGAACCCGATACATGCTTATACCTTGTTATCCTTGCTTTGTTTTACGACACATACATGCATGCCTAATTATAATAATGAATGACCAAGCCGGGGTTAAGGGAAAGATCTAGTAGTGGAAAATATAGAAACGTGTACTTAGAAGAGGACCTGTGTCCTGCCTGCCTGTTACGTGTTCATGACTACATGATTCACGATCTTGTTACCTGTACCTGACTGCATGATTCCCTATAGAAAGATGTATTCGGAAGATAACCACTAGGTTATACCTGTTTCTTGTACCTAACTGCATGCTTCCCTATAGGAAGGTGTACTCGGAAGAGAACCACTAGGTTCTACCTGTTCCTGTTATTCCTATTATCCTGAACCCTGAGTACACTGTCTTATGGACTCCACTATGAAATCTAAAGCGAAATTGTTTGTTGTAGCAACCATGTAGTAAAAGTGGGGATGCATGAAGTACTACTTAGATAGTAATATAACAAGACTTGACATGATATAATTTGATTTCCTGTATACCTGTATACCTAATTATCCTGTTACATGATTACCTATTTACCTGTATACTTGTTATATGATACCTGTTACATGTTTACTTATTTACCTGATTACTTGACACTTGATACATGTTACCTGTACCTGTTAGTATACCATGCTACTTGTTTCAATTTTCCTGATTCATGTTAGATATGTGTTGACACACTTATACTATGCTATGCTTGTTACTTAGAATTATCTATCCCCTGTACTTGTATCCTACATTATAAGTGGCCCGTAACTTGCAATTGACGGGTACTTGTTTTTTTTTCCTTCTCCTGCACATTTACTAATTGCAGATCAGGATGGTCGACTGCCAGATGGTATTGGCGAGATGATGTATTAGTGCTGGATTTTCTGCTCTATTATTATTATTAGTTGTTGCTTGAACTTGAATAAATTGTACTCGATTACTTAGATATTTATTTTGTATATGGGCGATGTGACCCAGGATATTTATCTTGTCTAGATTCTGATTTATTTGAGATTTATATATTTTTGGTTTTAAGTAAATTCCTGTTGGTATCTTGTTTCAGTTATGCATGTCTGGTTGTATCTTTTGCTTCCAACTCTGATTATTCCTGTGATATGTTGTAAAGATTTCTGAACAGCTTATGGATGATGAAAATCATTCGCTGGGCCAATGTTATGTGCTCGTATTCCGTATTTTTGGAAAGCAGGACGTGACATTCTATTTCAACTGTTTGTTGTGGTGGAGGTGGTGCTCGGCTTACGCTTGGTCGGGCCATTTGAGTTGGTATTTCGGTTGAGCATAGAAGGGCATCAAAGCGCGAACCGTCAACAACTTCTTCAAGAGAAGTACGACATGGAAGTAGGAGTTCTCTCGCCAATTCCTTGCATGCCTTCGAAGCGTTGCTCTTCAAGACATGAGCACATTTCCTCGCAATGTCCCATGTGTTGTCAATCTACATTAGGAATAAAAATTATTAGTAGTAAACCAAACTTTTATTAAACAAACATAAGCAAAATGTTGTGAAAAAAAGTTATTAACACTAAGTTACTTTACCCTTAATCGATAGGAGGAAGCTTTGGTTGATACATGGGTTGCGATGTGGAATGTGCGGGTGGTGGTTTCACTTGGTGCCTAGGTGTCGGTTGTTGGATACCCGCGGGGAGATCCGTTCTTGGCGCTATATAAAACCGTATGATACGACGATACCATGCCATGTAGCCGGTTTGCAAGGATCCGTCGTACGGCACAATCGCTTCTACAACCAAGTCATACTTCCTCTCATTCCAACATGCTACATGAGCACGGTGGTGATCGGCCCAATCCATATTCGGTAAACGACCTTGACCGGTAATATTGTGAAATCTACGGTCGTACATTGAGTTTTCGGGGATGAGCTGTTATGCATTGAATTGGCGGAGGACACGGCCAGGGTAATAGAACTCCACAATTGAAAAATTTACAAGTGGAGCTCGTGTCAACCATAATTGATTATTGGCAGTGCAAATGGGGGGAGAAGATGTAGCCTTTCGTCTGTATACGGTGTCCAGTGGACGTACTCTTCCCTCAGCTAATCGAGTTCATCCCTATAGTATGTGAGCACACCGCGTGGGTTATCTCTCTACGTGAGCTTACCCGTCCAGTACGCACCTAGAGGAGCCTTCAACACTGGATTTTCATGTGGCACATTCCAATGAGTTGAAAGTACAGTTACCCGGGGCCGGCGAAGATGTATTCGTTCCCAACACCATATTTGCAGTATCCCCATCGGTCCGATCATTTGGATCGATCCCATCCAACAATTGCACAGGGCACGGTAAAGGGAGGCCAGAGCCGTACTTCCCCAACTATATCGACTGACTTTATGTATGTCAGCGATCAATGGAAGGTACATCAAATGCAATACATCACCAGAAGAATTAGGGAAGAGAATACCTCCAATCATCGACATAAGATAAGCACGCGTATAACATTGGAGTTGGTAGTCCATCGGTTCGTCTGGCAGACTATTATTGAACTCTGTATACAGCCAAGAACGTCGGACTGATTCCCCGACGAATACACTCATATCATCTTCATCAACCTCGTGCCCAAGATAATCTCTTAACAACTCCACTTTATTGAACATTAGGTTGCCGGTCACGGCCAACCCATCGATTGGAAGACCCGATATGATGGCTATATCTTGTAGGGTGACCGTCATCTCCCCAACGGGTAAGTGAAACGTGTGTCTCCGGCCTCCATCGCTCCACAAGAGCGGTAAGTAGTGCATGGTCATATTTTACTTTCGCCAACTTTGACATTCCATAAAATCCGTTACTTACCAAATAATTTTGAATACGAGGGTGCGTCGGCAAGATGGTGTGCATTCGGAAACTCATATTTTCAACATCTCTAGTCCAAACGACCTGCGACCTATGATCTTCTTGCAGATAAAGCACAGTAGAATCTAAAGGACCCAGATGTCCCCGTGGTACATGTGAAGTACCAGATGAAGCACCCACATCATCGGAAGAAGATGGTTGTGTAGGATCCATTTACCTGTCAATATTAAATATAACGTGTCAAGTACAATATTAATAAACATTACGAGACTAGAGATACTAAAAACTGTACTAAAATATTACTAAACATTAACAAACAATCACCACCACAACATCTCCACACACTACAAACAGATGAATCTAAGTTCACATAGTAGCAATATAGGTCATCCACATCTCAATCTCCTATAAAAATCACTTCACATATCTATTACTTACGTGTATCTAATCTACATTGATTTTACTATACTACCAATATAGCTCTTACTGATCAAATTCAACATTTCATAAACTTAAGATCAACAACAGTCCATCAGTACATTTCCATAATTACTACTTGGATAAAACAAATCTACAGCACTTTGTACTATACTACCAATGCATACAGCTCTCATACATCAAAATCAACATTTTAAAAAAAATTAGGGATTTTGAAAACTTACCGCAAATTCGGATTCCGGATTCTTTCGAAAAGAAATGAGAGAATCAAAACTAAAGTCTATGTTTAATTGTTGTTTGGCAACTTACAAAACACTCCAATAGTTGGGATTTTAGAAATTTTTGATTTAGGGATCTAGGGTTACGGGAGTGAAGAGAAAGAGAGAAAAAATCGAAAGACAAAGGGGGAAGAAGAATGATTTGGGGCTCCGAATATAGGAAACTGTGCAAAATAGAAAATAACTGGTGCCGTTATTCAAAATAACGGCATCAGTATAATCCTTGTCGTTCTCTCAGAGAACGGCATAGGTTAATTTACTTTAACAAATCTCTCTCAGCTCACAATTGAGACTATTAGATCTTTGGACAAAATGTAACAGATGCCGTTATTTGGAATAACGGCATAAAAGATTTTTTTAAAAGAGATACCGTTATTGGGAAGAATGACATCGAAATAACCTATGCCGTTTTTCCCAATAATATTTCTTACTGACGTGTCCTAAACTGGGACAGATCGCTAATTGTTTTCGGAAGTGGGTCGGAGCGCCAAATATTTTCAAAAAGTGGTCAGTGCGGCAAAATTTTCTTCATATGACACTAAGTTAGAATGAGATTGATTGTATCCAGACATTTTATGATTTATTATGTGCCACTTGTAGCTGTAGATACATTAAAGTATGTCCTTTTTTTTGGGCCCATCTCCTTCATAGTTCATAATGTTATTGCATGCATGAACTTGAATTAATACTACTAAAAAAATTTAGTCTATTAAATTTATTTATGTTGCTCTGTTTTCAAGCATGCCCAGTTTCATTTTTTCACCAATATGGAAAGAGGATGGGTACAAAAATTGAAGTACTTGTTGCCATGTTTAGTGTATGCTTTGCACAACTATGATGATGGTTGGCCCGCTCTCAACGGTGGAAGGATTACAGACTGCAGCTTACCCGACCCGCTAACAGGCCCAGTTGTTAGCTCCAAACGGACAATCACTTTTATTGAAAAAAAATCTTCAAAAAAAAAAAAACTATGATGATGGTTGGAACCACATCATGGAGGCAAGACTGTTTCTTGCTTGCTCACTAGTTTGACACACTGCATTTAGGGCCGTGAACCGGGTTGGGTTTGACACGAACCTGTTCAACCGCAAAGATGGACATCTTCTCTAATCTCACATTTTGCCCTGTTTCGATGAGGTCTGATACAAACATTTGAATCTATTTCTTGCAGTTGCAGCTACCTCCAACTTAGCAATAAGCCAGAGGTATGTACCACTTAAAGTCTAACAAGGGATATTTACAAATACTTACAAGTAACACTTGTTAGTACAAGTCTTTCAGGATTAATTTAAGCTTCAGTATGTAATTTTCATTCTCTTTTCCTGGAATATCCAAGACATGTTGACTATTCCTCCAGAGCTGGCCCTCAGTTAACGGGCCCGAGGCGAACTCCCCAAATGGGACCTCCCATGCATTTTAAAATATATATATATATATATATATATATATATATATATATATATATATACACACAAAAATTTGTACATTGTTCAAAGCAAAATATGTAAAATATTTATCATCAAATAACTGAGAAGAAAGAGTTAAAAAAGGTTTGTTTTAAATGTGGGTTTTGGGTTTCGGGTTGAGGGTAATGGTTTTGGATTTGGATTTGAATTTGAATATGAGTTTCGGGTTTGAGTTTCTACTGATTTAAATATGGATTTGTTTTAAATCACCCATATTTAAAACCTCAAATTCAATCAAACCCAAATAATTTAATCAAAATTCTAAAGACTCAAATATTTATTTTTGGAAGCCCCTAATAACAATATGTTTTTACGCACAAAATACGTGTTTATATTTACAAGAAAAGTACAAATATGAGTACCTCTAAAATAGCAAATTATCGGGGGGGTCCTTATCGGCCTCTAAGGTGGGGCCGGCCCTGATTCCTCCCATCACAAATATTCAAACTATTGTCCTCACTAAACATGAATTAGGCGCCGTAACATCATGTCGACAACAGGTTAACGAACAAGAGTACATAACTAAAATTTGAATGGGATACACGTCATGCTCCAGAACATTGATATCTCAGTTTCCTCTATTTCACAGTTAGTACCCTTTCAGATTGACTAATCACGGTAAAATTGCAGCATTCCCTATTGCAATATCATCTGCAAGCCACTCAAGCTGGTAGTTCAACTTTAGAATTGTTTTTCCAGCTGTAAGAAATGAGAATAACGAGGATGGGTGACTCATTCAATGAAGGCTCCAATAAACTAAACCAGGAATATAATTGCACATAAATATTTTATTACCTTATGAAGTAGTAATAGAAGAAATCTGCATAGAGAGCTGTCTGGATAAGACCGGCAATGCAAGCTGTAAAAACAGACAAGTTGGACTTTGTTTGAATCGGGAAGTTAAATGAATTATGTAACCTGTCTACTTACGGATCCAGCAGTTGAAATGCGGCTCGGTGAAGTAGCTGTAAATCCAGTTGAGGATATAGAAAGCACGGTAAGCATTGCAAGTTGAAGCAGCAAAATGTGTATAAAAGAATTAAAATGTGAACAGCGAGATTGCTATAAGGACTGCATGTGAAGGTGCATGTTTGAGTATAAGTATGAAAGATGCTTTAAAATACAACATACGTCTATTCATATGAACAAGTTCTATGGAGTAGTTAAAGTTTAAGTGGAAATATAGCAGTTAAATTACAAGTAGGAGGTATTGATCTACTATACTAAAGGTAGAGAGACCACACCGAAGGATCTATAAGCTTTCGAGTAGAATATTTTCCATGCGACTTCCTTGCACCTGCTTTAGCCTTTACCAGAGTTGCTGGATTTGTTGAAGGCATATTTTAGATTGGCAAGGTAGATTAATGTTCAGTGATTGTTCAATCCTTCAAAGAATGAACGAAGGACTAGCTCATGCTGTATGAACTTTATCACGCCTGGTGAGAGGTCTTGGGTTAGAATCTCCCTGCATGCAGTGGCAATAGGGATTTCTGAACCAAAATATTGACAAAATATGCATCAAGTGTCACTCCCTAAATGTTCTGATATCCACAAATGCACACTAACGCGAATAGACAATTAATAATAATAATAATAATAATAATAATAATAAACAAAGCATTTTTTCCAACTAGTTGGGATCGGCTACATTAATCCTGACTTTCCATTCGGCTTGGTTTAGCGTAATATTTTCTCTAAGGTCACTAACTATCGTATATTTTCTTCCTGTTTCCACCCAAGTAAGTTTAGATCTTCCCCTACCCGTAACTCTGCCATCAATACTTATCAAATAACTCTTTCTAACGGAAGCACTACTAGGTCTACGTGCGGCATGTTCAAACCACGTGAGGCGATTCTCTCTTAACTTAACTTCGATAGGAGTTACCTTTAGCATATCTCGTATATGCTCGTTTCTAATTCTATCCTTCCTGATTTTACCACGCATCCATCTTAGCATCATCATTTCCGCTACACTCATTTTTTGGATATGTTGTTTCTTTATTGCCCAACACTCCATACATCATTGATGGTCTAACAACCGTCCTATTAAATTTTTCCTTCAACTTCAAAGGTATACGTTTATCACACAAAGCATCACCGGCACTTCTTCACTTAAGCCACCCTGCATGGATCTTATGTATAACATCTTCACAAATTTCCTCATCTCTTTGTATAATCGAGCCTAAATATCGGAAACGGTCTATCTTAGATTTCTCTTGACCATCAAGCTTCACTACTTTCTCAGTTGTGTTCTAAATATCACTAAAATTACACTCCATATACTCTGCTTTAATTTTGCTTATTCCAAAACCTCTAGCTTCCAAAGTTTCTCTCCACAACTCTAATTTAGCATCAATGTCTGCTCTGGTCTCGTCCACTAAGACGACGTCATCGGCAAAAAGCATAAACTAATGATATTAATTATGTTTTCCCCTAATGCAAGCGTAATTTGTATCATTCTATCATCTTTCCTATTAACACCTACTACATCTTTCATGAATTTCTTATATATTAAAATTTCTACTCCATTTCTATTTCTAATTTTACCTGTGTAATATAATTTAAAACCATCTAACTCTTTAGATTTCTCCCCTACCCACTTTGTTTATTGTAAACAAGCTATATTAATATTCCTTCTAATCATGGTATCTACAAGTTCCATATATTTTCTTGTCAATGTTCCTATATTCCAAGTCGCTAAGCTAAGCCTATTTTTCTAGACTAGCTTCTTTATCCGCATACTTTCAGATTGGTACAGAAATTCTTGCCCATTTTTTACTGCACCCAGATGCTGGTGCGACGCCCCTTGCACATTTTTTGAAGCACCTGGAGGCAGGCACAACTCATCGCTTGCACAAAATGCCCTAGTATTTCGCGTATATTATTATGATTCATGTTCATAGGATTTGACAAAGTTTTGTGCTGGTTGTCAACTGTCTAATGCAACATTCCTCCTTATCCGATTTGTGGCCGAATTCCTACCTTAGGACAGACATTGGTAGAGTTAATACTAATAATAATAATAAATAAATAAATAAATCTATTACATAAAAAATTGCTCCAATTATGTCCTTTGATGGAATTCAAGTTCATAAAAGCCAGATATTTTGCAGGTCAATTAGCCCCCTGTCTTGTAGTACTTGCGTATATTTCATGTTTATAAGCTGGCGTGATTCCATTTATCCTCTAGATAGGAGGAAAAACTTTCTCTTGTGGGGAACGGTAGCAGGTTATAAACTTGTCTCTCATTCACATGTCTCAGGCCTTACTGAGTCTCTGCAAGTTCTCCATAGGTCTTGATATGGCTAAAGATAGGATTAAATCGGGATCGTTCAAATCGGGCGTGAATCTTAAAGATCTCAAGGGTAAAACGGTATTTCACCTACAAATGGGTCTGAAATGGGAACTGGATCTTTCTTCAAAGCCCAATAACCCATAAATGGATCTGTCCTACTGGGTGTGGGTAGCAATCCGTTACAAACCAACCTAGATGGATAAAGAGTAATTCAAATTCATAGTTATCTCTGTGAAACAATTTAAACTATAAATCTTATCCAAAAATATTGGGAAGTAGAGATTTATCCTTATCTCGAAACGGGTCCCTAAGGCAACTATAAATACCCTTCTCCCCCACCATAGCAAGGTAAGGAATCTTTTTCTACCTAAAGCTCTTTCTTAATCTTTCTGATTACTGACAGGAGCATCGGAGAGTTCGTCGCCGGGATTCATCCCGGTGTATCGAACTTTGTGCAGGTTCGCAGCAGCAGCGAGAAACAAGTCAACACGTTGGTGAAGGTCAACAGGTTTGCCTTATTCGTTTTCTCAAGAATCAACAAATTTATCTGTTTTCTCCCACACCAAAATCAGCACCAATAGATTGGCGCCATCTGTGGGAAACGAAAAAGTAATCCAACCTTACTTCATCAGCAGAAGCAGTTTTAAACTATGCATCCGCAAGAAAAGGAGAAGGCAACAGTCTACAGCCGAAGAGCCACTCCTCTTCTTCCTCCTCCTCCAGTTCAAGATGTTCTTCCTTAACAGCCTCCTCAATAGGCCCGTCCTGGGTGTCGTGGGGCTGCCCAGGGGGGCTCTCGTCAGAGTCGTTCAAAGCAACATCCTCTTCATGACCATGTTGCGGTCCATAATTCTTCAGTTGACTTTATGGCTTCTCAAAGCCTTCCCGAGCAGGATCTCCGTCAAGTGATTGTCAACCGCCAATAGGGGATCGACCTCCGAACTCGCTTGAATGGATGGCGAGCCCTTAGGAGAGTCCATCAACCTGAGCACTCAGAGGTCTCGAGAGTACGGACCCCCCGTAGGCCGAGGACCAGAAGATCTCCTCCCCCGAGGAGGCGAAGAGAGTCCCATCCACATCGTCGGCAGAGAAGTCATACTCCAGTAAGCCAAGCCACACCTAGGTACCGCCAAGCTGGAGGGGCACTAGTCACAAGGGCAGAGTTCCAGGATTTTCAAGAAGTTGTTCTGCGGGCCCTCAATGTCGCTCCCAACCATGAGAAATGGGCGCCCAGTCCTCAACCTGCCCCAAGCCATCACCACCATACTCCTAGTCCCCTTCCGCATGGAAAAGAGTCTCGGGGCTCGGCAAGATATGGCCGAAGAGAAGACTCGGTCTACCACCGTCTCCACGAGATGGAGAGGCACCTTGGCCGACTTGACAGAGAAGAGGAACAACGGCCGAGGAATTTTTGCTCGAGCATGCCTCCGTTCTACCGGACCATCATGGAAGCCCCGGTCCCGGAAAACATCAAGCCCCCTAACTTTGAGTCATACAACGGGGAGTCAGACCCCGTCGACCACATCGAGAATTTAAAACTCTCATGATGACCCCTCAGGCTTCGGATGCGCTCCTTTGCAAAACCTTCAATACCATGCTGAAGGGGCCTGCGAGAGAATGGTACTCTCGACTCGCCACGGCCTCCATCTTTTCCTTCGATCAGTTCGAAGGGCTCTTTCTTACTCATTTCGTAAGTAGCCGCCGGGCTGAGAAAACAAGTGCATCTTTGGTGACCTTTAGCCAAAGAAAGGGAGAACGCCTATGAGATTATGTTCGGCGCTTCACTGCCGAAGCCCGGTCTATTGCCTCCCTCAACCAATCAGTAGCAACGTCACTAAAGCCGATCTTAATGCGTCCCTTGCCAAGAAGCCTCCTTGGGACTTCTCAGAACTCCTGCTTAGGAATGAGAAGTACATCCGAGTGGACGAGGCTCTCACCCCCCCACTATTGAGGAATCATCTTCATGGAACAAAGGGAAGAATATGAGCGAAGAAGGATCCCAGAAATTCCACAGGGACGACAATGGCAAATGCCGCCCAGCTCTTCATTTTGAGAAGTTCACCCCCCTCAATGCTAGTATATCAGCAGTTCTTATGGAGGTGGATAAGGAAGGGCTACTCCGCACTCTCCTAGAATGAATTCCCCTAACAAGAAAAGAAATAGGGATAAGTGGTGCCGCTTTCATAGGAACCACGGCCACGACACGGATGATTGTCGGACTCTTAAAGAGGAGATCGAAGAACTCATACAGCGGGAATACCCGACCAAGTTCGTCCGAAAGACGGGGCCGATCTTCCTCCCTGAGGAGCCTACAAGCAAACAGAGAGGCCCGCCGAGTTCCAAGATTCCGAACCTATGGCCGTCCTCCACCTTATCCATGGAGGTCCAATGGGGGGAGAACCAAACTCCCCCCAAGAGGCCTTCACCCTATCGTAGAAGTAGGCTCAGTTTTCAATAAGGCCGATGCTTGTAATATGGCCAAAAGCATGTAATAATGACTCGCCCTATTGTAGCGGCCACTTAGTTTATTTCAATAAAACTTAGCTTTTTTCTATTGAAAATTATTGAACTGAGTCACATATACGACTCGTTAAATGGTAAGTTCGAATCCAACTTGTCCTACAGGGTTGCTCTCACAACTTACTAAGCTCAAAAGACAAGTTTGGAGTCCAACACTTGGTTCGACGTTGTTTTAACCGCTTGCAAACAAGAAAGTGCGGGGCAGCTCAATATTTTAACAAAGCAGAGCTTGTATACCACTTTGAAGATGGTTGATTCATGTTTTATTACTTTCCTTGTGATTTTTATAGCATGTTCCTCACCATCAGTATAAGCTAGTATTTCTCATGATGTCAAATTCTTAGCAAAGATTACTATACAGTACAGAAGTTTAAAGAAGAAGAAAGCTTTCCCCGAAGTAACTTAATTTATCAGTCATGGAGCAGAGAACTACATCAAAAAGTGTGCTATACAAAATAAGAGCATGTAAATGTTTTCATGATGAATTTACCTGAATGTCCAGTAAGAGCCGCAGTGTCCCTGATCTTTTACGGGGCTCACTATTCCGGCCTCCCTTCAATCTTTCTGCAATGCCAAACACATCATCAAAAGATATGGTTTAGCTTAAAAAGAACATAAATTAACTTATTCACCTTGCACTTTAACATATAACCATATATTTTTGGATCGATTTGCTAATGTACATTCTCTTAGCACACTAATAACAAAATTAAACAGAAAATTCTGATTTTATGACACACAATAAATTCATGGCTCAGTATAGACACCATCTAACATTGTCTATATGCAGCAGTAGACACTGTTATTAAAACCAATAAGCCGACCAATAGTATGAAGATCAAAGTAGAATCCCTCTGACACTAAGATAGTAGAACTGCTCATTAATTTCCCTGTTACATTCGGTAGATTTACTGGCTAATAACCTACCGTATACTTCCTCCAACCAAAAGAAAAAATTGAACTATAACATACTCTAATAACAATAAAACGAAGAGTGATCCCAGACAATAAACTACAAATATGGTTTCAAATATGTACCAATATATGGTTAGAATTTAGACAATAAACTACAAATATGGTTTCAAATATATACCAATATATGGTTAGAATTTTATATGCTAATACTTCCGATATATGTCTAATATCAGAAATAAATGAAAATCCAACCCCCAATACTGATACAGAGTTCTCTAAACATCCTAAGCTTACTTTGCCCTTTCCTGTCATTATAAGCTTTACATGGTAGTGTTTCTTTTCCGAAATCTATTCACATAGACCTTTGAGTAATGTATGGATGTTATTCATTTTATGCATTTCAATAATTAATCTTGCAGATTTCAAAAGTCGGGAGTTTCTCTCTCTAGAAAATTCTAGAGAGAGAAACTAGTTCTGAAAAAAAACCCCCAAAAAGAACCCTAGATCCAAAATCCTAGGGGCGACGGCCGCTACTCTGTGCTCCCCTCCTTTTCGCCCCCCCTACCCTTCCTCCATTTCACACTCCCGCCGAGTACTCTACTTCCGCCACTTCCCACCGAAACTTCGTCTTCGTCTTCGCAGAGCTTTGGATCCTAGTAGCTTCGAGATCGTCTTCAGGTTTCCTCCTCCGCCAAAGCTTCGCCACCATCGCCAGCCGAAGTTGCCTTCTTCTTGACGCCGTCCCCCTCCCCGATCTCCCTACCTTTCAATGCCTCCCCCCTCCCATCTCCCTTCGACGCCTCCCCCCTCCCTTGCCGTTGAGCCATCGTAGGCACCTCCCCTTCCGTCGTGCTGTCGATGGCACCTTTCCAGCCACCATCACGCTCAGCCAACGCGCTCGGCGGTCGGGCCGAGGAAGAGGGATCGGCAGCATGGACTCAGTCCTCTAGGGCCGGGTTTGTGTTTGGGTGGGGTGAGTTGGTTGGGGTTTGGGTTTGGGTTTGGTTGGGTTTGGGTTTGTTCTCTCTTCGGGCCCAGATGTTTTTTGCGGTTGCCACCATGTCCACACTTTCGGGGACAATTACGGCATTCTGCGGCTATGTATTGGTTTTCGAGGGTTGGTAGCGTGTGAGAAGAAGCTGGAGTTTGATTCTCTCTCTGCGAGTGGGGGAGGGGGGGTTGAAGGAACTGTCTGTGTTGGTTATCTCGGTGTGATGATTGTGGTGTAGTACAGTTGTGGGACTAGGGCCCGAAGACGGGGTTCTCCCCCAGATCGAGGTTCTCGTCTCCTCAGATCGCAGAGTGACTATGTTGCGCCAGAGCATCCTCCCGCGCTTGTGGTCGCGAACGCCATGGATCTGGGGATGGGGTCGCGTTTGCCCTGGTTCTGGCCCCCGCCTGCCTGCCCCACATTGCTCCCGACGATGACCCAGACCTCTAGTGTGTGAGGTCTTTGGTTCGGCATGGGGCCCATGGGGGCCAAGATGGGGTCCCTCCATGATGTGTGCCCACTTGTCGCGCCAGATCCCGTGCCTGTTGTCACGAATGCCATGGATCTGGGACTCAAGTGTGTGAGGTTGGTGGTTCGGTTTGGGGCCCGTAGGGCCAGGCCGATGGTTGTTTGCTGTGGGAGGTGGGGACTGTGTAGCACGTTGTATTGAACGGTTGTGGGGCTTGGGCCCGAAGATGGGGTCCCTCCATGATGCGTGCTCACTTGTTTGGGTGTCCAATGATGCCGCCATTGCAGTCTTAATAGCGCCTACTATCAAGTTATTGAGCTTTCTTCAGCTTAGGCCACTATCTCGTAATAGTGTCGTCTCTTCTCCCGTTGGGAGTAAGAGTCAAGATGAATCTGTTTGATGAGAAATCACCTGAGAGAGCAAGAGCATGAGAGAGGTGAATGTATCTTCTCCACGGCTCTCTCCTGGAGCGTGGTTTTTGGTGGGGTGAGCGAGATAGTTGTTTGGTAAGAAATCGCATGAGATAGCACAATCGTGAGAGAGGTGAAGGTATCCTATACACGGCTATCTCTTTTGTAGTGGTTGTGGGAGCTGTGTGCGGTTTCTGTGCATGTGCCAACAGATGGGGCTACGGGGCTTGGGCCCAAAGACGGAGTCCCCCCCAGTGAGGAGAAGGCAGGGATCGGCGGTTGTTAAAATCCTGTCAGACTAGTTTTTGGTCGGTGTGCATGTGCCGTGGAGGCAGTGTACGAAGCTAAACTGACGTACATACAATTTTGCTGGACCGAGCTTGTTTGTCGGCCCACTCTCCAGGGTTGTTGGAGGAATTTGGTGTTTATACGGGTCATGTTGCTTCATATATGTTTTATTTCCTTTTTGTAGGTTGTAATCTGGCACAGTTTGTTGGGTTTTTTTGATAAAAAGATGACCTAAGTCATCGCTTCATTAAAAAGTACTTAACGAAACAGGAATAAGAGCTACATAGTGCCCGAAGGCAAATCAAGACCAAAAACATCTAATCCAGGCACACCTCCCGGATGTGAGACAAAATACATGAAAGTAAAATAGCATCTAATACATCAGCCCACGTATGGGAACAACTGCCAAAAGAGAACTGTCCCCCTGCTAGCCTGCTACTCCACCCCCTCTCCTGGACGCATCTTCTTCCTGGATCTGTTGATGCCTGTCCATCCATAAGTGCATAAGTCAATTTTTTGCAGTAAAAAGGAAAGAGAATGACGAACACTATTGAAACATAAATCGTTGCGATCTAGCCATAGGTTCCACAACACGGACGCCACAACAATCTCCCACTCTAATCTAACCTCTTTTGTAATTATGTTATTTCTAAGTTCCCCCCAAACCTCGGCACTAGACCCCGGGCACTGTAATACCCCGAACGTCGTACCCACTTTCCCCCAGACCCATCTCGCTCTATGACACCCGAACAAAATATGATTCGTATCTTCGTCGTCGGACATGCATGCAGTACATAGCGCACTTTCCACGATACCCCGCTTTCTCAGATTAACCTTGGAGAGAATAGCATCATTCGTCACCAACCAAAGGAAAGCTTTAACTCTGGGAGGAACACTAGTTCCCCAAATCACATCCGTAATGTCGCTTCTGATACCGCCATCATTAAGCCTTTTGTAAAGGGAGGAAACCGAGAACTTTCCATTGGCCTCCAACGTCCAACATCTCTCGTCCTCCAGCTGTGGTGTGTAATTCCCTTCTATCCGAATGAAGTTATTGACCTCTTGCAATTGATCGATCGCCTCCTGTTCCAGTGTATCGTTGACCTCCAATCTCAATATGGAGTTCTTCCAAACGTCGTGAACCAACGAATCTTTGTTGAGAGTTGCTTCTGCTGCTGCTGGGAAGAGGCTCATAAGCGAATTACTACCACACCACTTGTCTTTCCAGAATCTAGTTTTCCTGCCATCTTTTACCCTACAGAGTGTATTGTTGTGATAAACCTCCCCAGTTCTGTATACCCCCTTCCAAAATACGGATTTCCTACTATGGATGCCCTTTCCCCCGAATCTGAATTTCTTCCTTGTCCTGTAATTGGTAAGAGACTTGCACCACCAATTGTTACGCTGTTTGGCCATTTTCCACCACCACTTACTAAGTAATGCAGTGTTCATGTCTCTGAGATTAGAAATACCCAGACCTCCGTACTCCTTCCTTTTGCAGATCCTCCCCCAGCTAACAAGATGAATCCCTTTTCCCCCCTCGTTTGTTCCTTTCCATAGAAATCTCCTTCTACATTTGTCTATCTTGTGGATAACCCATGCCGGTAATTCGTAAATCGACATAAGGTAAATGGGGATACTGTTGATAACTGCGTTAAGCAATGTGATCCTGCCTCCCAACGTCAGAAACCGGCCTTTCCACCCTGCTAGCCTTTTCTCAATCCTATCGATAAGTAATTGCCAATCTTCCCTGTGAAGCCTCCCTGGCCTGATGGGGATCCCGAGATACGTGAGCGGGAAGTCTCCCCTATTGCATCCAAGCAACTGTTGAATAACGGGGATGGGGACGGAACAACATTCGCTCAGTTGGATAACACAACTCTTCCTGAGATTCACCTTCATTCCAGACCACGCTTCAAAGCATTTCAATACCGATCCCATCGCTATGATATCTTCCTTAGACGATGTCCCAAACAATAGCGTATCGTCTGCGTATTGCAGGATAGAGATCGGCTCCGAAACCCCCCTGAGGTCAATACCAAATAGGTTCCTCCCCTTGTTCCCGTTGGCAATCATCTCTGGCAGCCCATCCGCCACAATTGCAAATAACAGCGAAGACAGAGGATCCCCTTGTCGAAGGCCTCTCTTGCATTTGATCTCTTTACCCTGCGATCCATTAACGATAAGGAATGATTTTCCCCCTCTAATGCAATGGAAAATCCACTTTCTCCACCTTTCTCCGAAGCCTTTTAGTAGGAGTGCTTCGTCGACCGCGTTCCATTCAACTGAGTCGTAAGCCTTTTGAAAATCCACTTTAAAAAGAAAGCCATCCGTTTTGTCTCTGCTTGCTCTGAAGACAGTTTCATGGGCCGAGGCCACGCTATCCATGATGTCTCTTCCTTTAATGAAGCCGCTCTGTGACTGTCCAATGATATCGTTAAGTAGTGGCCCCAGTCTGTTAGCCAATACCTTGGTAATGATTTTAAAAGAACCATTCAGAAGGCTGATTGGTCTGAAGTCCCCAGCTTCTTTAACCTCGGCCTGCTTGGGGATCAGCACAATGTTTGCGTAATTCAGACGTTCTAAATCAGTATCCCCCTTGGAAAAATCTCGCACAATTCGCAGGAAATCCTCTTTGATGATACTCCAATATATCTTGTAGAAGAAAATAGGGAATCCGTCTGGACCCGGAGCTTTATCCGATCCCAGGCTATTGATGGCGGAGAGAACCTCATCTTCTGTGAAAATGCCTTCGATCTTATCAGATCCATTAAGCCTAGAATCCATCCACATATTCTGATTCAACGAGCACCTATGCTCTCTTCTGTTTCCGAGGAGGTCCTTGTATTTGTCATGAAGATGCTGCTTAATCCTATCTTCATTCTCGCACCACCCTCCTTCCACCTTAAGCCCAGAGATATGATTTCTACGCCTTCGACCATTGGCAATCCTATGGAAAAATTTAGTGTTGGCGTCCCCTTCCATCAACCACTGGCATCTTGATCTTTGCTTCCAATAATGCTCCTCCATCCTCCCAATGTGAAGAATTTCTTGTCTATTCCTTCGTAGCTCCTCTAATTCAGCCTCTAAGAGATCTCTTCCTTCCTCTATGATTTCTAGATGCTCGATCCTCTCTCCTAGTTCATCTTTGAGTCTCTGATTCTGCCCAAATTCCGTCTTAGCCCAATGTTTTAATTTTGAACGTAATCTCCCGGTCTTTTGAATCCAACATCCCACTGCCGAATCTGACGCAGTTGGAGCATTCCAGCTTTCCTCAATAATCCTCTTTGATTCTTCACACAATGTCCAAGACTTCTCAAAACGAAACTGATGTGTATTCCTTCTTTCCCCTTCCCCGCTGTCCAAAGCTAAAGGAGTGTGATCAGAAGTAAATCTGATCAATGCTTTGGCCTTGGCCAACGGAAAGACATCTTCCCATTCCGCGGAAACTAAGATCCTATCTAATTTCGCCAATGTTGGCATCGCTTGTAAATTAGACCAAGTGAATTTCCTATTTGAAGGGTTAATCTCCACCAACTCTAGATCATCGATCAAGGCATTGAACTGATCCCTGTCGCCCCTCGGTGCTCCTTTTCCTAGGTGCTCAAACTCAAACCTTGTAATATTGAAATCACCACCCACTACCCACGGGCCCTTACACCTTCCTCTAATAGCCCTAATTTCCTCCCAGAACGAATTTCTTTGGGCTGACACGTAGGGCCCGTAGATTGTAGTTACAGTCTGAATCCAACTATCAACTCGTCTTCTGATGGTAATCGTGATGGAAAATTCTCCCGTAATATCGTCTATAATCTCGAACACCGTAGGATCTATTCCTAATGCTATACCCCCTGAGAACCCTCGCGATGGCTTAAACCTCCACTCGAAATCTCCTATACCCTTAATGCTTTGAAATTCTTCTATATTAGGACATTCGACCCTAGTTTCCTGAAACGCGCAAATGGAAGGCTTGTATCTAATGATAGTGTCACTAATGAGCCTCTTTTTTGATTTCTGCCTCATCCCCCTCACATTCCAAAAGATGTAATACATTAACTAAGACTACAACCTCTAACCCCTAAACTCTAGAACTCCGTGCCCGACTTTATTCTATCTGTCTAGATTTATCCCCTCTAATAATATTGACGTGAAACATTTGTTCCTCCCTGTTGGACCCCATGGCTAGACCGTACAGACTCGCAAAGTAAATTAAGGAATCATCATTTAAAAGATCTAATACTGAATAATTACCAAATGGAATACCTTGGCAGGCCGAGGTTGGCTCCCTAGTCTTTGTCGCTGCTCTAATCAAGTCTTCTTCCCTTGGTCCACTCGATCCCCATTTATCCAACTGCCTCTTGCTCTTCCGCTGCGTATCTCCCGAGACTTTAACCCCGCTCCCCCCTGCTCTTTCTCCTGCTCCGCCTCCTGCCAATTCAAGGACCTGTCTTGCCCATTTCTCGTGCTCCGAGTCGTATGAACTTCCCCTGCTATGTATTCCATCCAAAGCACCTATCATACCAGTGATTTGTTCCTGGTCACGCTCATCCCTACTATGAGGCACTGGCTGTTCCGAAACCCCTTGATCGACCGTGATGCCCTCCCCATTACCCTCTGTAACATCCAAGTGAGAATTTTCGTTCTCCCCAATATCTTCCTGATGCAACACCGGGCCCACTTCTTCATTAACCAACTGACCAATAGGCCCAACTGCAAAGTTTTCAGGCCCATGTTCTATTTCATCCACTAGAGGATCAGTCAACAAGATTGGATCTTTCTGATTAAGAGGAACCAGCCCAATCCCGCTCCTTAAGCCCACGTCAGCATCCAACTGTACATCTTCCTCTCGATTTTGAGCGTGAAACCCACCCTGCCGTACAATAGCTTCGATAGCCTTTTGGATCGAGGCCTGTAGATCGTCCTTCGTCAGAAGCGTAATATCAGGGACTTCCTTGGAGGACCGCGAGACTGCATCGATACCCACATTCGACGTTCCTTTCAAAATTCCTGGCCTACGAAAGCTTTTGACGCCGCTCTCTGTCCTTTCGTTCTGAGCCTCCTTCCCATCGCGCCGCTGGCTACCTTTTGCCACATAGCTATCTCCCTATGCCCTCTTAGCTGCACATCTTTTTGTGTGAACGATTTCAAATTTGAACCGTACTGATCATCGATATTGATCAATTCCTTGATTGAAGATGAGCGGCCAAGATCTAAATCTCTTGGATCGGACGGCCCTCTATCATCGTCTACCTTCATCCTACCCTGTTCATCGTCTTTTTTTCTACCGTCTGAGCGCTCGTCCTCCTCACGCATCGCAACCTTCCCAAAAGAAACGTTCTTCTTCCTCTCTACGATCAGCTTTACTTTGTAGAACTCCCCCTCGAACTCCGCCTGCACCATCGAAGGAATGTCAGAGAAGTTTTCACAACCCACCTTAATGCGTGCAAATTCCCTCCTCTCTTGCGATATGGTAGCTCTATCGACCTCCTACAGGAATCCAAAGCCACGAACGAGATTCTGAAAGCCAGAACGGAGCCAACAGTGAAGGGGAAAGTTGAAGAGGCGGATCCAGATAGACGGCAACTCGCTCGCATTCAGAGCGCCCACCTTGCGCGACCATTGCGAAAAGGTAACATAGAAGTCATCAGTGCCCATTCCCCTCTTGCCCAGTACTTCATTCAGCCTCCCTTCATCATGACAGTGTACGAGGAAGGATCCCCCGTTCAGACGCTGCACCCTCCAATGAAACTCGGCATTTGGAGTAATGTTGGCGTAAAGCAGTTGCTCTATCTCTTCAGCCAATGGATTACCGCTCTGGACTTTGATTACGGTGCAAAATCGAAAACGCCGCTCAAACTCAGCCATGAGAGGAGTTGGGGTGATCATAGCCTTCACCATCGATCTTCCGCCTGCGAAGCTTTCTTGAGTTTTACTGCTATGGGAATTCATGGACGCTCCTCCTTTAGGGGCAGACGAGACTGGAGTCGGCCCCCTGTTGAAACTTGGACAGTCTCGCGAGATGTGGCCAGAACGGCGGCATGCATAACAAAACCAATCCTTGGTACATTGCGAGAGAGTGTGCCCCCATTGGGCGCATTTGTGACAGCGCTGACGGTCCCCCTCCGACGCCGACTCGCTCCTGGCCTGCTTCCTGTTAGCTTTGGTGGACTTTCGGGGTCGTACCAGAACCCATTCGCCATCTTGATCCCTTTTGGTGATATTTGGTAGGCTTCTTCTATCCGATTGCCTTGCCGGAGGCTCCTTCCTCTCCGTCCCCTTGACAGCATCTAGGTAGGACATGCGATGACGGGGCTCCCTATTGCCCTCCCTCTCCTCCGATCCCTCTCTCTTTGAGATGCCCTGCCCTCTAACCACATCTTTGCTGTGATGAACAGTGGTCTTCCCTCTATGGGAATAATGAACCTCTCTGTGGAGAGATCGACCTCTCAATCTATTCGAGAGTTCGACGTCCCGCCAATCATCTACCCTTCTCCTCCCGCTCCTATCAGGCTCCTCCTCCCTACTTCGTTTCGCCATAGATCTCCCTGCCTCAGCTTCTGAGAGCTCAGTAAATCTACTGTGAGCTCCTGAAAGATGAGTGCTCCTCTGAGTCTGGAAGGCGCACGAGTCTGTAGCTCCTCTCTCGCTGTGAAGCCCTCGAGCGTTATGGACACCTCTTTCTCCCATTTCTCCTCACTTTCTAGTTTTTTTTTTTTTTTTTTTTTTTTTTTTTTTTTTTTTTTTTTTTATCATTAATTTCTTATTAATGAAAAAGGATGGCCATACTCCACCTTTTCCCTTAAAAAAATAATAATAATCATGCGCTTAGTGTATTAAACTATTATAAATTTCATTCACAAAAAGCTGTACCCAGAGGAAATAGTAAAGTTTCGGAGTCTATTAATTATAATGAATTCTCTGAGACACCTTTAAAACTTCAGGTTTCACCAGGATGCAGTTTGTGAGCTCAAGCAACTAAATACATTATTAGGAGAATTAGTATACAATCAAAGTTTCAATATCCAAATAGAAATTACATACCACCTTTTGTTCTTCATTCATTTTTAAATTGTCACATGAAGAAGCATAAAACCTATGAATGGAGTTCAGAGATTGCTATGTATGTCTGAAACTTATGCCAGTGCACCAAATGTGGTAATAAAAACACCACCATCAGAATTTCTTCCAGCTAGAAGTGCATGTTTAATCACATATAAGCACCCTGATCAACTTTATCCACAAAAAGAATTTAAAGTATATAAATTATGGTTCTAGTTTGTGGCTTAACCCAAAATGAATTCTTCAAATTTGTCATCAATATAGTATTACAATTACTAATAAATACATGTAACCGGAAATTCAAAAAGTAAACTCATTGACACCTTTATTCATCTAGTTCCAAAGGTTTGCAAAATGAGTATGACCACCTCTTTGCATTCTTTGTTAGAGATAGTTCGAGTTGGCCTTTGGAAATCAAAATCTCAAAAACATATTTTACTCAATGTTTTTGGTAGAAGTGGAAGATTTTGAAACTTGTATGCCAATGCCAGCTATCTTATTGACTCAGGTAACAGAAGAACATATCTTTTTCTTTGTGGATATCTTCTTTGAGGCTCTAATTTTACATCTTGTTTGAACTTTCTAAGTTTTATTTTCAAGTATTTTCCCATAATAATTGTCACACATAGAATCGTTGATAACTCTTACTTTATAGTCATCCTCAAATATAAGGCCCGCCTAACTATCTCCACATATATCAAATTTAGTTCATAATTTGCTGGCCAATAACCTGTCGTATACTTGGAATACCATTATTTTCTTCCTTTCGGTTCTTAATTTGGATTTTATCATGCTTTAGAGAAGAGTACCGATATTCTATGGAAAATTGTGGATCTTCACATTTTCTACTCTGCATTCTAGGAGAATTTCGCAGAGTTGCATGCACAGATTAATTGACATTACATCTCCTCGCAAAAGAAAGCAAAAATTGTAGGGTTATGGTCAAGTTTTGAACTAATGCTGGCTAATGAATTTGGTCAAGCTTTTATAGAGTAGTCTGACTCTGAATAAATTTTAATTTTGTTAACAATTATATTGATATCAAACAGTAAAGGTGTAACCTGTATCCCTATATTGATATTAAACTTGCAAGGGTGCAGACTTAAGTATACCTGAGATGTAGAGACGGTTAAATCGGTGACGGTGAGGGATTCGGTGGTTGGATGGGGTCGCAGTTGAGCGGCATCGGGTTTGGTGCTGGTGGTCGGCGATCGAAACAGGGAGGGGGTTGGCACTGGTGGTCTGTCTGTCGATGAGAGCGGAAGGGAGGAGCAGGGGGTTTGTGGCATCGGGGTTGGCTTGGTGGTTGGCGATCGAAACTGTAGAACCCCGTATTTTCAAATATTATTTTTATATTTGAAAATGAATTAAAATGATTTACTAGAAATTTAATAAATATTTTCTAAAAGATTTATCTTTTTACACGTGCGAAACACGTGCAAATAATTTAGGTATAAATATACAATTTGATATTTTTAATAAGTTCCCATACTTATTATGGAGTTTATTCTAAATTTTGAGATTTTTCTGAATAAAGAAACTATTTTTACAAATATCTCGAAAGAGATGGGCTTTTATGTAAAAAGTCGTTTGGATCTTAAATAAACTATGAAAATTCGTTTTTACTGATATTTTGGTTTCCCATGGTTAGCATTTAAATTTAAATATATTTAGATTTCATTTAAAGTCGAATTGGTGAAGATTTAAACAAAAAGGGTGTTTTTGCAAATATGAAATTTATGTAGAATCTAGTGCAAATGTTTTTTTGGAAGGTAAAGGTCAAATATTTTGATTGGAAAATAGAATATGTATTACTAGATATTATTTCTGATTTTTCTAGATTTTTATAAGTATTTTATGATGTATTTGCAAATATTACAAAAGGGAGGGCTTTTGTGCAAAATCGCCACCCTGAGTGTAAATCCTGAATTTTCTTATCTCTGGACCGTGCTGGATTGTTAGAAAACTTAGTGGTAAAAGGATTTTATTTAGTTTTGATTTATTTAACCTATTTTGACTAAGAAAGGTTATATATGTGAAGTAATAAATTGGAAAAGGGACTATTTTGCAAAAGTACTTCAAAACCCTAATTTCTTTCAATCCCGGCCTGTATAAAAGAGGGTGTGCAGCCGTCATTCGCTGCACAACTCCAGATTTAATATATTACTATTTTCTTGGCGATCAAGAGGAGGATTCTTGGATCTAGCAAAAGGAAGGCTTTTATTCGGATCTTTGCAATTCTAAGGTGAGTGACATTGTTTGTGTTGTTGTTTGATTTTGCGAATGATATGAAATTGGTTGTTTTGATTTATGTGAATGACATCGTTTTGCTTTGTTTCATTATATGAATGATATGATCCTTGTATTGTGATGTGAATGAACCATTGTTATTGCTTGGACCATGTTTGTGAAACTCATGAATATTGAGTAGATCTTGAATTATGAGATTATATTGTTAGAAAGCATGTTAAGAATTGATTATGTTGAGATCGGATGACGAACATCTGGATCTCATGGTTATAAATCAGACTTTGATCATGGTTGTGAAAGAAATTTAGTTTTGAGGAACCCTAATGGAAAGATTAGTGATTATAGATCTTGAGAATCGAGTTTTTGACATATTGGATGATTGAGTGATGAATCCATAACGAAGATTATTTAGATTGTTATTTTGCCTAAAGACGAAATATTTTTCATCAACAAAGGACCTTTAGAAAAACACCAGTTTAGTTTTATATTCAGACCTAATTAGAAAACTGTAGGCCGACAGTCGACTGGCCTACTATGCAGTCGACTGGTACGACCCTACTGCTGTACCTTCAGACCTTTGAAAATTGTTCGGGACAGTCGACTTAGACTTCTCTCAGTCGACTGGTCTGCTGAGAACCTTCTTAGTAAAATTTGTTCAGTTCTTCCTGGACAGTCGACTTAGCCTTTGTGCAGTCGACTGGTTCACTGAGGATTCTATTGTGTGAAATTTGTTCAGTCCCTTCGGGACAGTCGACTTAGCCTTTATGCAGTCGACTGGTGACCTCTGAGGTCGACTGATATGACTTAGTCTATTTTTGTAAAATTTTGGATATAGTCATGTGGACAGTCGACTTACCACTGTATAAGTCGACTGGTACTGAAGGATGTTTGTAATCTTTAGTGTTATTTCGATTGATTGGTTTTCAGATAATTCAGTCTACATTTGATATTCAGTTCAGTATTTGATTTTGAGATATTCAGTTATGAATATGATTTTGAGATATTCAGTTGAGCCACTTTTGTTTAGTGGAATTTGTTAGACTTTTGAGTTTGAGTCTCTAGAGGTACGTGACCCTAACATACCGGTATTAAGTTATTTGTTGAGTTATTTTGTTGAGGCCCATTGAGGCATTTCAGTTATTCAGTTTTGATTTTAGTTCGGTAGGGTACACTACTCTAGGAGATTCGTTGAGAAATTAAATAACCCACAAATAATAAGGACAGGCACTAGTGGTGATATGATGAACGGAAACATGAGTTATGCACCTCAATACGGCTTTAGATGAGAGATTTGATCTCCTGAATTATCCAAGTAACTATCTTGAGATGAAGGATTTATCTCCTGAATTATCCAGGTAAATTACCTGAGGTGAGAGATATATCTCCTGAATTATCCAAGTGGTTTGCTTGAGATGTGGGATTGAACTCCTGAATTATCAAGGTCGAGGCGACACACATGGGGTAATCCTGTGGTGATGTGTCTATGTCTAGATGTGGGATGATCTCCTGAATTATCCAGGTAAAATACCTGAGATGTGGGATCCATCTCCTGAATTATCAGGCATGGGCTAATTCTCACAGTTTATCTTTATCTCGTAGTAGTCATCGTGTTAAGAATAGTCGCATAGCGGGGATTGAACCCATCTGAAGTGGAGACGTTAAGGGCTTGCACCGAACCTATGTAGAATGGGATGCATAGACTTCGACAAGTATGCATTAGAGAGTCCGCATATAGAAAGTGTGTTTTCTTGACTTGGTTTTATGCATGTGTTTTCCAGTTTTCCTACACTTGACTTTTAGACTAGATGCACTTGTTGTTTTCATTCTATGACGTTTTCATGCTTTACATCTTTGTTATTCCTTATTCATTATCATTGTGGTTAATACATGTTGTTGATGACCTTATGTTTTACAATTAAATTATGTTGATTATTTTATGTCACTCACACCATTTATGGCTAACCCCTTTAGTTTTGGGGGTTAGGGATCATCTCTAGCCTCACATGTTGCAGGTTGTTGCTTAGAGTTTGGAGGTGTGGATGCTTGAGGCATATTTGAGATAGATAGATTTATAATATTTTTGTGTAAATTTGTAAAAGCAGTTTTGAGATAATTTGAGTTGTAAATGACAGAAAATATTGTTTAAGTTGTTTTAGATTCCGCTGTGATTTGTAAAAGTTGTTATAATAAAAGTTGAAAATTTTAGTGGTATTGGTTGTGTATATTGTTACATTGAAGTGGATGCTGGGATTGTGCCACGTATTTTCTAAGTTAATTACATTAGAAATTCGGGGCGCTACAAAACAGGGAGGGGGTTGGCGCTGGGGGGTCGCGACTGGAGGAAACAGGGAGGGGGTTGGCGCTGGTGGTCTGTCTGTCGATGACAGCGGAAGGGAGGAGTAGGGGTTTGCGGCGTCGGGGTTGGCTTGGTGGTCGGCAATCGAAACAGGGAGGGGGTTGGCACTGGGGGGTCCGGACTGGAGGTGGGGGCGGGGAGAGCAGGGAGAGAGAGGGGTTAAGACTGGAGGTGGAGGTGGGGAGTGGGGGGAATGGGGGTAAGATGAACATGATCGATGAGAGAGAGAGAGAGAGGGAGCCAGTGAGAGAGAGAGACTGAGTGAGCGGTAAAGAGAGAGAGAGACAGTGAGAAAGAGAGAGAAGGGAGGTATTTTGGGAAAGAGAGAGAGTGTGTGGGTTTTGAAATTGTGGGGTTTAAAATTTTGGGCGGAAAAATATGTTTTGTGAGAATCAATCTGGACCATTGATTTTGGGGGAGATTGAAGGAGAGTCACTTGATAGCTTTCTTTGTAATTTATTATATAGATTTTACGGATGTGGATTTTGTTGACTTGAGAATTTTTTATTGATATAAACTTTTTAATAATGGAATTAAGAGTTTTATTGAAAGTTTTGGTGTTGATATTCGTTTTGTGAGTCTCTAGGAGTTGAGTGGGAGTCCTATGAACCGACGGATGAGATTATGTGAATTATGACTAGTTAGGTATTAGGGTTGTTGTTGTGGAATTAAGTCCGGCAGGATACACTAACTCTAGAGAAGAGAAATTTGTGTATTAATAATAATCAACCTAAGGACAGTCACTAATGGAGATGTGATGGAACTTGGGAAACGTAAGAATATGCTCTTGGGGGTCCAGTCCAACGGATACGTTCCAGGACTGTGTATTCTGTCTCGAGAGGTCTATTTAGTATGTTCGCGTGTCGAGGGTCTGCAGTGCCTATTCACAGAATATACA
Source organism: Hemerocallis citrina (assembly GCA_017893485.1). Taxonomy (NCBI): domain Eukaryota; kingdom Viridiplantae; phylum Streptophyta; class Magnoliopsida; order Asparagales; family Asphodelaceae; genus Hemerocallis; species Hemerocallis citrina. Next base: position 159,044,316 of record CM030366.1, on the reverse strand, counting down.
GGGACATTCGCGTGTCGAGGGCTGACGGGTATATTCACGGGATGTGCCTGTGTGCTTGCACATCGAGGGGCGGTGGTGGGGTACACGGCAGGGAGGTGATTCTCCGATTTTTGAGCTATTCTTACATGATGCTTGCGCGTTGAAGGTTGTGTGATACCGATTTGCGGAGTATTCTGGATCTTGTTTTCGTTATTGTAGTAGGATTAGTTGCATAACGAGGGATCTAACCCTATAAAGTGGAGAACGATAAGGGCTTGCACCGGACCTATGTAGTATGGAATGCATTTAATCTGACAAGTATGCATTAGAGAGTCATCATATTGCATTTGTGTTTTCTTGACGTGGTTTAATGCATGATGTTTTCTTGTTTTTCCTATACTTGACACTTAGTCTAGTTTCACTTGATGTTTTCATGCTTTATTTATTGTTAATTCATATTCCATCTGTTACTACTGTTGGTATGTATTGTTTATAACTTTATTCTTCATATTTTATTTAGATTGTATTTCTTTTGATGTCACTCACACCGTTATGGCTGATCCCTGTAGTTTTGGGGGTTAGGGTTAACTCTAGCCTCATTCTTTACAGGTAGGTATCATGAGCGTGGGATTGGATGCATGTGGTAGAATGATAATAAGGCTTATGCAAATTGTAAAAGAATGTGTTGTAAAAGAAATAAAATATAATTTAAGGTGTTAATTTTTCGCTGTGCTTTGTAAACAATTGATGTAATAAAAAAATTTAATTTTTCCCTATATTTTGTTGCTATGTTTATGATTACATTGAAGTTGATTCTGAAATTGTTCCACGCATTTCTAATTTTATTTATTGAAAATTCAGGGCACTACAAAAGTTGCTATCAGAGCATGCTACAACTAGTAATTTTAAACATGGTATGGGGAATAAACATAAATGGATATTTGATGTGTGAGAACCTAGGCGGACATTAGATGTGTGAGTACACAAGTGGACATTAAATGTATGAATACCTAGGTGGACATTAGAAGTGTGAGTACCTTGGTGGACATCTGATGTGTGTGACTTGATTGTTTGATCATGAAGGCCTGTAGTAAGATTTAGACTGTTTGTATGCCTAGACTCGAATCAAATTTCTTTATCGCAAGTGTATTGGTTATTTTTGCATAAAGCATATACTTTTCTCATAAGCTCTTTTTTGACCTCTTTTGTTCGCTTTATGCATTTGATAATGTAAGATATTACCCCTTCAACTTGTATCTTTTCTATCTTACTTACTAATATTCACTATATCTTTTCCTATTTTACTCATTGTGTATAATTTTTGGTAAATATGACTTTCGCCAGTATTTTTTCAGTTATTAAATTTAATTATCTTCCGCTACATTCTTTTAATTATTTATCCTCTCGTATTTTTTTCAAAATGTTTCTTAGTTTTGTAGTTCTCACTTTTGTATCCTATCACTTTTACTGTTTTATATTTGTTTGCTTACTAGATAACTTTTGTGTAATTAACTTATTTTTACCTTTATTCGGTTTCTTTTATTGTCAGTGATTGATTTTATTTTAGTTTCTATATCTATAATCAAGTTTATATTATTTCTATTCATTAGTACAAACATTAAGCTTTCACTAATCGTCTTGTTTTTCTTTTAAAATTATTTCTATGACTTTACTATTGGTTCTTACTTTTTGTTCTTTTGTCCAAATTATTATTTTGCAACTTTTGTTGTAATTCAATAGTGCATCCTTCAGCATTTCACAAGCCCATTTTTGTTTTGCAACTCTTACTCATTTCTTTCCTGACGTTTTATTCTTCTTACTTTCATGCGCTTTTTCGTTACTCATATATTTTGCTATTACTTTTACATACTACATTAAGTTTTGAATTACTCCGTGTTAAGTTATTATCGCAACTCCTATTTTCCTTCATTATTGTTTTTACTATATTATAAAAAGTTGTTTTGTATATTTACTTTCATTTTTATATATACTTGGATTTTTCGATATTACATTTTTCATTATTTTGTATTGTCTTATTTATTTTGGAACATTTAAACTTGATTGTAGTATTTTACTCATAAAAATATGATATATCTCTGCACGTTTAAATTTTTATTATTTATTATATTTTTGCACCTTATATTCAATACCTTTATTATTACTTACTGCTTACTGCTTTTGTTATATTTACTTTTCACCATTTAAAGCTACTTATTAATTTTGTTGCTTTATACTTCTCGAGTATACTATATGCACCCATTACTCATATTTTACTTAATTTTTATTATCATTACATTCTTGATTTCTACATGTACTTCCTACTAGTTACTATATATGTACCATATATTTCAACATACTTACAATGCATATCATTTCACACTTGTTTAATTCCTACATTAGTGTATATTTTATGATATATTTATTATGTAAATTTACTACATTGCATATTTATTTTCTCATTCACATTTGTATTTATGCTTATGCATGTATTTCATCTCGTTTTCTCCTTACTTTTATAAATTATTTTCACTACTACTAGTTTGTACTATTGTGTTTGATATTTATAAACTATACATTTATTTTAATATTCCATCATGTGACTTTCAACTCCATTTCTTACTTTTGCTACTATTTTTATATCACGGATTTCAAAACATAACATCATACTTAAATTAAATGTCAAATTTCCCGGTACATATGGAAAGTTATATCTTCCATTTCACCATTTCGGTGCAACCTAATGTCGAAATGACAAATATGCAACTGGACGTCAATGGAGGCAAATTGCAACTGGATGCTGGGAAGACAAAATGTGCAACCGAATATCCAGGCGGCAACTTGACGTCGTGAAGGTAAATCTACAACTTGATGTTAAGAAGGCAAGTCTGCAACCAAACATCAATGAGGCGAACCCACAACAACAACAACAACAACAACAACAACGACAACAACAACAACAACAACAACAACAACAACAACAAAAGATTTTCTACCTATTTACTAATTGATAATTCAAGACATTTCACTTATATAATGAAACTAATGGTAAAGAAATCTCTTTTTTATGACTTTTGTTTATACAAATTACACTTTATGTTTCCATGTAATTTGAACTAGTATAGTTGATTTACTCTATTTTCTGTTTACAAAATTTTTACATTTATGTCAAGATTGAGTACATCAACTATGGTCTAAGTTTTCGTTCTTTGTAATTACTATTTATTGCAACTGTTTCTCAATTCTGTAGCATTTTAGATTTCTCACTTACTTTTGTTTCCACAATTCTGTAGCATTTTAGATTTCTCACTTACTTTTGTTTCCACGTCCTAATTAATGACGCTTACTTTTGTAATATTCAATGAACTTCTTTTAAGTCTTCTTGCATATATATTTTGGTCTATTTTGCTCGTTACCCTTTAATGTGCTTTTAAAGTATTGATTATAATGTCAATATTCACTAATATACTCATTATTCTATGTCTTGTACATTCATTGTTATTAATATTTTCTTTACTTAGCTAAATTTGTTCATATTTCTATGTATCCTAACTGGTTATTTTTCCAAAACTATTTTTTTTATAACCTTTAAGTTTGTGTTCCTTCGTTGTTTGTATGATTATCAACCTTTTTATATTTGGGTTTTATCTCTTCACTTTTGACTTCTTATTCTATAAGAATAGTCTTACTATTTTCTCACATTTTGGGATTAATTGTGTATTCAATTGGATTTTCTTATGCTTTTGTCATGTCAGTTTTCACCTTTTACTCTTCGAGCTATAATTACATGTTATTTTGTTTTACTTAATAATTAAACCTGACTAAAATAACGATAGAGTAAATTTTCGAAACTGTATTGTAAGTTTTGTATTTTGTTTTCTTTTGCTTAGAGTAGTTCTGATGAAAGAACTATTCTAAGGGAGAAGTGATGTAACACCTTGCAAAATAAAATGATTTATTTTGCATTATTAAATAATATTAAATTGGTAAAATTGATTATTTTAACTATTTTCTTAAAATTGCAATTTTGCACGTGCAACCCACGTGTAAAGTTAGAAAATTTTGAATTCTTAAAATTTTATGGTTAATGATTTATTTTTTCATTTATTTATGATATTTTATTTTTTCAGATTTATTTAAATTAATTTGACTATTTTACGAATTTTTCAGTTTTACACGTGCAAAACAAGTGCAAATATTTCTTTTGGTGCAAATATCAAATTTAAACATTCTGTATAAATTCTCATATTTATAATGGAGTATATCCTAAATTTTGGGATTTTTCTGAATAAAGAAATTATTTTTATAAATACTTTGAAAGAGAGGGGCTTTTATGTAAAAAGCCGATTGGATCTCAAACAAATAATAAAAATCCGTTTTGCTGCTTTTTGGGCTATCCATGGTCATTATTAAAGATAAAATTTATTTAAAATATATTTAGAGTTTATTTTGTAAAGATTTAAACATATATGATATTTTTACAAATATGGAATTTAAGTTGAACCTTCTGCAAATATTTTTCTTTATTTTGTTTGGAAAATCAAATAATTATTAGTAGGTATGGTTTATGAATTTTCTGGATTTTTCTGATATTTATTTGGCATATTTTCAAATATTACAAAGAGAGGGACTTTTGTGCAAAGTTACCACTTTGAGTACAAATCCGAATTTTTCTAATTTCTGGGCTATGCTTGATGACTGGATAATTCAGTAGTAAAGGAATTTAGTTTTTTTTAAAATTTATTTAACTTATTTAACTACTTTATTAAAGAAATGTCTATATATGTAAAAGAATAATTTGTTAAGGGATGTTTCCATAAACTTGTAAAACCCTAAAACTTCAGATTTCGTCCTATTAAAGAGCCACTACAGCCGTCCCCCTCCTCTGCAAAAACAAAATATTATTTTACTATTGGTTTTTTTGGAGTTTCGAAGCAAGGATCTTGGATTTCTTGCGAAAGGAATGACTTTTCTTATTCTTTATTAATTCGGTTGATTTCTTCAATGAGATGAGTGACATATGTTTGGCTTCTTATTGTTGTATGCATGTTGTATGTGATGATTTGTCTATTAGAAAGCATGTTAGGAGTTTGTGTGATGATATAATGAATTTTGATGGATGGATGAATAAAGATTGAATCTTTCATGAAAACTATGCTATTGATGATTGAAATTACATATAGATGACTTGAGATTTGTTAAGAACCTAATAGAAATCATGGGTATGTTGCTTTCTTTCATATGCTTACTGATTATATAGATTATAATGAGTATGTATGTTGTATAATGTGCAAAATTGATTAAAGAAGAACTTGATTGATACATGTTGTGTGTGCATATATTCATGAGTTAACTGATGTGAGTAATGAGGGTGTGTGTATAATCAGTTGTAAGGGGGTTTTGGATCAAAAGAGATCAAGTTTAATGTTTTGAAAAGGGTTTTCAATTTCAGGTCTGATGGATGTTCAGCCGAAAGTGGATTTTGTGATTTTTATGAAGTTTTCGAATTGGATTTGAGTTGTTTGGATACTGAGATTGGATTAAACAATATACTACTTATATAAGATGTTTTCTTGATGTTTTTAATTGATGTATACACACCCACAATTACATAAACACATATACACATATATCCCTATGATACTATTTTGAAGAATTGTCGAAAATTGATGTATTGAGAGCTTTCGATTGGATTTTTGAGTTGTTTTGTTAACTGAGATTGAATCAAACCTTATACCATGATTTTGTTGATTTTACTGATCTACATATACACTTATATACACTTATACATATTTATATCCTGTTTTGAAGATTTTGATAAAAAAAAGCTCTTTTATGATCTTTATGTGGTTTTGATTTGTTTTATAAACTCTTATATGTTATACAAGTTGATTTTGATCATCTCAGGGTTTTAATCTTTTAAATTCATGCTTTTAAAGAGTTTAAATTAAGTATCAGTTGAGAAGTGCATGAAATTTAAAGCTGGTGTATGGGGGGTTTTTGACATGAAGGTCGACTGTCCATTTTTGAACTAAAATGATGGTCGATTGTCATGTTGGTCGACTGTAAGGTCGACCGACATCATTGTTTTTGGCTGTTTTGTGAAGTTTTTTTCCGTTTTTCTTGAACGATTATTTCTTCAAACTTATGGATTATTGATCTACTGTTTTAGATGATGTTTTGACTACAAATTACAGTATTTTACAGAGAGTTATATTTTTTTTATAATAGAATTTAAATTGTATTCTTATGGTTTTATAAAGTGAGATATATATGGTTTTCGAAGTAATTGATGTTTTGTGATATTCTGTGACTTCAAAATATGATTCTCAGTTATTCGATGGATTTAATACTTTGTTTCAGCTCTGGAATTTATGAGCATTTCACGGATGTGGATTTTGTTGACTTTAGAAGTTTTTATTGATATAAACATTTTAATAATGGAATTCATAGTTTTATTGAAAGTTTTGGTGTTGATATTCGTTTTGTGGATCTCTAGGAGTTGAGTGGGAGTCCTGTGAATGGGAAGATGAGATTTTGTGAATTATGACTAGTTAGGCCTTGGGGTTGTTGTTGTGGAATTAAGTCCGGCAGGATACACTAACTCTAGAGAGGGGAAATTTGTGTTTTAATAATAATCAACCTAAGGACATGCACTAATGGAGATGTAATGGAACTTAGGAAACGTACGAATATGGTCTTGGGGGTCCAATCTAATGGATGCATTCCAGGACTGTGTGTGTTCTGTCTCGAGAGGACTATTTAGTATGTTCGTGTGTCGAGGGTCTGCAGCGCCTATTCACGAAACATACAGGTATATTCACGTGTCGAGGGCCAACGGATATATTCACGGGATGTGCATGTGTACTTGCACGTTGAGGAGCGGTGGTGGGGTACACGGCAGGGAGGTGATTCTCCAGTTTTTGAGCTATTCTTACATGATGCTTGCGCATTGAGGGTTGTGTGATACCGATTCGCGGAGTATTCAGGATCTTGTTTCCGTCATTGTAGTAGGATTAGTTGCATAACGAGAGATATAACCCTATAAAGTGGAGAACGATAAGAGCTTGCACCGGACCTATGTAGTATGAAATGCATATAATCTGACAGGTATGCATTAGAAAGTCATCATATTGTATTTGTGTTTTCTTGACGTGGTTTTATGCATGATGTTTTCTTGTTTTTCCTACACTTGACACTTAGTCTAGTTTCACTTGATGTTTTCATGCTTTATTTATTGTTAATTCATATTCCATCTGTTACTACTGTTGGTATGTGTTGTTTATAACTTTATTCTTCATGTTTTATTTATATTGTATTTTTTTTTATGTCACTCGCACCGTTATGGTTGACCCCTGTAGTTTTGGAGGATAGGGTTAACTCTAGCCTTATATTTTATAGGTAGGTACTATTAGCTTGGGAATGGATGCATGTGGTAGAATGATAACAAGGCTTATGCAAATTGTAAAAGAATGTGTTGTAAAAGAAAGAAAATATAATTTAAGGTGTTAATTTTCCGTTGTGCTTTGTAAATAATTGATGTAATAAAAAGTTTTAATTTTTCCTGTGTTTGGTTGCTATGTTTATGATTACATTGAAGTTGATTCTGAAAATTGTGTCATGCATTTCTAAATTTATGTATTGAAAATTCGGGGCGCTACAAGAAGCGACCTACATACACAATTAATAGCAATTAACTCATAGGAAATAATCTTGTTGCTCAGTTAGCACATATTTTAACTCAAAATACGACATGTTAAAGTCGTTTGAAGTGTGATAATACTAACCTGAAATGTAGGTGTGCTTAGGTTGGGTATTCCACTACCAGGTATTCCACTACCATATGAAAATCCTACCATTTGCAAATGTGACAAAAAAACATCTCATCATCTAAATTCTTTCTAGATGTTTTTATGCTTATTTCAAACCCCTTCTGATCAGCATATCTCACGTAATATTTAAATGCATCCTCATTTGAATTGAATTTCATGTTAAGCTTTGGTTCCTCAACCCTCTCCTTTTCCTTTTCCTTTTCCTTTTTCTCTACACTTTCTATTTCATTGTGACCATGCACACTTGAATTTTGAAATGAAGGTGAATTATTCGCGGGGGGGGGGGGGGGGGGGGGGGGGGGGGGGGGGCGTCTATTCCTATTAAATATGAAGGATATCATCCTTTAGTGAAATAATTCATTGTTTTCTTGATTCAGTGACTTACTAAAGAAAAAATAGGTACAATGCAAATACTACTCAACTTAGAACAAAAAAATGAACTCGACCTTGCTATATATATATTTCTAGCATTAAAATAAAGGCTACTGAACATAATTCCTACAACGGAAGTCTAACATTGATAATTTTGTTTACTCTCTTATATATTCCACATTGTTTTAGGCATCCATAATCTTTTTATTTTGATTATCTTGCCTTTTATTTTAAATATATATGATTAGCATTAACTAAACTGCAGGCTCATTTGATCTTCCTGTTAGAATTTATCTGCATACTTTTTTTAGAGGTTATAAGTGCTTTGGAGAGTAATGATGGTAATGAATATAAGTGCATTGACTAATGATGGTAATGAGTTAGGTTGCGAGTTATATATACAAATTGTTGATGCCTTGTAGATACAAAAACGACATCTCAAGTAGATACCTGTACAACAGGGTACATGGCGTACAACAACCCTAACAAGTTTTAACAGGGGTGTATTGGATTGAGATTTCAAAAGATTTTAAAAGAATTGAGAATCCCAGTATTTAAGGAATTTATGGAGAATTCACCTAAAACTTTGACTAGATTTATAAGGATTTTAAAATAGTTTGATGGAATTCTTATTATGAATTTAATGAAATTCGAGGGAATTCGATGACAATAGACTTTATAATTAGTTCATTTCCTACACAAGATTGTCATTCTCATAAGAGTAGTACGAATAAATATCAAGGCACCTCGCAAGTCATAAAAATGTCATTCTCATAAGATTTTTCCGAAGTACTAGGACACCCACATAAACAAAAGTAACAACAAAAAAGAAAGGGCCCTACATGAGAGAGCTGTTGATGAGTCCATCAACTCAATACTCGCTGTTTTAACATTCTGAAATAGCATAAAATAATAATAACTAATAATACCCGGTAACCAAAGTCATGGAGCAAAAGATCTTTAAGGAGCACCAACTCTCCCGTTAGGCATCATAACTCTACCACATCTCCTTATCAACTCAATACTCATTGTTTCTGCACCATATGTCTTTTAGTTAATAGTTTCACTATATAGGCCACATCATACAAACCATGGAACGTTATCCACTTCGTCCTATACCTGCAACGAGAAACCAATTTATGCCATAGCAATCTTGAGAATATTTTTGAATCAACTCCGTCACGTTGATTTTGATTGAAATTGATTCCATTGTCTTTCAGGAGGCGGATGGAGGCCTCTGCGTGGGGATCGGTGGTTGGGTTGAATTATGGTTTGGGTTGAATTAGGCCTCTGCGTGGGGATCGGAGGTCGGGGGATCGGAGGTCGGGAGGTAGAAGAGAGGAGGAAGAAGACGATGGCGAGAGAAAGGGATTAGGGTTTGGGTTTATTTGGGGATAATTTGGGGCATATGTACAAGAAACAAAACCATACTCACCAATGGCTTGAAAGTTTCTACAGAGAAGGTGAGAATTGCAAAGGCTTTTGGTATTTATACCTCAGACCCTAGATTCCATCTAAATCCTCCAAATTCTCAATTCTACCAAAATCAATAACTTTTTGAATACACCGAGAATTTAATTGGGTCATTTAAAATCTCAATTGAATACACCAAGAATTGAATAGAATCACTTAAAGTCTCAATTGAATACACTGTGACTTTTATAAACTCCTTTAAAATCCTAATAGAATACACTAGGATTTTCACATTCTTTTAGATTCTTTTCAAATTCCAATCCAATACACCCCCATAAGTAACAAGTTATCCCAGCTAGTAAGCATTACGCACAATAACAGGTCTACAATATCCTGATCAGATAAAATATTCGAACAAGATAGTGACATGTGAATCACTCTGGATTTATTCTCTTTTATGTTCTTAAGAGTATCTGTAGTCGTTTAAGTTAAAAAATGGGTATATAAACATTTTGAAAATAGCAAATAGCAGAAACGCTGCAGTCGTTTATACTCAAAAAGTGGCTTTTTTGAACGAAACGAAAAATGATATACCATTTGAAGATCTGCGTTAAAAAAAATTAAAATATTGAGAAGGACGGACGGTAGATGAACTGCCGTCTCGAAAATATTATAAGAAAAAATAAAAATGTGAACACAAAGGGCTTTTAAATTAATTTTTTTCCTTTCTCACAAATGGAAGATCATCTTCCTATTTCCATTTTTTAAAAATAATTCAAACGGCAGATCATATGTCGTCCGATACTTTCCTAATTAAGAAAATTTGTCGCAGACGACAAATCATCTACCGTCCAACTATAAAATGGCAGATGATCTTCTGATTTCTAAATATGGATAAAGCCATTTCCTCTGCCAAATATAACCGTCTCCTGTTCATTCGAACCCCAAAAAATTGGTATATAGACGACGACTACAAGTGGTTTTTTTCTTTCAAAATATTCATTTTTTGGATATATAGCCAACGACTACATATGCTCTAAACCATTAACACAATAATCTAGAGGGCTATTTGAGGTGTTGTTGTTAGAACCTGAATATAAAATACTAAAAATTCCAACAGAATTTGTGAAGAAATCAAATACAGAAAGGAAAACAGTAAACAATTAACTTGTACAGAGTCGAGATTTTTAAGAATCTCTGTCCTTAAAGCAGAATTTGCCCCGTAGTGTGACGGTTACCGGCAAATCGCTTCCCAGGATACAACTGTACCTTCTCTGAAGATGCAGCACCCTTGCTTCAGAGACAACGAACTGCTGTCTGTGTGTACTCTCAGTGACAGACACTGACTCAGAGCAGAGGAAGAAGATGACTCAGAGTAGAGGAAGAAGAGAGTAAAAAATGTCAAAAATCTGTCTCTTCTCTGAAGATTTCAGTCTGGTTTTATAAACTGGGACTGAGACTGTTCAGCAGCCATTACTCTGTAACAGCAGAGTAATGGGGACTCTTCAGTTGAGTAACTGGTGAGCCATTACTCTGCTGTTACAGAGTAATGGCCCCAGTTACTGAATCTGAAAGGTCTTTTCAGTTCAGTAGGGGAAAAGACTGTCTGGGCAAAAAGTAAAATAAAAATTTAAGCCAGACCAAACCAAACCAAACCAAGCCAAGCCGAACCGAGCCGAAGCCGAGGCCGGGGCCGGGGCCGGAGCCGGAGCCGAGCCGGGCCGGGCCGGGCGCGCGCGCGAGCGTGCGCGCGTGTGTGTTTGTCATTTTGGCTAAGTCCTCTCTCCACTACACGTTAGTGGTAACCCCCGGGCCACGCCCTCTAGTCCAGTTTTCTAGTATATATACTAGTATAAATCTTTTCCAATTTCCGATATGGGACTATCCATTTGTTAAGTTGGTACCTTTCAAGTACCCAACTTTGGATCAACATTTCTCATTCATACGGAATTCGTTTTTGGCAAGTGAGTATACTACGGAATAGTACTCGATGAGAGGATCGCAATCCACTCATTTTCCGGTGCCGCCGGTGGCCGGAGCTTGCCGGAATCCGGCCCGGAAAACTGCAAAAATTAATTCCAACAATCCCCCACATGAATGGAAATTACCAGACCATGTAATCCAGACACGACAGAAAAAACAAAAAAAAAACATGACAGAAAGACTCTGAGAGTACAATCGGAAAATCACTGCATCAGGAATGGTAGTAATTTTTCAACTTTGAACCACCCTTAGTAATTAGCTATCGGATTCACTTGACCAGGTAGTGATCATGATGTCTTGAACTACCCGGGCGTTCATGTGAACCTAGACAATAACTATCACACAGTTTCATCTCCTCACAGAACTAAGTTCTCTTGTTGTGTTCATTTTGGCCTTGAACATCCCTGGTTAATCATGAGTGAACTTGGAGAATGTAGCCTCTCTTCATTCTCCTAGAAACGGCCCCATTTCACACTCACAAGGTGATTTCCCATAAAGAGTATCCTGCTATACCCCACTTTTATTTCAAAGCTATGGAAATCATTAAAAGCCAAGCTTATCCTAACTATTTGCAGGCAGCACTTGTTTTATCATCCTAAGAATGGGTATGAGATGTTAATCTCTCAGTGCTTTCGTCGATTCAACAAGATTTAGTTGTCCCTTTGAACCTAGATCTTGGGATCTCCAATTTCTAGGTAGGGTTTCCATCAAGTATCCTCTTTCGTCATAGGCTTTAAACCCATTCCTCTTGATGATCTCACAACCTGCTCTCGCGACAGACCTTTAGTAAATGGATCTGCTAGGTTGTCGGCCGATTTTATATATTCTATAGAGATTACTCCATTTGAGAGCAGGTGTCTAATGGTTTTGTGTCGCCTTCTGATATGACGAGACTTACCATTATACATGCAACTCAGTGCCCGTGCTATAGCCGATTGGCTGTCACAGTGTACACATAAGGCAGGCACTGGTTTTTCCCACATAGGAATATCCTCTAAAAAGTTGCGAAGCCATTCTGCTTCTTCTGCCGCCTTGTCTAAAGCAATGAATTCAGATTCTATGGTGGATCTGGCCAATAGCGTTTGTTTAGAGGATTTCCATGATACAGCTGCACCACCAAGTGTAAAGACATATCCACTTGTGGATTTTGAGTTCTTTGAGTCCGATATCCAGTTGGCATCACTGTAGCCTTCAAGTACTGCTGGATATCTGGTGTAATGCAGCGCATAACTCTGAGTATGTCGCAAGTAGTTCAATACTCTAGTTATTCCTTTCCAGTGACTTCGTCCTGGATTACTCGTGTATCGGCTTAGTACGTTTACCGAATGTGCTAGGTCCGGTCTTGTACAATTTGTTAGGTACATCAGACTACCAATTACACGTGCATATTCCAGTTGTAATATGTTTTCGCCTGTATTTTTGAACAGGTGAAGACTGGGATCGACGGGACTTTTTGCTGTCCCATTGGAATAATTCTTGAATCTTTTAAGTATTTTCTCAGCATAATGAGCTTGAGACAAAGTAATTCCCTCAGATGTCCTGCAGACTTTGATTCCTAGTATGACATCTGCAACTCCCAAGTCTTTCATGTCAAACTTGCCACTAAGCATGCTTTTAGTTTGTTTGATAATGTCGTTATTGCTTCCAATAATGAGCATGTCGTCTACGTATAGACAGACCAGAATGTATCCGTTTGGAGTATCTTTGATGTAGATACATTTATCACACTCATTTATTTTGAAACCATTTGACATCATAACATTGTCAAATTTTGCATGCCATTGCTTTGGAGCTTGTTTCAGGCCGTACAGTGATTTTACAAGCCTGCACACTTTATTTTCCTGTCCAGGAACTACGTAACCCTCAGGTTGTTTCATGTATATTTCTTCTTCTAAGTCCCCATTTAGAAATGCAGTTTTAACATCCATTTGATGTATTTCCAGGTTACGTAGAGCTGCAATAGCTATCAACATTCTTATGGATGTTATTCTTGTAACTGGGGAATATGTATCGAAGAAATCTAGGCCCTCTTTTTGCCTAAATCCTTGTACCACAAGTCTAGCCTTATGCTTCTCTATTGAACCATCTGGTTTCAATTTTTGTTTGAAAATCCATTTGCATCCTAGAGCTTTACATCCAGAAGGCAAATCGACTAACTCCCATGTATGATTTTGCATAATGGAGTCTATTTCACTTTTGATTGCTTCCTTCCACATAGGAGCATCAGGCATAGACATGGCTTCCTTGAACGTTCTGGGCTCATTCTCTAACAGAAAGGCCGTCACAAAGTCAGGACCAAATGATTTTGATGTTCTAGCCCGTTTACTTCGTCTAGGCTCATCGGTATCTTGTTCTGGTTCATCAACTGAAGTGCTTGCAGTCCCTTGTTCACGTGTACGTTTAGGGTACGTAGTATCCTTGCACGGAAACACGTGTTCAAAGAATGAAGCATTTCTCGATTCCATTATTGTATTTACATGGATATCCGGTATATCCGATTTGTATACCAAGAACCGATATGCACTACTGTTGTGTGCATAGCCTATGAATATGCAATCAATCGTCTTAGGTCCGATGGTGACCTGTTTCGGGTTAGGTACTGCCACTTTTGCTAGACACCCCCACACTTTGAGGTATTTATACGAAGGTAAGTTACCTTTCCACAATTCATATGGTGTCTTGCCGGTTTTCTTGTGAGGTATTTTGTTGAGAATGTAGTTGGCAGTCAACAACGCTTCCCCCCACATGTTCTGGGGTAGGCCAGAATTCAACAACAAGGCATTCATCATCTCCTTTAGAGTTCGATTTTTGCGCTCGGCAGTACCGTTTGATTCGGGTGAGTAGGGAGCAGTTGTCTGATGAACTATTCCATGTTCCGAGCAGAACATGTTAAATGGTGCATCATATTCTCCTCCTCTATCACTTCTAACGATTTTAATCGTTTTGCCAAGTTGATTCTCAACCTCAAGTTTATATTCTTTGAATTTATCCAAAGCCTCATTTTTGCTATGTAACAAATATACATAACAAAATTTTGTGCAATCGTCTATGAAAGTTACAAAGTACTTTTTGCCACCTCTAGTCTGCACATATTTTAAGTCACACAGATCCGTGTGAATTAGACCTAGAGTTTCTGTGTTTCTTTCTACAGAACGCGATAGAGTTTTAGTGGGTTTGGCCTCCGTGCAAACTTCACATTTTTCTGAGTTATCTACCTTAAACTTTGGTAGCAGATTCATGTTAACTAATCTACGCATAGAATTTACATTAACATGGCCTAGTCTTTCATGCCAAACAGTAGAAGACTCAACAACATAGGCAATAGGAGTTATTTCATTAATTTTGGGAACAGCAGGAACAATAGTTTTAGGGATAACTGTCATTACATTAAACTTGAACAGTCCATCCTTTACATATCCTTTACCCAAATATACCCCATTCTTGGACAGTACAAAATTATCAGAAACAAGTACAACTTTGAACCCATTCTTACTTAGCAAAGAACCTGATATCAAGTTCTTTCTAATGTCTGGGACATGCAGCACATTTGTGAGTGTTAGCTCTTTGCCTGAAGTCATTTTCAGCACTATCTTCCCTGTTCCTTCAATTTTGGAGGTGGAAGAGTTTCCCATGAACAGTTGTTCATCTTTGTTGCACTTCTGGTAGGAGGTGAACATTTCCTTGTCCGAGCAGATATGCTTGGTGGCCCCTGTATCGTACCACCATTCACGAGGATTGCTCCCCACAAGATTTACCTCTGAAACAACAGCACAGAGGTCCAGATCAGAGAGACCAGTGGACAAGTTCTCAGCTATGTGTACATGGGATTTTTCATTTCCTTTTACATGTCCAGATTTTGAATAATTACTGTCCTTACTACGGCACTCAGAAATTTTGTGCCCCAACTTACCACACTTGTGGCATTTCCCAGCAAACCTATTTGCAAGAGGTTTTTTGTTGGAGGCCGGTGGCAGAAACTTCCTCTTCTTGCCCTTCTGTTCATGCTCCACCACATTAGCCTTTTCTATGGACTGATTTCCATAGGACCTCTCAGCCTTGCGATTCTCTTCTTCAATCCGCAACCTGATAATTAGATCTTCAAGAGACATCTCCTTTCGTTTGTGTTTGAGATAGTTCTTGAAGTCTTTCCACCCAGGTGGAAGTTTTTCTATGAACGCTGCAACCTGGAAAGGTTCGCACAGCGTCATATTCTCTGCAGCAATGTCGTGCATTATAACCTGCAGTTCTTGGACTTGACTCACCACTGTTTTGGAGTCAATCATCTTATAGTCCAGAAATTTGCCGACAACAAATTTCTTGGACCCGGCGTCTTCAGTTTTATACTTCTTTTCCAGGGACCCCCATAGGAGTTTGGATGTCTTGAAGACGCAGTAGACGTTGTACAGAGAGTCTACCAGGCCATTCAGGATGTAGTTCCTGCACAGGTAGTCGCCCTGTGTCCACGCGTCAACTGCTGCAACAGAGTGTGCTTCCATTGGCGCCAGCATCGGGGCAGATTCATTGAGGAATCTGTCCAGCTTCAATGTGGTCAGGTAGAACTGCATCTTCCCCTGCCACTTTTTGAACCCAGTTCCATTGAACTTCTCCGGTTTTTCTCCCACGCTTATGTGCGTGGGCAGAACGACCGAATGTGCCGCAACCGATTGTGCAGTCACATTCTGGGTCACCGGAGTTTGGGTACTGATAAGGCCAGCAGCAACT
This sequence comes from Hemerocallis citrina, assembly GCA_017893485.1. Taxonomy (NCBI): domain Eukaryota; kingdom Viridiplantae; phylum Streptophyta; class Magnoliopsida; order Asparagales; family Asphodelaceae; genus Hemerocallis; species Hemerocallis citrina. The sequence continues at coordinate 159,028,018 of CM030366.1, read as the reverse complement.
TCAGTTTGTGTGTTTTCCATGTTTTGATTTTGTTCTCTGAAATTGGTTGAAACAGAAACTATTAGTTATTTTTCCGAGCAGAACCTGTAAACAAACTTCACAAAAAAATGTTAGAATTTGTGAGGAAAAATTCTGCTTTAAGATTGTTAGAACCTGAATATAAAATACTAAAAATTCCAACAGAATTTGTGAAGAAATCAAATACAGAAAGGAAAACAGTAAACAATTAACTTGTACAGAGTCGAGATTTTTAAGAATCTCTGTCCTTAAAGCAGAATTTGCCCCGTAGTGTGACGGTTACCGGCAAATCGCTTCCCAGGATACAACTGTACCTTCTCTGAAGATGCAGCACCCTTGCTTCAGAGACAACGAACTGCTGTCTGTGTTACTCTCAGTTGACAGACACTGACTCAGAGCAGAGGAAGAAGATGACTCAGAGCAGAGGAAGAAGAGAGTAAAAGATTTCAGTCTGGTTTTATAAACTGGGACTGAGACTGTTCAGCAGCCATTACTCTGTAACAGCAGAGTAATGGGGACTCTTCAGTTGAGTAACTGGTGAGCCATTACTCTTCTGTTACAGAGTAATGGCCCCAGTTACTGAATCTGAAAGGTCTTTTCAGTTCAGTAGGGGAAAAGACTGTCTGGGCAAAAAGTAAAATAAAAATTTAAGCCAGACCAGACCAGACCAAACCAAGCCAAGCCGAGCCGAAGCCGGGGCCGGGGCCGGGCCGGGCCCGCGCGCGTGTGTGTTTGTCATTTTGGCTAAGTCCTCTCTCCACTACACGTTAGTGGTAACCCCCGGGCCACGCCCTCTAGTCCAGTTTTCTAGTATATATACTAGTATAAATCTTTTCCAATTTCCGATATGGGACTATCCATTTGTTAAGTTGGTACCTTTCAAGTACCCAACTTTGGATCAACATTTCTCATTCATACGGAATTCGTTTTTGGCAAGTGAGTATACTACGGAATAGTACTCGACGAGAGGATCGCAATCCACTCATTTTCCGGTGCCGCCGGTGGCCGGAGCTTGCCGGAATCCGGTCCGGAAAACTACAAAAATTAATTCCAACAGTTGTCAATTGTCGAACTAGAGTACAAGCATTCTAGAGCTAAAGATGGCTTTAAAATTTAAACATTGATTACATTAGTAGCAACTTTATTGCATTTTTTGCAATGAAATGGATTGACATAGAATAATTTTTGGAATTTGTTCAGAGTAAACTAAATAAGGATGGATTGTGCAAAGTGCAAACAGCTCCATTTACAGAGATGGTAATTCTTTAATCTGAAAGAGTACCTTCTATTGGGGCAGTGGGAGGAAGGTGGAGGCGAGTGGGGGCAGCGGGAGGAAGAGGGAGAGACCGTAGGAATTGTAAGAGATATTTGGTTTTTTAATTTGGTATATTCAGAATTAATTAATGAATAATATATTTTAACGGGTTGCTGATGTGGCAGCTTGACTAGGCAGCTACATCGGGTCACGAAGAATTGAACTAAGTAGTCGCTATAGCATTCCTCTTTTTTGGGGAGTTTAAGATTTGGTGTGGGGGGGGGGGGGGGGATGTTTGTGAAGTGGAGAAAGGTGGTGACGATGACGTGGCAACTACTATCACTAGAGTTAATTATATAGAAGGGATAGTTTTTTAAACTATTTGCAAAAAGGAACAATAGCTAAACTATTTGCAACTAAGGGATAGTTTCTGAATAATATTTTATGGTTACTATTCTATAATATTTATATAGGATGTGTGACCTTTCTGCAAATTGAAGATTTATTTTTGTAATATTTTTTTTTATAAATTTATTTATTCTATCTAATCTTTTTTTTAAAAATTACTTAAATCGTGTTAAATATTTTGCAAAAACCAGGTGATAGTTACTTAGAAACTTTGCTCTTATGCCAACTAGATGCAAAGCATAAAATGTGAAATAATAGTAATTACCTGTAAAAAGAAACAAAAAAGTATCAAAATCTTCAAAGATGGTAGTTTTCTGAAAAATAATATTCTTGAAAATAATGTGCATGATCAATCTCAAAAAAAATTAAAGTAATCGAGCATAAGTTCAAGATCTCTCAAAGTTTATGATTCCGTCTCTGATACTTCACTACCACTATCATATGGGGTTCTTTGAGTTCTTCCATATGTTCATTTCCTCCCTCAATATGTTCATTTTCTTCCTCTATATATTCATTTTTTCCCTAGAAATTGTCTATATGCTTTTGTAGGACTCCAGATATAGCTACCAAATTCTTCATTTTCATAAAATAATAAAAACCTTTCGTAAAAAGTTAAAGTCATCAATTATTTGAACACTTATATTACTAGTTTCTCCATGATTAATTTGATTTATAGTTATAATTATTACTCGTTGTACACTAAACAAAAATAGCTTGAACTCGTAAAAATCATACAATTTTGTTACTCTATGAGGATAATAAACATAAAAAGCTAACATTCTATCACAACCTTGATAGTTAGTCATTAATTCATAAATTTCTAGCCAAGACTGAAAATATTATTATACATTATTCTTTTTTAGCAATTTTTTGATTTAAAACTACAAGAATAAAATCAAGAGTAGATAGAGATTTCTAAGGATACCATAAGAATCAAAACAAAATGACAGATCATGCTTCGGACCTAGTTAAACTTATTTGAGGTGCTCCGTAACAGTTACTATCAGTGGATAAAAGTGGATAAAATACATCTAGTATGCACCCCGATTTTAGTGCTCCTTTTATGTTCCTCCAATCCCAGGAATACTATGCTCTTCAAGAGAGTTTAATCTAAGAGATACGTCTGGAACAACTAATTGCACTTCAGTACATACAATCACAATCTTGCTCGTTTCCTACTATTAGGTATATAACTTAACTATAGAAGGTTACAAATGAGTCTTGTTGCAAGATCCTTAGGCAGAGCCTTACAAAACTTTCCTTAAGGGAAAGAGATTTAGATGTTCATACCTTATATTCTACTAGAACCAATAGATGCTAGAAAGATAATTTTTTATTTCCTTCAAACTTCTTACAAACAGAACTGTCCTTACAAGATTATATGAATTTTTGTTCCTCTTCGATCTTCTGCCCTTTTCTCAACTCAGCCTACCTTTTCATAGACCAAGGGATCAGCTTACAAGTTTACATGCGTCACTACTTACATCATATGTCCAATAATTGCTACAAATACGCCACTGCTTACTTCAGTCTTTAATAATTGCTCTGATTACACTATAGACTATTTTATAAAAATGAGATTCCTCCTGGCCGACATCTTCATATGCTCCACATTTGTGTTGAAGCTCTATCTTCATCAAGCTACAGTAGTATCCAGCTGTCTATTGTGTTATTGTCATTACTCATGTAGATAATATCTAGTACCAGCTGTCAAACAATGCACATTTATCTTGTGGTTGTTTTATTTTTGCTATACTATACATTATTATCTTCTCTCGGTCTGGACTATCATAGATCCATATGTTGCTATCTCTTGACTTTATGTCTTTTAATTCACAATACATGTTTCTGAATTCTATTGCCCATCTTTCTGGGATTAGTTTATCAAATTTCTCAACTTTGTATGGTATGATGTTAGATGCTCCATAAATCCTTGGGTAGTCATCATAATTTTTATAACATGTTCTGCTGGAAGTTCTTCATTTTCTTCAAGATACTCAGGAATTGCTGAATACATTCTGACATATTTTTTAGGCCTTTGTGAGGCCAAAATAGCTCTTGGCTGCTTTATAAATTTCTCTAGGCAAGTGAATGAGTTCTCCACATTCCCTTGATAGATATATGCAATAAATAAGTCCACTTTCGAACAGTGCTCTGGTAGTTATTGGATTAGCTCCTGGTAGGATGATGATTTTGATCATATGTTACTATGATATGGTTTTGATGAACTGGTTCAACTCAGTTATTTGGAACAATTTTTTAATATATTGTAAAATAATATTTTCTTTGATACTTTGGTAGGAGATTTCTCAGTAAGAAGTGTCTCCTTGTATGTACTCTTATTTGAAGATGTAATTGCGTCTTCTTTTAAGAAATGAGTTGGTTCACCCATCTCATTAATTTTTTCACTAGTCTTGTCCACCATATTTTCTATGATTACATGCTGGTAGAACAAACTTTGGAGTCCGCATATTTGTGGCTGTAATTGAGTAAATGCTCATTTTATTTGCTCCATGGTTCCCTTGAGGAAAATTATATCATGTTCTATTTGCTGGACTCTAGTTTCCATTTTGCAATGAATGAAACAGTTAATTTCTTGATAGAAAATCAACTAAAATGTTATCCTTTCATTTTATGTTTTCTATTATAAAATCATAATTTGCTAGTTTCATCTTATCAATCTTTTAGTTGCTATAGTTGGATTTATTATTTTGATAATCCAACTCTTTGGTTGTGTATTATCTGTCCTTACTGTAAATTTTGTATGTATTATGAATAATTCAAACTTTTTTATAGATATTAGTATTGCTGATAGTTCTTTTTCATTTATGTGGTAATTTTGTTGGGTCTGTGTAAATGATCCACTAGTGTATCTAGCTAGTCTTTCATTTTTTCACCTATTTCAGTAAATTTTAATATTGCTCATCAATTATCTTCACATGCATCTGTTTCTATTATCCATGAACATTATTTAACAGGTAATCTTAGCTTATTTAATTATGAAGTCTGTTGTTTTAATATTTTATGTTTTTCTTCATCTTTTGGGGTCCATTACAATTTCTTAATTTTTTTAACCAATTTATTTTTGCTGATAAATTCGGTATATATCATCTTATTTGATTTAGTAGTCCAATTATGACTTGTACTTCTCTTTTTTCTTTTAGGACATTACAAAATGTCTTTATCTTTTCTACTATATGTGGTTGAAGTTATAATCCTTCATTTGATAATTTTGTTACTATAAATTTTATCTCAATTTTGAACAATTACATTTTCTTTTTTTTATAGTATAACACCTGCATTTTTTTTACTATTTCTATGAATTTTAGTAAATGCTCTTTATGTTCTTCTTCGTTTTCGGATCCTATTATAATATCATATACATATATACTAGTATAAAATTACTGTAATTATCAAATATCTTATCCATATATTCTTGAAAATACTCTTGGACTGTTTTTTTTATCCAAATGGTAATACGTTACATTCATAAAATTCTTGTGGTGTACTAAATGTTGTTAACTGTTTTGACTCGTATGTTAGTTTTACGTTATAAAATCCTGATTTGCAATCAAATTTAGAATATATTTTTCTTGTTCTTACTGTGTTTAGTAGTATCTGCATATCTGGTAGTGGATATCCAATTCTTTTAGTATTTTTATTTAATTCATTATAATTTACTACCATTCGAGATTTTTCTTTCTTTTCTTCCGAATGTTTTCTTACTATGAATGCTGATGATGAATGTGGACTTTGTGATTTTCTAATGTAACTGTTTTCCATTAGTTCCTTTATATGTATTTTAAGTTATTCTAAATCTGTTGGAGTATGTCTAATGGGTTTAATTTTTATTGTTTTGTAATTATCTATGTAGCGCCCCGAATTTTCAATATGATATCTTAGAAATACGTGACACAATTTCCAGCATCAACTTCAATTGCAATAGTAAACATAGTCAAAAACACAGATAATTTTTACTTCGACTTTTATTACAACAATTGTTTACAAAATACAGCGGAATACAAAACACCTCGAATTACAATCTTTCTTTACAGCACATCTTTTACAAATTTACACAAGCTATAACATTAATTTAGCACAAGCATCCAAATCCCAAACTATAAGCACCTACCTGTAAAACATGAGGCTAGAGATAACCCTAACCCCCAAAACTACAAGGGTCAGCCATAACGGTGTGAGTGACATATGAGAAAACAACATAAATAAAATATAGTGCATAGAGTCATCAACAACATGTATTAACGGCAAGAATAAATAAAATGAGGAATAACAATAAGTAAAGCATGAATACATCAAGGAATATAAGATAGTAAATAGCAATACATGAAAACATCAAGTGAATCTAGACTAAGTGTCAAGTGTAGGAAAAATAGGAAAACACAAGCATAAAACCAAGTCAAGAAAACACAATCGCTATATGCTGACACTCTAATGCATACTTGTCGGATTCTATGCATTCCATAGTACATAGGTCCGGTGCAATCCCTTATCGATCTCCACTTTATAGGGTTAAATCCCTCATTATGCAACTAATCCTACTACGGTGATGGAAAACAAGATCCAGAATACTCCGCGAATAGGCACCACAGCCCTCAACGGGCAAGCATCATGTAAGAATAGCTCTAAAACTGGAGAATCACCTTCCAACCGTGTACCCCACGAATAGGCTTGTAAGGTCCTCAACGTGCAGATACACCAGGTACATTTCATGAATAGGCCTGCCGACCCTTGACACGCGAATGCACCCTGCTTGCTCCGTGAATAGGCCTGCAGACCCTCGACACGCGAACATACAAATGTCCTCTCGAGACAGAACAACACACAGTCCTGGAATGCATTCGTTGGACTAACAAAACCAAGAGCATATACTTACGTTTTCCAAGTTCCATCACATCTTCACTAGTGCCTGTCCTTAAGTTGATTATTATTAAAACACAAAATTCTCATCTCTAGAGTTAGTGTATCCTGTCGGACTTAATTCCACAACAACCAAACCAAGACCCAACTGATCTAAATCAAAAAAATCTCATATGCCGGTTCACAGGACTCCCACTCAACTCTTAGAGATGCACAACTCATCCATCAAGACCAAAACTTTCAATAAAACTCACAAATCCATCGTCAAAACGATTATATGAAGAAACTTCTTAAATCAACAAAAATCCAAATCTTATATAAAATTCCAGAATCCAAATAAAATATTAAATTCATCAAATAACTGAAAACCATATTTTTAGGTTTCAAAATATCACGAAACATCAATTCCTTTGAAAACGCGTATAACTCAAATAAGGTCCAAAAGAATACATTTAAAGCTCCAAAATAAATCTCTGTAAAACCTTTTTAATCTGTAGTAAAACATCTTTTAAAACAATGTAATATTGAAGGAACAATCGATCAAAAGAAGCATCAGAAAACTCAAGAAAATATCAGTCAGAGCGGTAGCAGTCAACTTCATAGGGTAGTCAGTTGACTGTCCCGCGTGAAATCCAAACTCAAGAAAAACATCAAGCAGCGCAGTGACAGCTGACCGCATACTGTAGCCAGTCGACTGTCCCGCAGAAAAATCTGAAGACTCAAGAAAACCACAATCAGAGCAGCAGCAGTCGACATTGTAATCTGGACAGTCGACTGTCCCGCAGGAAAATCCAACACTTAAAGAAAACATTAATTCAGAACAGAGACAGTCGACTGTATAAGGTAGTCAGTCGACTGTCCCGCAGAAAAATTAGAGACTCAAGAAAATACTTCAGCCAGGACCCTGACAGTCGACTGTCAGACCTCTAGACTGCAGTTTAAAGGTTGCACATATTTTAACCGATGCACGTTTCCACTTTGTAAAAATCACAAATTTGAAGAACTAATTTCCTGAGATAATTAATTGTAATTTTTATAACATATAGGAGTTGCTAAAACACATCAAAACATATCAAGATCTCGAAATAGGAGTTTTACCCAAAAATCTTTTAAAACAACATCTTATATACATATATGTTCGAATACGAATTTTAACATCAGTTGTAACACCCCAAATTTTTTTTTTTTTTTTTTTTTCAAAACTAAGTCTCCAAATTCAATTCTTTCAATTTCTATATCACTTTAATCATAAACTAAGAAAGTTATATTTCAGGAAAAATTTTGACAGAATCTCCCCTGTAAATTTTGCCCCGAAACACAAAAAGCTTACGGAATTCTGCTCAAAATTCCGTAGCTCACAAACCACATAATATTTTCACGGGCTCCCCAGGCCAAAATGAGCAGATACACACAGGCAATATAATATAATGCTCTGGGGGCCAAACTCATAACGGATTATCAAATATCAATTAAAAACTATGAATTTCTTTGAAAAACGAGGTAAAATCTTAGAAAAATCATTGTAAAACTTACCACAGAGCCTGGTACTCCACGACGAGATGGGTACGGGTCACCAACATCCTACACCACCTCACACTATACTCATCATCGTCATATACATGTTTATACACTCATAATACAACTTAAATCATAAATTTCACTATTCCTATGACTAAATAATACAAGTTTTTTTTTTAAAATAAAAAGTTATACTACCACTCCATGCCTCACCTCTGCACTGATGAGAACCTGCAACAGTGGGGGATCTAGGGTAGTCCTCAGACTCCCCTAACCCCCCAAAACACTAAGGGGTTAGCCATTTCTGGTGTGAGTATAATTACTAATCTAACGACAAATTAAAATAGTATAAAGAAAATACTTAAACTTACAAATACCAAATTAAAATAATGCCACCTGAATCCTGAACACAACAACATCGTCAATACAGTGATAAATCACATACTTTGCCAATCCTGCATTCAATTATTTAATTATCCACAATTTCCACATTTCATAATACACTTCACATCAACCTCGTATGGATATATAAATATACTTATCTTACATTCGCATAATACGAATATTCATCTTTCCACACTTATCGTCGTATCAGCATTTCACTATTCATATTAATATATCTACATGATGTTATTACATCATTTCTCCAACTCTATTTAGCCATGTGTTTCATTTACTTATACTATATCATCAATACACACATTCATCCTGGAGGTTGTGCCGAGGCAGGTAGTTCCCACTATTTCCACGGAAATAGCAGGCGAGTAGTTCCCCGACACACTTCCAAGGTACACAACTCATATCACAACATAATTTCTTTAATAACCATTGTCATACCCAATCTCTTAAAACAGGTATTTATTTTATTATATTATAAAAGTATCACCTCATAAACATATACATCTATTCTCATACTACCACATTCCTTCATTTCTCATGACGTAATTACCACATCTCATTGCCCATGCGATTTACTCACATTTCATCACATTACTAATTAGAATGCTTTATACTCACTGCATCAAAACCATATTTTATAGCTCATTCACATCTTATTATATCACTTTAGTAATTTCTCATTCTTATAAACAACAAATCTTATTATCATTTTCACTTAATCCCCAAACACAATCTGGGGCCACAACATATCACACCCCATAGCCGATAGCTTGGGTAATAATCACCGCACCCCAAACACACAGTTTGGGTAATATCACATCACATCTCAAGCCGATAGCTTGGTTATTAATCACTTCGATCACTTATCATCTTCACTTTACTTTATTTCTCATTTCCGTCAATCATTACCACTATTATATCAACTCACCCTGCGGATTATGCCAAGGCAGGTAGTTCCCACCATTTCCACAGAAATAGCGGGCAGGTAGTTCCTTGACACAATTCCAAGGTACAACTCACATCAATCTGTATTTACTTTAATGATCACACACATAATACAATTACTTCGTATTATTCATGATAACACATCTCTTTTATTATTTTCATCTGAAATTAATCACATGCTGCCTTTATCATTTCTTTTCATATACTAGCTCATAACACGTTCACTTTCACATTTACTATCCACTTTCTTTACCCTCACATTTTTATTAACACAAAATTATTTTATTAGTTTGTCGACCAGTGAGCCACAGTATCCCATCATACTGAAAGCCGACAGCCCAGTAAAACACGCGGACCGATGCTCACACAGAGTCTTACTCGTCCGAGGCTACGTCTTCCTCCCAGCCTATGCCAGCGAGGGAACTCCGCACCCCAGGTAAACTGGGTACTTCCTCGCGACGTCTGTCATCGAGGGAAAAACTCCGCACCCCAGGTAAACTGGGTACTTCCTCGCGACGTCTGTCATCGAGGGAAAAACTCCGCACCCCAGGTAAACTGGGTACTTCCTCGCGACGTTTGTCATCGAGGGAAAAACTCCGCACCCCAGGTAAACTGGGTACTTCCTTGCGACGTCTGTCATCGAGGGAAAAACTCCGCACCCCAGGTAAACTGGGTACTTCCTCCCAGCCGACAGCCAGGAGGGAACTCCGCACCCCAGGTAAACTGGGTACTTCCTCGCGACAGCTGTCATCGAGGGAAACCGGGCCTCAAACCGATAGCTTGGGCGATAAAACTCCGCACCCCAGATAAACTGGGTACTTCCTCCCAGCCGAAGCCAGGAGGGAAAAACTCCGCACCCCAAGCCGGTCCTTGGGTATTAGGAGGTCTAGCCCAAACCCTCAGGATTGTTGTAGGTACTGGTCAACAAAGCCATCTGTTATTAGTATTAATCATCTCATCTTTTCATCTTACCAAATCAACATAAAACATCACAACTTTTACTTTAAACAATTGCCACATTCTTAACTTGAATCATGAGAATAATAACACATTTTATTAACGCTTACCATCTTATCTTTTATCTTGCATTTAATGCTTATCCGGCGTTCACGATATTAATTATCATCTCATTCTATCACATATATACATACACCATGTCATTTAACATATAAACCATCACGTCATATTATTGCATAACATGAATGTACCAGGTTATTGATTTATCCACAACATCACACATTATAAACACCATGCTATTGACTACTTCATTAAATCACATATAGGCATACGCCAAGCGTATCATTAATAAAAGAGTTACAGGATGTTATTCCCTATCGTAAAAGTATCAAAATGAATAATTCATCACATTGTAATATCCTACTATTGTCCATTAATTCATGTCGAACATAATTAGAATATAAACATATATTTTATCACATCACCGGTCATTATCGTGTATATATATATCACCACATACATTACATTTGTAAGTTTCCAAAAGAAATGACTACAATCACTTATTTCATCTAACGGGACTCCATAGCAACCAATTAAAGCATGCTAGCTCATACACAATACTCTAGGTAAGTAAAATCACCTATGAGGGCTTATATGCCCCAAATTATATACCAAACATGCACTATATATATATGGGTTTCCAATTCATGACCACAATCACTAATTTCGTCTAACTACATCTTATAATAGGCATCCATATCACACTAGCCCCTATACAAGGCTCCACATATACCCGATCATCTATATCGGCTTATTCACCCAAAAACATGCACTGGGTAATTATTTGCATAAACCGCTTAATATATTTAATTTTTATATTTCAACACATCACAATAACCCATACTATAGATTTTATATATTTAAAATAGTCACTTTCACCACATATCTCAAAAACCCATTTTGGATCCTTAAAAATCCGTATTTTCAATAAAAATCCACTTTTGGCATAACTCCCACAAAACATATCAAAAGGCCACGAAATTCGGCCACAATATAAAATATTTGTAAATACAACATACTCACCTGACGGATCGAGCAACCGATGTCCCACGTCCGTCCTGTAGCCAGTCGAAGTTCGACTTTTTCCACCTAAATAGGAAATTATAGGACTGATTAGCTTAAAACTCAAAACTCGACCTACGAACCTCCAAACTCGAATCCGTCTTCACCCACACGTTACAAATGACCTAAGTAGCCGAGCTACATCGACGGATTTCGAATTTGGGTCCCTATACAAACATTCCCTTATTGATCGGAGGCTTTCTAATAAGAAAATTCATATTTTCTAATTTCTTTAATCCCTTGATCCTAATATCTCAAATTAGGGTTAACAACAATAATGGAACTCATCTATACCTCCGAATTCATCAAAGTCTCACCTCTATATCGCGCGGACATTTCACCGAACACCCGGCGTGCACTTTTCGCCTATAATTTATTTCACTCAATTTAATTGAGCTGGAAACCTATAAAAATCATCCTAAATTTATATTAATCCTTTCATAATACTCTACACCCTCATATGCATTTTCTATAATTATTTGGATCGAGTTTTCTACCCGATTTCATAAACTCCATAATTCGAGTTTATGCCAAAATCACTACTTCCCATTTTATTCTAATGGCTCACTAAAATTTTTACCACCATCTAAAGGATATTTCTAATATATATATATATATATATATATATCTATTTTACAAATCCAAAATCCTAATTTATTAACAACTTGTAATTTTTCTAACAATCCATTAATTCCCTAAATCTTCCACTTCCAACATCTCTAAATCACTCTATTATAATATTTCTACTCAATAGAAACTAAACACACTTAATTCCATACGAATAAAATACGCTAGAGTATACCTTCATGTTGATTTTTCTTCAAATCGACAACACCATGTGGAAGAGGACCCTTCAAATAGCATGCCCCTTGAATTAATTTGAAAACCATGGAGATTTGATGCGGATTTGGGCGGGGCGAAGTTGAGGTCGAATGGGTCGCAGTTCGGGATGGAAGGGATCGGAAAAAAAATGAAGAAGGAGGAGAAAGGGATGGGGGTTTATAAGAAAATAATTTCCAAACTGATCCACTGTGGAAAATATTTACCAAACTGGTCCACTTTCGAAAATATTTACCAGAGTTAGTCCATAACTTGTCCACTTTCGAAAATATTTGGGTTGAGGACAAATTACACTAAGGTGTTCTCCCATTATAGTAGTAGAGATAAAATTATAATAATAATAATATTTTTACAAATGGATATTTACAAACAGACCCCTAGACCTCCAAAATATTTCAAGTAAACCCCAACTCTTTTCTTTAATAGCACCAACAATACAAAATACATTGCAATTATCTCGCAATAAACCTTCAAAATTATAAAATAAAATAAACAATATTTATTCACATAAAATCTCAACTCATGGCTTCAATATATATCAATAATACCAATCTACCATAAATATCTATACCGATATCGATATTTAAATAAAATATATCAAAAATAATTTTCACCACTCCAAATATATAAAAATAGATATTTACGGTATTTTACAAATTCGAGGTGTTACATCAGTTTAGACTTCAAAAATCCATCAATAAGAGTAGTAAAGAGTTTAAAACTATCTCAGAACCAAAACAATTGAAATCCAATCAAAACTCCATCAAAACACACGAAAACCCAATTTCTTCGAAAACAACGAAATAAGATATATGTACACATGTTTGTGTGCCAAGAAAACTTCAAAACTCATCAATTAGAAATAGTGAAATATTTAAATTTAATCTCAGTACTAAAACCAATCATATCCAATTGAAAACTTCTCAAAACTTCACAAAACTACGAAATCCCCAAATTGATCATAATGCATAGATCCAAATCTAAACTCCTTTTTCTCAAAATTTCAAGACTTAATTCTTAGATACAATAGCCATTAAACTCATCCACAATCATTCACAATAATTTGTCCATGCATATAAACATCATAACAATCACTAATCAAGTTTCTACTCAACGAAAAGCCCCCAAATAGAGTTTATGCATTTATACACAAGTAAAGCTAATCTTTTTATCCACTTTTATGCAATATCATCATACAACACATCATGATAAGTTAAAACAGCAACTATATGAAGGAAAGCATCCTACTCATGATTTCTATTTATTTCTTTAACAATCTCAAGCCAACAAATTAGGGTTTCAATTATCAATAATATAGTTTCATGAAAGGATTCACTTTTAATTCATCTACTCATCAAAACTTCATATATCATCATACAAACTCCTAGCATACTTTCTAATAGATAGATCATCACATACAACATACATAAAACAAAACAAAACAAAACATGTCACTCACCTTGTTGAAGAGATCGAACAAAACAAATAGAAAATAAAGAAAGCCTCTCCTCCGCAAGAAATCCAAGATCTTCTCTTTAAAACTTCAAGAAAATAATAATAATAAAACCTTTGTGTTGTGCAGCAAAAGACGGCTGCACTCCACCTTTTAAATAGGCCGAAAATCAAGAGAATTAGGATTTTGAACATATTTGCAAAATACTCATTTTAAATATAACTTTACATATATCGATCCATATACTTGAAAACTTGATAAAACCAATTTAATTGAGGTTTAAAAACAAAAACAAACATCATAAAGTCAGCCAGCACTGTTTGAAAAGCCCAAAAATCAAATTTACACTTTTACCCCTCAAAATGACAATTTTGCAAAAAGATCATATTTTATCAAAACTTGTAAAATAAATCAAATTATTCAAAACAAAAAGTAAAATTTTTAACCTTGAGTTGACTAGGCATTATACCCAGCCCAAAAATCCAAAAATATGGAGTTTTCACTCCAACTGGTAATTTTGCACAAAAATCCTTCTTTTTGTAATATTTAGAAATAGGTCCAATAATTATCAGAAAAATCTAGAAAAATAAAAAATAATCTCAAATAATAAATAATGAGTTTTACCAAAATAATTTTTAACTTTGAACTTTCCAAGCAAACATTTTCACGTGTTTTGCACGTGTAAAAAGGGTAAATCTTTAGAAATATATTTATTAAATCTTCAAAAATCATTTTAATTCATTTATAAATCTTAAAAATAATATTTAGAAATACGGGGTACAACAATCTATTAGTTCTATATGAGTTTTGGGTTTACTTAAGTGCCATTTTGCTGAAGGGTCTTCTCCATATAGATTTCTAATTGTTTTTATAAAATTTATTGTGTAATTGTTACTTGTACTTATTGTATTCTAGTTTTATTTGGTAAATATTGATATTCACTACGCTGGGCTGAAGAAATTCTGATATGTGGTAGGTCTGTTCTTGAAGAAGGCCGTGTTATTCTAATTTCTATTGTTTGGTGTTGAAAAGTGTTGTAAATATAACCGATTTATGTGATATAGTTATAAAATAGTATTGTTGGAAAAAGTTATTTCCTAATAGTACATCATTATTCCTATCATCAAACTGATATGTTATTGATATTTTTAGTACGTAATTTCCTATTTGTATAGTAACATTTTGTTAATACCTATCGAGTATGACGGTTTATCCAGTTAATCAGTTATTACTTTTTTATTATATCCAACTTGGTAGTATATTTTCACGGCATAAGCTAGTGCCTGCTCCAGTATCTATTAGACTATGATAATTTGTTGATTTGTATTATTTGTAGATAAATTCTGTTAGTATGTATAATGTATTTTTTTGTTGTTTTTAATGAATTCATTTACAAAATATTATATTTATTACTATACTTTTATCGTTTACTGTTATTGTGATTTTTTCTTAAGTATTAAGTAAGGTTGTACTGATATAAAGAAGTCAGTTCCTAATAACATTTCATTAACATTGTGCTCTGGATCTACATGTATATGTAACAGCATTTCATTTCTACCATTTATTCTTAGTGACAATATTATTTGATGGACAATGGGATGTTTATTATTATAATGGTCTTAAGCAGTAATATAGATTATCTAATGTTATTAATTCTGTTGTTTTTATATTTGTTTGTTTAATATGTGAGTTAGTAGCTCCTACATCTACAAGGGCTACTTGTTTATTCCATTTCGCACTATCATAATATTCTATTTCTATTATAAATATGGAATCTTTTTCCGAACATTATTTGTTTAATATGTGATATCTTTTTGAACATTATTTGTGGTGCTTTTTCTTTTGCAATATATTTTGCTTTATTAAAGTCAAATTCTATATAATTTGGTATAGTCATTTCATAATTTTCTCTAGTTGGTTTGTATCTTATAATTTCTCTAAATAGTGGTCCTATTTTAAAATTGTCTGTATTTATGTTTTTTACTTAATGCTTACTAGTTAAAGAATAAATATTTCTTATTTGTATACTCATAAATTTAATTTTCTCTATCATTTCTATTCCTGATAATCTGTGGTACATGACTAAACTTGTGTTCGTATTTTAATCTGTCATACTTATAGAGAAATTATGCTTTATTGTAAGTTTTATTTTTTTATACCTTAGGTTTTCTTGTACTATTCCTATTAAGGCATTTTGTGTACTTAATATTATTTTATCATCCATTAGGTATATTTCTAGGGGTGTATTTATTCATTCCTTAAAATAAGCTTGTATTATTATTTTACCGCTCATAAATATATTATTATGGGTTGGGCTTGAGTGTAGATGGGCCAAAAAGCAACAATACAATAAATAATTGAAATTAGTGAGTCCATAACATGACAAAGGCTCAGATATAACAAATCAGGGAGAAAAATACATCAAAAGAAATACAAGAAAAATAATTCGTACAATCAAAAACAGGGGTTACAAATCCTACCCACCTTACAAGAAGAATTTCGTCCTCGAAATTCAAATCGGTGGATCGTAGGTACCCCAAAAAGAAAAGAGAACCAGATAACCAAGACGACATACAACTACTCAAAGAGATGAGGGAATTTCTTCTGAATTTCTTCCTCCAATTCCCAAGTCGACTCACTGGGCGAGTGAGGATTCCAGGAGACACGAACGAGTTTGATCACTTTGTTCTTCAACACTTTCTCGCGTCTGTCCACAATGGCAACTGGCTGGACTTCACAAGACAAGTCTGGTCTCATGGACAACTCCGAGTAATCAACCACATAGCTGTCATCTCTAACATATTTCCTGAGCTGAGAGACGTGGAATACGTCATGAACTCCGGACAAGGCTGGTGGTAGTGCAAGTCGGTAGGCTACCTTGCCCACACGCTCTACAATATCAAAATGGCCAATGAATCGAGGACTCAGTTTACCCCCCTCCACCAAATCGGATGGCACCTTTCCAAGGTGATACCTTCAGAAACACGTGATCACCCGCCTCAAACTCTAGAGGTCTACGACGACAGTCAGCCCATTTCTTCTGCCGGTCCTGAGCAGCTTGCAGATGTTTCCGGATCTGAGCTACTGCATCAACTGTCTTCGTAATCAACTCTGGTCCCAAGAGTTTCCTCTTGCCAATGTCGTCCCAACAGACTGGGGACCTACATTTACGACCATAGAGGGCTTCAAACGGGGCTGCATTGATGATTGCCTAATAACTATTGTTGTATGAAAACTCGACCAGGTGCAAGTGATCTTCCCAAGAACCACCAAATTGCAGAACACAGGATCGCAACATATCCTCCAGTGCCTGAATTGTCCTTTCGGACTGCCCGTCCGTCTGGGGGTGAAATGCTGGGCTATAGTTCAACCTGCTCCCCAGACTCTGCTGAAGACTCTCCCAAAAATGCGACCTGAATCTCGTATCCCTGTCGGATATGATGCTGACGGGAACGCCATGCAGTCTCACTATCTCCTGAATATACCGCTCCGCCAGGCTCTCAGTAGACTGACCCACCCTGAATGGGATGAAGTGGGCACTCTTCGTCAACCGGTCCACTATCACCCAGATAGCGTTATGACCTTTAGGACTCCTGGGCAATGCTGTCATGAAGTCCATAGTAATATTCTCCCATTTCCATTCTGGAATCGGAAGAGGTTGCAATAATCCAGCGGTCCTCTGATGCTCCGCCTTCACTTGCTGACAAATCAGGCATTGTGACACAAACCTTGCCACAGGCCTTTTCATTCCATGCCACCAAAAATGCTGCTTCAGATCTCTGTACATTTTGGTACCTCCTGGATGGATAGAGTATTGAGACTGATGTGCTTCCTCGAGTAGTCTCTGCCTGACTTCACCTCTAGGAACACATAACCTGGATCCAAAACAGAGTGATCCGTCTGAATGAATGACTAAGTCAGATCTCAGACCTGCCTCCACTTCACTACGGAACTCCTGCAGTTGCTGATCATCTGCCTGAGCTGCCTTGATCTGCTCCACTAACGAAGACTGCAACTGCAACATCATGAACTGTGACGCAGCACCTGGAAGAACCACTTCCAATTCCATCCTCCTCATATCTTCTAATATTTCCCTCTGCTTGGTCAGAAACATTGCAGTAGTCCTCCTACTCAGAGCATCGGGTACCAGATTTACCTTGCCCGGGTGGTACTGTAAATCGATGTCGAAATCTGCCATTAGTTCTAACCATCTCCTCTGTCTCATGTTCAGCTCCTTCTGCGTGAACACATATTTGAGACTCTTGTGATCTGTGAAAATTTCGACTCTATCTCCGAGCAAATAGTGTCTCCATAACTTTAGAGCAAATATCACAGCTGAAAGTTCTAGATCGTGGGTAGGGTAGTTCTTTTCATGCGGCCTCAGCTGTCTTGAAGCATAAGCTACAACCCTACCTTTCTGCATCAGAACTGCACCCAAACCTCTACCTGAGGCATCGCAGTGAATCACGAATCCTCCAGAACTGTCTGGTATCGTCAGCACAGGCGCTGATGTCAACCGGTTCTTTAATTCCATAAAAGCTTCCTCACAGGCACCATCCCAGACAAATCTCTGCTCCTTCTTCGTCAAGTTGGTCAAAGGTCCAGCAATCTTTGAGAAGTCTTGAATGAACTTCCTGTAATATCCCGCCAATCCAAGGAAACTCCGCACTTCTGGCACTGACTTCGGCACTGGCCAATCCTTAACAGCAGAAATCTTCGACGGATCAACTGATACACCCTCACCAGAGATGACATGACCCAAGAAAGCAATACGATTCAACCAGAACTCGCACTTGCTGAGCTTCCCGTACAACTGATTCTCTCTCAGTGTCTGCAAGACAATCCTCAAGTGCTTGGCATGATCCTCCATGTTCCGTGAGTACACCAGGATGTCTTCTATGAATACAACGGCAAATTGATCCAAGAATGGCGAGAATACCTTGTTCATCAAGCTCATAAATACTGCCGGTGCATTAGTAACGCCGAAGGGCATCACTAAAAATTCATAGTGTCCATATCTTGTGCGGAATGCTGTCTTCGGAATATCTTCAGTCTTTACTCTGACTTGATGATAACCAGAGCGAAGGTCCAACTTTAAGAACACGGATGCACCTCCCAGCTGATCGAACAGATCATCAATCCTTGGTAGTGGGTACCTGTTCTTCACCGTAACCTGGTTCAGCTCCCGATAGTCGATGCAGAGTCTGCGACTACCGTCCTTCTTGGTGGAGAACAACACTGGAGCTCCCCACGGTGAAACACTTGGCCTGATAAAGCCCCTGTCCAATAACTCCTGGATTTGTACCTTCAGGTCAGCCAATTCAGCTGGTGCCATGCGGTATGGGCTCTTTGAGATTGGCGTAGTGCCCGGCTGAACTTCAATGCTGAACACTACGTCTCGGTTTGGTGGAATCCCAGGCAACTCATCAGGGAATACATCAAGGAAGTCTCGCACAACCACGGGCACAACTTCACCATCAGTGCACATTGACTCAAGTGCACAAGCCTTCGGGGAAATCGGGCTCGCGACACGTGCAGACAGTGTCTCACCCACATGAAATTCGAACTCAGGTTGCCCAAGAAGCTTGAAGGTTACCTTCTTCTTCCGACAGTCAATCACTGCGTGGGTGACGCCTAGCCAGTCCATTCCCAGTATGACGTCGAAGCCCGAATTGTTAATCACAATTAAATCAGCTTCGAACTCTCTGCCACCAATCAGTAGGGGACTCTGTTTGCACACTTTAGAGCAAACAATAGTACCTCCACCAGTGGTAATGTCCCAAGCTGCTGGCATGTCATCGCTTGCCAATCGATGATGGTCGACGAAACGGGAGGACACAAATGAATGAGTTGCACCAGAATCGAACAACACATGGGCAGGGAGGGAATGCACAAGAATAATGCCTAATAAAAGATTCATTGATTAAGAAATGGGAATTGCATGCAGGGTAAAACAAAAGATCAAACAGTGAAGAAAAGGGATATGCAAGAACTGAATATAAAATAACAAAATGCAACTACAACATACCTGCAACTATGCCAATAGCTGTCTCAGCTTCAGCTGCAGTCAGGTTGAAGGCCTGACCACGACCTCCCATCTGACCTCCTCTAGGAGTCATCCTCCGGTGAACGAAAGCACGTCTCTGTGGAGGGAGAGGTGGCCTCACCTGAGGTCGGACCGGTGCTCCAAGCTGAGCTGGACCTCCAGCTGGTGCAACAGGTCTATTCCTGGGGCAGTCCCGCATGATGTGATCAGCACTCCCGCACGTAAGGCACAGGCGGTTGGCACGGCTGCAATCCTTGTGCAAGTGCCCGACTCGGTTGCAGAAGGTACAAGTCGGGACAGCAGGCGGATACGGCTGCACTCTCACAGGTGGGGTCGGAGCTGGCCTCCGAATAGGCCCCACAGCAGATCGAGAGAAGACGGGGTGCTTCCCCCCTCGCTGAGTAGTATTGGTCCTCTTGTGAGCTTGTTCCTGGACCCTTGCAGCATCAAGTATGTCTTCATAAGTGCGATGGCGGTGGGCCACCAACTGGTTGTGCAGGTCTGGACGAAGCCCCAACAGAAACCTGCGGGCTCGATCTTCCTCGGTTGTAACCAAGGAAGGTGCAAAACGACTGAGCCGAAGAAACTCTGCGGCATACTCATCCACCGTTCGATTCCCCTGAGTCAAGGTAACGTTTTAATTAATATTGTCACATATGCTATAGGCAACAATAAATGACTTAATTAACATTACCGAACCTGAGTCAAGTTGACAAATTTCTGCTCCATCTCAGCTCTAGTGACACTGGGGAAGAATTTCACCATAAAACTTGCGGTGAAGGTGGTCCATGCAATAGGCCTCTCCAATCTATCAGCTTCAGCCTGCCACCAGATACGGGCAAGATCGGTCAACTAGATGCTTACTACATCCACGTGGTCTGCTTCGGCTATCCTAACAGCGATCAACAACTGCTCTGTCCTAATCAGCCACTGCTCAGCCTCCAATGGACCTTCAGCACTGTGAACTTATCGGGGTGTAGCCTCATGAAATCAGCTACAATGCCCGATCTAGACGGCAATACTCCAGGTGCAGGTGCAAGAGGCTCTCTGTTGATAGCTCCTAAGGCTGCCTTCATCATCTCAGCATGCTCTCTCTGCATTTGCGCCATCTGCTGCATGTGCCGCTCATTTTGTTCTTGCTGCAGCGTCATCATATGCTGCAGTGCTTGGAGTACAGCAGTGCTCTCAGACCGTTCTTCCTTATGTTGGGAAGAAGAAGAGCTGCCCCTGAGCATCTGCACAATCTGTGCAATAGTGGGATCTCCCACTGGGTCATCCTCGGGACGGAAAGAGGAAATCTCCTTCCTAACCATGGTCTGCATCATGAAAAATACAATTAGCATCCAGATTGCATGAATATAAATAAATGGAAGGAACAGGACGATTAGGGAATGAAGGAACTGAATGCGAAGGAATCAAACAGGGATCAAGCAAAGGAAGTATGTTGGTTATTACATGTTCATGTGATTCGCATGGTGTACATATTGTTGAGTTAATCTGGTTAGAACCAAGATCGAGTAATATACCAATCAAAGTCAGACATCCATAGGATAGTCATATTTGATCGACACATTACTCAAAACCCAGGCTCTGATACCACTAAAAACCTGTCACACCCCGCTTCCCAGAATACGGGAATACGAGCCCGTGACGTAGGCCCAGCGAATGATTTTAATATCATTCATAAGCTGTACCAGTCTCAACTCAATAATACTCAGAAAATTAAATCACAGCCACACAATTAATAACATCACAGAACAATAATTGAATTCAAGAAATTAAATATTCCAATATGATAATGTTACTGAGAAATAAGTAGCAATTACGGGTCAAAAGCCCGAAATACAATTCTAAATAAATAAAAGAATTACAATGAGTGAAAAAGAACATGAAAGGGACTAATTTATTATCAAACAGTTGCTCTAATCTAGAAGTACTGCTCTCCAACTCCTTCTGGTAGATCCTCAGGTCCACCTGTGGCTGGATTAGCTAAAGAAGAAAAATAAATGTCCTTAGAGCAAGTACGGACAGCAAGTAGTGAAAACAGAGAGTAAAGGAGTATGGTACGTGTAGGAAATATGAATCAAGATCAAATTTGCAAGGGCAATAATGGTACTAATAGCAATGGTCTTTATCAAGTATGTATACATGTCAACTAGGTCTATTATCAAGTTGTTTCTCCTAACTAGTGCACGTACTACTGCATCCCATACTACAGGTTCGATGCACGCACAACAGTGTTCGTTTTAGACTTCGTGGTGGGGTCAACAGAGCATGTACTCGGGTATATCACGATAACAAGATAACAAGATAACAAGTTCACGTCTCCACAAGTATTCTCCACCTTCCATATAACAAGTCCATGTAACAGGAGGGCCCTACCGAGTACATTTTCTGAGACGGTCCACTACTAGGTCAACCCTTAGAAACCCCGGCTTATTTAGTATTTTGTTACTAAGTTATATATGCACATGCGGGTAGTCATAAGAATGTCAAGTGAATAATGATAATGCAGCAAAATGGTATATTACACAATAATAAGCAAGAAACAGTAAATCTGAAATGGCTGACACAGTCACACTAAAACAGGTATAACTACTAGATTTAAACTCCAAATTCAGACTTCTAGTAGGCTATGGACATCTAGACAGATAGGGCTACAAGTTATATTCAGGGACTTTCTACTAGTTCTAACTGTATCTAGGCTAAAAACTCCATTCTTTGCAGATCAGCTGTTCTGGCAGCAGCTAGGTGTCAACTTCTAAGGGGTGAAAACATGGTATAAATATGTTATAAAAATCTACAGAAATTTGAAGTGAACCCTAAACATGTCTATAAGGTTCCTGGAAAATTTCATAGCATTCTAACACTTTTACATAGTATTACACCATCAAATATGTGGAGATTATAGTAATTTCTGCAGTCTGAAAATGTAGGCTAGCGGGGACTAAAAATGTTATATCTTACAGCTCGTGACTTCAAATTTAGATTTGTCACTTGGGTTGGAATCTAGGTCCAATGGGTAAAACTCTCTTTTATATCTCGTGTGCTAATTCTCATATTTACAGGGTCGAAACCTCTGTGCCAAACAATACATGCAACAAGAATTTTATAAAAACTATCATGTTTATATTCATTAAGTGAGTAGTTATCGAACTAGTGAATCACATATATATCAAGATTAATGTAAAGCAAGAATTGTGAATTTTCTAAATAAAAAGTCAAATGAATTTATCAAGTTCAAGTCACAAGATTTCATATGAATAACATGCATTTAATCACTGCGTGTTTTCCTCACGTACAAATTTATTTATTTATTCATGTTAAATGTATGTCTAGGCTTGGGTTTGAGTCAATAGATAATAAAAGAAGTCAAGAGTACGTCGGGTTAGCTCGTGTAAACCCTCGATACTCTCAACGAGACAGGACACAAGGCAAAATTATCGATAAATAATTTGGAACTACTTGCAGGAGATCAATTAATTTTGAACTAGAATAAAGAAAATAGTTCAATGGACTTGCCTTTTTCGTAGTAGTCGATTCAATAAAAATAAGAATAACGGGATCTAAATCCCGGGGAACAATCCCAAGAGCACGTGCAAAATATGTACGTAGAAACTCCAACAGCCAGCAGCAACAATGAGTTATTTCCTCACAAAAGATCGGCCAAAACAGCAAGGTAGCGATGGGGATTCAGTGCGGGTAGAACACAGAACAGCGGCAGCAGCGAATCAGGATTCGATCTCGCAGCGGATCCAATCCGAACACGGAACAGCGGTGTGGGATCGGTGTGCGCCGAACAGCAAACAGTAAGAGCGGCCAATCGCCGTTCGTCTCCTTCCTTCGATCGAAGAGAGAGGATGGCGCAAGGGGAACGGCGCGACAACTACCTTGGCTCACGACGGAGGCGTGCGGCGGGCTTGCGATGGCGTGGGACGACGGCACTGGTCGGGAAGCGACGCAGCGGCGAGAACTCCGACGTCGAGAGCGACTCTGTTTCGCTCGAAAAATAGGGGAGAGCGGGGAGTTGGGTTCTGGGTGTCGAAGGTGAGGATGGTGGCAACTCTGGGCTGCGACGAAGACTACGGTGAGGCGAGAGGCTCTCGGCGAAGTGGGGAGGTGATCGGTGGTGATTGAAGGTGTGGTCGATGGTATCAGTGGAGCTTCGATTGGGTTCGACGGCAGCGGTTAATGGTGAAGGCGAAGGCGATAGCGATGAGGAAGGGGATGCGGTGGTGATGGAGATGACGATGGTGCCGATAATGGAGTGGTGGTGTTGGCGGTTGGTTGGTTCGGTGGTGCTCCGATGGCTCTTATGGGTTTGGTGATGGGGTGAGACGGAGACGGAGGTAGGGACGGTAATGGAGAAGGTGGTGCGATGGAGAGGCGAAGTGGTGATGGATTTGGGTGAGTGCGAGAGCGGGGAAGGAGTGAGCGGGAGTTTATAATTGGGTTGTTTGGGTTTCTGAGAAACAAGAGAGGGAGAGAGAATGAAGATGAGTTGGGGGTTTGTTTGTTAACAGGAGAGGAGATCGTGGGAAGTTGGGGGATTTGAGGGATTGAGGGAGAATTAGTCAGGGTTGTTGTTAGGGGAATTGGGTTGTGGGTAGCTTTAGACTAGGATCCAGTACCCAATAAGATATGGGTTGGGCTTGAGTGTAGATGGGCCAAAAAGCAACAATACAATAAATAATTGAAATTAGTGAGTCCATAACATGACAAAGGCCCAGATATAACAAATCAGGGAGAAAAATACATCAAAAGAAATACAAGAAAAATAATTCGTACAATCAAAAACAGGGGTTACAGGTTTTCTCACTTATTTTTCCAATTTTTGCCTTATTAATCTTTCTGTTATTAATGGAATTGTAGTTTTTCCATGTGCTTGTTCAATGTCTATAAGTTGTTTATTATTTCTGGCTATTACGATGATATGCTTTTTTCTTTCAAATATTGGAAGTTTAAATATCACTTTTGAGTTTATGTCCAATTTAGGTGATCTTATTTTATCGTATTTCTGTATGTAAAGGCTCATTCTTTCTCATACTTCTTCATTAATCTCTTCTCTTTCTAGTTGTTCTCATATTTCTGTCATTATGTTTATTTCACATTCTTTTGTTTCATTTTCACTGTTTCTACTATCTTCTTCCATTATCATTATTTCTTCATCTTCACTAATTTCTGACAAGTCTTCCTCATATTCTATGAGATTATAGTTTTTGTTATTCATTTCTTCAATTTCTTCTACGTATTTTACATTTTCTTTTTTCATTCCTTTAGGGCAATTTGGTGATATATGTCATACTTCTCCACATATATAAAAATTATATTCCTTTGGGTTTTTTCGGATATTGTTTATTTTTATTTATTATCCTGAAGTATCTTTTATATGGTTTTTTATATCTCTTAAAAGTTATTCTATCTTTTGGTTTATTTTTTTGGAATTTTTGTTTTTGTCTTTTTGTATAATTCTAGTAATTATTACATCCCCAATGATTCTGTAACACTCCACATTTTTATTTTATTTAAAAATGCACTCCACATTTTTATTTTATTTAAAATACATTTTTCAATTTTTGCACGTATCATGCACGTGCAAATTTTTTCATCTCTATTTTCTTACTCTCATTTACTATTTTAGCATGCATAATCTTTATTTAGCCTTTTATTAAACCCATGGACCTAAAGAGAGATTCTAGCCCATTAGGAGAGCCCACTAGAATAATTAATTAAATTAATTAAAAAGAAAGCCCATGGGACAAGCCCATTAATTAAATCCTATTTTAAAGTTGTGCATGGACTCACACATGACATGTAGCAACTTTTAATACACTTTTTGAAACTATAGGAATTGTATTTATTATTGTGTATGTGTGTGCACTAGTGCACAACACGTGCACGTGGAATGTGAGAAGCCAAGGGGTTGGACGGATTTTGATAATGGAGGTTGGGAGTTGAGTTTTTGAAGAGTTAGGATCATGAAGAGTTGGGAGTTATAGTAGTTAGGATTATGAAGAGTTAGAAATTAAGTAGAGTAATTTATTAAGTGGATATTTATGCAATTTGAACCCTCACATTGACCTATAAATACCCCCCTCATTTCCTTCTCATTTCACACCTAAACTAAACAAAATTAAGAGAGAAAAAGAAAGAGAGAAAAAGAGTATTTCTTGTGCATTGGAGGCTTGTTAGGAGGAGAAGGACAAGAAGGTGCTAGTTGGAGGTAGGAGCTAGAAGAAATCTCTTCATTCTTGATTTTCATCCTTCATAAGATGTGGGTGATTTCTTACTTTCTAATGTAGAGATTTAATGCTAAAAATTATAAATGAGTAGTATAAATTGAATTTGATGTGAAATATGTAGATAAAATCCATGGTAGTGTAATATGCCATGAATGAAAATAACCTTGTTGTGATTAAGTAAATAATAGCCACCATGTTAATTAGAAAGAAGATTTTGACAAGAGAATTAATACTATGCATCATGTTAGTATGCTTGTAAATTTGTACGTGTCGAATGTATGATTTGTATGAAAATTGTAGAAGTAGTGTTATATTAAATTTATGCTTTGATACCATGATAAGTTGAAAGAAGAAAGAAAGAAAGATAAATTGAATTATTACCATGAAATATGTCAACTATTGCATATTACCATTGAAAATATAAATTTTTCATAAAAGAATTTTCTTTGAGATTTCATGGATGATTAAACGACATGTTTGGTTTTATTACAAGATTTTAATTAGTATAATGGAGTACATAAACTAGTTTTAATAAATATGATTCTTAAATTCGAGTTTTGAGAAAATGTAAATTAGTATGTAAAAATGAAAAGGAAAACTATTTAAAAATGGAAATATATATTTTTAAAATGAATTGAAACTTGTTGGTTGCTTTTTTAAAATTCATCTCAGTCAAAAGAAAAGTTTATTTTCAAAATCCTAAAAGATTGGATCATTGGATAAACAAGTTTTGCGAAAAAGGACCAATTTTAGAATAGTATGAACAAAAGTATATTAATACAACTTCTAAACAGAAATCACACTTGGAATTTCTGGTTAGCTAGTGCACCACAGAGCACTACTTGTAAGAGATCTTGGGTTTGAAACTGATAGCCACATTTTATTTTGGTTCACTCAATTAATTTCCGAACTTGTACTGTGTGTATAAGGGGGTTTCGGTTGCAGTTTATTGACACAAGTCCAAACGGACTTAGTGGCTAGTGGGTTTGGGCTTTGGTGCTGGCTGTGTGTGTAGGCAGGTCCCTGGTTCGAAACCCAGAGCCACCTTTTTGAATTTTTTTGGGTTTCATATATTTGAGTTTTTGATATGAAAATGATTCAGAATAAAACTTTATTATTCATATAAAATGAAATAGGAATTATTAGAGATAGTTATAAAATCTTCTTGTATATTTTGAGATGGGATTTGAAATAGTAAATTGAGTTTTTGACTCCAAGATTATTAATTGAGTATATGATCCTTATTTTTGAGAAAATAGAAAATTATGTGACAAGTTATGAGATTCTCTTGTTATAAACAAACCCTTATGTTGAGTAAGAAATACTTGATGTGAATTGAGAATATGAATTGCTTAAATTGCTAATGAAACTTATAGTGATGTTCATGAAAGGAACTATTGTTTTGTTTTGAATTGTAAATGAATAAGTGAATCATGAATAAGTGCTAAAATAAGACATTGATCTACTTATGAATAAATTGAAGACAAGAATATTCAAGTTTAAGACATGATTATTGAAGGGTATGAATACCCATAAATTCTTGTACATGAAAAGTTGTGATTTAGAGTTAGTGAGACCTCGGGTATCGGTACTATTGAATTAAAGGAATTGAATTATATTTTTGAGATTTGCCATGGAGCAATCTCGGTATTTGTGCTTAAGTCCGGTAAGGGTAAGACTAACTCTAGGTATGATAATTGATTCATGTCTTGAACTTAAGAACTAGGCACATAAATGAAGATGTGGTAAAACTTAGGCAAACATAAGTGGGGCTCTCTATATGGTCGGGTGGTGGTCTTGCTGTGGCGGTTCACCGGGACTATAGACCCAGTCGGGCGGTGTACTCTGGGCTGTGGTTGCCTCGTGGGAGACGAGCTTTTATTTTAAAATTTGGGACTATGCGTAGTCGAGCAGATATTTTTTCGTACTCCAAAGTATATACGTATACCGGGGTTAGAGGGGCACTTGCGGGAAGTTCGAACGACGAGGAGTCTGTATAACAGTCGGGCGGGGGTCTTGCTGCGGCGGTTCTTCGGGACTAGGATCCATACTCGTGGAACGTCTCAACTTTGTTTTATTACTGGGTAGTTTGTCATGGCGAGGAATCGAACCCTTTATTGTGGAGTACGTAGGTGCTTGCCCTCGGACGTATGTAGTATGGGTTGCAAAGAATCCGAACAAGTATGCATTAGTTTTATCTTAGTATAAAATGTGTGCATTAGGCATTAAGGCATCGCATACACTTACATGTTTAGAATAATCACTTTTGACACTTTATTTTACATTCAAATTATGGTTTGTTAAAGTATTGAGATCGTTATATGTACGGATTAGAAAGGATGGCCGAGTATAATATTTTTATCAGTTATAAGTAACTGACGTGCCCACAGCTTATTATGCAGGTAATAGACATTTTCATGAAGAAGTAAAGATGTTATGATGATGTTGATTAATTACATTGATAAAGTTGTATAAGTTGTATTTTATTTTCATTGTTGTATTTCTTTTTATCTTCCGCTGTGTAAACAATGTAAAGAACTCTGATGTATGATGAAAAGTTTAAATTTCTTTATAAAATTGTACGAAGTGAAGTGTAAAAATCCTATGAAATCTGGAATTCGGTCCTATTTGGAATTCGAGGCATTACAGATTCGGTCTTGCTTCATCACAACTTATTCTTTGTTTATATGTTTTTTAATATTTAATAGTTGATTTAGCTTATTGACATATTTTATCTCTGTAATCTTTTACAAATTGTGTCCTATACCCTAAAGTATTCATTTCTGATTTTACTTTCTCATTTACATATGCACAATATATGTTTATACTCCATGGATCTGATAATTTTAGAAAAAATGAGTCAAGGATTAGACTATTCTCTTCTTTTGTGTAATAACTATATTGAAAATATTCTTTGAATTCACATGCATAGTTATCAAAATAACACATATCAAAAGTTTCTAAATTGCTTAGTCTCCAATTCTCCATCTTGCTTGGTTCTTTTTATATATATTATGTTCTTCTGTTTTTTCGTAGACACTAAATTATGTTCTTATTGTCTTCTCGTAATCTGTGATTTTCTTTTAATCCTATGGTTCTTTGTGTTTAAATTTCTTGTGTTCCTTTATTATCAATTGGTTTTGTATTTTTTATATTACTTTTTTCTTCTTTTGTTAATCCATTCCACCATTTCGCTACTACTTCTATAAAAGTTGTTTCTATAAATTTCTCAAATGTATTTTCTAAGTGATTTTGTCTAAATCCTACTATTAGGGATGTTTTTACCCATTCTTCTATTGTTTTATCTACATCTTTTATACAGTCTAAATATAGTCATTCTCCATTTCCTGTTATTCCTTTTTTCATAGTGTTCTGAGGGTTCATATTTTGGTGTTTCTTTTCCTTTTCCCAACTTACTTCTTTCCTTACTTTTCCATTTACATGGTAGGTTATAAAGTTTTTACTAGGTGGTGGTCTTAAATATTCGTACATATTAGTTGGACTTTCTATAAGTTTTGTTATGATTTTGTCTCTCTTTATCCATTTTTATTTCTTCATTTGTTATTCTAGAATTTTTTTAAGGTTTTCTCTACTTCCTCGGAATTGGGATTTATCATTAAATCTTCTATTTCTAAAATTTTTATATTAAGTTTTGTTTTGGCTTCTAACTCCTTCATACTATCTTCCGTTATGCCTATTTCTTCTTATGTGTCTTCGGTTATATATCTATTTAGTTCTTTTATGTTCTTATTTATGATTTTAAAATATTTTCTTGCAGTTTCTACAAATTCTGAGCCATTATAATCTTCTTCCAACTCTTGAATTTTATCGTATAGATTTCTGATTCTATCTTTGAACTTAATTTGTGTATTGGTGTTTATACTTTTGGACTATTAACCATACTTACCTTAATATGCTATATGCTAGACTGCTAGTAGGTGTTGGTAATACCAACTTGCTTCTTCGTTCCTACAATCCAATACCTTTTATGCTATTTCTTTTTGTATTTCTATAGATAGTTTTTGGGTATCTTTACTTATTAGTACTACATATTTTAATATTTCCTTATCAGTTATATGCTTTCTTTCTATTAGTATACTATCAACATATCTTATTTTAAATTCTGAGTGGTTTTTTAATCCTAATTTCTTTATTTTATGTGAAATATCTAGTTTTTTTAAAATAGGGCATGAGATATGTAAATTTGTAGTTTTGGTGTTGTGTAAATAGTTCTAAAGTTGATGTTTTTTTAGAAAATCACTTCCAAGTGTCCTATTATCTCTACTATTTTAATGGGACGTTGGGGTTTGTAACAAATAAACCCTAACTCTGTAACTATATAAACAAGTATAATACACTTCCAAATTATATCCAACAAATATAAATACGCACCGCACGTGTAGCCCAAATCAAAATATTCAAATATAAACTATTTTTTTTATTCGATATACATATTCATTTAATTTGATAACTTTACTTTTTATAGATGTGCATCGCACGTACATTATACTAGTTGTAAATAGTTTGGGAGGTGTTCTATATAGTTTCTAAAAAAATCCTTCTTTTGCAAATGACTCGAGCTACTTTCAGAAGTAGTAACTAAAATTTAAAAATGATACAATCAGAAAATTCTAAAATAGGTGTGAGGTACATCATAATTCGGATGTTCGAAAGAAAACCACAACAAAATAAGTTAACAAGCAAGAAAAAATATTTTGGTTGTAAATTCTTCGAGCATCTGTAGTCGTTGAAACTCAAAATTTTGGTATTGTGCATTTAGAAGTAGAAAATTTGAGTTGGAACTGTTGTCGTATGAACCCAAAATTTGAGTATTTTAACCTAAAATAGTAACAAACGGTGGATGATATAATGTTTCTTAGTCATCGTTCCCTTCTTTTGGTTATTTTTTTTTTTATAAAAAAATTGCCCGGACGTCCGAGACTTTTTGGTATCATTTGTAAAATTTGTAAAAAATATTGTGCATAGGCACACATAACACTTCCTATAGGCTTGTTCCATCTCAGCCCTTGATCGACAAATTCACATAAACCTCAAAGCTAATATGTATGCATAACAATTCCTATAGGCCATAGAAATCCTCCAAAATTTTGGGAGAAAAATACATTTGACGCATGATCATCTTGTGCCTGATTAAATTTTTTTTTGATAAAAATTTTGATCGGACACAAGATCATCCTGCGTTAAAAAAAATAAAAATTAAATTTTTAGACGGACGCAAAATCATATTTCGATTGCTATAATTTGAGAATTCCTATTTCTCCTCTCAAATATAGAAGATTACTATTCCTGAGAACTCAAAGTTTTTAAATATAAGTAAAGATCGTAGCAATATAATTTTTTTTTTCATTTTTTCTAAATTTTAGAAATTTAGAGATGCTCTTACCAGTGAATTAGAGGTTTGAGTTTCAAATTCTGTTTGTATCTGTTCCTTTTATCGGCTAGCTTTGTTGCTAGCCCTCGCTTGTTGTGTTTGGTTGTTCTCTTGGTTCCGCGATTGTTGCCCATCCCAGGCTTGTCGTGGGGTGTTTCTCTGGCCTAGTGGCAGCGTCTGTTTCCCCGTTGGGAGGCCCGATCGCAAGTCCTTCCTAGTCTCGGTGCTGCGTGGGTCTCCTCATGCTGTCTGCAGCCTAGGTTTGGCTGATGTTCTTTTGCGGTGTGGTTGACAGCGAGCGTCAGGCGATCGACCTCTCTCCTACCACCTCCCCCGTGTTGGAGGCGTGTTCGGTGGTCGTTATTGTTTTGCCCTGATGCGAGGTGTCTGCTGCCGCTCCCGAGCCGTGTGAGTTCTTTGATAGGGAGTTCCAGTCGACGCTTCTACTCTTTGTCGTTCGCTGTTTCGTCCCTCTCTTCAGTCTGCAGATGCTACCTCGTCCCTTCCCTCTGTTGTTTTGTTTTCTTTTCAGCCGTCTGTAATTTATTCTTTCACTTTTTCTCGCTTATTTTTTGTTTCTTGCTTGCCAGCGAGAGTTTTACAGCTTGTAAAACTTTGATTTGTTGTACCTTCACTCTTTATTATATAAATTTTTTGATCTAGCTGGAGTCTCCCGACTCTATCCGTTTACATAAAAAAAAAACTCTGTTTGTATACAACTTCGCCGTACTTCCAAACAATTTTTTTGTTAAAAAAAATACATCTAAGATATGATCGCATATTTAATTAAAAGAAGGGGTAATGCTACACCTACAACCTTTCTTACAACCTTTTCTTTTACAACCTTAGGTGGCACAATCTCATTGGAATGTATTGTAGAGTAGGTTGTAATGAGTTGTACACATCTCCAATGAGATTGTGCCACATAAGGTTGTAAGGTTGTAAAGGTTGTAGGTGTAGCATTACCCTAAAAGAAGAAGGGATAATCATCACGATTATAAAGTCCATTTTCTTCCCCTCACTTTCTCATCACCAGTCCAGCTAAAACACTTTTGACCCCACAAACTCGTGATATCACCCACCGTTGAACTCCACATACACCTTCGAAACCGGAAACCCTCTCCCCTCCGATAACGGGTTTCGGATCCGAATTCCCGTTCGGATCCGCGACCTGCGACAACTCGACGGTTCGGGAAAGTGCAAGAGAAGAGAGTGCGAGTGAGTGGCGATTCGATGGGGTGCGCGGGATCGACGGAGTCGAAAGTCGACGTGAAACTTTCTCTCTCCTAGGGTTTGGATTTGAATTTATTAAATTTTGATTGCTTTTGTAGGATTTTAATTTAGTTGAATTATATATATATATACTAGAGTTGCCTGTGGGCACGTGCCTACGACACATCTTCAGAACGATACAACATATGAAATTCTTGTAAACAGTAAATCAACAATTACGTAGCTCAAGTTTGAATAGTATGACAATAATTAGTTATAAATAAAAGTCAATGTTTCCATAAGTGTGTGTGTGTGTGTGTGTGTATATATATATATATATATATATATATATATATATATATATATATATATATATGGGAAAAAGGGGTATGACCAATTTGCTCATTTAGTAAATGAGCAAATGATGAGGTGGTATGCATGTGATTCATTGAGTATCTAACCACTTTTAGGATTTTCCAATCAAATGCATGTCATCTCATCACTTGCTCATTTATTAAATGAGCAAGTTGCTGATATCCCTTTTACTATATATATATATATATATATATATATATATATATATATATATATATATATATATATATATATATATATATATATATATATAGGGGGGAGAGAGAGAGAATTAAATAAATAAATAAAGGAGTTGTTTTGGGATTTGAATTTGAGTTTTGGGGGAAAACTTGGGGGGGAATGTGTTTTGTGAGGTTAGACTAGGGTTGGCAAACGGGTCGACCGGGCCGGGTAGGGTTGAACCCGTCCGGGTTGGAACCCAACTTGGGCGGGTTCAGGTCGGGTCCCAGTGGCAACCAGGCACTTGTAGAAAATGCACTTTCTGAAGCAAGTATAGAGTCAGGAGGAGTTAGTAGATCTTTAGTCATATATTTAAGAATACTATAAGTATGTTCATGGTTGTTCCACCATTGTAAAATATCAAGTGTAGAAGTAAAACTTTCAGAATCTTGTTGATTATGCTAATGTAATTCATTTTGTTGATTAGTCCTAGGTTTTTTTGATTGAAGTCGTGCAAGTAAATTAAATGTGGCATCATTTAATTTATTCTTATCCTTACCTCTAGAAGTAGTAGAAAAAGAACTAACTAAAGTAGTAGTACTACTAGATGAAAAACTTTTATCATAAAATTCATACAAGTTATTTAATGTCGCTTCAAATTTAGCTAAAAATATTTTCAAATCAATTTCAGAATCATCTTCCCCAAGTAAATTAAAAAATATTTCAATCAAACTCTTCGTACCTTCTAATTTGATACGAGGATCCATCACAGTTACAATAAAATACAACATAAGAGGAATATTAAATACTTCCAAAATTTGGTGTATGCAGGTTTCACAATATGACCAATAAAAGCATCATCGATCATTTCTTTGAAAGTTTGCATCATCGTAACTATTGAAATAAAAATGCCACTAGAAATAGATTCATAAGATTTTGAAATTTTGAAAATTTGAAAATTTGAAAATTACGGTTTTAAAGGGTTTTAAAAATTCTAACAAAGATTTGGCATAAAACCATGCTTGGGGAGTCATTTCAAAATTTGGCATATTTTTTGCCATACAAAAATCATTTATACATGCTTTATATTCAGTAACAACATATAGCAAATCAAAAGTAGAGTTCTATCGGTGTTTAACATCCTTTGGAAATTTTCTAAAATGTACATTTTTAAGCCTACACCAAGCTTTCCATTCTTGAAATATAGGGCCACTTAATGCAATAAAATGTACACAATTTCTAATTTTAACTATATTTGGTTCGGTTATTTTTAATGCATCTTGAACACATAAATTTAAAATATGATATGCACATCTAATATAAAAAATATTGTCAGATGGAGGGTTTAATGCGGTTTTTAATATACTAATTGATGCACTATTGTTAGATGCATTATCAAAACTTATACACATAATTTTATCACGAATATGAAAAACATCACAAATTTCTAAATACAATTTGCAATTTCATTACCACTATGGGGATAAGGCAACGCGGCAAGTGATAAGATACTTTTTTGAATGATCCAATCACTGTCGATCCAATGACAAGTTATTTCCATCATTGAAATATTGTTGCAACCCGTCCAACAATCGGAAGTTAAAGAAACTCTACAAGTTAAACTCCATAAAATCGCAATCAAAGCTTCTCTCATTTCATTGTAAATTTTAAAACAATCTGATTTGCAAGTATTCCTAGGGATTCTTTTAAAATGGGGGTTTAATACGGTTTGATTAAAAGTTTTTAAGTCTCTACTCTCGGAATAGGAAAATGGTAACTCTTCCTTGATTACTAGTCGGGTCATTTTCCGACGAACAAGTTCGGGATCATAAGAATGGCTATCAACTACATTGGTCCTATGGTGAATTTTTTGTTGGCTGGATAGGTCTACAAGAAGTTCTTTATGTACATTTTGGATGTGTCATCTTATTGTACCCGTCGCCTCACCCTCTTCCATTTGAATGGCTTCAAACATGTTTTACAAACTTTTATGCCTACACCCGGATTTTTTTCGTCCGGAATATAATCATAAAATTTGTACCAATCACTAGTTTTCCCTCTAGTTTTCCTACTACTACCTGCTTGTGTTGTTTCGGTTGCTTGTGTTTGTTGTTCTTATTCTATGTATGTGTTTGTTGTTCTTATTCTATGTATATGTCTCCTATAAACTCATCGTGTGTACCAATGTGTTGGGTCATAGGGTACTCTTCGGCGGGCTCATTTTGTGGGACAATTGGAGGCCTACGAGAAGTACCGGTAGAATCTTGTCCACTTTGGCTACGACCGCTACCTCGTGATCTATACATGTTGATATAGTAGTATGTGAAAAAATTAAATACAATCTAGGCGAGATAAGTTTAAAAAAAATCTAGAAAACAATAAGAGGGTTGTGAGAGGGAAGATCACAAAACCAACAAACAAATATGATAAAAAAAATTATAACTACAAAAAAATATCGAGACAATAAGAGGGTTGTGAAATTTTGATACCGTACTTCGCGGATACTCGTATATAAAATGAGAGTGAAAATAAAAGTAGAAGTAGAAGTAGATGTCCGGACTCGTATATAGATAGGAAGAGAGGTTCTTTGTTGGAGCCTTGAAGGAGTTGAAGACTTGAAGACGTAGTTGAATGTTGAATTCGATACGATCGAAATTTGTCGTTTGATCGTTTCTATGTTGCTAGCTTCTTTGTTCACAAAATTTGGAATGAATTAAGATTGAATTGAGTAGTAATAGTAGAGAGAGTAAGAGAGTAAGGTGTGAAATTTTTAGTTTGGGTTTAAGGAATATTGATAGGGAAAAAAAAAACAAAAAAACAAAAAAACGGCTATAACAGCCGTTGAGGGGTTTGTGCCTTTGGACCCACGGGTCGAACGGTCGACCTGTACGGGTCTAACGGTTTGAAACCCGCAGGTTGGCGAGCAAGTCTGGCACTGTTCACCGGGTCCACGGGGTGGGTTCGACGGGTTGATATCCGTTTTTTGACGACCCCGGTCGACCCGCTTAGATTCGCGGGTTCCACCCACACTCGAACCGTCCTTTAACAGGCCGGGTTTGGCGAGCAGGTCGCGGGTTAGTCCGGCCCGGTTGCCATCCCTAGGTTAGATCTGGGTCTTTGATTTTGGGGGAATTGAAGGAGAGCCACTTGATAGCTTTCATTGTGTTTTATTATATATATATATATATATATATATATATATATATATATATATATATATATATATATATATTCTCCTTCCATTGTGCACTAGGCCGCCGTGTGCACTCGGCCTTCTCACCTTTGTATTGACGATCCGAACCGTTCACATTGATCTACACATCTAAATTAGTCTAAATATGTAAAATCAAATCATTTGAAATTCATTTGCCCATTCATCGAAGTGTTACAAAATTGTATGGCTGAAAATCGTTGTTTTTTATAGTCACATAATGGATGGGCAAATGAATTTCAAATGATTTGATTTTATGTATTTAGACTAATTTAGATGTGTAGATCGATATGGACGGTTCAGATCATCAATACGAAAGCGGGAAGGCCAAGTGCACAACGGAAGGAGACTCTCTCTCTCTCTCTCTCTCTCTCTCTCTCTCTCTATATATATATATATATATATATATATATATATATATATATATATGGGGTTTTCGGTTTTGGATCTTGATGTTACGATCCCGATCCAACTTGTTGGTGGATCGTCACAACTTTCATAGTTGCCAGCGGTGACAACCATGATTCGAATAAGTGAAGAACAAAAAAATAGAGAAAATATAGAACTAAGAACTTAATATCAATTTCATTCATAAGGCTTTCATTACAGGACCTGGGGTTTTAGAGGGGATGAAGACACGTGCACTACCCGTACTTCTAAAAGGTTCCCACTACCCTGACAAAAGTAACAAACGACCTAATTGTCATACAGTAACACTGTGGACTTTATTACAAAACCAAGCTAATTATGCAGAAATAGGGATGCAAATCGGACCGGATGGGACCAGACAACCATATGTTCAAGCTCGGACCGAAATTCTACTCGGACGGAGTTATGTCCCGTTCGGTCCAGGTCGGACGAAACTTTTATAGTCTGGGTTTGGTTTGTTATAAAAGCAGAAAGCTATGTTTGTTCGAACGGACCGGATTCGGTAAAACATCGGACCTAATAATTTGTTCAAGTTCGACGGTCCACGATCGGTCCATTTCTCGAGTCGGACTCAGACGTACGACGTACCGTCCTATTCATTTTACAGCCTTATGCAGAAACAACCATGAAGTAAAGATAATATAACAGAGACTGATATGTAAGCACTAAGGACTGAAATGTGAAAAGATACAGTTCTTAGTAGAACTGTATCACTTGATGTGGATTAGTGCGTCATATGGTTGTTTGGTAGTTTGTGGAATGAGGAGTGCTTAGGGGTGGGGGAAAGTTGATGAGAATATGTTCTTGATTAGTTGGGTTTGTAGTGTTTCTCGTTTTGCTCATGGTGATATTTGTTTTACTTTGGTTGCCTTGTGCGGATCTTGATGCAGAGTTTGTGGAATGTGTGGAGCATTGTTGTAGATAGCCATCCAAAAACTTGGCCTGGCTGTGGCATTGAATGTTTGCTATTTTCTATGAGGTTTTTGGTGTTGATTAAAATGTTTCCTTGTTAATTAGGAAGTTTGTTTAGTTTCATTAAATTAAACCGATCAGGATTGTCTGCAATGGTTAGTTCTCTTGGGGGCTTCCACTTCGGGTTGGAAATGGAGGAGCGAGTAGAGTTATCCAATTCTTTTAGGATGGAAGGGAGATGAATAAAGTGAGATGAGCCGATGGGAAGAAATTTAGTATGGTAGGTGTTTGAAGGACCAATGTTAGTCAAGTTGTGGATACCGATTACCGTAATTAATTACTTTATCTGAGCCAGGGATAGGAAAGAAAGATAGGCATGATCAAAGGGTTTAATTCCCCACCGTTGGATGATAGGATCATAGGAATTGAACAAAATTTGAATATATTGAATATGGGTTTGATTTAAAATAACATGGTTAATTTTGTGAAAAACCCGTCACCTCTCTCCTACCTCATTCCCCTCGTCTACTGCCTTCTTTGACACCCTTCCCTTTCCTCTTACTTTGCCATCCCTTACCTCTCCTGCTTTCGAACAACCTTCACAACTAGAAGTGTTTTCATGAGTCGGGTTGGGTGGGTTTTAAGGTGAAATACAACCCTAACCTGCTTTGACCAGGGAAGTTTTCATAGTATGACGAACGTGCCCCATTACAGGGGTGGATCAATCCTAACCCGAACCCGTCAGGTTCGGATAGGCTTCGGGTTTGGCCTAGGTTCGTATGGACGAGCAGATTTTTTAACAATCATTGACGGGTTTTACCCAAAATCTTAACATTAAGAAAACTAATAATTAGACCCAATTTAGTCTTTTAAAAAAAATAAAAAAAATAAAATGAGTACTTCATAATGGAGCCACAAACACTTTTAGATCACATAGAATATGTACAGATTGTTGGAGCATGTATTGCTTAGACACTCACTACAATTGATCCTAAATAAGTGTATTTTCTCTCTCCTATTTATCCTTCTATTATAGGATGAGTGTGTGTGGCTACAACCTTGTTTTAAAAATAATGATAATAATAAACACAAACTATTCTTATAGCGCTTTTTGTCTAAGATATCACATACATATTAAGAAGAGTGGGAGTTATGTTGTCTATAAGGTTGCATGACAAAGTGATGTGCTGGATCCAACGCCTATTTACACAACACATTCTAAGGTCAGTAGCTAGGCCTAACAGTCAGATGTTTACATGTACAATGTTCAGGCAGCAGTATTGTGTCAACTTCTCATGTTAATAACTCAACTGTAAAATCATTAATAAATCTTTCAAAATTCAGAATTCGACTCCTAATAGTGTCTATTAAAATTCATGTATGTCTCAAATCAGAATTCCATCAATAAATCGTTATTTCAAGTAGTTTACGGAAATCTGAAAAATCAGACATTACAACACTAACAGTTGAATAACTCACATCCTACAAGTCGGTTTGCGAAACCGTAAGATAATCTGAAATTTACACTCAGAGGGACAAGATCTATATAAGAAAGCTATCAAATGGCGCACCTTCAATTCCCACAAAATCAAAAGCCCAAATCTAACCTCACAAAACACTTCCCCCCCCCCCCCCCCCCCAAAAAAAAAAAAAAAAACAACTCATTTATTTATTTAATTATCAATCTCTCTCTCATTCTCTCTCTATTTACTCGGAAATTTAGATTTTCGTATTTCAGATTTTTTATGTTTTTTTTATTGTTCATGTTACATTGAAAATAGCAAATATCTCTTCAATAGTTAAATTTCATCATTTTCCACCCTCAAAGTTCTAAGAAGTTGGATTTTATACCATCATTTATAATTATTTTTCAACATATACTAATGGAAACATTGACTTTTATTTACAACTAATTATTGTCATACTATTCAAACTTGAACTACATAATTGTTGTTTTACTGTTTACAAGGCTTTTCATATACTGTATCGTTCCGAAAACGTGCCGTAGGCACGTGCTCACGAGCAAATCTAGTACATCTATAAAACACTAATTTTGGTGATAAGGACTGGGTCTAATCCTCTACACAAAATCAGGCAGGCAACATGACAGCAAAATCCATTACTTTCGTTTTAGAATCACGATTCACAAAAATATAATTCTATACCCAGAAATGTGTTTGCATTCATATTTAGTAATTAAATCAAATTTCTACAATTAACATGTCAGAAAATTATTACTTCGACAATGTTGAATCTAAGAATTTAATTATACTATCGCATTGCAACACAATCAAATTAAAACTTGAATCATAATATATATCTATATTCATATACATCTCTAAGTCGTGCTCATGCGGCGTATGCAATGACAATGAAATTTTATGGGTCTTTCCACGAGTATCGAATCGATGGAAATCAAATAGAACGATTCAACATAGGCATATAACGAATGGTTTAAGATTCGAATAAAGCAAGAAATTATTGAGCAGAAAGAAGCAATAAGGGTGGTTATACATATATATGACCATGCACATTTTATAGACCAACTTATACACACATATACACAAAGACATATTAAGCAAAAGAAACATAGAGCTAGTTCATATGTACACACACATATATAGAGAGGCTCCGACAGCTTCGGGTTTGGGTGGGTTTTTAGGTTATTAAACCCTAAAACATCAGGTTGAGTTTGGGCTTGAACCCACCCAATGAACACCCTGTTGACAGCTCTTTTATGAAGAAATGACTATGTTTGCATATACCTTTAGCCTTGAAGGATAGTTGTGGGTGGATCTGCAATGGCCCTTGAAGATTATGGCAATCGCTCTCGTCCCTAATGCCAACTTATGCAAAATCCTGACCTTGTGCATCCATGGTTTCGACTCTGCATCAGCATATCAAAATCAAGCACAACCTTCTTTAACATAAGGGATAAAGAAAACAAGATTTCTGACATTCGAAGAAAGTACTTGGTTCCACAAAATCAAATCTACAATGCAAGAACTATTAGTTAGAGTCGTGAGGTTAAAACCCTAATTAATGGAGGGGGATGGAAGTGCTATGGGCGTTGAGGACATTGATGACAAGGCAGTCGACGACAGGTTGCATCCAGCTTACTCTGCTGGGTTTGGGAATGTCAGGGTCGTTAACTGTAGCTACTTGGTCGGGTTGCATAACTGCAGGGGAAGGTGGAGAGTAGTATAGTAGTATATGTGTGTATCTATTTTTCTGGAAATGTATCAGCTTTGTATGTGAGAAGCGCACTATTTTAGTTGTAAGTGTTTTGTTTGTAATTTCACATGTTTTTGTTTGTAATTTCACGTG
This sequence comes from Hemerocallis citrina, assembly GCA_017893485.1. Lineage (NCBI taxonomy): Eukaryota > Viridiplantae > Streptophyta > Magnoliopsida > Asparagales > Asphodelaceae > Hemerocallis > Hemerocallis citrina. The sequence goes on along the minus strand of CM030366.1, from coordinate 158,986,920 downwards.
CGCTGCACGTGCTAACCAACCTGTAATGCCTATAAAAGCTTGTAACTGAATTTTGACTAGGGGAAGGAATAAAAATCAAGAAACCATTGAGTTCTTCCTCATTTCTCAATTTCTCAGCTCTAATTCTCTTCAATGGCCAAATCCAGAGCTCGAATTTCGACACCTAACAACTTGGTATCAGAACGGGCTTTCACCAACGACGACGAGCGAGACTTTGGAGGCACGTCGATGGTGAAGGAGAAGATCCGGACATTGAAGCGACAGATGGATTCGGTGGAGAAGCAGCTCGATTTCGCCATCGATCAACTCAAGGAACTTGAGAGCAACATCCAATCTGTCAACAATCCACCACCTAGGCAAGTTCAAAAATCGAACACCACTGTAAGAATCTCTATCAACTTCGATTTTCCTGATTTTTTTTGGAGGAAATCCAACAGAATGAATTCGAAAATCTGAACAATTCCTGAAATTTCACGACATTCCAAAAGAGAAATGGTTGGGTTATGTAATCTTGAGTTTAAAACAAGAGGCGAGTCAGTGATATTGGAGGAATTTAGGTAGTAGGTGGCGTGTGATGAAATGGGAAGAGTTTATAGAGGAATTCATTAATCGATTTGGTTCTACTAAGCTTAAGGATTCAGATGCTAATGTTGTTGGATGTGAAAATCAAGACAATGAAGAGGAGTCAGTCTCAGAAGATAACTTGGTGGCCATCCAACATTTAAGTGAAGAAAATGTTTCACAAGTGACAGAGGTGCATCAGGTTGAAGAAGAAGAAGCTCTCAGAATCGTCTAGCGAAGACTGCATATTCCTATCCTCCATTTCGTATATCCTAAAAATTATGATGCTACTCATGTTCTTGATGGCAATGTCACTACATTAAGGGCGCAAACAAAAGATCAAGAACAAACTATTAGGGTGTTCAAGTTGTTGAAAGTTCGTGGTGGTAAATTGTTACTCCATGGTCGTCCACCACCTATTCGCTCAAATGACTCAAATGGTCTTCCAGATGGTAAACAATTGGCAGTGAAGATTCAGAAGACATCTGACGATGTTGTCAAGGAATTGGCTTCAGAGATTGTGATCACCCTTACCTTGTGTCATAGGAATATTGTTTCTCTCATTGGGGTTTGTTCGACAAAGGTCATCTTGTATTAGTGTATGATATGCTGTCTTGGGGTAGCTTGGAGGAAATCTTCATAGTGAGATAAAAAATCAGGGAGTCGTCAGTTCGGCTGAGAGATTCAAGGTGGCAGTAGGTCTAGCAACTGTAGACAAACATGAACTTTCAATTAGAAAGCTGAATGATTACCAAGCTCCACGTCACAACCTCCAAAAGAAGAAGTTTGATCGTCTTCACAAGGTTCTTGGGTATGTGAATGAAGTGCGCTCTCTATGTTGCAGTGATGGTCAGACAAAGGTCTCAGTAGACCGTATTCAGATAGGAACAGTCAGGGAGAATGTTCTATTTGGGAAGGAGAGATAGGAAAATGTATGAGGAGGTGATTAAAGCATGTGTTGTGGATAGAGACATAAGCCTCTCAGATTTTGAAGGCCAGAACCTTAAGCACCTATCAACTGATTACATTGATTTGCAACAAATACACTGGCTAGATCGATATGTTGCAGTGTTTGGTGAATTTTCATTTGATCTTTCAAAATGGAGACCAAGTGTGCCATTTGTTAAGCAACTCAGGGCAGTTCAGGAGCTAATTGACAAAGGGAAGGTACCGGTGGCATTACTAAATGCTCGCATGTATTTAAAATCATTTAGATGTTGGTCAAGACCAATTGCGCTACCATTGATCGCATTGATGTTATCCAACTTTTCTTTGATTGCCCCATTGAGCACAGCTTAGGCTATCCGTTGTCAATTGCTACAAGCACCCCCACCTATCATCCATTTTGCAGGGGACTTGTAGTATGTTGTAGGAGATTTTGATATTTTGGAAAAGGAGAGTAAAGAGATAGAAGACCGTAATATACAGATCGCTGACATGCCAATTTGGATGGCAGCATCAATACATAAGGAAGAAGTTATGCTTTGGGTCCACCAGAAACTCCTCAAGATGTATTCTGAGTTGGTCACAATCCTTGTCCGGCATCCTAAACATGGACAACATACTGTCCAATCACGGGAGAAGCAAGGGATGAATGCTACAATGAGATCTAGAACTGATATCATATTCCCTCGCACAAGTCTTTATGTGGACACTTTAGGTGAACTAAGAACACTGTATAGGATTATGCCAGTAGCCGTCATTGGAGGTTCACTTTATGTGTAGTGTTTTCTTGAAGATTCACTAAATTTGGGATCTGATCCTCCCCCAATTTGGTTTAACCATTCATGACCTCTTAAACAAGTACCTTTACCTTCTTCTGGCAAATTGATACTGCTGAAAGTTGAATAGTTTGAAAACTCTGTCAAGAGGGTGCAGATGATGATTGAGAAATTTCTCAATTGGAAAGGAGCTTCCTGCTTTGAATGGTCAGCTTACATGTATGGCTTTCCGTGTTCCAAATCTTGATGATTGTCGTTCGAGAAATCCTGCTTTTGAACTTGGGACAAGTACATTTCCAAGGGGGGGAGTTGTCAGGGTTGTCAACTGTAGCTACTTGATCGTGTTGCATAACTGCACTGGAAGGTGGAGAGTAGTATAGTAGTATATGTGTGTATCTGTTTTTCTGGAAATGTATCAGCTTTGTACGTGAGAAGCGCACTATTTTAGTTGTAAGTGTTTTGTTTGTAATTTCACGTGCGTTGCAATGCTAATCAACCTGTAATGCCTATAAAAGTTTGTAACAGAATTTTGAGCAGGGAAGGAATAAAAATCAAGAAACCATTAAGTTCTTCCCCAATTCTCAATTTCTCAACCCTAATTCTCTTCAATGGCCAAAATCCGGAGCTCAGATTTCGACACCTAACAGGAACCAGGGAGGAGGAGAGTAGCGGAAAAGAAAAATGAAGTTTTGCAAAATAAACCCTATGTTCTTACATTAAACCCAAGATCCAATCTATTCAAGTGGGTTAATTTCCATCGTTGGATGTTATCCAACGGTTGGGAATTAAACCCTTCTACCTATGCTATGGTGAAACCATTGCAGATGACCTGAATTTAGGACCAAGCTAGGGACTAATCATCTACATGATGGCTATGGTCCTCTCCTTATACTCTTTATACTCTGTTAACCAATTTGGGTCTTATATTAGTTTTCTTTAATCAATTACCTTTCCAAAAAAATCTATAGCAAATATTTTCCCCAAATTTTATACTTATTTATTTATTTTTATTTTTAAAATTTCCTGACGTATTTCTATGCTAAAGTCTTTGAAGCTTACTCCCAGGGCTGGCCCCAGTATGGAAGCGGGTAAGGCGGTCGCCTCGGGCCCCCGCGGAATTTGCAATTTTTGGAACCCCCAATTTTGAACTTCCCTTGTAAATATAGGCACGTATTTCGCGCGTAAAAAATATATATGTTATCAAGGGGCCCCATTTCGGAAGTTCGCCTAGGGCCCCGGGAACTCAGGGCCGGCCCTGACTCCTAGCCCTCTTGGAACATTGGTAGGAAGTAGTTTTCTAATAGGTGGAAAGCAGAGCAAAGCAAGAAGATAGGGCATAGGCTTTAGCAGTCTTTTGGTGGCTCAAGCGGCAAATAGCGCTTGGATTAAAAGATATTAAGAAAATAAGAACACTAAAATACATAAGTAGAATTTTTTTTGAAGAAAGTGCATAACTAATATAGAAATTAGCAGAAAACACTAGAACGTTATAAGATAGCTGTAATTTTACTTAAATGGATGGCTTTCTCGGCTACGACTGAATGCCAAAAGAAATGAAAAGAAGGATGACTTAGTAAAATTTTAATGTACAGATGTAATAGGTAAGTGTTTTATCTGTGTGATATAGAATATAGATTTACAGTTTACTGTCCACCATTCACACGACCGCAAAATATTTATTATCTAATTATAAAATTAGACAGAATTATGGCACATGTGTAGATAAAGATATGCCCAGTTCAAAAAGTGTTTTATATATGTGCTTATGTACTTTTCTTCTTACTGCCCTACTTGATACTTGATTAGGGGGTTTTAAATCACTGACCAGAAGTATTTTCATCTTATACATGGCATAACATGTTTATTTTTCGCATGCGTTAGACTACAAGCGACATATAACGTGTAAATATGTAGGCGAGTTTGGTTGGGTGCAAGTGCAAGTAAAAATTCAAAATTTCCACCATATTTTTGATTCAATTATTAGGATGTCTTCTATATTTTGGAAGGATATAGTGGTTGTAATACATTGGGAATGTGATAAGTAAGAATACTAGAGGTTGTTTTGCTAATTGGATCAAGAAATTTGGCATTGTCAACTTCTTGCTGGTTGGAGAGGAGACAAAGGTGAGATCTGAATTAGAATTAAGATCCAAAACCACTACAGGAGAAGAGAGAGAGTATGTGCATTTAAGCGGTGGGAGTTGATTGGTGAGTGAGAGAGAGAGAAAGAAAGAGCTTTTATAATCATTTTGACTGCAACGTATAGTCACTTGTTTCATACATTTTTTACATGAGTCGTGTTGTATGCAGTGTAATGCCATATACGGATGCTAATGCATGTAGTAGTCATCTAGAAAACCTCAATCTATTGGAGCAAGAAGAGAGAATATATTGAAAAAAACATTAGATAAAGTAATTCTAAAATATCTTACTTTTTTATATAGGGTGTATTTGACCTGGAAGCAAATGCTAGTGTAAGTTGCAAGTGGAAGTGAAATTTTTTAAATTGCCTCCAAATTTCTTGATTCAATTCCTCAAACGAGCTATACTTTGTTCCTTTTCACATTCCCTATGTATTACAACCACCATTTCCCTCCAAAATATTGAAGATATTAAGATATTTTAGTTGTGTCACAGCAAGATATTTCAAAATGGGGGTCCCACTTATTTTCACTTGATTTTTTTTTATTTTTGTGGGGAGAGTCAAATTTATCGGTCCATAATAAAAAAATATGATGACAAAATTTGTTATAAATTAAATGATCCATGAATTCAGTAAAATACCAACATGTTTCTACAAATGGACTGTTAGGCTCAAGTCTTTAAAGGTTACAATCAGTAAATCTAAGCTTAATTTTACCTAAAAACAAAAAAATAAAAAAAATCTACCAAGCGGCTTGTTTTAACTTTAATTGTGACTGAGGATTTGAGGTTTAAGAGAATACAGAACAAAGAAAGTAGCAAGAATGGATAGAGCAAAGTTTGGGCGTTTACATTTTAGCCCAAGCTATTTTTAGAATGGGGATCCAAAATTTCCAAGAACGGGAAACAAAATTTTGTGGGCTCGTTTGTCCTTCCTAACCCATACATGCATCGGCCTCTGTATCTTAGTATTGAGGATTTCTAGAATCTAGATAACTATACGGATTAGTGTTGTGTATATGGCATGACGCAGTGTGTTTTGCATGCATTAGACTGCATGCAAGGTGGCCAGCAGCTCTACTAATCAGGGATGCACGATTCTTCAATATGCTGACGACACCCTTATCTTTGGAAATGGATCTAGAGCGGAAACGATTTGCTTTAAAGGGGTTCTTTACTGCTTTGAAGCCTGGTCAGGCCTTAGAATTAACTTCCACAAGAGTGCGCTGGTGCCTATTTCACTTTCAGGAGTTGAAACTCAGGAGCATGCCACCATTCTCAATTGTGCGATAGAAGAGTTCCCAATCAAATATCTAGGGCTGCCGCTCCGGCCAGGGAGGCTCACTAAAGCTGACTGGTTGCCGATTATTGACAGGGTGGAGGACAGACTGTCCGGTTGGAAAGGCAAATCTCTTTCTCTGGGGGGCAGAGTGGTACTCATCAACTCTGTGCTCTCCAATTTGCCCACTTATTACATGTCATTCTTTGAACTCCCAAAGTGGGTGATCCAAAGGATTGACCGCATCAGGAAAAGATTCCTCTGGAAAGGAGCCGACTCAAATAAGGGAGGCTACCACCTCATTAAGTGGAATATCGCTTGCATGAAAAAGTGTCACGGAGGGCTAGGCATCATTGACCTCAGAGATATGAACTTGGCACTCCTGGGAAAGTGGTGGTGGAAGGTGTTTCATCACGGCGGGGAAGGTTGGCAGGACTTTATTCAACCTTACCTCCGAGGGAAAGGGACTAGAAGTTTAGGATTTCGAGTCGGAGCAAAGGTCTCTCGCTTCTGGAAAGGAGTTGCTAAAGCCAGTGGTCCTTTCAATTCAGTTACTTCATCTGTGATTGGCAATGGTCGTACCACCAGATTTTGGTGGGATAAGTGGTGTGGCCCTCATACTCTTAAGGAAGATTTCCCAGAGTTGTTCGCTATTACAAATCGTCCAAATATTTTGGTGGCGGAAGCATGGAAAAGAGGGACTTGGAGACCGTCATTCCAAGGAATTCTTTCTCCTAGTTTGCTACAGCAATTGCATGTACTACAGACGCGTATTGTCCAGTCTGGGGTTACATGTGCCCAAGGGCCAGATCACATGCAGTGGGGTCTTGAGAAGAGGGGAATGTTCACGGTCAGATCTCTTTACCACCGGATTCACTATCGGGGATGCAGACCCAACTGGGCAGCAGTACTTTGGAAGACGAAAGCTCCCCTGAAAATTAGAGTCTTCCTCTGGCTTGTACTCAACAATGCCATACTCACGAGAGAGAACCTTGCCAGGAGGCAACCCCACATTGCAACTAATTGCGGGTTCTGCAACGCACACTTGGAAGATTTGAATCATCTTTTTCTACACTGCACCAGAAGCAAGGCCATCATGGTAGAGGTGCTGAGAGCACTAGGTACAAGTGCATATCCAAGAGACTACGTGGATCTGTGGGTCGGCCCAAGATTTGCTTCATCCCGTCACGATATGAAAGATGCATGGTTTATTGCCATTGCGGCTACCACATGGGTGTTATGGCTAGATAGAAACAATTTTTATTTCCGTGCTTCATGTAATTCTATTTCTAGTAATCTTACTCATGTTATGCATCTAATTTCCTTTTGGGCTACAGCTGCTGCTTCAGGAGCCAGAGGGAGAATCGCAAGGGTTTTCCAGGTGGATGATTTTGATGACGAGGAGATAGAGATTGGGCCAACTCTGGACTGATAAGTGGGCACCCATCTCGCTACCACACCTTTTGTTCCGGCCCTTGTATTTTGTGTTTTGTTAGGCTGGATGATGTAACCCATCCCCCAGGGTTTGTTGGGGGTTATGTTTTATTTCCTGCTCTGTACTTTGTTCTCCCGAGTCTTCGGGGCTGTTTGTTTATTAATCTCTTATTAATGAAACAGGGTGGCATTATTCCACCTTTTCCTCAAAAAAAAAACACAACACTTGTAATAATTATGTGAAACAAGTGGCTACAGGATGCAACCAACATAATTATAAAGCTCTTTCTTTCTCTCCCTTTCACTCACTAGTCCACAACCTTTGCCAACTCCCACCGCTTAAATCCACATACCCCCTCTCTTCTCCCACTAGTGGTTTTGGATCTGAATTACGATTTGGATCTCACTGTCGTCTGCTCTCCCACCTGCAATAAGTTGACTATTAGATTGTGAAAGAGCAAGAGAGCGCAAACTAGCTGCGATGGGGTGTGCCGGATCAAAAGAGTCAAAAGGAGAAGGTGAAACTTTCTCTTTCCTATGGTTTTGTTCTGAGATCTTTCTCTGTTGATTACCTCTCGCGTCACCTTAGGGTTATTCATATACACTTTTAATTTCTTGGAATTCTATATCTATGTGGGGATTTTGGAATTCGATAGGGTTTTTTTTTTTTTTTTTTTTTTTTTTTTTTTTTTTTTTTTTTTTTTTTTTGAAGAGAAGGTGGAGTTTGGCGATAGGGTGATCTTTTTTATCTGATTCTTTACAAGTTTGTAGAATGAGTACTAATTAGGCGGTGGAGAGTGCGATGAAATATTCTTGAATAGCTGAATTTGTCTTCAGCAGATCTTGATGCAATGTTTGTGGAATATGTCAATCATTGTTGTAAAAAACAATCTAAAATCTTGCCCTATCTTCGCCACCTAATTTTTCTATTCATACATTCATAGTCAATGTTAAGTTTAAGGTTTTCATGTTGAATTAAAAAAAATTCCTTATTAGTTATGCAGTTCGTTAATTTTCTTTATTTGGAATTGGGACATGGGAAATGATCTGAGACTAAACTGGGAAGCAACTACTATGACCCTCTCTTAGATTTCATGAATTAGTAGGTATTGTATTAGTTTGTGTTTTTGGTTTTCCTTTAGTGAATTTCCTTTTTAAAAAATGAAGATTCTTTATTGGAAAATTTCCGCAATTTTATTTTTCTGTATCTCTTCTTTCTTGATTTTTAGTTTCAAAATATTTACGATTTCTCTGCTAAAGTCTTTGAAGCCTATGCCCTGCCCTCCCCAACATTGTTACTAAGTAGTGTCGTAAACAGTGGGAAAGCGCCATGACTAATATCGAAATCCATAGATTTAACGCTATGAGTCTTAGCTTATAAGAATGATGAGGACATCAGTTCGAAACGTTTTGGGTGCTTCTATCAGCACAGACATCATTTGGGATGACTGTTTTATTAGCTTAGTATTTTTATTTCAGCATTTATATTTGTTTTTTGCATTTTAGCCATATGTAGTATTTTTGTGATTTGCACCCTTTATTTTCTGCATTAGGATATTTTGGAGATCTGTATTGAGATTTATTTTGAGCCTATATATAGGCCTCTTGATTAATGAAAAATGATGCTTTTATTGACTAAATGATTGTATTGAGTTTTTTACTCTTTATTCATCTCGTGTATGAGACCCTGAGAAAATAGTTAGGTTTGTGAGAAACCCCAACTACACCCCTAACTAAACAGTCACCATTCTCTCTCTTCTCTCTCTTCTTCCCAAATCCCCCCTTCACCGTCGTCATCCTCCAAACCCAATCCCGTCGACAACCTGCTCCCCCCCTTACCGTCATCGTCGTCGTCATCAACCGAAACCCCCACCGTTGCCACCCTTCTTCACCATCACCACCTGACACTTCACTGCTCTCCTCCAACGCCCCGACCATCCTTGCTGCTTGCCTTCACCAACCGAACGCCCTGCCTACCCTCTCTCCCTCTACTCGAACCCGAATCCCCAAATCCCTTCACAACCCGAAACCCCAATCCCCAAACCCCTCTCACACCCAAAACCCTAATTCCCAAATTTTCAATTCAAATCCTAACTCTAATCTTCATATCCAGAGGCTAATTTGCGGAGGAGTACAATGTTGTTGACTGTGACGATTAACATCTTCTTCCTCTTCATCTGTGGCAACACGTTCATCGAACCCTGGTAGTTTCTTTCCATTCTCCATTATTTGTGATACTGCTTATCATCTCTATAATATTATTTGAATTATTTGTTGTCCACAAATATTGAATTGTGTGCTTCTACTTGTCAATTAGCGTACAAATCATTATTGAATATCTTACTTGCTAATAACATTTTAAGTAAATTTGTTGATTGTTAGGCTTGCATCTTTAATTGGGCATGTTAAACTTAGTTCATCTCTTGAAAATTCATCAAACCAATCTTTAGTTTTAATTTTTAACTTAATCGACACTACATATTGGTAAACTTAATCTTTGATATTCTTGGAAAATTCTCTACTGAGGGTTAAGTTTACATCAGTTGTTTTTGAGTGTAACATCATGCTAAGCTCCTTAATAGCATTTCTCATATTTATGAATGAAGCTATTGTAAAAGAATACAATCTTAGAATAACTTAGTTTCTTTCTTTGTTGATTTATTGCACTTTCTTTAAGTTCTTAGTTTTAAGTCTTTTTACCTATGCCCATAATTTTCTTGTTGGAATTCTGTACGAGGATTCATCTCAAGAGCAGGTAGAAATTTTCCACTCCAAGGAATCATGTATTTGCGCTGAAATTGGTAGCTTAGCTCTTTAAGAAAAGTCAACTTAGTGGGCAGTTTTGTGCATGAAGTATGAACCAAGTCAATACACTAATTTGAATTCTGGTGCCAATCAAGGTATCCAAATGTATGTGATGAACTGATGATCAGTTTGCAAAGTTCATGTTCAGGTTCAAAGACTGAGTTTATTGGATGTTCTCTGTAAATGGTAATCAAATTCCTATACTTTGGGGTAGGTTCCTTATGATCTAAATAATTAATTCGGCTATTGAATATTTCAAGGCTAAATTGTCCTTCTAAAGGTCGGTGGAGTATCTTATAATTTGTTAGTGAAGAAATGAATCCTTGCTTATTCAACGAAAGATGTAATTTCTATGGTTGTTGAGGCACGCACTCACTGTTTGTTTGATTAATGTAATAATTTATTTAATCTGAATGGTGTATTTTATTCTGTAATTAATATGAACTCACTTGTTTTTGCTCCTTGAATTTGATGTAGTATATGTAATATAATGATATTTTTCTAGTAATGTTTAAGAATTTAGATTTTAGGGGAAAAAAAGTATGATAGAATCTATTTAGCACGGATACTGGTACGGTGTTTGGGTATGACTTGACACGGCCCCACACGGGTCCTGGGATATATGGTTTTATTAAAAAGTAGGATATGGGTACGTTGGTGGGTACGTCAAGTATAATATATCTTCTATTATATGTATGAATAAATAATGAAGATCTTGTTCAAAATGCAAGCCTTTAAACAATTTCATGAAATTATAAAAGCAAATTATGATAATAAGCATTTTTGGAGGGGAAAAATGATAATCTAAATATCAGAAGCTTAGGTATACTTTCTTTGTGTTCCAGCAAGGATATAAACAAGAATTTTTTGAAGTTACACTAGACCTTGAGCATATATCTGAACTCAATTGAGTCCAAAAGTAGTGAATTTATATTAAACAATTCGGTACTACTTGGGTACACACCCGATAGTATCCAAGGAGTATTGACACCCGATACGCAACTGACACGAATACGTCAGCCATCGAGAAGTATCTGTGCTTCCTAGGATAGAACTATCTAGTTTGTCTGATAATGTTTAAGGCTTTAAATTATTTTTAAATTAGTAATATAGAACTTGTGTAGGATCTCTTATTATTTTTATCCGAGAAATTTGAAACATGGGCTTCCATTTATTTTTCTTAATCTTTCAATTGCTAGTGTTAAGTTGGGAAGATGCAGGCCAAGCTTATTTTGCAGTTATTCTTAAGGCTGCTTGTCCCATTGTTCTTAACTTTTGATTTGGCTTCATTTTATATTTTCAGATACTGCTAAGAAACTACGAAAGCCCAAGCCATGGAAACATCCTCAGCCAATAACTAGGACAGAGCTCAGGCAGTTGAGAGATGAATTTTGGGACACCGCTCCTCACTATGGTGGCCAGAAAGGTGCTCATTGCTGTTGGTTTGTTTATACTAACTTCCTTTTCCCTAGATTGTCAGTATTAATGAAATACATTTCTTTCCTTGTTAGCATGCATTAAACCTTGTATTACAATATTGATGAAAAAGTTTATAGGATAAGTTGGCACTTTCCATATAGAACTGCATGAGTACATAGAACATTTGTTGAATAAACCTGTTTGCATACTTGCTATTTTCACTTAATGAACGGTGTTTAGTTTTAAGGCAATTAGTTAGTTACCTTTAAGACTGACTCCCACTTCATCCTTATGTCTTCCCTCTGTCTACCGTATAGTTTGTAAATTTCTTTTGTGTTAATGCATGTTGAGTAAGGAAGGAGATGATTTGGAATTGATAATGAAAATAATCTTAGTTCATTATAAAATCTATGGCGACATTCTATAATAGAGAGCAAACTAATTGACCAGTGGTTGAAGTTTAAGCATTATATTGTGTGTGGGCTACTGTGTGTGGTTGTTTGCTATCTTGCTTCTCTTCTACATTTTTCTTGTCCTCATAACTTGCCCAATCTTTATATTGGTTCTTCTCACTTCCCCCACAATTTTGCATAGGTTTGATCGTTGAATTGATTATCACATAGTTTGGCTCAGATAAAACTGTTATCTCCAATTATGTTTCTTCTACCAGAGCAGCCAATAATGAGCTGCAAATTTAGATGCATGTGTTGCAAGTGCATCCTTCGTGTCAACCCAACAAAAGGGCATTTTCAAGGAATACCGATTATGAAAAGATTGTGTCCACATCAGAGATTCTGATCAAATATTGATCTTTCACTATCTTCTATCATTTGGAAGTTCTGGACTAATTAAGGATGCCGCTGTAAAGCCCTAAAAGTTCGACTTTACTTTCCCTTATAGGTCCTAACATCATGACAAGATTGATTGATAACCTTAGCACTTGAGCATCACTATACGGTTGGTAGGATTTACTTCCTTTTTGTAGTTGCTCAATTTCTCTGAAAAAGGTTTTTGTTCCTGTAAGAATTCTTCAAGTCAGAAGGCTCGAAATGCTTTTGCTTCACAACACTTTTCCATTACAAACATTGTTACGACATACATCGTGCAAGGCCTGATACTGAATTTCTGATAGTTGCCTTATTGCTCCATGTGCTTTCTAGGAAAGCCATGTCTCTGAGAGTGGGAAAGTAGGATGGTCGTTAGTCCTTTACATGCATAGTGTTAGAAAATGCACAATACTTGATATAAAGTGTGCCCACTTTTAAACTGTTATTTCTGATTTAGTACCTTTACTTCATTACTCTTTGCTCACAATTATTAATTGGCACTAATTGGAATTAGATTGAAGGGACATCGATTGTGAAGAAGAAGAAAACACCAGAAGCAATATTCACTGTTAAAAACAAATCATTGATCTCTTGATTCAAGTGTGGCAAACATAAAAGTGTGCTTAAACAAAAACATTTTTTTTTCCTTTTCCAAACTGCTATTTTTGACCTTCTTACCACACCTGAAGAGGTGTTTTTAGCTGTTTCAAAAGTGCTTTTGCTCAACAATAAAATTTGTTGTGAGAATTTTGAATTTAACCATATGTTTTCCCTGCAGCACTTTCAGCAAACATATTCTGTTTACAACAATACCAAACATAGGTTTACTCATTGTTTATATGCAATCCAACTACTTCAACCTCCTTTTCCTTTCTTACTCTGTTTTTTTAATTTAGGAATAAATATAGATGCATATACTTGGTTTTATTTCAGAGATTTGGGATGCACTTCGTGCTGCAGTTGAAGCTGATTTGAGCCTGGCACAAGCCATAGTTGACAGTGCCGGAGTCATCATTGCAAGCGCTGACATGACAACCTCTTACGATGAAAGAGGTTAGGAAGTTTGATATTTTAAATCTCTCTCTTTTTCTTCGAAAATTACCCCAAGTTGGTCTTTTTTCAATTGAAACTTTATTGCAGGTGCTAAGTATGAATTACCGAAGTATGTCTTAAGCGAGCCAACCAACTTGATTTGAGACAGTTAATTTAACATCAGTAAAGTGCTAAAGCAGGAAACGAAACATTAATGTAAATTTTGTAAATCAGTAAATAACTTTCCTCTTTCTGTGACTTTGAACTCAAAGTTACTGCTTAGTAAATTTGCTTCTTCTTGTATCTCCTCTCAGAAATGATAATCCAAGCCTCATCTTGAACAAGTGAATGAGGGCATGCTGTCAGTTTGTCAATTTATTTTGCATTTCTTCTCAATGTTTTTTTTAATATTGTTAACGGTGGGTCGAGACCCCCGCGTTTCATTAAAAATATTTTAACCAAACAACCAAGCAAAGGGTAATGATCTTCATGGATCCGAACACGTGGATTATGAGACTCATTACCCGACAAAAAATAAAGAGCCCATCCCATACAAGATAGTCTCTTCACCTAAAAAACGGAGTACATACAAATGAATCACAAAATGAGACCGGTTAGCGTCACCACATATCCTCGGAACCACATGCCGATCACTCACCCCCTGTTGTGCCCCCACTTTCCTCTGAATCAGCTGCATAGGTTGAGGTATTGATGCCTGTGAACAACTCCTTGATTTTTTTGAAGACTCCACCTGTCGATTGAGACCAGAATTTGATGTTAGCAATAATCATAATAGCAGTTGTTGGTATGTGACGTGTCTGTGTGCAGGGCAAAATATTTTATTATTCCTTTCTAGCCAGATCCCCCAACAGATAGCCGCAAACCCCATCCCCCAGAGATTCCTATGAAACTTATGTAAATAGGCATCCCCCCCCCCCCCCCCCCCCCCGCGACATCCCTCACCATTTCCGGTTGGGGAATGTTGATCCGTAAACTATTCAAGAGATTCCCCCATATCGATCTCGCAAAGGTGCATTGCACGAACAGATGATCCACTGTTTCAGGATCATGTTGGCACATCACGCAATTTGCCGGTCCCTGCCACCTACGCTTAATCAAGTTGTCCCTAGTTAGAATTGCATTCCTAGTAACAAACTAGTTAAACGTCCTAATCTTCGGAGGTACTTTAACCTTCCAAATGTGGTCGGTAGTCCGCACTCCCCTATCGTTCAGCCACCTGTAAGTAGACTTCACCGAGTAGACTCCGCCATCCCCTCCTGCCCAACGCATCTTGTCATGTTGATCATCACTTGAAGGCTTCCAATCCTGCAAGAATATAATTAACTCTTGTTTTTGTCTTCTAGCAGTCGTACTAAGCCGCCCCGAAATCCTAGGTTTCCATCTATGGTTCCTCCATTGAGTAGATACCCAGTCATTTTTATCTGTTGCTGATTTGTATAATTTCGAAAATCTTCTTTTAAGATTGATTTGACCACACCATTTGTCTTTCTAGAAACAAATGGTATCCCTATTGCCAATGGAGAAGGTAGCTCCTGCCAGAAAAATATCTCTAGCTCTATTAACTCCCCCCCCCGAACCCTAACATGGATGACATGTTCTTCGGTTTCCTGTGGACACACCCATTCCTGATGTAGATCCCCTTGATTAGGGAAGCCCATTTTGCTTTAGGCTTAGATCTCAGTTTCCACACTGAGCAGAGCTTGGTTCATTTGCCGCAGGTTGATAACACCCAATCCTCCAAACTCTTTTCTTCTGCACACCACCCCCCATTTAATAAGAGAGTATCCTTTCCCATCGGTTCTCGAATCGCGCCAGAGGAAGCGGTGCCTTAATCTATCAATCCTCTTAACTGCCCAAACCGAAATCTCGTAGAAGGACAAAAAGTATAGAGGAATTGAGCCAACGACAGAGTTTAATAAAACCAGTCTCCTTGCGAAGGATAGCATTTTACCCTTCCATCCTTCTAACCTATTCCCAATATTATCAATCAGAGCATACCAATCAACCCGCCTTATATTGCCACTGCCAATAGGCAAACCGAGGTATTTAATAGGAAGTTTCTGGATCGGACAGTTGAGGACATCTACAACTGCATGCTCATCTGGTCCCGTAGAACCAAAGAAGGAGATAGAGCTTTTGTGGAAGTTCACTTTTAGCCCCGACCAATCTTCAAATAGATATAATCCGCACTTTAGTAGTGTTTCCTGGGCCGTGTCACATTCGCCAAAGATAAGAGTATCATCCGTGCATTGAATGTTAATAACTGCGGAGACTCCCCGCCTCAGTCCCAGCCCATTCAGTAGACCCTTTTCTCTATAAGATTGGAGCATACGGTGTAAACCATCCGCCACCGAAGTAAAGAGAAGAGGAGAAAGGGGGTCCCCCTGCCTAAGACCCTGTTTACACCTGATTTCCTTCCATGGCCTCCCATTTACTAGGACCTGCGTCTTAGCCGTTTTGAGCCAAGTAGCAATCCAACCGATCCATCTCTCCCCAAACCCTCGCCTACTGAGAATTTCAAGTAGACACTTCCATTCCACCTTATCGTACGCCTTCTCGAAGTCTAGTTTTAACATGAACCCAGACTTGTTACGTCTTTTGCAATCTTGTATAACCTCCTGTACGAGAGCGATCCCTTCAAAAATATCCCTCCCAACGATAAATCCAGTCTGATAATCATCAATGATGTCCCCAATCAACCCTCTAAGTCTATTAGCCAAAACCTTTGTGATAATTTTAACCGAGCAGTTAATCAAACTGATAGGACGATAGTCCCCAATTTCTAAGGCGCCCTTCTTCTTAGGAATGAGACAAACGTGAGCATAGTTTAGTCTATCCAGTTCTAGAGATCCCTCGTAGAAAGTATTCATGACGTCCAACAGATCCAACTTTAGGATTTCCCAAAACCTCTTGTAAAAAAATATTGGGAACCCATCCGGACCTAGCGCACTATCTTGGCCCATCCCCCAAACTGCCTCCTTTATTTCCTCTAGGGTAAACGGATCATGCATAGCTACAACATGAGGACGCACCTCATCTGGAAGCTCTTCCCATAGATTTTCAGCAGACTCACAGTTACCATCTCTATTTTGACCCAAAAGATCCTTATAAGTCTCATGAACATGCTTTTCAATTTGTCTAACCTCAGAGAGTTTGCCCGCCAATATCCATAGCATGGATGTGATTGTTCCTGCGCTGCATGCTAGCAACTTTGTGGAAGTATTTTGTATTCGCATCCCCTTCGGCCAACCATTTCACCCTGGACCTTGCCTCCACAAGATCTCCTCTCTGTGATAAGTCTCTTGGATATCCTGTCTACAAGTGATAAGTCTTTCAGATTGGCTGTCATCCAGTCCATCTACTTCCTCCTTTCTTTCTAACAGATCAATTTCGTTCAGAATGGACTCCTTCCTGTGAGAAACATTTCCAAAAGTGTCTCTATTCCATTTACGCAGCCTTTTTCCGAGTCTCGCCAATTTCCTGACCAGTCTTGTTGCTGGTTCTTCATGGATGAGTGCCCCTTCCCAGTTAGACCTAACTAGATCGTAGCACTCCCTGTTAGTCAACCACATTTTCTCAAACCAGAAAATCTTGGGTTTGCTTTGCCCTTCTTTCCCTGTGGAAATGATAATTGGGATATGGTCTGAGGTAGTGCGTACACAAGATCTCCCCAAGGCCAATGGGAATTGGGCCTCCCAGTCAACAGATACTAGGATTCTATCAAGTTTCGCAAGCACCGGCACCCTTCGCCGATTAGACTAAGTGAAAGACCGATCATTGATCGGGATTTCCATCAGCATTAGATTAGAGATGACCTGGTTGAATTTCCTTCGGTCGTTGACGTTGCCCGTCCCCCCTCTCCTTTCATACACGTGCCTGACGATGTTGTAATCCCCTCCTACCACCTATGGGAGACTCCATTTGGCTCTGATTAGATGAAGCTCATCCCAAAAATCATGTCTTAGGTTCCTTTCATTAGGGCCATATACCCCTGTAATCATCTGTTTCCAACCATCAGATCTTATTTGGACTACTATCGTGACGGTAAAGTTGCCCACCCAGTCCTCCAGTAAATCGAAATTACCGGAGTTCACCCCCACCATGATCCCCCCCGACGCACCGATAGCGTCCCTAGTTCTCCATTCGTTAATGTGTTTTAACTTCAAGTCTCTGAAGAACTTATCTGTTGGCTGAGACACTTTAGTCTCTTCCAGACAAACAACATCAATAGCGTTATTATTAATAACCCCCCTACCATTCTGCGCTTGGCCGCCTGGCCAAGCCCTCTAACGTTCCAAAAAGGACGTTAAACATTAACAGTTGTTGGCCCCCCTACATCCTGATTAGGAGTAGACAATCCTATCAGGTTTTGGGAGACGCAATCCTCTATTAACGCCCCCCTAATAACCCTTTGGACTTTAACAATGTTTTCCCTTTCCTTATCCCGAATTATGTCAATAGGGTTTGTGTGTGTAGCATGGCAAAGTTGTACATTTATACCGTATGCATTTGCTAATTGAATTAACATGTAGTCCGGAATAAACCCCAAAATAGACATAGGTGAGTGTATACCTGCGATGTTTTCATAGCTTTTTCGCTTTCCCACCCTCTGATAAATCTCCTTAACTGTCATCGGCTTTTCCCCCTTGGTGCGCTGTCTATCACTGCGCATGTAGCCTTTCTTTGCCTTAGCCGCTTTTGTCTTTATAGGACCTTCCACTATAGGAGATTCCTTAGGAATCTGTTCTAGCCCTTTCTCATCCCCTGACTGTAACTCCTCTGATCTGACGGACTCCCCATCGGATTCAGACGATCCACTTGAGTTCTTTGAACTTGTTGTAGCCCAGTTTCCCAGCAAGGCTTTGACCATCTTTTTCACTTCTCTTTGGACCCTTTTCTCAACCTCTTTTTAAAGCAAGGCCTCTATCGTGTTCCCTTCCTCATCTTTCTCGCAATCCTCTTGGCTCAAGGAAGTAAATTTATTACTGAACACAGAGCTAACATCCCCAACGATAAGGCTCACATTCATAACAAAAGATTGTTCTTGGCCCAGGCCCACCGAATTCTCATTAAGAAGCCCATCGACTTCTCTGCCAAGCCCAACACCCACATCGAATACTCTGCCAAGCCCAACACCAACTTCTTTTTGATTCCCCACGTCAGCATGAGTAATGGTCAAAGGGCCCACCTCGCTTGTGCCCACAGTGTGAGCACCCTCTTGAAAACCCTTCTCCCTCACCCCGGGCCCCACACCGCCATCCAATCCCATAAATCCAGCTGTGCACAGAGCCACCTCACCTCGAGTACCTGCTCCACGCCTCATAGCCTGGCTATAGCCAGTTTCCCTCACCTTGGGCTCCTCAAGATTGTCCAATCTGGTCTTGCCAACTGTCAGATCCGCTGAGCTGTCACCTGTGGCCCCCACATTTCGCTGAACCAGGCGCGTCGCTTTGCCGAAAGAAAATTCCCCCGCAGTCAGATCTTCTCCCCATTCACGCTCTTTAATGATCAGGGGTTTAGATGCAACGCTACGGTCCGGTTCAAGGAGATGCAGCGGTTCAATCAATTTGAACCGTTCGTCTTCAACCTCGCGTTTCTTCTCCCCCGTTGCATTCTCCACTCATTTCTACTCAATGTTGTATTACCATCCGATTGGTTAACTTGGTTGCTGTATGCTTAATCTTGTAATCTCGTAGCTGGATCTGTGGGTTTATGTAAATTCATATATGTAAAAGTTTATCTCAAAATTTACGATATTTGAGAGTACTTTTTAACTCGAAGGATGTGGTTTGTCAGTTTGTGGACGGGCGCATGCTGTTATTTTATTCGGCGTCGCTGTTTGATTTGTTGGTGAGTGTTTCTCAGTTTGTTGTGAGCGAGGTCCTGGATTCATTCATATATCTAATATCAAGTATCTGATAACTTAGAAAAAGAAGTGGATGTGGTGCTTCATAATCCTAGAATAGAATCGAAGAAAGACATCACCATCCAAAAAATAGTAAAGCATACAGGAATAAGATTTACACATGCAATTTAGAAGGAATCAATCCCTGATGTTGAATTGGTTAAAAAAATTTTGAGAATTAGGACAGTAGTTTGACTTGGGGTTGGCAAACGGTCGACCGGGCTGGGTCGGGTTGAACCCATCCGGGTTGGAACCCAACTAGGGCCGGTTCGGGTCGGGTCTGAGTGGCAACCGGGCCGGGCCGGGGCGGAATTGAAAAAACTCGACCCGCCCAATCTGCGAACTCATTCGGGTTCAACCCGGGTCGGATCGGATCGGGTCGGGTCGGATAGCGGGTTGGCCCATCTATATCAATATAATAAATTACAAAGAAAGCTATCAAGTGGCTCTCATTCAATCTCTCCTAAAATCAATGGTCTAGATTGATTCTCACAAAACATATTTTCCCGCCCGAAATTTCAAACCCCAAAATTAATTTTTTCCCCCAAAACTAAAAACTCATTACTTTATTACTATCTCTCTCTTCTCTCTTCACTTTTTCAT
This sequence comes from Hemerocallis citrina, assembly GCA_017893485.1. Taxonomy (NCBI): domain Eukaryota; kingdom Viridiplantae; phylum Streptophyta; class Magnoliopsida; order Asparagales; family Asphodelaceae; genus Hemerocallis; species Hemerocallis citrina. The sequence goes on along the minus strand of CM030366.1, from coordinate 158,967,171 downwards.
ATTTCTCTCTTTGTCTCTCTCCCCCTCTCTCTCCCATTCTTTCTTTATTTACTTAAAAATTTAGATTATAAGATTTCAGGTTTGTAAAATTTTAACCGAGCAGTTAATCAAACTGATAGGACGATAGTCGCCAACTTCTGAGGCACCCTTCTTCTTAGGAATGAGACAAACGTGAGCATAGTTTAGTCTATCCAGTTCTAGAGATCCCTCGTAGAAAGCATTCATGACGTCCAACAGATCCAGCTTTAGGATTTCGGGTAAACGGATCATGCATAGCTGCAACATGAGGACGCACCTCATCTGGAAGCGCTTCCCATAGATTTTCAGCAGACTCACAGTTACCATCTCTATTTTGACCCAAAAGATCCTTATAAGTCTCATGAACATGCTTTTCAATTTGTCTAACCTCAGAGATAGTTTGCCCGCCAATATCCATAGCATGGATGTGATTGTTCCCGCGCCGCATGCTAGCAACTTTGTGGAAGTATTTTGTATTCGCATCCCCTTCGGCCAGCCATTTCACCCTGGACCGTTGCCTCCACAAGATCTCCTCTCTGTGATAAGTCTCTTGGATATCCTGTCTACAAGTGATAAGTCTTTCAGATTGGCTGTCATCCAGTCCATCCACTTCCTCCTTTCTTTCTAACAGATCAATTTCGTTCAGAATGGACTCCTTCCTGTGAGAAACATTTCCAAAAGTGTCTCTATTCCATTTACGCAGCCTTTTTCCGAGTCTCACCAGTTTCCTGACCAGTCTTGTTGCTGGTTCTTCATGGATGAGTGCCCCTTCCCAGTTAGACCTAACTAGATCGTAGCACTCCCTGTTAGTCAGCCACATTTTCTTAAACCGGAAAATCTTGGGATTGCTTTGCCCCTCTTCCCCTGTGGAAATGATAATTGGGATATGGTCTGAGGTGGTGCGTACACAAGATCTCCCCAAGGCCAATGGGAATTGGGCCTCCCAGTCAATAGATACTAGGATTCTATCTAGTTTCGCAAGCACCGGCACCCTTCGCCGATTAGACCAAGTGAAAGACCGGTCATTGATCGGGATTTCCATTAGTATTAGATTAGAGATGACTTGGTTGAATTTCCTTCGGTCGTTGACGTTGCCCGTCCCCCCTCTCCTTTCATACACGTGCCTGACGATGTTGTAATCCCCTCTTACCACCCATGAGAGACTCCATTTGGCTCTGATTAGATGAAGCTCATCCCAAAAATCATGTCTTAGGTTCCTTTCATTAGGGCCATACACCCCTGTGATCATCTGTTTCCAACCATCAGATCTCCTTTGGACTACTACCGTGACGGTAAAGTTGTCCACCCAGTCATCCAGTAAATCGAAATTACCGGAGTTCACCCCCACCATGACCCCCCCCCCCCCCGACGCACCGATAGCGTCCCTAGTTCTCCATTCGTTAATGTGTTTTAACTTCAAGTCTCTGAAGAACTTGTCTGTTGGCTGAGACACTTTAGTCTCTTCTAGACAGACAACATCAATAGCATTATTATTAATAACCCCCCTACCATTCTGTGCTTGGCCGCCTGGCCAAGCCCTTTAAAGTTCCAAAAAGGACGTTAAACATTAACAGTTGTTGGCCCCCCTACCTCCTGATTAGGAGTAGACAATCCTATCAGGTTTTGGGAGACGCAATCCTCTATTAACGCCCCCCTAATAACCCTTTGGACTTCAACAATGTTTTCCCTTTCCTTATCCCGAATTATGTCAATAGGGTTTGTGAGTGTAGCATGGCAAAGTTGTACATTTATACCATATGCATTTGCTAATTGAATTAACATGTAGTCCGGAATAAACCCAAAAATAGACATAGGTGAGTGTATACCTGCGATGTTTTCATAGCTTTTTCGCTTTCCCACCCTGTGATAAATCTCCTTGACTGTCATCGGCTTTTTCCCCTTGGTGCGTTGTCTATCACTGCGCCTGTAGCCTTCCTTTGCCTTAGCCACTTTTGTCTTTATAGGACCTTCCACTATAGGAGATTCCTCAGGAATCTGTTCTAGCCCTTCCTCATCCCCTGACTGTAGCTCCTCTGATCTGACGAACTCCCCGTCGGATCCAGACGATCCACTTGAGTTCTTTGAGCTTGTTGTAGCCCAGTTTCCCAGCAAGGCTTTGGCCATCTTTTCCACTTCTCTTTGGACCCTTTTCTCAACCTCTTTTTTAAGCAAGGCCTCTATCTTGTTCCCTTCCTCATCTTTCTCGCAATCCTTTTGGCTCAAGGAAGTAAATTTATTACTGCACACAGAGCTAACATCCCCAAACGATAAGGCCCACATTCTTAACAAAAGATTGTTCTTGGCCCAGGCCCACTGAATTCTCATTAAGAAGCCCATCGACTTCTCTGCCAAGCCCAACACCCACATCGAATACTCTGCCAAGCCCAACACCAACTTCTTTTTGATTCCCCACATCAGCATGAGTAATGGTCAAAGGGCCCACCTCGCTTGTGCCCACAGTGTGAGCACCCTCTTGAAAACCCTTCTCCCTCACCCCGGGCCCCACACCGCCATCCAATCCCATAAATCCAGCTGTGCACAGAGCCACCTCACCTCGAGTACCTGCTCCACGCCTCATAGCCTGGCTATACCCAGTTTCCCTCACCTCGGGCTCCTCAAGATTGTCCAATCTGGTCTCGCCAACTGTCAGGTCCGCTGAGCTGTCACCTGTGGCCCCCACATTTCCCTGAACCAGGCAGGTCGCTTTGCCGAAAGAAAATTCCCCCGCAGTCAGATCTTCTCCCAATTCACGCTCTTTAATGATCAGGGGTTTAGATGCAACGCTACGGTCCGGTTCAAGGAGATGCAGCGGTTCAATCAATTTGAACCGTTCGTCTTCAACCTCGCGTTTCTTCTCCCCCGTTGCAATCTCCACTTATTTCTTCTCAATGTTGTATAACCATCCGATTGGTTAACTTGGTTGCTGTATGCTTAATCTTGTAATCTCGTAGCTGGATCTGTGGGTTTATGTAAATTCATATATGCAAAAGTTTATCTCAAAATTTACGATATTTGAGAGTACTTTTTAACTCGAAGGATGTGGTTTGTCAGTTTGTGGACGGGCGCATGCTGTTATTTATTGGGCGTCGCGATTTGATTTGTTGGTGAGTGTTTCTCAGTTTGTTGTGCGCGAGGTCCTGGATTCATTCATATATCTAATATCAAGTATCTGATAACTTAGAAATAGAAGTGGATGTGGTGCTTCATAATCCTAGAATAGAATCGAAGAAAGACATCACCATCCAAAAAATAGTAAAGCATACAGGAATAAGATTTACACATGCAATTTAGAAGGAATCAATCCCTGATGTTGAACTGGTTAAAAGATTTTTGAGAATTAGGACAGTAGTTTGACTTGGGGTTGGCAAATGGATCGACCGGGCCGGGTCAGGTTGAACCCGTCTGGGTTGGAACCCAACTAGGGCTGGTTCGGGTCGGATTTGAGTGGCAACCGGGCCGGGCCGGGGCAGAATTGAAAAAACTCGACCCGCCCAATCCGCGAACCCATTCGGATCCAACCCGGGTCGGGTCGGGTCGGGTCGCGGGTTGGCCCATCTATATCTATATAATAAATTACAAAGAAAACTATCAAGTGGCTCTCATTCAATCTCTCCTAAAATCAATGGTCTAGATTGATTCTCACAAAACATATTTTCCCGCCCGAAATTTCAAATCCCAAAATTAATTTTTCCCCCCCAAAACTAAAGACTCATTACTTTATTACTATCTCTCTCTTCTCTCTTCACTTTTTCATATTTCTCTCTTTCTCTCTCTCCCTCTCTCTCCCCCATTCTTTCTTTATTTACTTAAAAATTTAGATTATAAGATCTCAGGTTTGTAAAATTTTCAGATTTTTTTTGCTTTTTTTATTGCACATGTTATATTGAAAATAGCAAATATCTCTTCAACAGTTAAATTTCATCATTTTCCACACTTAAAGTTCTAAGATGCTGGATGTTACACCCTCACTTATAATTTACTTTTCAACATATACTAATAGAAATATAGACTTTTATTTACAACTAATTATTATCATACTATTTAAACTTGAACTACATAATTGTTGTTTTACTGTTTACAGGTCTTTTCGTGTGTTGTATTGTTCCGAAGACGTGCCGTAGGCACGTGCCCACAGGCAAATCTATTATATATATATTTTCTAAACTTTAAAAAAATGTAATTTTAATAATAATAAAAAATGTAATAATAATAATAAGAATCAAAGAGTGAAATTGCAAAAAAAAAATTGTATATATTATTAATATGATTTCAACTTATACAAGTTTCCCAATTTGTAATAAGAAATTAACAAAGATTTTCTACAAATTTATTTTATACAATAGCAAATTTCTTCGATACAATTTCAATTTTCTTCAATTATCCTAATTTTTTATAACAAACAAATATTTTATACAATTTTTTATACATTTACATTTTTTTTCAATTTGTTGGTTTATAATTTGTTGTTGTTGTTGTTAGTCTTCAATTCTTCATGTTTGTTGTTATTGTTGTTGTTGTTCTTCCGGCGAGTTGTTTCACTTGTAGACGTGTCGAACCCTTTTCCTTGAGTCCTATCTTCGGCCTTCATCCAGTCTTCCGTGCAGACGAGCATCTCCAACGATTGGGGCTTCAAGTGATTCCTGTAATCTGTTAGAACCCTGCCACTTGTAGAAATTGCATTTTCTGAAGCAACCGTAGAGACAAGAGAAGTTAGTAGATTTTTAGCCATATATTTAAGAATACTATAAGTATGTTCATGGTCTTTCCACCATTGTAAACTATCAAGTGTAGAAGTAAAACTTTCAGAATCTTGTTTATTATATCAATGTATTTCATTTGGTTGATTAGTCCTGGGTTTTTTTGATTGAAGTTGTGCAAGTAAATTAAATTTGGCATCATCTAATTTATTCTTACCCTTATTTTTAGAGGTAGCAGAAGAAGAACTAACTAAAGTAGTAGTACTACTAGATGAAAAACTTCTATCATAAAAATCATACAAGTTATTTAATGTCGCTTCAAATTTAGCTAAAAAATGTTTCCAAATCAATTTCAGAATCATCTTCCCCAAGTAAATTAAAAAATATTTCAATCAAACTCTTCGTACCTTCTAATTTGATACGAGGATTCATCACAGTAGCAATACAATACAACATAGGAGGACAATTAAAATACTTCAAAATTTTGGTGTATGCAGGTTTCACAATATGGCCAATAAAAGCATCATCTATCATTTCTTTGAAAGTTTGCATCATAGTAACTATTGAAATAAAAATGCTACTAGAAGTAGATTCATAAGATTTTGAAATTTTGAAAATTGCGATTTTAAAAGGTTCTAAAAATTCTAACAAAGAATCAGCATAAAACCAAGCTTGGGGAGTCATTTCAAAATTTGGCATATTTTTTGCCATACAAAAATTATTTATACATGCTTTATATTCAGTAACAACATGTAGCAAATCAAAAGTAGAGTCACATCGGTGTTTAACATGCTTTGAAAATTTTCTAAAATGTACATTTTAAAGTCTACACCAAGCTTTCCATTCTTGAAATATAGGGCCACTTAATGCAATAAAATGTACACAATTTCTAATTTTAACTATATATGGTTCGGCTATTTTTAATATATCTTGAACACATAAATTTAAAATATAACATGCACATCTAACATGAAAAATATTGTCAGATGGAGGGTTTAATGCAGTTTGTAATATACTAATTGATGCATTGTTGTTAGATGCATTATCAAAACTTATACACAAAATTTTATCACGAATATGAAAAACATCACAAATTTATAAAATACGATTTGCAATTTCATTACCACCATGGGGATAGGGCAACGCGGCAAGTGATATGATCATTTTTTGAAGAATCCAATCACTATCGATCCAATAACAAGTTAATCCTATCATTGGAATATTGTTGCAACCCTTTCAACAATCGGAAGTTAAAGAAACTCTACAAGTTAAACTCCATAAAATGGTAATCAAAGCTTCTCTCGTTTAATTGTACATTTTAAAACAATCAGACTTTAAAGTATTCCTAAGGATTCTTTTAAAATGCGGGTTTAAGGCTATTTGATTAAAAGTTTCTAAGTCCTTACTCTCGGAATGGGAAAATGGTAACTCTTCCTTGATTACTTGTCTGGTCATTTCCTGTAACCCATGTTTTCGCAAACACGTATTTTCGGTATTTAAAATTTTTGTAAATTATTTTCTTTCCGCTTTTAAATTATTTTTGTTAAAATGTATTGTTGGATCTTCTATTAAAGTCTATTTTTAATCAACGATTTTATTTGTAACTATTTTTCAATGAATTTATATCGTAATTCAAATTCTATTATTGTTGTTACTATTATTATTATTATTATTATTATTATTATTATTATTATTTCGGTTATTATTATTGTTGGTATTTGTCACGCCCCGCTTCCCAAAAATATGGAATACGAGCGCGTGACGAAGCCCAGCGAATGATTTTTATATCATCCATAAGCTGTAGGATCGACTCAGCATCATGACAAGAATATAACCAGATTTATATATAACCAAGCATGCATGAATAATTTATTAAGTAACAGAAAAAAATTTAAACAAATAATAATATTCAAATAGTTCCCATGTCTGGATCAAGTGTAAACTCGGAAACAAGTCTTAAACAGCAGAAGAAATAAATACCTTAAGGAAAGCAACTATTTAAACAGGTCCTTGCTCCAAGCAAAACCTGAAATGTCTGCTCGCCAATTCCAGCAGGAACCTCGTCTCCAAAGTCTGCTTAATAATATAAACAGGGAAAACAAAGGAGAAACAAGAGAAAATGCCCTTAGTGCAAGCTAGGGCCACAAATTGTGAAAACAAGTACAAGTAAGGGAAACAAGAATTGGAATTCAAGAATGTAACGGAGTTATAAGAAGTAGTGGAAAAATCAAGAACTAGCTAGCAAGAGGGAACATCTTAGTAACCAGGTTGGATAACAACTGCAAATGGTAAAAATACATGCCAGGTGATCCTATAGGGGTATTAACATCTAGTGACGAGTCTCAAGTCTAGTGTCATGTGTTATTTAAATGTCAGGTCTCAAATGTCAAGTTGTCAAGTTCAAGTATCAAGTTGTCTAGTTCAAGTTATCAAGTTCAAGTCTAGTTTAAGTTATCAAGTTCAAGTCTAGTTCAAGTTATCAAGTTCAAGTCTTGTGGTGATTACTATCTAGGTAGCACGACATGCATCCATACTTTTACTACATGGTTGCTACAGTCAAATCAGTTCCGTTTAGACCTAGTAATGGAGTCTATAGGGCGGCATACTCAGGTATCAAGTATCAAGCAAGCCATAGTTCATGAATCGGAAATAAATAACAAGTTCACGAAGCAAGTTCGCGAATCCACAAGCAAGTTCAAGAACCGCACAATGGGTTCATGAATCAAACAAGTTCATGAGCCAAGTAACTGACTCCATGAATCGAACAAGATACAACAAGTTCATGAACCAAGTATTTGGGAAACACGGGCCCCCTTCCGAGTACACTTACCTATATTGTCCACTCTATAGTCTTTCCCAAAACCCCGGCTTGTTACTTTTATTAATTCTTATCAAGCAAGCATACATGTGTAAAATGTTGTGATTTAATTCTAGGAAAAATTGGGGATGTCCTATAGGGTGTCCAGCAGCTACATATAAAATTTCGTGTCAAACGCTCGTTGTTTACACAGCTAAATTAATTTGCAAAGTAAATGTATACAGCAGTTTTACAAAACTGCGTCTACTGACACAGCTGCAGTATAACTGCCATAACTCCTAGACCGTAACTCCGAATTCAAAACTTTCGGAAGCTATCGATATCTACACATCCAGATCTACAATTTCTATTCAGGGCTCGGGCCCAGATTCAAATGATAAATGGGTCGAAACAGCAATGGAGATTCAGGACAGCAACTCGTCGAAATAACTTACTAGCGTAAGTTACATGGGAAAATGTCATTGGCGTCTAAGTCATTAAGTCGCATAAATACATGATAATGGAGGCCAAAACAGCAAATGATAAATGTTTTTCAAGTTATAGGGTTGCAAGTTCGTCAAATATTAAATGTGACATGTATCTACAAATTTAGGGCTCCTTAATTCATATGTCTATGTGTTCATGTGTTCAAGGGTAAAAGAGTCCAATAATTATAAATTAAATACAAGGAAATTTTGTGACTCTTAGAATTGTCAATTTGGAGGTTCAATATTGATCTATAATGATATTCAAGGAGGAGCCACAATCTAACTATTTGTAGTATTTCAAGGGTGCTTGTACTAGAATAATAAAATGTACAAGGATACTTGCCTTGATGACGGAGAATCCGAACACGAACCAATACGGGATAAGAATCCCGAAAGACAAGGCACTAGCACGGACACGCGCACGTACGAGACACGTACAAACACCCACACAAGATCGGATCTGGAGCAGATCTTGATGGAAGATCAAGATCAAGACGATCGGACGGCTGGATCTGATTGATCTGAGCTAATGATCACGATCGGATTGGACGGCTGAGATCTGATCTGGCTGAAAAGATCAGATCTGATCAAGATCAGATCTTGATCAAATCCGACGGCTGAGATGGATGGTGATGATCTGATCTGATCAGATCACAAATTTGGGAAGATCTAACGGTTGAGATCAAATCCCAACCTAACCACTGTTTTCCTTCTTCCCTCCTTCAAAACAGTGCACGAGAGAGAGAGGATCAGCGGCTAGCGGCGAGGTAGCGAGGCGACAGCGGAGGACGGCAGGCGGCGGCGGCCATGGCGGCAACGGCCCGGGCTCGACTGTGGATAGCGCTGGACACAGCAGTTGCGGCTGTGTGTCGCAAAAGGGATGAGAGGGGGATGGTGGAGCGGTTGCGTCGTTGTGGTCGAAGGAGAAGGCGGAGTCGACCAGGGGGGCTGGCCGGCTGCTGTCGACGAAGCATCGAATGGCGGCGCAACACCGGGATCACGAGGGGATCACGAGCAGACGGAGGAGAGGGAACGAGGAGGGCGCTGCTGTCGGGGGTGTCCTGTGTTGCTGCAGAGGTGTTGAGGTCGCGGCACCGGGAAAGTCGCCAATGGTGCGACTGGTGGCAATGGATTCGACGGCGAGGCGGCGCGCTCAAGGAGGTGAGAGACTGCGGAAGAAGAAGAGGCTGACGGTTGAGGAGCGTCGACGGAGGGAATTCGACGGGGCTCTGCAGTAGAGGTGGAAGACGATGATTGGGCTCGGAGGATGAGTGGAAGGTGCGAGGGCTCGATGCTGGCGGGATGGAGCTTCCGGCAATGGCGAGCGGTGATTGGTGAGGAGATGCGATGGAGAAGGAAGGAGATGGGGAGTTGGTTTCGGGTTTATTCTGTTTTGGTTTTGTTTTGGTTGGGGAAAAACACAGAGGGAGAGAAAGAGTAACGGTAGGGTTTAATAAAATAATTATTAAAGTTGTGGGTAGTTAGAGAAAGTGGGGATGTGGTTACGGGGATGTGGGAAGGGTGGAGAAATTTGTATACGGGTGGTTGTGTAGGAAGGTTGTGTAGGAAAATAAATCTGTATAATAAATGGGTTCTGAATTTGGGCTTTAATAATGGGCTCAAAATATTAAATAAAATAATTAGGGTGTTGGGCTAGATTTCTGGGCTCATATTAAAAGTATAATCAAATAATAAAAAATCAAAACATAGAATTGGGGCTTTAAATAACAATTAAACAATTGGGCTTTTGATTAATAATAATAAAATCAAATACAACTTGGACTCACATTAATAATTAATAAAAGCCAAATACAAACTTGGGCTTAAAATAAACAATTGAGTTTATAAAAATAGTTTAAATAACGAAATCAATTAGGGAAAAATAGTCAGGAGATACTGAGGATTTAAATACGGAAAAATACTTTGAAAATACGTATTAATGAAAACAGGGGTTACAGTATTTCTATAAAATCCTATTGTAGTTGCTAGTATTTGAGTATTAACTCAATGTATACTATTTGATTCATTGTACTATTGTATTACTATTTTTTACAGTTGATTTAATTATTTACTTTTAATCTAAATCCTAATTGTATATTTTTATTGGTTATTTTATTTACCCAAAAACCCAAACCCATTTTATTTCTTATTGAATCCATTGAATACCCTAAACCCAATACCCATTTACCCCTCTATCCATTAAGCTTTACCCGATACACTACTGTGCGCCTAACCCATATAACCCTACTATATAACCACCCTATATAACCCTACCCTGTTTACCATATTCCTATACCAACCCTAGCCTCCCCCTGTTCCTTCACCCCCTACCTCCCGTTCGTCTTTCTCTCTCCCTGTTAACCCACCTCGCCTCGACCTCAACAGCCTGACGCTCCGCTCTACCCTCCTCCTACAACGTCATCCCGGTGTTCTTTCCCTCTTACTCGTGCCTTCCTGTCTCTCCCCTCTCCTCTGCCTCTCTCCACCCTTCCCACGATGCCCTTGTGTCCCAGTTGCCCCTGCAGTGCCCCAACGCAGCCAGCGTCTCAGCCCCGTGCTCCTCCTCCTGCAGCGAGCCACCATAGCAAAGCCCAGTCAACAGCTCCGCAGCTCCAGTCGCGACCCCCTGGTTGCCCCCCTCCCCCCGTGCTCCTCTCGTCAACGTAGCAATAGCAGCAAAGCCCCGACGCCAGTGCCGCCCCCTGTGCTGTGCCTCTTCCTATCACCGTGCCTCCCGACAGCAGCAGACCCCTGTGTGCCTCCTTCCTGCCTTGCGATGCAGCCAGTGTGTCGCCGCTCCCCGTTCACCATGTTCCCCTGGCCGCCGCCATCACATCCCTTGTGATGTGTCCCTCTGTCGACGTGCCGCAGCGAAGCCCTATTGCTGTTTGATCAAGTTTTGATCAAGTGGAATCCTGGCTATCTGATCTGCTTGATCTCATCGTGATTGAGATTAGATCAGATCGATCATCATCAGCATCAGCATCAGGATCACATCCAGCCGTTCGATTCTCTGATCATCTTGATTAGATCTGATCTGATCTGAGCCGTCCGAGCGTCTCAATCTTGATCGCCATCAAGTTCCGTGCCAATCTGATCCATCCGATCTTGATCGTCGATGAATACCCTCTTCCAATTAAGGCAGGTATCTTCTTGTACAATTTATTATTCTAATACAAGCGTTTAATTGAAAATACTGCAAGTAGATCGTCAATGTGACTCCCCTTTGGCTCATCGTTTGTTGATCTTATTTTGTTCCTTACCAATTTCATGATCTTAAGAATCACAACCCTTCATTGATATATTCGTTTCAAAGCTAGTTGTATCCATTTTATCTCTTAATTACTTGAACACATGAAACTAAGAACCACCTAGACTTGTAGATGTATGTTGTATGATGTATGTGTTGATCTTACCTTTTCTTGAGTTGAGAAACAATTGTGACTTGCTGATTTGATACCCATTACACCCAAATTGTATCACACACTAATCTAGACTCATACTAGTCATATATCATGCCACTTTTATATAAAAGAAATTCACATGTATTGCTATTTCTGTCTTTGCTTGTTGTTTCAACCCCGATAACATCAGAATCTTGACTTGAGCTCTAAACATGAAATGTAGCTCCATATGTCTAGTTTATTACCCTTTTGATGGAATTGAATTCTGAGTTATGGTTTGTGAGTTATCGCAGTTTTACTGCTGCTGTGTCTGTAATCGCAAATTCATAAAAACTGTTGCATCACTTTGTTTTACAAATTAATTTAACTATGCTACCTATAAGATAATGACTTGAAATTTTGCATGTCTCTTCGAAGGATGCCAAGAGCCGCTGGACCTTGGCCAAGTACCGGATCATCCGATCGTCACGGACCTCGTACTCTCCGGTGATCTGATTGACCACGAGCTGAGAGTCACTGAAAGCCCTGATCTGTCTGGAGCCTACCTAATGTGCTAGGGTGAGCCCGGTGATCATGGCCTCATATTTGGCCTCGTTGTTGGAGGCCGAAAAGTTGAGGCAGAGGCAATATTGGAGAAGGAAATGGTCAGGTCCTTGCAAAATAATGCACGCACCACTCCCCGCTTCGTAGGAAGAGCCGTCGACATAAACTTCCCACGTCTGGTCGGCTTTCCCACTTTCGGGTTTCTCGGAGATGGTGCATTCAGTGATGAACTCGGCTAGGGCCTGCCCCTTGATGGCCGTTCTTGGCTGATAGCCGATGTTGTATTGACTGAGCTCAATCGACCATTTGACCAGTCGGGCGGAACTCTCGGGTTTGTAGAGTACGGCCTTCAGAGGCTGGTCTGTGAGGACCTGAATTGAATGTACTTGGAAATAGGGGCAGAACTTTTGCGCAGCCATAACCTAGGCATATGCCACCTTTTCCATTTTTGAGTATATGGTCTCGGCTGCGAGCAGAACCTTGCTCACATAGTATAGTGGCTTTTGGACTCCATCCTCTTCTAGAACGAGAACAACACTGAGCACATTTTTCGAAGTCGAAAGGTAAAGCCAGAGGGGCTCGCCCGGTTCGGGCTTGCTGAGGAGAGGAGGGTTGGTGAGGTACTCTTTCAATTGGGCGAATGCCTCTTGCTGCTGAGTATCCCACTCGAAGCCTCCGGTTCCGCGCAAGGCTTTGAATAACGGGAGGGACTTCTCTCCGGACTTGGAGAGGAAACGGCCGATGGCCGCCAGTCTTCCCATGAGCCTCTGAAATTCTTTGATGTTTCTAAGAGGGGCCATGTCTATTATGGCCTGGATCTTCTCGGGGTTCGCCTCGATGCCGCACTGGCTGTCGACGAAACCGAGGAATTTCCCTGAGAAAATGCCGAACGCACATTTTGCCGGATTGAGTCTCATATTGTGGGTCCAAAGGATCCCAAAGGCTTCTTCCAGGTCGGCGACGTGGTCCTGTCCTCGCTGGCTTTTGACGAGCATGTCATCGACGTACACCTCCATGTTGCGACCGATCTGTTCCTTGAAAACTCGGTTGACAAGCCTCTGATAAGTGGCACCGCATTCTTCAGCCCGAAGGGCATAACCCGGTAGCAATAAAGACCTTGGTCGGTGACGAAGGACGTCTTGGCTATATCAGGGGGGAACATCCGGATCTGGTTGTAGCCTGAAAAGGCATCCATGAAAGAAAGGAGCTCGTGCCCCGATGTCGCATCGATCAGAGCATCGATGCTGGGGAGAGGGAACGGGTCTTTGGGGCACGCCTTGTTGAGGTCAGTAAAGTCTATGTAGATCCTCCAGCTCCCGCTCGCCTCTCTGACCATCATGACGTTTGCTAGCCATTCAGGATAGCTGACCTCCTGTATGAACCGAGCAGACAAGAGTTTGTCCACCTCCGCTTTCACTGCCTGCTGTCTCTCCGGGGCAAACTTATGCCGCTTCTAGACGATCAGCTTCGAGCCGGGGATCACACTGAGTTTTTGCATGATCAGGTCTTCGGAGATCCCGGGCATATCGGAGGGCTTCCAGGCGAAGAGGTCGACATTGCGGCGAATGCAATCGATCAAGTCGGACTTGAGGTTGGGAGCGAGGGAGTAGCTCACGTAGAACCACTTCGACATGTCACCTGTCTCGAACGATACTTCCTTTAATTCGTTCGCCGGCTCGGACTCAGGCTGGCTTCTCTCGGGCTGCAGCTCGACGGCGTCCAGGGGGAACACGCCGCCCCCGACGGCTGTCATATAGCACGATCGTGCTGCTTCTTGGTTCCCTGGGACGCCCCCGACACCTGACTTGGTGGAGAACTTCAACTTTAGGTGGTAGGCTGAGGGAACCGCCTGGAGGGAACAGAGCCCCGGTCGACCGAGGATGGCGTTGTAAGCTGCCTTGACGTTCACAACCATAAAGTCCATCTACTCGGTCCGTCGGCGAGGGGTCGTCCCTGCGGTGACATCCAAGGTCACGATCCCCTCGATTGGCACTGGGATGCCAGAGAACCTGTGCAGGGTGTACCCGGCTGGTTTCAGCTTATTTCGGGAGAGCTTGAGGTTCTCAAATGCTTCGAGGAAGAGCTTCCATTGTTTACGAGGATCCGACGGACCTCGTAGTTTGCCATGATGAGGCTGATGACGAGTGCATCGTAGTGCGGGAGGCGGACCACCTCCAGGTCTTCCTCTGAGAAAGAGACAGGGAGCTGCTAAACCTGGGGGGAAGGGAGACCTCGAACGGCGTTTACCTCCCGGACGAACGCCTTGCGGGAAGTGCTGGATTCTCCTTCCATGGCCCCCCCATGGATGCAATGTAAGATGGCTTGACCTCCGGTCTCTTCTGGCTTGGGGTTCCGCTTGGAACATGGTTTGGGTGCGAGAGGAGGAGGGGAAGGCCTCCAGTTCCTCGTATCTCTTCGGTCCCGGGCGTCTCCCCGTGTGAATTCCCAGAGGTACCCTCGTCGGATGAGAGCCTCGATTTCGTCCTTCAGGGCCCGGCAGTAGTCGATGTCGTGCCTGTTGTCCCGGTGGAAGCGACAGTGGAACCGCTGATCCCTTTTCTTGTTGTTGGTCGGTCAAGGGGGCATCTGAACGAGGTCCCTATCCTCGATTGCTAAGAGGATAGCTGACACGTTCTGTGTCAGTGGCGTGTACCTCTCGAACCGGGGGATCAGAGGGGCCTTCTTCATGCCGACCTCGTCCCTTGGGGCCTGCTTGATTGGCTCGGCCTCGTCAGCTTTGCGCTTTCCCTTCCCCGGGACCTTTTTGACATCCTCGGGATTCAGGGCCTCTTCGGCTCGGATGTATTTCTCGACTCGATAAGGTCAGGGAAGTCGAGGGGATCTGATGCGCTGTGAATCATCATGAGGGTCTTGAAGCCTCCATGTGATCAGCAGGATCACCCTCGCCGTCATAGGTCTCGAATTGAGGAGGACGGAAATTTTGGGGTATTTCTGCTTGTAAGATCGCGACGGAGAAAGGATGTCGGGTCGGCCTATGAGTCGGGGCCGTCCTTGAGTCGCCCTCGCCGAAGTGGTTGAGGCGGTTCTCCATTTCCTGTAGGCATCGCAGGACATCCTCGTCTTGCTTTGGCGGGTGGGTTAGGCCGCGAGACTCGCTGGCTTCGGCTTCCGACAGAGTGTGAGACCGGTGGAACGTCTCATTCACGGGGAACCCTAATATGGCCTGCATGATTTCGTTTCAGAAGTCATGGAACTCGCGGTGGGTGACTGGAGCTTGTCTGGCCAGGTCGCGTTGGGGTGGCGGCCTTCGGTCGCTCGACTGAGCTCTGGCTCCTACCCTCGGGATGGGTGCCTTAGATGGTTTGGGACCGAGTTGGAAGCGGTCCCTCCCCTCGTTCGGCTGGCTTGTTGGTTCTGGATCTGCCGATGGAGGTCTGTTGCAACCGAGCGAGAAGCGCCCGGCCCGGGTCCGCCGTTGATCCTCGGATGGTTGGAGCCATGAGGGTCGGCAGGGACGTTCTGGGGAGGAGCGTCCAGGCGACGGGCAGAGGTGACAGCTCTCCTGGGCTTGGGTGCCATGTGAGCTCGGATTGACGGGATGATGTTTAATGGCTAGGTTCGGACTGATGTTCGTACCGAGGTTTCCCACAGACGGCACCAACCTGATGCGGTTTCTTTTTAGGGGGTGGCTGCACCACGTGTGAGTTTTCTCAATTTGTATTTTTGCTGAAGCTTCGGTACTGAATGGTATGCCCGACCCTCAGCTGAGGGAACGGCTCGGGGGTAGGCGGGAGTGAGGTGGAGATCGGATGCTCGGCTCGAATCTGGAGGCGCAGCTCGGATCTGGACGCTCGGATCCGGAGGTCTCGTGTACCTGCACTCGGCCTAGGAACACCGGGGTTGATCCCCCTGGCAGGCCCTCCGATGGTCTAGTCAGTCACTGAAGAGTAACAGTAACTAGGGTTTTTAGAGGGGAGAAATTGATTACCTTTTGAAGGGGGAGAGGGCCTGGTATTTACAGGCAGTGCCAAGCGGGTCTGGACCCGTTTGGGGCCGGGTCTGGACCCGGTTTCCCGGGGGCCTGACGTGGCAGAAGCCCAGGAGACAGAGGGCTGACCTGGCAGACCTGATGATCAGGGGTGAACGGCTTCTGAGGAGATCCTGTGGCCCAGGAGGGGCCACGTCATCTGACCCATATCAAGCATCATTAATGTGGAAGAGGAATTAGAAGAAGAAGAAGAAGAAGTTGAGATTGTGGAAGAGGTAGGAGATCAACCGGCATTGTTCTTGAGTACCCACGGAGGTTGTGTCTCACTCGGTTGAAAATCAAGTTTCTGCTCATCGCTATATGGATAGCTGCATCTACTTGGCGCGCGAGGCATGTTCCTGTACAGACTCCTACTCCTCGTAGTAAACCTTTGGTTTGGATAATTGATTTGAAAACCAAAGAGTTTCAGCTCGTCGATGCTCCAACTAGTTCTCTTGCTTTTGGGAAGCATGTAGTTGGTTCGCGCCAACTAAGTTTCTGGGATGAACACGCTCCGGTCCTAATTAATTTGAAATATATGATGTTCTTGTTTGGAATTAACGAGTGTTTCTATCACATCTGATCAGAATCAAGATTATGATAGAAGAACTCTCCCTTAATTTCTTTTTCGATTAATTAATTGTTAGTTAATTCTCTTTTGATCTAACTGGCATTCTTTTTTCTTTTTTTTTCAAAGGCCGTGGCAAAATTTCATTATATAATAAGCACTAATCTCACCAACGGGAAATGTTCTGATTGGTATTGGGTGGGGTGGGTAATTGAGTGGCGCTCGAATCCCGTGTCCCTGGTTCGAGCCAAAACATGTCCATACAAAAAAAAAAAAAAAAAAAAAAAAAAAAAAAGCACTGATCTCTCCTTCCCCAAGCTACTATCAAACAAAACATCGTAGATAGTAGAGGCAGAGAGTTTACATCCCAACACCCAAAAAATACTAGAAACTTAACCAACTTATGCGCTGCTGCGACACTCATACTCCGTCTCTCATGTTTGAATACAAGATTAGGGAGAGTCTCAGCGAGTTTACGACAGCTTATAACCATGTATTTGACAACCAATTGTCAATTGTGGTTCGGTTGCTGGCTTATTGGTGATTCAGTACTCCAATAGGCTTGATTAGTCACTGACTAATATGGCTTGTTCACTTTGAAGATTAAGCACCATAATCATGCCTATCTTCATTGCTTCAGCTTCAACTATCACTGGATTCACACGTACGGTTCACTCGGTGTGCTCGATCTTAGCTCCTATAATTGGCATTCTATTCTTAGTAATTGTTAACAATATATGTTTGCCATTATAATATTGCTTAGAGTAATTACTTTATATCTAGTTTATTTTTTTTCGCACGCTCGTTAATTTAAAAGTAAAAAATAATTTTAAGAAACTATTTGCATTTATATATACTAGTAATTTACAGCCCCCAACTTTTGATATTTGTTTCTAAATTTTTTTTTTGTAATTTTTTTTTTTGGGGTATATTATGTGCTTCCGCCGCCCCCCCCCCCCCCCCCCCCCCCCCCCCCCCCCCCCCGGCCAAAATTTTTTTTTTGTAATTTTTTTTTTTGGGGTATATTATGTGCTTCCGCCCCCCCCCCCCCCCCCCCCCCCCCGGCCAAAAAAAAAAAAAAAAAAAAAAAAAAATTTAAGCCCACTCTCATATATATTTGAGCCTTCTATTTATTTTTTTGGGTCCAAGCCCAACTCTATTATATCTAGTATCTATATATAATAATTTTACTATTCTAGCATCTATAATAACTTTATATATATTTTACATGTTATCTTATGCTAAAAATTTTTCTAGTCCTCCTCACTTTTCAATCCTGAATTCGCCCATGCTCACAAGTCATAATGAACTATACATTTCTTTTCTTTTGTTGTTTCGAATAATTAAAGTGTTCTTATGTTGTTAATAAAGATATTCCACGTACTAATACTTTTGCAGTGACATGCGTGTTGTACAATGCATATATGTTAATTTGTCCTAATATTGCTTAGAGTAAATTACTTTCTACTGGTTAAAACTTTTCGCATTTCTTAACTTCAAAAGTACAGAAAATTTAAGAAACTATGCGCATTTTTTGGTAATAAATCTTATATATTTTCATGCCAATTTATACTACTTCGATCGATTTTAACTTAAACAAAGCAAAAATGTTTGTTAAGAAGAGAGACAATGAAAATATTTCTCATGGACAAATAAATATGAAAACGCGCGCACGCACACATAAAGGAAAAAAAAAAACACTGAATTAATGTAAGTGAAGATGAATGGTTTATATTAAAGATGACATCCATCAATTTTGATGGAAGCTAGATTTGCACAGTCTATATTTGTACAAAATGAATGGTATATATATTTTCTTTTTAGAAAAAAAGCCGTAATCCTCATTCTTCCTACTCCATACACTTCGTCAGCCACACCATTGTCAATGTTGCAGAATCTACCATAACTTATAGTGCTAACAGCGGAACTTACACACTACAGATAATATAAACTTTTCAAGAACTAGATAGACCAAGAATAAGTAACCACAGTAATCGCAAAATCTCACAAGAACACAATAATATGCAGAAACAACCAATACTTCTTTTTTCCCAAGAAATACAAAGATTACAAAGAGATTAAAATTCTAAAAAATCTCTTTCCCACTTTGGAAATACTTGACACAATTCCTTCTTAAAGTTGAACAATAATAACGGCTCACCAATTCTCTCTAATCAGTGACATATTGGATACTGATATGGCTAAAAATAGGGATTTAATCGAGACCGTCCAAACTGGGCACGAATCCTGAAGACTGGGGGCAAGACAGTAATTTCACCTACAAACGGGTCTGAAGCAGGTACTGGGTCTCCTTCTCGCAGATCCAATAACCCGCGAACGGATCCACCTCAACTGGGTGCGGGTTTCAACCCGCAACAAACCCGGTCCACCAGGATAGAATTAGGGTTTCTGATTAGTATTAATCAACGGCCCTGATTCACATCTATCCTTTCACTGGGGATTAGGGATTACATTCCTTATCTATACACAGGGATTACATGCCTAATCTGTTCCCTAAGGCGCCTATAAATACCCCTCATCCATCTCCATCAAGAGGTAATCAATCTTTCACCAGTTTTTACGCTCATTCATAGTCTTCCTAGATTACTGACTTGAGCGTCGGAGGGTGCGTCGCCGGGAACAACCCCGGTGTCTCGCACTTTTTGCAGGTCCACGGCGGGATCGACGATCGAAGCCCGAGGGAACAGGTATACAGATTTTCTATTCAGTTTTCCTAAGAATCCACAAATTCATCTGTTTGCCCCCACACCAAATTTAGCGGCAACAGATTGGCGCTGTCTGTGGGAAACTAACGAATAGAAACCTCTCCTCTTCCTGGTGAACAGATCTCCTCCAGCCATGCCTCCTAGGAAAGTCAGATCAAGGGGGTCCAACAGAGGACCCAACCCTGATCAGCAGCAGGAAGTCCACCCTAATCCCGCTCAACAACAAGGGCAACTCCCCCCTGCAGTGGAAGAACCGCTCCAACAGGACCTTCCTCCTCCTAATCAGCCACCTCCTAAAGGTCCTAATCCTCAAAAGCAACCTCTTCACCAAGACCACGTCTCCATCCACAATGCCTCTTCGGACTCTATGGCCTCACATCATCCCCGAGCTTCTGGTCTCCACAAAACTGCCCTCAACCGCCAGAAGGAAGACGACCTTCGCCGTCATTTGGATGAAAAGCGGGCCCGAGAGGGAGCCTCCCGCCAACACCATCCAGGGTGAGCGGTTTCCTCGCCACCGGTACTACAGGTCCCCCATCCGAAGAGGACGGAAAGAGTCCCCCGAGTATTACCGAAGAAGGCACTCCCCTACAGGTCGCCAACAGCCTCGGAACAGTGAGACACCCATTACACGTGCCGAGTTCCAGCAGTTCCAAGCAACCATCCTCCAAGCTCTCAACAACCGTCCCAACACCGACGCCCCGAAGGTCCCATCTCCTCCCCCGGTCCGAAGTCCTCGCCAACGGTCCCCCTCTCCTCGTCCTGCTCCTAGTAACTCCCGGCGTACCCCAAGTCCTCGTCGCTCCCGAAGTTACCATCGCCGTAGCCCTCGCTCTCCCTCATACGAAGACGAGTCTAGAGGCTCGGCTGATTACCTCCGAAGAGACGATACCATGCACCGCCGTCTTCACGAAGTAGAGAGGCGCCTGGGTCAGATAAACCGAGAAGAGGAGCTTAGGGGGAGAACCCTACGTCCTAGCCGGCCCCCTTTCTCCCGAACCATAGTGGATGCACCTGTGCCGTTCGGCTTCAAACCTCCCCAATTTGAGACTTACACCAGGGAGACCGATCCTGTTGATCACGTCGAAAGCTTTAAGACCCTGATGCTCCTCCATCAAGCTTCCGATGCTCTCCTCTGCAAAACCTTCCCCGCAACTCTTAAGGGTCCAGCCCGAGAATGGTACTCACGCCTTGCCCCTGCCTCAATATTCTCCTTCGAGCAGTTCGAGACTCTTTTCGTTACCCATTTCGTAAGCAGCCGAAGGGCTGAGAAGACCAGCATCTCCCTACTGCACCTCCACCAGAAGAAGGGGGAAAAATTGAGAGACTATGTGAAGAGGTTCACAGCTGAGGCCAGAACCATTGCATCCCTCGACCAGTCAGTCGCTACCGCAGCGTTCCAATCTAATGTCCTCAATTCCAACCTCCGCTCCTCCCTCGCCAAGAAGCCTCCGCAGGACTTTTCCGACCTCCTCCTTCGCAGTGAAGAATACATCCGGGCCGAAGAGGCCGAGCAACAGCCCAACTGGGAGGGGTCTACCTCCGGGTTTAAGAGGAAGGGAACGGAAGACGAAGGAGCCAAGAAGCTCCAGAAGGATAATGCTGGCCAGCGCCGACCTCCCCCTAGATTTGAGAAGTTCACTCCCCTCACCACTAACATCTCAGCCATTTTCATGGAAGTCGAAAAAGAAGGGGTCTTGCCTCCTGCACCGAGGATGAACACCCCCGCCAAGAGAAGAGATAGAGAGAAATGGTGCCGCTATCACCGGGACCATGGGCATGACACCAACGATTGCCGTGCTCTGAGAAACGAAATTGAGGCCCTTATCCAGAGGGGGCAGCTGACGAAGTTTGTAAGAAAGGACCGAGCCGAACTTCCTCCCCAGCCTCGGGGGGCTAACAAGCGTCCGGAACGAGAAGAGACGCCGGACTTTGAGGAAGAGCGAGTCCTCCACCTCATCCATGGGGGTCCAATGGGGGGCTCCTCGAACTCCTCTCGGAAAGCATTTATAAGAGAAGTCAACTCAGTCCGAACCACCCCTCCTCCCAAAGGCCTCGGAGTGCCCGTCACCTTCTCTGACGAAGATCTTGAGGGTGTCCGCACCCCTCATTATGACGCACTCGTCATCAGTCTTCACATGGCCAACTTCAAAGTGGAGAGGATCTTAGTAGACAACGGCAGCTCCGTCAACATCCTCTTCCTCGACGCTTTTAAAGACCTGAAGCTCTCGCGGGACAGACTCAAACCCGCCGGTTACACACTCCATGGGTTCACGGGAGTGCCAGTAACTATTGAAGGGGTGATTACCCTCGATGTAACTGCTGGCAAAACTCCTACTACCCGAACGAAGTCGATGGACTTCATGGTCGTGGATGTCCCAGCAACCTACAATGTCATTTTGGGTCGGCCCGGTCTGGCCGCCCTTGAAGCCGTCCCTTCTGCCTATCATCTCAAAATGAAATTCCCCACTCGGGCCGGAGTAGGAGAAGTAAGGGGCAATCAGGAGCAGGCCCGCAAGTGTTATATGACCTCTACCATCGGACCCGTCCTCTCCTTAGAAACACTGGAAATCCCCCAAGATGCTGCTCGGCCAACTTCCGAGCTGGTGGACGAGTTGGAGGAGGTACTCTTCTCAGAGCAGGAGCCGACCCACAAGTTCTTTGTCAGCAAGACCCTCCCATCCGCCCTATACTCAGATATCGTAAAATGCATCCGAAGCAATCAAGACCTCTTCGCATGGTCAGCTGCAGACATGCCCGGTATCTCCGAAGAACTCTTGGTCCACCGCCTCAGCGTTGATCCGGGGTCCAAACCGGTTCAGCTTCAACTATCACTGGATTCACACGTACGGTTCACTCGGTGTGCTCGATCTTAGCTCCTATATTTGGCATTCTGTTCTTAGTAATTGTTTACAATATATGTTTGCCATTATAATATTGCTTAGGGTAATTACTTTATATCTAGTTTATTTTTTTTCGCACGCTCATTAATTTAAAAGTAAAAAATAATTTTAAGAAACTATTTGCATTTATATATATGGTAATTAACTCGATCATTGCCATAAGAATTTAGCTCGAAAACACGCAGCAGTAGGAATCGCAACAAACCGAAACTTCTTGTTTTCAGATCAGTTATAGCCAAACCGAAGGAGGATCAGCAGCTTTAGTTCGTTGTGAAGCATACTGTAGTTAGTTTTTTATGATGATCCTTCGATCTAGATGTGATAGTATATTGTTCTTTGCAATGAGTGTCTTACTGACAAGTCATAACGAACTACATTTCTTTTGTTGTTTCGAATAATTAAAGTGTTCTTATGTTGTTAATAATGATATTCCACGTACTAATACTTTTGCAGTGACATGCGTGTTGTACAATGCATATATGTTAAATTGTCCTAATATTGCTTACAGTAAATTACTTTCTACTAGTTAAAACTTTTCGCATTTCTTAACTTCAAAAGTCAAGAAAATTTAAGAAACTATGCGCATTTTTTGGTAATAAATCTTATATATATATTTTCATGCCAATTTATACTACTTCGATCAATTTTAACTTAAACAAAGCAAAAAATGTTTGTTAAGAAGAGAAACAATGAAAATATTTCTCATGGACAAATAAATATGAAAACGCGCGCACGCACACAAAAAAGAAAAGAAAAAACACTGAATTAATGTAAGTGAAGATGAATGGTTTATATTAAAGATGACATCCATCGATTTTGATGGAAGCTAGATTTGCACAGTCTATATTTGTACAAAATGAATAGTATATATTTTCTTTTTTTAAAAAAGCTGCAATCCTCATTCTTCCTACTCCATATACTTCGTCAGCCACACCGTTGTCAATGTTGCAGAATCTACCATAACTTATAGTACTAACAGCAGAACTTACACACTACAAGCAATATAAACTTTTCAAGAACTAGATCAACCAAGAATAAGGCATCACAATAATCGCAAGATCTCACAAGAACACAATAATATGTAGAGATAACCAATACTTCTTATTTTCCAAGAAATACAAAGATTACAAAGAGATTAAAACTCTAAATATCTCTCTCTCACCTTGGAGATACTTGACACAATTTCCTCTTGAAGTTGAACAATCATAATGGCTCACCAATTCTCTCTAATCAGTGACGTTTTGGATACAAACCTTACACTCTACAGCTACTTATATAGCCCTCAAGTAAACCCTAAGGTGGCGTTTGGTACGCGGATTGGAGAATGCCCAGGAATTAGTGGATTCCCAGGAATATGATGGTGGGAATGAAGATTCCCGAGAATGTTGCAATACTGTGTTTGGTATACGACATTACATGCCTGGGATTACTTTATTACCATGTTTGGTATAGAACAATTCATTCCCATCAATCCATCTTTATAGTAGACATTACCGAAAATACCCTTTTGGCTTTATTTAAAAATAAATAAATATAAAAGTTAAACTAGATTCATAGGTAAATAAAAGAACATAACAAAAAGGAAAAATAAAATGTATTTATTAACACGAGACATAGGTACTTAAATATATACAAATAAAACAATAAAGTTCATAGAAACAAATTTCAACTCCATATATTTCAACAAGTTTTAAATAAAAAATAACATAAAAGAATTGAACTCAGAATATGCTAGGCAGTTGGACATTTGCACCCCCATGCCAAATAAATAAATAATATAGATTCATAAAAGAACCCACGAACACACAAATCACAAGATAGCACGTGCAATATACGTGCAAAAGTAAATAGACAAAACAGCAACAGAGCACACAAAGAGACTGCAACAACAGCACACAAAGAAGACTGCAGCAACAGTGGCAAGGGGCTTGGGGTCGACGGCCTGGCGGCAGTGGCTGGAGGCGCGACGTCGACGAGGAGCGGGCGGCGCTCAGGGGGAAACGGCGCTGGTGGTCGGCGTCGAAACAGGGAGCAGCGACAGGGCTTGGGTCTTAGGGTTTCAGGTGCCGTTGTCGAAAGGTAAAGGGGGAGGAGCAGGAGGGTTGTTGGCGGCACTAGGGGAGGGTCGCCGGAGGTGGAGCAAAGGGGGGTTGAGGAAGATGTATAGTAAAGAGGATTTGGGTTTTTGGGTTCTGATTGTTGTCGACGAGCGGGGAAGAGGAAATGGGGGTGCCGACGCACGTCAGGGGGAGCGAAGAAGGAGGAGGCGCCTCTCGACGGGAGGTCGGGGCTTGCCGGAAGCGGTCGAGGAAGGAGGTGAGGGTTTTTGGGTTCTTGTCTGTTGTCGAAAGGGAAAGGGGGAGGGTGTTTTGGGTATGCAATAATCTCACTTATTTTTTATGTGGAGGAATCCACAAATTCCACCATTTTCAAGGGGAATGTTTATCCTTCCAAACTAATTATTTTGATAACCCTGAGAATTTAAGATTATTTACAAAACTATACCTATGTCTTACCAAATCAGGTAATCAAGAGGGTAATCCTAGATTTTCTTATACATTACTGCGTACCAAACGCCCCCTAAAAGATAAACACAAATACAACTTATTGGACCCAAAGCCTGAAAGCCCAAATAACATACGCCGAAGTCGGTCGACTGCAGTTTGGGTTGGTCCAGGGCCGGCCATAAGTTCCCGAGGGCCCGAGGGGAAAGGCCCAAATAATTATTTTTGGGGCCCCTAATAATAATATATATTTTTTACGCGCAAATTACATGCTTATATTTACAAGGGGAAAACAAATTTAGGGGCCCCAAAAATTGTAAAAAATTTAGGGGCTTGGGCTGCCTCACGGTGGGGCCCGGCCCTGAGTTGGTCGACCGCAATGTGTCTCGCTAACACCTCGAAGCATGACCCGGTTGACTGCATGGTCGACTATGCCGCTCTCTGTTGAACCCTATACACTCAAAGATACCTAGCAGCCTAGTTGCGGTCGAGTAGTCGGTCGATCGCACACCACGACAGTCGACTGCAACTCCTCCAGCTACACTTCTTCTAGCTGTTGTTGCCTTCTCTTGTTGTCTTCGTCTTCTCATCTTCTTTTCCAACTTCAAGTACTTCGTGCCTAGGGCTGCAAACGAATCGAGCTATTTGCGAGCTATTCGGCTCGAGCTCGGTCAAAGCTCGCCTCGAACCGAGCTCGAGCTCAAAGCCGAGCTTGTTTTGTAAAGGAGCCAAGCTCGAGCTTGATTTTTTTTAGGCTAAGCTCGCGAGCTATTCGGCTCGAATATGGTCAAAGCTCGGCTCGAACCGAGCGAGCTCGAGCTCAAAATTGAGCTCGTTTAGTAAACGAGCCGAGCTCGAGCCTGAAGGTATTCGGCTCGGCTCGGCTCGATTGCAGCCGTATTCGTGCCAACGTGTATTTGATGCCACAATCCTAATAATCTTCAACTTGGACCAAATACACAATGCTTCAAAGTTATTATAATCTTTACCTCGCATTATCTCTGCCAATCTCCCACTTTCATAGAAAAATCAAGTACTCCCCACTCTCATGAAAAGCACCTCTGCCACTCCACCACGTACAGTGCACCAACCACTCCTTATCGCCTCATGAAGGATGTGCTCCACCAATCGCATAGAGCACGAATATCAGAGAAACAACCTCCTGTGTTGGATTCTGTGTTACAAGACTCCCTAACTCGCAGAATCTTCATTAACACTGGACATGGTTCAAAGCCTCTCAATGCACCCTCAGCACTAGAAGTCTCTATGGACGACACCTCCATAAAATCCACATACTGTTCATCTCCTACAGCCTCATTTCTGTAACACCCCGAATTCCAAATATGACCGAATTCGAGATTCCACGGGATCTTTACACTTCACTTCGTATAATTTTACAAGGACATTAAAATTTTTCAACAACATCAGAGTTCTTTACAATTTGTTTACATGTCGGAAGAATAAAAGAGCTAAAACATTGGAAATAAAATACAACTTATACAACTTTATCAATGTAAGTCATCATCTGCATCATAACATCTTTATTTCTTCATAAAAGTCCATTACCTGCATATTAAGCTGTGGGCACGTCAGTCACTTACAACTGACAAAAATGTTATACTCGGCCATCCTCTCTATACTGTACATATAATGATTTCAATACTTTTACAAGCCACAAAAATTGAATAAACAATAAAGTGTCAAAAGTGATTATTCTAAACATGTAAGTGTATGCGATGCCTTAATGCCTAATGCACACATTTTATACTAGGATGACACTAATGTATACTTGTTCGGATTCCATGCATCCCATACTACATAGGTCCGAGGGCAAGTACCTACGTACTCCACATTTAAGGGTTCGATCCCCCCGCCATGAAAACTACCTAGTAATAAGCTAAAGTTTAGATCATTCCACGAATATGGATCCCAGCCCCGGAGTCCACCATTGACTGTTATAACAGATCCCCCATCGTGCGAACCATCCCGCAAGTGCCCCTCTAGCCCCGGTATACATATATACATTGGAGTATGGCAAACTATCCACACGACTACTCATGATCCCGGAGTCCACCACTAATCAATCATCATAATCACGAATTTAAAAACAAAAGCTCGTCTCTCACGGAGCAACCACAATCCCGAAATCCACCGCTGACTGGGTCTATAGTCTCGGAATCCACCGCTGACTATATAGAGTGCCCCACTTACGTTTGCTCAGGTTTACTACATCTTCACTTATGTGCCTAATTCTTAAGTTCAAGACATGAATAAATTTCCATACCTAGAATTAGTTTTACCTTCTTTCGGACTTAATCAACAAAATACGAGATAGCTCTATGGCCATATTTCAAAATATATCTCAACTCTTTTCAATTCAATAGTGCCGGTACCCGAGATTTCACTAACTCTAAATCACAACTTTTTCATGTATAAGAATCCATGGGTACACATACCCTTCAATGAACATGTCTTAAATTTAGATGTTTTCATTTTCAACTTATTTACAAAGATCAATATCTTATCCACAAAGCAATCTTTTTCTTAGTCTTGTCACTATTCATGATCTGTTCATCCATTCATAATCTTCAGAAGCAAAAATAATTTACTTTCAAGAATACAATTTCATCACATGAAATTTTATAACAAAATCCAAGCTATTACAATGTTTCAATTCACTATAAAATATTTCTTAAACAAAATCAGGTATAATCTCCTCAAAAAATCACTTCACAAATTAATACTTTGCTTTTCTTTACTACAAAGTTCTATTCACCAAATTCCATTTCTTTTTATACTTCGAAAAATACAAGAAAACTTTATACTATCTTTTAATATTTTCCATTTCATTTTACTTTAATAATAAAGTTTATTTCTAAAACTTTTTCACTTCAAAACTCAATTATATGAAGAAACAAACAAAAAAATTATCAAAATGGTGGCTCTGGGTTTCGAACCCGTGACTGGCCAAAACATAAAGCCAACGCCCAAACTCAAACCCCCTAGCCAATAAGTCCATTGGACTCTGGCGTCAAATCCTATGCCGAAGTCTTCATAAGTCGACTCTCGGTTTTGGAAATCAATTAAAAGAAACAAAAAAATATATATATGTGACTATTAAGTTTCGAACCCAATATCTCTTTCAAACAGTGCTCTATGTTGCACTGCCCAACCAGTAAGTCCAAGTGTAATTTCTATTTAGGAATTATATTAATATACTTTTGTTTAACTGTTCTAAATTGGTTCTTTTTCATACAAACTTGTTTATCCGAAGATCCAATCTTTTTAGGATTTTGAAATAAACCTTCTCTTGACTCAGAATGAATTTTAAAAACAGTGAATCAAATTCATTAAAACCACATATTCCATTTCTTTAAACAATCTTTCTTCTCATTTTTTACATAGGCTTGTATTTTCTCAAACTTGAATAGTATTCATAAAACTAGTTTATGTTCTCACTTAAATGAATTACAATTTTATAACAATACTAACAAGTCTATCAATCATGAGAATTTCACAAAAATCTCTTTCATGGAGAAAATTATTATTTTCAAATACAATAAGACAAAATATACACATGTCAGCACTAACTAAATTTTGTTTAGCTTTCTCTTCTTCTTTCTTAATCATTAGATTCTAAGGCTTGAGTTGGATACGACATTCTTCAACAAATTTCATATACTCAATATGTACAAAAATTGCATGCATACTACCATGGTTCATAGTATAAAAGAATTCTTCTTTTTAATTAGCATGGTATCTTTTTTTTTAAACTTAATCATAACAAGACTATTCTCATTCATAGCATATTACACTAGCATGAATTTTGTCTACATATTTCACATCAACATTAACTTATACTACTCATTTATAGTTTTTAGCATGCATATTCTACAACTAGAAAGTAAAGAAATCACCCACCTCTAATGAAGATTGAACAAAAGGTGGAAGCACAACTCCTAGCTCCTAGCAATTTCTTCTCCTCCTAGCAAGAACTCCTCCAAGCAAGAACACTCTACTCTCTTTCTTTTTCTTTCTCTTGTTTTGATTTGTTTTTGGTGTAAAAAGAGAAGGAGAATGGGGTGCTATTTATAGGATAATGTTAGGGTCTTATTTGTAAACTTCTCAACCTAATAACTCATCATTTAAACTCTCTATCTCTTCACTTTCCTAACCCCTCCCTCAAACTCTCCAAATATCCTAACTCCCAAACTCCCAACTTTTCCCCTCCCCTCTAGCCCAAAACCGGCCTCCCCTAGGTTCAAAACCGGTTACAACTCATGTGTGCAAATGCACACATGCACATACAAAATAAATATATTTTTTATAGTTCTAAATGTGTACTAAAAGTTATAACTTGTCATGTATTAGTCCAAGCTTAACTTAAATTAGGATTTTATTGATGGGCTTGTCCCATGGGCTTTCATTTTAATTTATTAACTTAATTATCCTAGTGGGCTCTCCTTTTAATTAATATAATGGGCTAGGATTTAACTTTAGGTACATGGGTTAAAATAAAAGGCTAAATAAGACTATGCATGCTAAAATTAGTAAATGAGAGTAAGAAAAAGAGATGGAAAAATTAGCACGTGCATCATACGTGAAAAAATCGAAAAATGTATTTTTAATTTAAATAAAAAATGTGGGGTGTTACAATTTCGGTTACCCTTATCGACATCACCCCGCATATCAATAACAGTGCTCTCTTCCTTACAAGAACGACTTGAAGCTTTCACTGCTATATTGCGAAGTACCATCACCGCAGCAACATCTTGCTCTCTAGGATCGCTCTCATAGCCAGCAGCTCCCACTAAATTAGTAACCTCCCCTTCACAACTAAAAGAACTCGGTTGCACCCCACACAACCTACTACTCGATTTTGGCTGAGAGTAAACTACAAGAGAAATACTGCTATGTCTCTAAGCAAATACAACATTCTCTCTTGTTTCCCTTTTGCAATTACCCTTAAACCTGGAGCTATACGCCACTCCTCATAATCAATAGTAGTAGACATACCCACTTTGTCTAGCCTTCCTATCAAGATAAGATTTTCCTTCAAGTTTGGAACATGCCTTATCTTCTGCATGACAATATTCTTTCACGCGAACAAAACCAACCCCTCGTACAGGACACCTCTGACTGTTCCCCACGATTACATCTCCCAAAGAGCCCTCCTTGTAGTCATCAAACACCTTTCTCTTCGGAGTGTAATGAAAAGAAACTCCCGAATCAATGCAACAATCTCGCGTGCCCAACACCTCCCTACCTAATAAGCATAATTCTTCAATTTGATTAGACACCACATTGGTTTCATTTGGTTTGACTTCCTTTGATTTCTCCTGCTTCCTCTTCATATAGGCCTTACAACTACTCATCATGTGACTCTTGTGACAATACCAATACTCAGGTTCATGTCCTGCCAAATAAAATAGAGCAAAGGAAATCATCAAATTGAATAGTGTTCTACACGGAGCTTTCTCTAAAATAGAGCAAAGTTTTAAAGTCTCATTGGAGCTCAACTTTGCTCTATTTTAGGGTTTAAGAGTACCATTGGAGTTGCTCTAAAGAAGAATTTAATTAGTTGGAGACTTGAATGTTTTTTTGTATTGTACTGTGAAGCCTCGCAATGAATTGCTTCACATGACAGATACATAAGCTGTGTGGTATGTGATTTTTGTTGTATTGTGACAACCAGTTGAGAAAGTGAGTAGTCGACACTTGACATAAGGGTTCGTTGTTCTGTGAGTGGTGGAACTAAATCCTTTTCCATTAGCAGTTATAGTCAGCACTTGGTACAAGTGAAGTGTTGCTTCTCTTTCCTATAACCTGCGATTGAATTTGATCAGTCGATCGAAAGTGTTGGAAAGTTCAAATATCATCCTTAAATGCTTGTTTGTAGAAGACATGAGCTTAATTAAATTAGAGGACAAGGTCTATGCCTTCTCCCTTTAGATTGATTTGCATTAAGAAAAATAAACCTTAGCATTCGTAATCACATCGAAACGGTGAGCGCACTGCTATACTTGAACTTGTTGCATTAAGTACAACACAAAAATGCCCAGAAATATCAACGACATAGAGGATAAATGAGTAACTCCTCCAATGCTTGATTATGTTTCTCTTTCGAAGGAATTTTTGTCATATACTAATATAACAAAGAACAATTTAATTTAATTTAATCTTTTATTTTATTTTATTTTATTTTATTTTTTGCTATTCAACGAAGGAAGAATATCATTACCATTTCTTCAACTCTCATACTGAGCCCCGTAATATCATCTTTCATAATTAGGCCGAAACTTTTAGATCCCAACCAAACCCATTCCACCCTCAGTGGCAATCCCGTAATTAACATACACCCAAGACCCAACTCCATCAAATCCCCATCCAAATATCCACATCATCAATCCATGTCAACCGATCCGCAGCCAAACCCAATCTCCACCGTCTGTCCCACTCCCAATCCAACGATACAAACTCACCACCGCCCCAAAAAAAACGAAGTGCCAAAAAAAATCCTCCTCCTCTATTTAAACCCCACTCCCAAATCCTCAATTCAAAATCGACCCCCCCCCCAAATTTCTCAATACCGTAACCCTAATTTTATCAATGGCTCGCACCAAGCAAACCGCCCGCAAGTCGACCGGCGGCAAGGCCCCTCGCAAGCAGCTGGCGACGAAGGCAGCCCGCAAGTCGGCCCCGGCCACCGGTGGAGTGAAGAAGCCCCACCGCTTCCGCCCCGGCACAGTCGCCCTCCGTGAGATTCGCAAGTACCAGAAGAGCACCGAGCTTTTGATCAGGAAGCTGCCGTTCCAGAGGCTGGTGAGGGAGATCGCCCAGGATTTTAAAACTGACTTGAGGTTCCAGAGCTCGGCGGTGGCTGCGCTGCAGGAGGCGGCAGAGGCGTATTTGGTTGGGTTGTTTGAGGATACGAATTTGTGTGCGATTCATGCAAAGAGGGTGACCATTATGCCCAAAGATATTCAGCTTGCGAGGAGGATTAGGGGTGAGAGAGCTTGAATCTTTTTAAAGAGATAAAAGAAGCAGCTTTGGTTTTAGTCTTTTCTATCCAAATTCCAAGTCTAATGTCAATGCTGTAAGAAATGGGTGTAAGGTTGTTTAATTTGGGTATGAGGTTCAATGAAATGTCTAGATGTTTGTTTCCTTTGCTCTATTTTATTTGGCAGGATATTTGATGGTGTCCTTACGACCTTTTAGAGTTTACATCCATTTATATATCCATCAAGTAAACTCTAAATTATAAACTCTAAATTATTAACATAAATACAATTTATTGGAAACTCTAAATTATTAACATAAATACAATTTATTGGACTGAAAAGTTGAAAGCCCAAATAACATACATTGTCGAAATTGGTTGAGTGCAATGTGTCTCTCCAATACCTTGAAGTATGACCGATCGACTGCACGGTTGACTATACCGCTCTTTGTTAATCCATGTACATTTGATCAATGATACCTAGCAGTTTAGTTGTAGTCGGGTGGTCGGTCGACCGTATCCCAGGACAGTCAATCTCAACTCCTCCAATTGTACTTCTTATTGTTGTTGCCTTCTCTTGCAGTCTTCTCCTTCTCTGCTTCTTCTCCAACATCAAATACTCTGTGCCTACGTGTATTTGAGGACATAATCCTAATAGTCAACCCAATTAATTTAACCATCAACACTAGCTCTTAAGAAAATACAAATATTAGCAAAAAATATATATTTATTTTATGTATGTCTTTTTTGTTAGGATAATGAACAACACATTTTAATCAAAAAAAAATAAAATAAAATAAAATTGAACAACACATGAAAGATGGAAAGAGCATCATATCCACAAATTAGCTGAAGATGTAAATTCCAACGCCTAATTTTTCTTTTTTGGAAGTAGTAATAAGTAATTGAAAAACAAATTTTGAAAAGAATATTTGTTTATTTTTGCATAAAACTTTAGGGGTACCTGCAATTTACTCTTTTAAAAAGTCACTAAAGCAAATATATTATTGGATAAATTTTACTTAACTACACCTAGTTTTGGGGCTTTGAGAGAAAATGCAAAATTTAAAAAAACGTCACAAAACTTTGGGCCAGTTTAAAAAAATATTCCTAAATTTTTTCTTTTTAAAAAAACGACACAATGTTTAACTTTGAACTGACAGAGTTACCTACCGTTAACTTTCTTCTACGTGCATTGCACGTACTCTAATTATATGACGAAAATACCCCCGTTCCCCTCCTTCTCCAATTTTCTACCGTAATTTAAAAAAAACTACACAAAACTTTTGGCCAGTTTAAAAAAACTACACTAAAGTTTTTTTTTAAAAAAATGACACAATGTTTAAATAAGGTCTACTTGATTAGTTAGGGTTAGGGTTAGGGTTTGGGTTGGGTTAGGATAGGGTTTAAAAAAACCACACTCATCTTTTATTTGTGTTTAAAAAAACATCACTTAACTAATCAGATGTTTAAATAAACCCCCCGAACTAACCCTAACCCTAACTAATCCAGTGGACCTTATTTAAACATTGTATCCTTTTTAAAAAAAATAAAAACTTTAGCGTAGTTTTTTTAGGCAAAATTTTAAAAAACATCACAAAACTTTGGGCCGGTTTAAAAAAATGTTCCTAAACTTTTTCTTTCTAAAAAACGACACAATGTTTAACTTTGAACTGACAGAGTTACCTACCGTTAACTTTCTTCTACGTGCACTGCACGTACTCTAATTATATGACGAAAATACCCTTAAAAATTGGCAAAATTTAAAAAAACTATACAAAACTTTTGGCCAGTTTAAAAAAACTACACTAAAGTTTTTATTTTTTAAAAAAAGGACACTGTTTAAATAAGGTCCACTGGGTTAGTTAGGGTTAGGGTTAGGGTTAGGGTTAGTTCGGGGGTTTATTTAAACATCTGATTAGTTAAGTGATGTTTTTTTAAACACAAATAAAAGATGAGTTTGGTGTTTTTAAACCCTATCCTAACCTAACCCAAACCCTAACCCTAACCCTAACTAATTCAGTGGACCTTATTTAAACATTGTGTCCTTTAAAAAAAAAAAACTTTAGTGTAGTTTTTTTAAACTGGCCAAAAGTTTTGTGTAGTTTTTTTAAATTACGGTAAGGAATTGGAGAAGGAGGAGAACAGGGGTATTTTCGTCATATAATTAGAGTGCGTGCAGTGCACGTAGAAGAAAGTTAACGGTAGGTTACTCTGTCAGTTCAAAGTTAAACATTGTGTCGTTTTTTTAAAAAGAAAAAGTTTAGGGATGTTTTTTTAAACTGGCCCAAAGTTTTGTGACGTTTTTTAAAATTTTGCCAAGAGAAAACCTACCCATTCTTTTTTTCTTCTCATGAACGGACCACTCTCCCTTATTTGAAAATTTAGAAACCTCCCCTACATCACATAAATGAAACACGGAAGGTCATGTGGACGTTTAATAATTTTTTTATGACTAAATTATCTTTGGTTTTATTGTAAATCTTGATCAGTGTCTAAGACTCTAAATTAATTTAAAAATATTTTATATATGCATAAAATCCTTCATCTCTCTCCTCCACACTCCAGTATCTCTATTCTCTCATTCACTCATGTCCTTTTGCCAGCCGCCATCGTCTTCGCCGCCACTGCCTCCCCGTTTTTGCCCTATCTAATCCCGCCTTTGCCCCTTCCCCCATTCCAAAGCCTCAAGGAGGCCCATCGTCTTTGCCCTCATCGTCAACTGTAAATAACAACCCTCTTCCATCTCCATCTCTTAACACAAATGAACATGTAGCTTCAATCCAACAAATAAACATAAATAATTTTTGTTGTTGAATAGCATCATTTGTTCAAAACTCATTCTCCTCCTTCATGGCATCACCGTGAATTTCAATTTGAGTACCTCTCGAAACTAGATGATAATTAGGTTTCAAATAAAAAACTACGAGTTATAAATTTTTATTTAATTTCTAGATATGAATATAATTAATTGTATTGAATATATATGAGGAATCCTCTCT
This sequence comes from Hemerocallis citrina, assembly GCA_017893485.1. Taxonomy (NCBI): domain Eukaryota; kingdom Viridiplantae; phylum Streptophyta; class Magnoliopsida; order Asparagales; family Asphodelaceae; genus Hemerocallis; species Hemerocallis citrina. The sequence continues at coordinate 158,932,533 of CM030366.1, read as the reverse complement.
TTGGTTTTGGTAGTTCTTTATAGTTTCTAAACTATTTTGTATGATCTTTGTATCCAATCTCTAATTTTGGTAGATCTTCAACGAGTATCTTTTTTCGAGATGAAGTGGGAGGCGGAAAAAGGAAAAAGTTGGAGGTGGTTGCTGCGGTAAATGAGGTGATTGTAAAGGGATGATGGAAGATGAGGATGGGTGGAGTGTTAGGATTATGTCTTGCATACTCGTGGTTCAGTTAGAAGAACCGATGGCGAAGCACAGAGGTCGAAGCATTGAAGAGAGGAAAAAGTGAAAATAGGGCAACAGCAGCAACAACAACAAAGGCTGGTACAGTTGACAGTGCGGTCAAATGTACATCCCCCAGGTCAGGGCAATGGTGGGGTCGACTGCACTTGGGTGCAGTCGACCGACTGCTGCTGCAGCAATGTTTTGGGTCTTGATCTTGGTGATCGTTTTAGCCCAATCTTTAACTCCAAGTTAGATCGTACGACTCATATTAAGTGACTTCTTCTACAGGATATATTGGACGACTGAGATATCACGATTAACTTAGGGTTCTCTCTATTTTTCTTCTATTTATTATAATAGCCTCCAATATGAGAAGTAAAGTATTTCATTGATTATTTTCTCCATTGCAGTGAGAGGCTTGAGAGATAATTTTTGGTGAGTGAGTTTAATTTCTTGTATTGAATGAATCTATAACTCTTTGTACTATCCTCTAGTTGAATTTATATCTTCCTATATTTTCCTCCGGATTAAGAGAAAGCTAATCGGGATAAATTATCGCGTGTTTGTGTTGGACTGGTGGATCTATTTGTTTGGTTGTTCGATTGATTCGCCTCATCTACCTCACCATCCTCATTGCTCTAATCTATTCTGTTGTGCCACCGGTGTTCGTCGAAATCCCCCAACAAAGTGATATCAGAGCTTCAGGCTGTCGAGTCCATTTGTGAAGATGACAGGTCACAATCTTTTAAAGATCAAGTAGTTCGATAAAAAGATCAACTTCAATCTTTGGAAGGTAGACTTGTATGATGTCTTAGTTCAAGAATGTTTATAGTTAGCCGTCAAGAAGAAGGAAAAGTCATCTGATATTGTAACACCCCGAATTTCGAATAAGACCGAATTCGAGATTTCACAGGATCTTTACTTCACTTCGTACAATTTTACAATGAATTTAAAACTTTTTAACAACATCAGAGTTCAAATACATCTTTGATTTACACAGTGAAAAAAATGAAAGATTAGAACATTGAAAACAATAATATAACATGTACAACTTCATCAAATAATTCATCGATTTCATCATAACATGTTCATAGCAAAGTCCATTACCTGCATATCAACCTGTGGGCATATCAGTCACTTACAACTGACGAAAGTGTTATACTCGACTATCCTCTCTATGACGTACATATAACGATCTCATTACTTTAACAAAATCACAAAAGATTGAATGAACAAATAAAGTATTAAATTGTGACTACGCTAAACATGTAAGTGTATGTCATGCTTAATGCCTAATGCACACATTTTTATAATAGCATGACACTAATGCACACTTGTTCGGATTCTATGCATCACATACTGCATAGGTCCGAGGGCAAGCGCCTACGTACTCCACAATAATGGGCTCGATCCCTCGCCATGATAACTACCCGGTAATAAAACAAGATCTAGATCATTGCATAAATCTGGGTCCCAGCCCGACGGCTATTATAATGGTTCCCTCATCGTGCTAATCATCCCGCAAGTGCCCCCTAGCCCCGGTATACGTATATACATTGGAGACAGCAAACTATCCGTCTGACTTTGCCAAGTCCCAAATTTAAATATAAAAACTCGTCTCCCACAGAGCAACCTCAGTCCGCCGACTGGGTCTATAGCCACGGAGATCCACCGCCGACTATATAAAGGTAACCCACATAAGTTTGCCCAAGTTTACTACATCTTCACTTATGTGTCTAGTTATTTAGTTCAAGATATGAATGTGTTATCATTCCTATAATCAGTTTTACCTTTTACTGGACTTGTTCACAAAATACGAAATCACCCCACGATAATCAAAATCATATTTCAAATCTTTCTTTCAATAATGCCGGTAACCGAGGTCTTACTAACTCTTAAATCATAATTTTTCTTGCACAAGAATCATGGGTATTCACACCCTTTAATAATCATATCTTATGCCTAGATAACTTCATCTTTCAACTTATTCATAAAAATGATCATAGTCTCGACACTATTCATGATCTAGTTTATTCACATTCTTTTTAATCAAACATTACCTTCAAATACACAAATTTTATCACATGAATTGTTATGACAATTCTAAACTATCACAATGTTTCACGTCACAACAATATTTCTCAAACATGATACAAGTGCAATCTCCTTAAAAGATTAATTTATAAAATACTACTTTTCACCACCAAATTTATATTCTCAAATTTTCATTTCTATTTATATCACAAAAATATACTAGAAATATTCTTAGTACTACTCATTCCCTTTCATATCCGTAATCAGGTTTTGATTAAAATTCTCCTTAAAATCATTTTACCGAATGAAGAAGAAAACAGTCAATGTTAATTAAGAAAATAATAAAAAAAATAAAAAAAAGAGCAGACTGGGTTTCGAACCCACGCCCCTAGGTCAAACCCGGTCAACACCCAAACCCAGCCCAGCTAGCCATTTAGTCCCAAGTGGACTCTTGTCATATTCACAGTTCGAAATACCCTTATGTTCAGTTTCGGTTTCCGAAAATTTATAAAAGAAAAACAAAATGAATGTGACTATCAAGTTTTGAACCCAAGATCTTTCATAAGAATACTTTATTTTGCAGTGGCTAACCAGTAAGTCTATGTGTATTTTTTTTTAGAAAAGTACTAATGTTCTTTTGTTCAACTATCCATAAAGTGTTTCTTTTTCCATGAAACTTGTTTATTCAAAAGATCAAAATCATTCTAAAAATTTTGAAATAAACTTTTCCGTGATACTAGATCAAAAAAATAGTAAACAATAAATTTTCAATTCATTAAAACACTATTAGATAATTTCCTTTCTCATTTTTCACATATCTTAGGTTTCTTTTAAAAAAAACTTAAATTTACAAAAAAGACTAATGTTCATAACCAATAGTGTTGTTCTCATTTTTGCACAAATTGCACTTTTATAAAGATACTAGTGTATTCACTTGAACAAGAAATACTCTTTCATGCAATAGTTTATATTTTTCTCAATTAGGACATACAATGTCATTAATTTACAAAAACACACTAACTACGATTTCTTTATTTCTTCTTTTCTTAGTTACTAAAGTATAATGTGGTCACAAATTTCATAAGCACAATAATTGCGACATACTAATATGGTTTATAACAAAGAGGGATTCTTATCTTTAATTAGCATGGTATTTATCTCTTAAACACAATAAAAACTACTTTCATGCATATTATATTATACTAGCATGAACTATATAATTTTTCTCAAATAATTTTTCTTATATTACTCATTTTAGTATGCATTCCTACATTAGAAAATAATGAAATCACCCACCTTTTGTAAAGCTGGAACAATGAAAGAACCCACCTTTTAAAGCTGGAACAATGAAAGAAAAGGAAAAGGACTCCTAGCTCTTCTTCTCCTAGCTATTTTTGGTGCAATGTAGTAAGGTAGTTAACCGGATTGGTAACTCTTGATCATATTCTATGTTATTTACATATTATATATTCTCTTAACTGCACACCACAGACTGTTTCTCAAAAGGTAGTTAATCGGATTGGTAACTCTTGATCATAGGCTATGTTATTTATATATTATATATTCTCTTCAAATTTCGATATGGGGCTATATGTGGAAGCCACGTCGTGAAAGCCATGTCAACCTGTGGCTTTTTGACCAAGTCAACAGCATGTTTTTGGGTTGTTTACCATTCACGTGGCCCCCACCATGCCATGCACCATATTTTAAGTTATTATACCCATGCCATCTTTCCAAATCCATTATACTTTTCATACAACAAACAATTTTTTTATACTTCTTTAACATATATATATATATATATATATATATATATATATATATATATATATATATATATATATGATACAATTTATAAGACAAATTAGATACTATGTAGTACAACTGTCCATCACAGACTGCCTCTCAAAAGGTGGTTAACCGGATTGATGACTCTTTATCATAGACTATATTATTTATATACTAGGTTTGTCCGTTGATACGTGCCTACGACACGTCTTCGGAACGGTGTACCTTGTTTGATCATAAAAAATAATTTTGGAGGTCCAGCAAATTAAATGAAGTAGCAAACATAAAGTAAAAAACATATTATATGTTTTTTTTAAATTTTAAAATTTTCAAAATTTTAAAATTTTAAATTTTTAGTTTTTCAAATTTTCAAATTTTTAAATTTTTTAATAATTTAAAATTTTAAGAAAATTTATTTTCTTAATTTTTTTAATATTATATAGAAGAGATAGGGATTTTTTAAAATTTTAAATTTTTCAAATTTTTAAATTTTTTAATAATTTAAAATTTTAAAAAATTTTATTTTCTTAATATTATATAGAAGGGGGAGGGAGAGAGAGAGAAATTTTTTTAAAAAATAAATATAGGAGTTGTTTTGGGTGGGAGATTTGAATTTGAGTTTTGGGAGGAACTTTTGGGGGGAAATTATGCTTTGTAAGGTTAGATCTTGCCTTTTAATTTTTGGGAAGATTGAAGGAGAGACACTTAATAGCTTTCTTTGTGTTTTATTATATAGATTATTATATTCTCTTCAAATTTCGATATGGGACTATATGTGGAAGCCACGGCGTGAAAGCCATGTCAACTTGTGGCTTTTTGACCGCGTCAACAACATGTTTTTGGGCTGTTTACCATTCATGTGGCCCCCACCATACCATGCAGCATATTTCAAGTTATTATACCCATGCCATCTTTCCAAATCCATTATACTTTTTATACAGCCAACCATTTTTTATACCTTTTTAACACACATATATTTATATATATTTATATACTATTATAGCTATTTTTTTAACACGGGGTATTACAGAGAATGAAAAAATGGGACTCTATTTATAGAATTTTGTGAGAGTATATTTTGCATAATTTTATACCTAATAACTCTCTAAATTAATTTTACAACTCTACATTCTCCAAACTCCTAAAACCTACAACTCTTCATCTCCCCACTCTTAACTAACTCAACCTCCCAACTCTTCTTCTCCTCCTACCAAAACCGGCCTCCCCCTTGCCCAAAAATCGGTCCAAGTTCACTTGTGTGTGCATGCACACATGCACATACAAATGTGAACACATTTATATAACTCTCAATGTGTACAAAAGGTTGAAACTTGTCATGTAATAATCCAAACTCAACTTAAAAATAGGATTTTATTAATGGACTTGTCTCATGGGCTTTTATTTTAATTAACTAACTTAATTATTCTAGTTAGCTCTCCTTTTAATTAGTGTAATGGGCTAGGATTTAATCTTTAGGTCCATGGATTAAAATAAAAAGGCTAAATAAGGTTATACATGCCAAAATTAGTAAATGAGAGTAAGAAAAGAGATGGATAAATTAGCACGTGCATCATATATGCAAAAAACGAAAAATGCATTTTAATTAAAATAGGGAAAAATAAATTTTCATTTTATAAAACGAGTTCAAATACGTAAAATAAATAATCAATACACATAGAAATATCATACTTAGTGATGGAAAAATACGTAATTGATACGTGCATTAAAAACACATAAAAAACGCGTAAAAATACGGAGATTAAAATATTATATTTTTGTTGACTCAAAGTAGGGTAAATATCAATATGGAAAATGCATAAATAGTCGAAAATCACAATACGTAATGAAAACACGTTACAAAATACATGTGCATAATAACAAGGGCAAAATTGTCATTTCCAATTTTGCGGGATGTTACAGATATTAAGGAGAATATTTAAGATGATATTTTAGAAAGAATTGTTCGTCTAATCTGACTATCATTGGCGAACGAGGTCAAGTGCAAGTTTCTTGAAGAAACCCAAGTTGCAAGTTTGTGGAAAAAACTAATAGCTGACTACTCTGATTCTCGTTATTAGATCGGATGCATTAGAAAAGAAAGTTATTACGTTTGTCAATGACGAAAGGTACTGATCTTCAAGATCACATCACACAGTTCAACAAGGTGTTATTGGAATTCAAGGCAATAAACATGGATGTGAGCGAAGAAGATAAAACTTTTAACTTGATATATTCACTGCCGAATTCGTATGAGTATTTGATAACTACCATACTACACAATAAATATGCCAATGAGAGTATTACAGTAGATGATGTAAGCATTAAAGGAAAATCAACTTAGGAAGAAGACTCAGAAATCATTGTTAACTCCCACAAGTTGTCTAGCAGTGGAAGATCCTTCAACTGGAAGTCAAAGTGAATGCAAAAAGGATCGATTTGTTGTTGATATTGCAAGAGGTCAGTGCATATCAAGAAAGACTTAAAAATTGCAGAATCAGTAGAGCGTCAAGGATGGCAATTCTACCGCAAAAGTGGTTTACCCTTTCTGAATCAGGTGAATTGTGTCTTCTTATTTCAAATTCTTTAGAAGTATATTCTAGTTGGTTTCTTGACTTAAGGAGTTCTACTCATATTTATTCCAAGAAGGAGTTATTTTCTACTTATAAGTTTTCTAGATGGCATTGTGTGAGAATGGGAGCTGAAGAGATTTGTGAAGTAATTGGTGAGGGGACAGTTGAGTTTGAGATGTCATGTGGGAAGAAATACACTCTAAGAAAAGTTTTGCATATTTCTCTGTTGAAACAGAATTTGATTTACTTAGGAACTCTTGAAGTACAGGGTTGTAGGTACACAACTCGATGTGAAGTTCTGTCTGTTTTTTATGGTCGTCGTAAGGTGATTAGAGATATCATAGTTGTTGGGCCAAGCCAACACAATCTCTATAAGATTTGGAGAATCTGAAATAATTGCACAAGTGTGGCTTCTTTTCCTGATATTCTCGCAAGCTCATCTAGTCTGCCATAACTAACATCCTCGAAGTGAGGCCACGACTATCGTCGAGAGGTGGAAAGTGCCTCGAGGTAGGTGGAGTTCTTATGGAGGTTGGCAACTCCGTGTTAACGCCTACTGAGGTATGCCTTTGAGGCGGTATACTGAATGGTGAGATTGGGTAGAAGATTTGTTCAACTAGCTGAAAAAACTATCGCTACAAGTATGTTCACAAGTGGAGTTTAGTAGAGCTCAGAGATGATGAATCACATATGTCTTGTATACTCGTGGTTCAGTTAGAAGAAAAGACGATGAAGCACGGAGGTCGAAGCGTCGAAGAGAGGAGAAGTAAAAACAGGACAGTAACAACAACAACAACATAGGCAGGTACAGTCGAATGTGCGGTCGACTATACTGGGCACTTATATGGTGCGGTCAACTGCAACATTTTGAGCCTTGATCTTGGCGATCGTTTTAGCCCAATCTTCAATTCTAAGTTAGATCGCATGACTCATTTTCAATGACTTCTTCTGCATGATATATTTGACGATTGAGATATCAAGATTAACCTAGGGTTCTCTCTATTCTTCTTCTATTTATTGTAATAGCCTCCAATATGAGAGGTGAAGGAAGTGCTTCATTGATTATTTTTTTCATTGCAAAGAGAGGCTTGAGAGATAGTTGGTGAGTAAGTTTAATTCCTTATATTGAGTAAATCTGTAACTCTTTGTAATCTCTTATAATTGAATATTATATCTCCCTATATTTTTCTCCGGATTAAGCAAAAGCTAGTCGGGATAAATCATCGTGTGTTTATGTAGGATTGATGGATCTATTTGTTTGTTTGTTCGATTAATTCGCCTCATCTACCTCACCATCCTTATTATTTTAATCTATTCCACTATGCCATTGGTGTTAGTCGACATCCCCCAACATGGATGCCTAAAGAAGGATAAGGTGATGGTGGGGAAAGTGGTTTATTGAAGGATGAAGGAGAAGTTGGGGGAAATGGTAAAGGAAGAAGAAGGCGGAGGCGAGGTTGATGATGTTGTGACGGCAGAAGAATTGGAAGGGTGGGAGGAGGAGGAGGAAGTGAAAGGGAGGGTAGAGACAGAGAGAAAAATATACCAAATTGTGGTGGAATATCTGGATACCATAATTTCTCTCCACTTTGATGATTAGTTCCTTAATTTGTGAATCTGAAAACCACTCTACAAGTGACATCTTCTACCACTTGCAACCTCTCTCCAGCCTCTAGTAACGCCCCCACAATTTTAGCTGACCATTAAAGTTTACTCAACCCTTCAGCAAATTTGTTACCAGATTCACAACTAGGGATTTGAATTTTGAAAAGAAGAAAAAGACTTAAAATTTTTAATTTTCTTGAGAGTTGGGATGAGGAAGATGAACAGATAAAAGTGATTATATTTTGTATCATTCATACTTCTTACCTCTTAATTTTTTTATGTTTTAAGCCCCACCATAAAAAAATTTAACAGTAGATGTAAAGCAGATTAAGACACAGCTATAAAAAAAAAGAGAGGCAGGTTTCATGTCAAAGCCCCAAAACTTGGGGGTCAACATTCGAGCACTCGCATGCAGATTCTGACACGTCAGCATTCCATGTACGGAGATTCTTATCGGGTCATTTCAAAATCGGGTCACCTCCAATTTCGCTGCGGATCCAACTACCGGAAGCAACGAAGAACGTAGGACACTGTGGGACCCTCACAAATTCTGTGGAATCTGTGAGTACTTACAATATGAAGTCACATCAATCTGATTGTGTTAGTAGTAGTATTTACTATTTAGTAATTGAAATTATCCGCTGATTATTGCATTTTATTATCACGAGAAATTCCAAAATATACTACTCCAATTTTTCCTAAAGGGAGTTTTAGCGTAATAGTCTAACCTAATTACGTATTTATATAAATATCTCTCATAGTTTTCAAAAAAATTATTTCTCTTTGTGTGTGTAATGTATATCTCTCATTCTATTTGTATTGCTCCATTTTTTTAAAAAAAATGGGCAATCATTCATGGTACAATATTTTTTTTTTTTGAGGAAAAGGTGGAATAATGCCACCCTGTTTCATTAATAAGTGATTAATAAACAACCCCGAAAACCCGGGAAATTAAAAGTGCAGTGCAGGAAATAAAACATACCCCCAACAAAACCCTGGGGGGTGGGTAACAACATCCAGCCTAAGGCAATCAGAATACAAATACAGAAAACAGAGGCCTGATACAAAAAGTAATGTGGAGGCAAGAGTCCACTCATCAGTCTAGAGTTGGCCCGATCTCTATCTCCTCGTCATCAAACTCATCCACCTGGAATACCCTTGCAATCCTCCCTCTAGCTCCTGATGCAGCAGCTGTAGCCCAAAAGGAAATTAGATGCATGATATGAGTAAGATTACTAGAAACAGAATTACATGAAGCACGGAAATAAAAGTTGTTCCTATCTAGCCATAACACCCATGTGGTAGCCGCAATGGCAATAAACCAAGCATCTTTCATCTCGTGACGGGCTGATGCAAATCTGGGACCAACCCACAGTTCCTCATAGTCTCTAGGATAGTCACTTGTTCCTAGTGCTCTCAGCACCTCTATCAGGATGGCCTTGCTTCTAGTGCAGTGGAGAAACAGATGATTCAGGCTTTCTTCATGAACGTTGCAGAACCCGCAATTAGTCGCAATGTGAGGAAGCCTCTTAGCTAGGTTCTCTCTAGTGAGAATGGCGTTGTTGAGCACAAGCCAGAGGAAGACTCTAATTTTCAGAGGTGTTTTTGTCTTCCAAAGTACCGCAGCCCAGCTCGGCCTGCAACCTCGGAAGTGAATCCGATGGTAAAGTGATCTAACCGAGAACCCTCCCTTGTTCTCTAGTTCCCAGCGCCTGTGATCTGGGCCTTGGGCACATATCACCCCGGACTGGGCTATGCGCGATTGTAATTCATGCAGCTGCTGTAGCAGACTTGGAGAAAGAGTGCCTTGGAACGGCGGTCTCCAAGTCCCCCTTTTCCAAGTTTCCGCTACCGAGATATTCGGTCGATTCGATTTAGCAAACAGCGCTGGGAATTCTTCCTTAAGAGAGTGAGGACTGCACCATTTGTCCCACCAGAATCTGGTGGTTCGGCCATTGCCGATAAAGGATGAAGTTGCTGAGTGGAAAGGTCCGCTGGCTTTAGCAACTCCTTTCCAGAAACGGGAGACTTTGGATCCTACTCTAAAGCCCAGACTTCTTGTCCCTTTTCCTCGAAGGTAAGGTTGGATAAAGTCCTGCCACCCTTCCCCGCAGTGATGGAACACTTTCCACCACCACTTTCCAAGGAGTGCCAGATTCATATCTCTGAGGTCAATGATGCCAAGCCCTCCGTGGCTCTTTTTCATGCAAGCGATATTCCATTTAATAAGGTGGTAGCCACCCTTATTTGAATCTGCTCCTTTCCAAAGGAATCTTTTTCTGATACGGTCGATCCTTTGAATCACCCACTTTGGGAGTTCAAAAAAGGACATGTAGTAAATGGGCAGATTGGATAACACAGAGTTGATAAGTACCACTCTGCCCCCAATAGAGAGTGATTTGCCTTTCCAGCCGGACAGTCTGTCCTCCACCCTGTCTATAATAGGCAACCAGTCAGTCTTAGTTAGCCCCCAACTATTCATGGTACAATATTACTAAGGACAACTGGATATTGATTTTTTTTCATATGCCAATTTTTGAAATTTACACCTATAGGACAGTTCCCAACGGCTAATTTACTTATATTTGTGCTCAAGGTGAGTTTAGTTGTTTATCCGTGTCGTTTGGATACGGCATGTTTAGTACTAATTTTTAATTTAAAATTTTCAAAAAAGACTCGTCGTTCCCAACGGCGAGAACATTTGTATTAGACCCGCTATTAGGAACAATGAGTTTAGTTCAAAATTTTCAATGAAGACTCGCTGTTCCAAACGGCGAGGACATTTACACTAGACTCGCTGTTGCAAATGACGAGTTTAGTTCAGAAAAAAATTTATGGAGTTTTTTTTTCGAAAATTCACTAAGTCCAACAAAATGTTTCACTCTCTGTAAATTTTCTTCTATCCCCGCCGTTCTCAACAACAAGTCTAGTATAAATGTCCTCGTCATTGGGAACAGCGAGTATTCTTTGAAAATTTTGAACTAAACCCGTTGTTCCCATTAGCGAGTCTACTATAAATGTCCGCACTGTTGGAAACGGCGAGTCTTCATTGAAAAATTAGAACTGAACTCGCAGTTGAGAATAGCTAGTTTCTCAAAAAAATAGCACTAAACTCGTCGTGTCCCAACGGCGAGTATGAAATAACTAAATTCGCCGTTAGGAATGACGAATTTAGTTGTTAAGTCCATAAGGGCAAATTCTTTGGTAACTATTCTATAAGTGTAAATAGTTTCGAAAAGTGTCTTATTACCAAAAAAAAAAAAAAAAAAAAATCCTAGACACCAGCTAAACTTACTGGTGAAGTCAGAAATTTAACTGATCACTTGTACAAACTAGTTGTTTATTAGTAATATATAGTATTTATTTTCTATCCCCAAAAAATAAATTGAATAATGTACAAAAACAAAGCTACGTGTTCAAATATAGGGCTACAGGCTGCTGAGACAACTGCATGATTTATACTAGTCACAACCCTTAAAATGCTCGATAATTAAGTGTTCCAAAACTTATGAACCAAGACTACAATTCATTCTTACGTCAACAATTCCCTTCTCTATTAGTATTACTAGTAGTTCGCACGTGCGATGCACGTTTTAATAAATATAATTTTTTAAAATAAAAATTTAGATGTAGTCTTGATTTGAGTCTAGGACCTCCTTTATAATAGTTATGCATGTGTGTTGCACGGGTTGGTAGAATGACAAAACATTTACAAATGACACTAAGTTCTTCTCCCATTATAATATTGGAGATTTATAAAAAAAACAGAAATAAATAAATAAAATGAAATACAATACCAAAAATACCATGTGAGATATCTCTAATCTCTAATCTAATCTAATCTAATCTAATCTTATCTTCTAATTTTCTATTCTTCTATTCTAATGGGAGACGGTCTTAGTGTTATTTGTCAATCTATCAACGCGCGTGACGCACGTGCATAACCAATATGAAAGACGTTTCATATTCGAGTTCTCACTATGGCAGAGTTTTTTTTTTTTTTTTTTTTTTTAAATATCAAGACATGTACTATTCGTGCATAACTAATATAAAAGATGTCTCAGGTTCGAGGTCAGACAATGTCGAAATTTTTACTTTAAAAAAATATATTTATTCAGACATGCATCGCATGTATAAATTACTAGTAACATATAAACACAACACTTGTCAGGTACTAAACACGCTATCAAAACTTCCTTCAATATCACCTGCACAACATCCATCATCTAATACTATCTAATACTATGATGGGAAAGTTAGAGTAGTGTAATTTATAAACAAACAAACTTGATTGATCTAATTTCAACCACACTTTTTTAAGTGAGAGTTATATTAGCCATTTATTTACTCAGTTATTGTCAGTTAACATAACATTCTCAGCGTTCGAATTTATTTACGATATAACTATTTATGAAAGTACCATTTATATAAAGTTAGTGCCACTATGAGTAATTTGTAAAAAGTAACTATTGAATTGTAGTGGGTAAAAGGTGGTATCAAGTTCGATGTCATACTACGTCGTAGTATTTACTTTATAAAAAAAAGAGTTTTTCTCAAATGGGTCACTAACAAATATTTCAATTTCATATACATCACTCACAAAGACCTTATTTCATATAACTCACTTACAATATCAAATTAATCTCAAATAACCGTTTTTGTTACCAATTAATTTCATTTAACTCACTCAAAAAATTTTATATTGAATTAAATATTTATGAGTGAGGTATATGGAATTAAAATATTTGTTAGCGACCCATATGGAAAAAACCAAAACAAAAAATAAATGCATCGCTCTACCGATTGCTATTACCGTTTACTGGAAAACGACAAAACGAAACCCCCCAGGTGTCCACTTCCACAAAACCGTTCCATCGTTCCTCCATCAAATAACGAAAACAGACACCCAAATCCACCCGCACTCACCTCCGGGCCCCACCTCCACCGTCATCCCCACCCTCCTCCGCGAAACCCAGCACGAATTCTAAAACACCCAACTCAGCTTCTGCTGCTTCTTGTGAGCTAAATTTAGAGAGAGAAAGTGAGTTTTAGAGAGAGAGAGAGTGTGTGTGAGATTTCGAGATCTCTTTGTTCTTTCTACAGAGAGAGAAATCGAAGAGTCGACGATCTTCTTCTCACTAATTCAAGATTCCAGTAAGCTTACTATTTCAATCTCACTTCGACTTTCGATTCACAATCAATTTCTTAGTTTTCGCGAGTAATTTAGTTGAAATCTTGTTATTAGGAACAATGAAATTGACAATTTAAACGGTTTCAAAAAAAGATGATTTTTTTGGGGGTGCAAAAATTAGATAAACCCTAGAATCAGCCAATAATGACACGAAACTTTGTTACCGATGAGGTTGAGGTTGATTCAACTAGTATTGGGTTCCCCCATTTGAGAAACCATGTTCATCTTACTAATTGCATTCACTTGAAGAACCACATGCACGGCCGGAGCCCGGGGGTTTCAGAGAGGTCTCTCATTAGGGATCTTATCGCGCTGCAGAAGTCTAGATCGCTGCGGGATCCCTCTGCTAGCCCTGCTTCGTGGGTTTCGGGTAAGGTGCATAGTGGGCGGAGATCGGTTGGGGTTGATGGGAAGAGGGAGATTGGAGCTGGGAGGCTTTCAGTGAGCTCGAGTGTTTTTAATGAATTTGAGGGGGAGAGTAGGGAGAAAGAAGAGGAGGGGAGGAAGATTCGGAAGGGGAATGGGAAGGGTGTGCGTGGTAAGATGTTATCGGAGCAGTTGGAAGAGGCCCCGAGTCAGACGGATAATGAGATTAGGAGAAATTTGGGCGAGTTTAGGGGTAGAAGGGATAAGAGGGTAGAGAATGTAGTAGAGGAGGTGGAGCCAGAAGCTAGTGGTTATGGTCAGCGCAGTGGGTTGAAATATAGGAAGAAGCGTAGGTTTAGACATCAGGATGATCGACACAGAGAATTAGGGAAAGGATATGTAAGGGATGGACAAGGAGAGGATACTGAGGTGGATGTAGGTCAGGCTCCGAGAAACGGTTGTGGGCTCCCGTGGAACTGGTCTAGCATTCATAACAGAGGTAAGACATTTTTGGATATTGCGGGAAGGAGTTTGTCGTGTGGGCGGTCTGATCCAAGGATAAGGAAAGTTGAGGATGCTGGTAGAATGGCGGTTGCATCTGATCACTTGACTTCATCCACTGGTGAGGCGCTTCCGTTACTAATTGAGCCACCGGGGTTTCAGGTAGGGAATAGGGATCACTTTTTGGTGAGGGATTATTCAGGGGAACTTGGAATTTATGCCAATAATAGGTTGAGCCGTGAAGTAGATAGTGAGCTTGAATCTGAAGCAAGATCAGGTAGTCGACACAAATCCAAAAGTAGACATCGGAGTCTAACTCAGAAATACATGCCAAAAACCTTTAAAGATATGGTTGGGCAGAACTTAGTTGTTCAAGCTCTTTCAAATGCTATTTTGAGAAGAAAAGTTGGGTTAATATATGTCTTCTATGGTCCACATGGAACAGGCAAGACCTCTTGTGCACGAGTTTTTGCTAAGGCTTTGAATTGCCAATCAATGAGGCATCCCAAACCTTGTGATGTCTGTACTTCTTGCAATTCACACAATCTGGGCAAGAATCGAAATGTGATAGAAGTGGGACCCGTTAGTGCATTCGACTATGAAACCATTATGGAGAATGTTCTTGACAAAGCAATATTGTCGCCATTGTCATCTCAGTATAAAGTGTTTATTATTGACGATAGTGATACATTGCCTCCGGATTCATGGAGTGTTATCTCAAAGGTTATCGGTCGAGCACCCCAACAAGTGGTTTTTATTCTTGTCAGTTCCAGTCTTGATCATTTCCCTCATTTAATAGTATCCAGGTGCCAGAAGTTCTTTTTCCCAAGACTCAAGGATTCCGACATCATATCTATGTTACAGTGGATTGCAACTAGTGAAGGCTTGCAAATTGACAGGGATGCCCTTAAGCTGATTGCGTCAAGGTCAGATGGATCGTTAGGAGATGCTGAGATGACTCTTGATCAACTTAGTTTGATTGGTGAAAAGATCACTCTTCCTTTGGTCCAGGAACTTGTGAGTTATTTAAGCATCTTTTGACCTTCAAATTTTCTTAGAAATATTTTCAACTGTCAGCTACTGTTGAATTTGTCAAATTTGTCAGGATGGTCCTAGATTTTTCATAATCTCACAATGCTGATTTGACTTGTGTTGTGCAATTTCAATTCATTGCTGTAATTTTCACCAAAGCTCTTCACATCTGTCTGCCTTAAGCTTTTAGAGTGCTTTAGTCTGACTTAAAGTTTCTGGTGCGTTATCTTCTGTGATTGCTTTTAACGGTCATTTGTAAGTTTTTAATGCTAATTTTACAAATTCCTGAATTTGTAATGCACTTTCTTTAAACTTTCCTTCTGTTATGATTCTTCCTTTATTTTTATTATGTTTACTTATATTCTTTGATTGTTTAATTCTAGAATAATCTTGATGGTTTTTGCCAGTAAAGCCCTAGAAGCCCAAGTCTTTCTTTCACACAACATTTTTATGCTAAGAATCATTTACTTGCACTGTCTTCATTCTTTTGGGATACATTATATTTCTTAATTCTATTTTTCAAAGAATATTTCGCTCACCAATTTTATTTGAGTTTGTTCCGCTTGCAAAGTACAGTGCTGTCCATATATTAATTTAATACGCTAGGTGAAGTGTGCATACTCAGAAAATGATTTGGAATGTAAACACGTCTTCTGTAACGTATATTTACTCAGAACTTTTGGGAAAACCCATTTTGACGTGATCTGTATGTCTTCAGGTTGGTTTAGTTTCTGACGAGAAACTAGTGGATTTGCTCGATCTGGCATTATCTGCCGATACTGTGAATACTGTGAAGAGCTTAAGAGAGATAATGGAAACTGGGGTGGATCCATTGGCGTTAATGTCACAAATCGCAACTATAATTACTGATATTCTCGCTGGTAGCTATGTATTCACTCGTGAAAAGCTACGCAAGAAGTTCTTCCGCAGGTTGACCTGTGAGTAGAAAGACTTTCTTTTAATTTTGATTATTATACTATGATATAATTCCATACTTCACAATTCATACACGATCGTTCATTTGGACTGCATCGATTCTCTCTGGCCTTGTATAGTTTGCTAGCTTCTGTTCTGATACTATCCTGCTAAAAGCTTTAAAGTTCATTTAATATATAACTCCAGTCAATAGTTTCCTATATAAGATAACCCAGGAGAACTTTCTACTTTTATTATCCCCATTTAACCAAATACTTCTCATCCCACATCCGAGTGTCAGATACCCTTATGGTATAACTATCCCCTGAGGATATTTTCTTCCACTTAGGAGTATATCATATATCTTGAAGTTTTATGGGATTGTATCACAATATCTATTTTTTAGGGGTGATGTTTAAAAAAACCCAAGATTTTTTTTTTTTTGCTTTTTTGCATGACTGGCATTCTCTTTATTTATCAATTTCAGTATCCAAGGATGATATGGAAAAATTGCGTCAGGCTTTGAAAACACTTTCTGAGGCTGAGAAACAATTGAGGTTGTCAAATGATAAATTAACTTGGCTGACTGCTGCCCTTCTTCAACTTGCTCCAGATCAACAGTATATGCTTCCAACTTCTTCTCAAAACACTAGTTTAAATCATAGCCCAATGGTGGATAATATCGGAGACTTATCAATAGGAACTGGCAGAGTAAATAATTACAGTAAAACCACTAGCGGTTTAGAGCACGGTAACAATAAAATGATCAGGAGCTACATCCATGGTCAGAGAAATGCTGATATTTCTTCAGAAACTCAGATGCCATTAGTTGAACCAACTGTAAATGGAGGGTATAATAAATTTAGTAGAATCCATGAGGATAAGGAGAAGATATGGAGAATGGTGCTTGAGAATATTCAGTCGGATACACTAAAGCAGTTTCTTTATGAAGAAGGAAAACTGAGTTTGGTTAGCTTTGGTGCAGGTATCTTTCTTCTGCATGCTCAATTTATTACATAATTAATTTCTTTGGCAGAGAAAGCTTTGGTTCTGTTATTTGGTATCTATTGATTTACTGCTTACCTTCTGGAGTCTTAGAAATTGAGTGTCACTATTATTTCGTTCATTTAGGTGAAACTTAATACAGTTCATTCTTCTTTTACCTGTAACTCCATAAATAATGTATTGTTCATTGCTTTATCTCGTTTTATCTGCTTTGAAGATTTACTCCTCTGTCATTGCATCCCAATCACATTATTCATAGCTACTGTGAATAATTATCAATGTTAGACGTAGCTTGGTCTCGAACCATAAACCTCCTTTTACCCATCCCAAACCCTTACAACTGAGCTACAACGTAGTGGCTATTAGTTTGTGGTTTACATGTGAAACTTTTCACCTCTCTTCTAGACTAATTTTTCCACCTTGTGTGTGATCCTATTACCTGCATCCATGGTAAGAATGCTTCAAACCTTTGAAGTTGAAGAAATTTTTTTATAGGACGATTGTTAGACCAGCAATAATGTATATAGCAGAGTGTTAGGCAACAAAGAAACAACATGTCTAAAAAATGAGTGTAGCGGAGATGAGGATGCTAAAATGGATGTGTAGTAAACCAAGAAAGATAGAATTAAAAACGAGCATATACGAGACATGATAAAGGTAGCTCCTATGCAAGATAAATTAAGAGAGAATCATCCCAGGTGGTTTGGACATGTCACATGTAGACCTAGTAGTGCCCCCGTTAGAAGTGATTAGATAAATATTGAGGGTAGAGTTAGGGGTAGGAGAAGACATAAATTTACTTGGGTGAAAAATGTACAAAAAGATATGATAGCTTGTTGCCTTACAGAAGATATTATGCTAAACCGTGCAGAATGGAAAACCAGAATTCATGTAGCTGACCCCAACTAATTTTCGAAAAATTCTTTGTTGTAGTTGTTGTTTATTGTCATCAAAGCTTAAAGCTGATTTTATTGTTTTTTTTTCTTTTAACCGGGAAGAATGGAAAACCAGGATTCATGTAGCTGACCCCAACTAGTTTGGAAAAATCCTTTGTTGTTGTTGTTGTTGTTGTTGTTTATTGTCATCAAAGCTTAAAGCTGATTTTATTGTTCTTTTTCTTTGTAGCTCCTACTGTGCAATTGATTTTCAGTTCTCCTGCAACGAAAGCTAAGGCTGAAAAGTTTAGGGGACAGATATTACAAGCATTTGAATATACTCTTCGTTCGGAAATAATACTTGAAATCAGAAGTGAGTCAAATAAACAATCACTTTGTTTAGGGTTGGAAAATCTTACAAAAATATTTACAGCTGAAAATTTTCAAGGAATTGGCCCCAGTCATACCAGACGAATACATACCGATTCCCTTGATACAGAGAAAGATGAAATTATGGAAATAGCCATGTCTCCTCAAGAGCAGGTGAAAATTGGATTGACTAACGGCACAGCAAAAATCAAGGAAAAAGGTCTTGGGAATGTTTGGCTTGATGGGGTTTCATCTTTGCATCATGGAGGCAATTTGGTTCAATCAGAAAGTAAGGAGAGCGAAGATCAACGTCGTAGACAAAGCTTGGTGAGAGGTAAAGTTTCTCTTGCTCATGTCATGCAACAAGCAAATGGTAGTTCACAGCATAGTGGGTGGTCGAGGAGAAAGGCAGTTTCAATTGCTGAAAAGCTTGAACAACAGAACTTGTAAGTAATGGATGGCATTCGGCTTTATGATATCTTTGATCATTTGTTATTCCTTTTTCTTATTATCTGTAAAAATATAAATATGAATCCCTCGAGTTTTAACACAACTTCGGAGTTTTGGAGTGGCAGGGACACTTCACATTGAATCAGTTTGCATGGATGTTTAAAAAACTGCCAATGCACATTACCCAGGGTTTAGCCGACAAAATAGGGCGACCTGGGGTACATGTTAGCATATAAATAGAATCCCTCAACCCTCACCAAAACTCAAAGTTTTGGTGCAGTGGTAGGGTCATATCACATGGCTGAAATTTATGCATTTAAAAAACAAGTTCTTCATAACTGAAAAAATATCTCGGAAATAGCACATGTATTCATAGTACACTTCTTTTTTACACAGGAGATTAGAGCCTAGATCAAGAAGCTTGCTATGTTGTCGAGTTTCAAAAGTTACTCGAAGGAAGGTATGTAGTTTCCTGTGTTTATTGATTTTATTGCTTAATAGATCCTATTCGAGCACAATCTTCTTACAGAATTACCGTAAGTCTGATATGTTTTCTGATTCAAACTCATCCTGCTCTTTTGTTGATCATTTAGACCTTTATGGTTTATTTGCTAAAGGTAGTTCATTGTTTGTTTGCAGCTCCCACATCTGAGAATTAGAACCCGGAAACCACGTTGCCTGCTGAAAATTATCACATGTGGAAAATATTCATAAGCCAGATATCCAAGGTAATGTGGGATATTCTTGTTGTCTGCCTATATGCACAACACATTCTGTGCATCCCTATAGTTTCAGCTGATGTCTTCATTCTTTCTCTGTTTTTACCGTCAATTTTTAGCCCCTTTAGGAAAATTTGTACACCAATTAGAATTTGAAATAATGAGAAGGAAATCATAGATTCTTTTACCTTTTTGAGCATTCAGTCTTAAAATTGCATCCTTCTGTGAAAAAATTTCTTTTATTTAACGGAAGTCTTTTATAGACAATACTAGCTACTCATGGTCATCATGGTCATGGATGATTATAATTTATAATGCTTGAGAAGTAAATTTTCAGAGTGCATAAACCTGAGCTTCCTAGGCAGGTAAAAGTTCTTCTCATGCTTATCTTAGTAACCTTTTTATGTATCAAGGATAAAAGCTGATCCTTACCAAAACAAAAACAAAAAGGATAAAAGCTGAAGAGAATTCAGATGATTTGTTTAAATTATATAGATGGAAATTATTCTGTATATAGATGGTCAAGAATTGATGTTTGTTACTACTACTAATTTTTGTGTGCAGTTATTTATTTTCATCCAGTAAAAATCCTAATAAAGGTTTTGTTGAAGTTATCTGGCACAACCATTGTCTTCATTATGAGCAACCTTTGAATTAAAATCCTCAAGTGGGTAGTTGAGCTGGTTACTTCCATGATGGATAATTCTGACAGATCATAATCAGACTAAATCAGTGCAAATTCTCTATTAAGGGCCCAATCGAAAGCTACCAAGCAAATCTTAATTAGAAGAAACTTGGAAAAATGTGTGATTATGCTACATGTCCATGGAAAATACTTTTTATATAGTTTAATACTGACCGCTAGTTATTTGTGAGAATGGAAAACCCCTCTATATATCAGGGAGGGCGCTACTGTGCCAGTAGAAGAATTAGAATAGCAGTTTGAAATATTAGCAATGCCATTGTGCCAGTAGAAGAGTTAGAATTGCAGTTTGTAGTATTAGCAATGCAATTTGCATAGCACTTGAGGAACGTAGAAATGTATATGTTGCTTGGCATGTCTATGAAGCTGTAGTTGACTATTTTGGAACTGGATATGAGAGAACATTAAGCTTTATCAGATTTATTGCCTAGGGACTTGGAGATAATGGTTAAATCAAGTTTAATCCCAATACCCTCCGGAGTTTAAATTGGATTCTTGTTAACCGTTTACTGAACTTCGTACATGTAGTTAGGCATAGAGCATCGCGAGCTACTCGGCTCGAGCTCGGTCAAAGCTGAGCTAGAGACGAGCTTGAGCTTGAAAATTGAGCTTGATAGCTTAACGAGCCGAGCTTGAGCTTGGGCATGCTGTCATTATTAGGCTTAGCTCGCAAGTAGCTTGGCTCGAGCTCAGTCAAAGTCAAAGCCTAGCTCGAGACGAGCTTGAGAGCTCGAGCTTGAAAACCAAGCTCGATTACTTAACGAGCCAAGCGCGAGCTCAAGGTATTCAGCTCGGCTTGTTTGCAAGCCCTAGTTAGGAAGCAGCGGTGTGGAATATACCTTCTTCGTTATGTCATCTTCATGATGAATTATTTAAAGAAATTATGCACTGGAAATGAATTTATTCTATAAGTCGATATTATATTAAGAAATGTATACTACTAATTGCAAGAAAAGCTTCAGCTTTTGGTGATTACTGGGAATTTTGGAATTTGGAGAACATAGCATCAAAAGCCATCTTGACAGATTGATGAAACTGTGATTTGAGGTTTCTAGTTTACTACCTCCCTGATGTAAAACCTTATGAAAATTCCCAGCTAGGTACCAAGTTCTTGTTGGAATCTGATTGATTGTATTGTAAGTTAGAAAAAGCTATTATGCTTTCGTATATGGAAAGATTTGTTGACCTAAAAAGGAGGTGACTTCAGGTAATTCATATGAACCTGTAACTATAATAGCTCATCTTAACACAGGTTCAGCTACAAGTTCATTAATCTGTGCTTAAGGTCATTGCTTACTTATAATTAGTGTCATTTAATCCAAACCTTACCTAACCAAAATCTGTTTTGAACGTCGGCATAAAGATATTGTAGTTGAATTTAAAGGCCAATGCAGAGTTGGGAGACCTTAAAGACCTTTAAATCTGAGTAACTTCCTTTCAAGTTCGGTATTAGACTTCATATCAAAACAAAGTTCGGTATTGGACTCTATGAACATAGACAGGCTGTTGCTGAGTTTTCTAGTTGGAAAAACTGGTTCAATTATTTTTTGAATGGCACTAGTACTGTTACCGACACTTGGAATTTAGTCAGCTTTTCGTTAAATTATAAATATAAATAATACAGGTATTGGTCAAGGAAAATGGCCCTCAACTTGCTGGGTTGTCTACTGGTATCACATTTTTCCATAGTTGAAAACAATTGTGTTATTTAGGACTAAAGACCCATTAATTTTGGTGTGCATAGTTTGATGGATAGTTTATAAATTATTCATTGCCCTGTATGACTCAGGTGAAACTCGTATTGGTGTATCTAATTTAACCATATATTCATCTAATTAATATTTCTATATGGGACTATTATTTGAGTCACAACTTGTTAACTCCCACTTTCAACAGTCCGAACCTTCATAATGTGGGGAGGAATCTTGCAAATACAAGGGAACAAAAAGAAGAGGTGGAAAAGGGGCCTAGTAGTCAATTATTAGAGGAGTTAGTTACTCATAGCTGATTAGAGAATGACTTTCATTTTCATTCATTCATCTACGTCTAATGGGATAGGCCGATGAACAGTGATGTCAATTTATCACTTCGCGTATAGCACATATCACCTTACCTACTACTATAGCTACACTGTAGCTGCCAATTTTTTCATTATTTTTTTTTTTCTTTCAATTATTCAAATGTACAACACATGTGTAACTCCAAAACTACTTTTTTTTCACGAGTAAATTTTTTATGCAAATCAAAATTTTCTCTTCAAATTTTTTTCTTTCAATTACGTGTTGCCCGTTCAACTCTAATGGAAAAGGCATGCATTACATGTGTTAATTACTACTGGCTTACGTGTATCGCATGTAGTTTCAACCCTTTATTAAAACGTGCGATGCAGGTGAAAAATACTAGTAAAGAACAAAGAGAAGAATAATTGAGTGAATTTAGACTCAATTGAGCCTCTATTTGTACACTTTTGCAGAGAAAATCAGAGATAATATTCCATGTACTTGACTTGTGACTTGTGAGTACAGTGCCATATGTAAAGAGAATGATACAATTCTATATGTACGCCAACTATATTAGCAGTATATATATTATAATCGAGATCCTTCAATCAACGGTCTTGTCTTCTACTTATAATTAATTATTTTCGGTCTTTTGTGAGAAACAAAATAAGTCTATTTTTATGATTTATAGCGAAAGTGTTGATATAGAAAAGGGGAGGTGCATGGTTAAGAGAGTATTGTCTGTGATTGTTATAAGAACTTGTGGATATGGCTGCAAACGAATCGAGCAATTTGCGAGCTATTCGGCTCGAGTTCGGTCAAAATTCGGCTCGAACTGAGCTCGAGCTCAAAACTGAGCTCGTTTCGTAAACGAGCCGAGCTCGAGCTTGGGATTTTTGTTTTTAGGCTAAGCTCACGAGCTATTCGGCTCGAATATGATCAAAGTTCGGTCAAAGTTTGGCTCGAACTGAGCTCGAGCTCAAAATTGAGTTCGTTTCGTAAACGAGCCGAGCTCGAGCCTGAAGGTGTTCAGCTCGGCTCGATTGCAGCCCTACTTGTGGACCAACGACTATTAGTTTGTGATATCGACATCTTCTAATTTTCGGGCCATTTGGCCTCTGATATCAATATGTCTAATTGGTCGAAGATGACCCTTTCTTCGTCTGAAGTAATTTCTTTATGATCCTGTGTTTTGTGAACACATGACTGCCCTGAATTTGTTCTGGAGTACAGATTCTTGTTCAACGTGATTGTAACGTATGAAAATGTGAAAACACAGAAATTGTAAGTACGAGTGAAGTACATTTAAAATGTGAAATTATAACTACGAGTCGTAGTACATTTTAAAAATGTATGAGAAATTTAAAATTGCATGACAAATAAGTATAGCGATATGAGAGCTGAATCTTCACTCAAAAGCAGTTTGGAGATTTTTCTGTTAAAAAAATCAAAATTAGAAAAGTATTCCTATCTCTCATTTAATAATGATATACTTTGATGTTGAGTCATCACTGTGATATACATATACTAGTATAATATACGTGTAATGCACGTCTAAAAAAAAGTAAAATCGTCAAATTAAATAAATATATATTTGAAAAAAAATAGTTTATATTTGAATGTTTTGATTTGGGCTACACGTGCGGTGCACATTTATATTTATTGGATATAGTTTGGACGTATATTATACGTGTTTATATAATTACAAAGTTAGGGTTTGTTTGTTACAAACTCCAACTCTCCCATTAAAATAGTAGAAGATATATATATATATATATATATATAGAGAGAGAGAGAGAGAGAGAGAGAGAGAGAGAGAGGAGTGATTCAATGAGAAACACTCTTAAATGAGAAAATAAGAAACACTGATTTTGACCATTGGAGATGAGGAGATTGAAATGAGTGGCTCTCATTCATTTGGATTAATTAATTGAGAACCCGGTTTTTTTCTACACATCTATTAAAAAAACCAAAAAAAAAAAAAAAAAAAAACCAATTCAAACCAATTGAAAATTCTATGCGGGCCCCACCCCTTTCTCCTCGGTTCATCTCTTTTCTTCATCCTCTCACTCTCGCTTTCTAAATCGAATCGACCGGATTTGCAAATGGAGCTGGACGAGATCGAAGTCACTTGATCGAGTTGTTGAAATCTTCAAAAAGTTGTTGAAATTAGAAGATGATTCTTTAAGCTTATATTTGTTCTCAATTAGGGGCGAAGTTAGAATTATTTTTCCCGGAAGGTTAAGAAAAAATCTTATGGCCATATATATATATATATATATATATATATATATATAGGAAAAGGCTCCGTTGCACACTACCTTGGTGCTCACGGCGTGAACACTACTAGTTCGGCCGTTCAAATCGAAAATCCGAACCGTTCACATTGATCTACACATCTAAATTAGTCTAAATATGTAAAATCAAATCATTTGAAATTCATTTGCCCATCCATCACGCGACTATAAAAACAATGAATTTCAGCCATACAATTTTGTAACACTTCAATGAATGGGCAAATGAATTTCATATGATTTGATTTTACATATTTAGACTAATTTAGATGTGTAGATCAATGTGAACGGTTCGGATTTTCGATTTGAACGCCCGAACTAGTAATGTTCACGCCGTGAGCACCAATAGTAGTGTGCAACGGAGCCTTTCCCTATATATATATATATATATATATATATATATATATATATATATAAGGGAAAAAGGGGTATGAGCAACTTGCTCATTTAGTAAATGAGCAATTGATGATGTGACATACATGTGATTGGAAAAGTCTTAAAATGATTAGTTGTCCAATGTATCACATGCATGCCACATAATTAATTGCTCATTTATTAAATGAGCAAGTTGCTCATATCCCTTTTATCCATATATAAAGATTTTTTCATAAATTTTAGAGAGGCCAAACTATAGAACTTAATTTTTGAAGGAGCAAATCATAATATTTTTTGGATTTAAAAAAAAAATTAAATTTTTTTTTCCATAGTATCAAGGGAGTTTTGATTTTTTATTTTTATTTTTATTTTTATTTTTTTTTTTTTTGTGGGGGGGGGGGGGGGGGGGGGTGTTGGGGTTTGTTCTCACTCCACCTATTTGTTCTCAATAATATTTGATGGAATAATTGGATCAGATCCAATCTAAATCTTCGGAAAGTTGTTGAAATTGGCAGGAAATAAAAAGATGATTCTTCAAGCTTGTTGAAATTGGAATGAGTGCCAATATTTGTTCATGATCTTTCGCAAAGGAGGACAAAGACTGGCTTGCAGAAGTGTGCATCAGAAGTGACATTAACAGGGACTTTTTCAGCGCCTCTAGGTTCTAGTGGACGGCACTGTTACGGAGGCCGGGCGGCACAATGGCGGGCAGGCGTAGCGTAGCGGACGGGCGCGGGAATCTTCACAACAATATTGGATATGAGAAGATTGACGGGTGTTACGAGTATGGGAATTATTAGTTTGATTTGGTTTTTTTTGGTCTTTTTTAAATAGATGTGTAGATTAAAATCGGGTTCTCAATTAATTAATACAGATGAATGAGAGTCACTCATTTCAATCTCTTTATATCCAATGGTCAGAATCAATGTTTCTCATTTTCTCATTTAACAGTGTTTCTCATTGGATCACCTCTCTCTCTCTCTCTCTCTCTCTCTCTCTATATATATATATATATATCTTTCGTTGTCTACTCGGCCTTCGTATCGACGATCCGAACCGTTCACATTGACTTACATGTTTAAATTAGTCTAAATATGTAAAATTAAGTTATTTAAAATTCATTTGCTCATCCATCATGTCATTATAATAATAATAAATATTCAGTTATACAATTTTGTAATATTTTAATGCATGAGTTGTTTTTATATGAAAGCTTAAATTTTGTAATACTTCAATACAATAAAATCAAGGTTGTTGCAGTTGGCCGTTTCAAGTTGACAAGGCAAGCTGTTTCTACCCATCTTACTACATTTTATTTACTACCTTAGGTGGTAAACTACTATTGAAGATTCTTATTACCAATTTTATGATTTTTTTTTGCCGTACTGACCCACTTTTTGAAAATATTTGGCGCTCTGACCCACTTTCGAAAACAATTAGCGAACTGACCCAGTTTTGGACACGTCAGCAAAAGACGTTATTGGGAAAAACGGCATAGGTTATTTACAAGTTGTTTTTCCCAATAACGGCATCTATTTTTTTTTTAAAGTGTCATGCCGTTTTTTGGAGTAACGGCATAGGTTATTTTGATTTTCGACAGCTTGTATTCTCCATTTTGAGAAAAAATGGCAAGTGTGAAAACCTTATAACAGATGTCGTTCTTTCAAAAAACGGCATTCTCAATACTGATGTCGTTATTTTGAATAACGGCATCAGTTATTTAGTTTGTTTGCCTATAAACAGTGGCCCCCTCTTCTCACTTCCCCTTTCTCAATCGATCTGTTCTTTCTCTCTCACTCCCGAAACCCACAAACCCTAGATCCCTAAAACCAAAATCCCCAAGTATTGGAGTGCTCTCAAACTTCATAAATCCTACATCCTCACTCTCACTCTCATCTCATTCCTAATCCACGACGTATTTTGAAGCTATCCAAGATACGGTCTAATTTGAAGGTATTATTATAACCATATGTTTGATATGTATTTGTAGGTTATGCTTATGAGTAGTTAATGACTTGAATATGTTTAAATCTTTATGTTTAGGTTTGGAATATGATATCTCTATTTGGTTATATTTTGTGAGTGAAATAATTAAAGATTTGAAGATTAGATATTGTTATAGCGATGTTAAACCGATCATTATTTAGGCTCCCCGCAACTTTATATACTCACAACTAATATATAAGATATTTGAAGGCACTAATTGGAATAGAGGTGAATTGAGTGTCAAAATCAAAGTTCGTTATGCTGCCGGTAAAGGGAAGAGCAATATTTCATGGTGGTTCATGTAGACAATGATAATTCTCTGAGGTCCATGATTGGTATGATACTTGATCCAAATTGTAGTTGGAATGCATTGGAGTTATATATTGACCAAATGAGGCTTCCAAATACTAGGCAAGTTGTTATTGAAAGTCCAAGGCGCGCCCCGAGTTTGAAACCATCTGCCGAGTCACATGCAAGAATACCAAATACAGAAGAAGACATTAGCACAACTCCAACAGAATCTATTACCACCGAATATGAGCAGGTACATCCGTTGACCTTGACACAAAATATTGTCCGCACTAATATGGTATTGCAAGACCTTGACAACGCCGTTGTAAACAGCAATTTGGTAAAAGAGGAAGAAGATGAGAATCAGGGTCTTCAAGTTGATGAGGAGCAGGACGCCGATGAAGCTCCGGTTAATGATGTCAACGTCGATGTGCCGGTTAATAATGTGGTGTTGCCAAATCAGTCCATTAGTGCAACTATACATGAGTTTCAATCGAGTGAATGGATGTCTCGTGCAACCATACATGAACATGCACAGTCTTCCGTCGACTCTTCCAACACAGATCAACTCTACATAGGTCAAAGATTTCCAACTAAAGATTCTATACAACATCAAGTGAAGATATACTCCATGAAGAACCATCGAGAATTCGTGACGGTAAAATCGACCTCCGGTTTACACTATGTCAAATATAAATACGCACCCATCAACCATTCAGCATAGGATATTGCAGAAAATCTGGCACTTCTAAATGTAGTGGGTTGTCCTTGGCGATTGCGTGCAATTATTCCAAAAGGCCGTACTTATTTTGCGGTAAAGAAGCTTGAAGGTCGCACACATGTGTGAATCCTACATTGAATTAAGATCACAAGAAAATTGATTCTACATTTATAACGACGGTCATATTGAATGTTGTGAAAGCACAACTAGGAATAACACCAAGAGCCATAATTGAGATAATTAAGCTTCAGTTCAATTACACAATTTCACACTAGAAAGCTTAGAAGGCAAAACATAAAGTAATTGAGCGATTATACGGTTCCTTCGAAAAAGCATACACTAAATTGCCCTATCTTCTCAATGCAATTCAAGCATCAAATCTGGGGACGACCGTACATTGGATCAAGATTGTGACCGGTCCGACCGAAGAAAGTTTTAAGGGTATTTTTTTGGCATTCGGGCCTTCCATCGAGGGTTTTAAGACATGCAGACCAGTTATAAGTGTAGACGGATCTCATTTGTACGAAAAATACAAAGGTTATTTGTTGATTGCTGTTCCACCGGATGCAAACGGTAGGTTATTTCCATTTGTGTTTGCAATAGTTGATGGTGAGAGTATAGAAACGTGGACATGGTTCATGAACTGTATTCAGTGCTTTGTCACAGATCGTACAGGTCTATGTGTCATTTCTGATCGTCATGTAGACATTTTATCATCAATGAAAAATGAGTTCGGAACATGGAAGAAACCACTTGCTTATCATCGTTTTGTATGCGGCATTTTGCTAGTAATTTCCATAAAAAATTTGGTTACAAGTTTATGATGAACAAGCTGAAGGTGATCGCATTTCAAAATCAGTTGAAGAACTTTGAGGAAACGATGGTACAACTTAAGCGACTAATATTAATGGGGCTAATTGGTTGAAGGAGAAACCGATTGAGAAGTTGGCACTTTCTGCCGATGGAAATCGCAGATATGGTATAATGACAACAAATCTATCGGAAGTTTTCAATTCAGTTCTAAAAGGTGTCCGTAGCTTCCCCATCACCGCAATTGTTGAAATGATTTTTTTTTCCGTCTCAACATGTACTTCAATGACCGTCGTGAAACGACGCAAAGTCTTATCAATGAAGGATAATTATGGGCGCCACGTGTTCAGGAGATTATTGATTTATGCCGTGAGAAATCCAATTTGCATGATGCAATAATGTTTAATAACCAGCCTGGTATTTTTGGGGTTAAAACGGGTATTATAATGGATAATGGACATCAAAAGGGTGGACATTGGCACACAGTTGACCTCGGAGGACGTACTTGTACTTGTGAAAAATTCCAACTCTATCACATTTCATGTTCTCATGTATTGGCCGCTTGTGCCTCCCGTGCAATTGATTATCAACCTTACATTGATGTCTTTTATTCTACAAGTTCATTAGCACTAACGTGGGTACCAACTTTTAATCCTATTCCAGTTAAATCTTATTGGCCGACAGAAAGTGGATCGATACTCATAGCCGATGCGAGTCTACGTCTGTTGAAAGGTCGACCTAGGAGTACTCGTATTCGCAACGATGTGGATGCTCGAGAGAGTGGGAGCACCGTCAAAATTTGTTCAAAATGCGGATTAAATGGACACAATAGGCGTAGATATAAGAATGTACCCAATGTGGGCACATCTCAATCTACCGATATTTGAAGTTGTATCCCAATGTGGACTTTATGTTGTAAGATATTTGAAGTTGTTTCCCAAATTTTCAACATGTGTAAAATCTGTTCGTAAGTTATTACGAATTAGAGATGTTGAATTTTATGAACATTTGGTGTAATATATGCTAATGTAATTAGTTGATTCTGAGATATATGTTTGTGGTGGGCATTTTTTGTGGAATGACTGTGCATGTTTTGAATTTTTGTACGTTTGATGAATAGCCATGCATGTTTTGGGTACAAACGATAAGTAAGGGATAAAGTTTTTCAGAACATGCACAAAACATGCACAATTGTTTACTTCAACTGGTGTCGTTTTTCAGAATAACTACATCTTTATGAGATGCTGTTATCCAGAGAAACCACTGTGAAATTAGATGGTTTGGCAGAGTTTCATTTCCCTCGAAATAAAAGACTCAACTGGTTACATTTTTCAGAATAACGATATCTTTAAAAGATGTCGTTATTCCAAATAATGGCATCCTTAAGAGATGCCGTTATTCAGAGAAACGAATGTGAAGTTAGATGGTTTGGCAGAGATTCATTTTCCTCAAACCAAAAGACTCGACTGGTGCCATTTTTCAGAATAACGACATCCTTAAGAGATGTCGTTATTCAGAGAAACGACTGTGAAGTTAGATAGTATTGGCAGTGCATCATTTCTCTCGAAATAAAAGACTCAACTGATGTCGTTTTTCATAATAACGGCATCATTTCCATTGGCGTTGTTGTTCTGAAAAACAGTATCAAGTTAGATTATAATACAGACCAAGTTGTACATGTTTTGTACCGATGCCGTCATTGCAAATAACTTTACAGGTAACAGATGGCGTTATTTGCAATAACGGCATCTGTTACTTATAAATTACAACTAAAACATGCACATGCATGAGACAAAACTTGATTTTCATTGTTTTCAGACTTCAATTTTACAATGAACAACATATGCAATTACGAACCCCAGATAATATATATATAGAATTAATACATTACCCAAATTGCATCATTTGTTTCGAGTTTGCTTCAAATGATAAAAGCACAAAAAATTACAAAATATCAAGTACTTCATAACATAACAAAATATAATAAAACTATACATTCAAAATGTATCTGATGTGATTGGGTCATTCAAAGCTTAGAAAATTACAAATTTAAACATTCAACACTAACTAGGCATATAGTGTTGCGGCTCCCTCCTTTTCCGAGCTGGGACTTTCCTCCTAAGATCCGCAAATTCTTGTGTCGCAGGTACACTTGGCCTGCTTCATGCCCCGCTTGTACTTCTTCAATCTCTCGTGATGCTAATTGAGTTTCCGAAGGAGGAAAACTGATACTCTTCCGTCGTGGTAATTGTGAAGGAGAAGCTCCCGAACATGTAGATGACCTAGGTGGAGATTGAGCTCGTCTTTGTGGTGGTACGGGAGGTTCAACTTTTCTTGTTTGTGGTGGTAGAGGTTGAGCTCGGCTAACACTTACTCAGGGCGGTTGAGTGGGAAGTTCCGATGATGGTAAAAGAGCAGCTAAGTGCGGACCATCACCAACCTCTTCAAGTGAGGTACGACATAGACAGGGGATTTCTCTTGCTAACTCCTTGCATGCCTTTGAAGCGTTGCTCTTCAACACACGAGCACATTTTCTTGCAATATCCATGTGTTGTCAATCTACAATACCAACAAAATAAATTAGTAGTAAATCAAACTTTTTTAAACAAATAAAAGCAAAATGTGTACAAAAAATATAAATTCATATTTGTTAACAATAACAAAATTTTACCATTAGTCGGTACGAGGACGCTTTGGGTTTGATTAATTGGTTGCGACGTGGAATGTGCCGGTGGTGGTTCTATTGGTGCCTAGGAATCGACATTTGGATACCCGCAGGGATATCCGATCTTGGAGTAATATACAACTGTGTAATACGTCGGTACCACGCCATGTAAGCTGTTTGCAACGACCCGTCGTAGGGTACAATCCCTTCTACCACCAAATCGTATTTCCTCTCATTCCAGTATGCTACATGAAAGCGGTGGTGATCAGCTCAATCCATACTTGGCAATCGACCGTGACCAGTAATATTGTGAAGTCTTCGGTCATACATTGTATTTTTTGGGATGGACTGTTGTGCATCGAATTGTCGGAAGACTCAGTCGGCGTAATAGAACTCCACGACAGAGAAATTTATAAGTGGAGCTTGTGTCAACCAAAGTTGATTATTGGCGGTGCATAGTAGGGGTAGACGTTGTAGCAGCCTTTCGGCTATGTACGGTGTCTAATTGACGTACTCTTCCATAAACTGATCGAGTTCATCCCTATAATACGTCAACACACCACGTGGGTTATCTCTCCACGTGAGTTTACCCATCCAATACATACCTAAAGGAGCCCTAAACACTGAATTCTCATGACGCACACTCCAATTATCTGACAAACAGTTACTCGGGATCGGCCGAGGTGTACTCGTTCCCAACACCATATTTGCAATAACTCCATCAGCCCCATCATTTGTATCAATCCTATTGAACAATTGCACAGGGCACGATAAAGAGAGGCTAAAGCCGCACTTTCCCAACTATATCGCCCGGCTCTATGTATGTCCGCAATCAAAGGAAGGTACATTAAATAGACTACATCACCATAAGAATTAGAAAAGAGAATACCTCCAATGATCGACAAAAGATAAGCCTGCGTGTAACATTGAATTTCGAATTCGGTCGGTTCATCTCCCAAACTATTGTTGAATTCTGTAAAGAGCCATGAACGTCGAATTGATTCCCGGACGAATACACCTCTATCATCATCTTCAACCACCTTCCCAAGATAATCTCTAACCAACATCACTTTATTGAAAATCAGGTTTCCGGTGACCGCCACCCCATCGATTGGAAGACCCGATATGATAGCTATATCTTATAGCGTTATCGTCATCTCACTGACGGGTAGGTAGAATGCGTGTGTCTCTGGCCTCCATCGCTCCACAAGAGCGGTAAGTAATGAATGGTCGCATTTCACTTTGGTCAACATGGACATTCCATAGAACCCGCTATTTACCAAATTGTTTTGTATTCGAGGGTGCGTCAGCAATATGGTGTGCATTTGAAAACTCATTTTCTCGACATCTCCAGTCCACACGGCCTGAGACCTATGATCTTCTTGCAAATAGAGTACGGACGGGTCTAAAGGACCCAGATTTTCTTGTTGTGCATGTAAAGAAGATGAAGCCCACATCATAGGAAGAAGATGGTTGTGTAGGATCTATTTATCTGTGAACATAAAAAATAATGTGTCAAGAACAATATTAATAAATGATGATGTGTGGAGATAATCAAATTTGTAAGTCATGTTTCTTCAACAGAATTAATAATCGATATTTGAAGATAATAACAACTTCTCAATACTCGTATCCAATTACTACTCATAACAATCACCACCACCAAATCTCCACACACTACATATCTATGTATATAAACAAATCTCATATCAATATCCATTCATACATACCGAACTATGAATATAATGATTAGAAATATAGCAATTCTAATGTATGACCATTTATCCATCAATGTCTAATATACAACATTGTCATTTATAGATTATATCATCGATGACAATCCTTAGATTGCAATGTAGCTCATCTACATCTCACATAGATGAATCTCATTTCATATATCTAATACTTAGATGAATCTAATTTATATCTATTATACTATACTATCAATATAGTTCTCATTCATCAAAATAAACAATTCACACATCATCAACAACAATCCTTAAGTACATTTAACATATCTACTACTTAGATGAATCTCATCTACATCCCTCGTACTATGCTACCAATATATGTAACTCTCATTTATCAAAATAAACATTTTCAAATAAATTTTGGGATTTAGAGTACTTACCACAATTTCGGATTTTGGAAGAGTTGTAAAGGAAATGAGGGAATCACAATTAGGGTTTATGTATGGGAATTTAATTGTTTAGTTTGGGAAGTTTGAGAGCACTCCAATACTTGGAAATTTTTATTTTAGAGATCTAGGATTTGTGGGTTTCGGGAGTGAGAGAGAGAGAGAGAGAGAGAAAGGGAGCAGATCGATTAAGAAAGGGAAAGTGAGAAGAGGAAGCCACTGTTTATGAGCAAACAAACTAAATAACAGATGCCGTTATTCAAAATAACGACATCAGTATTGAGAATGCCTTTTTTGAAAGAACATCTGCTATAAGGTTTTCACACTTGCCATTTTTTCTCAAAATGAAAAAATATAAGCTGTCGAAAATCAAAATAACCTATGTCATTACTCCAAACAATAACGATTTTTGCTGATGTGTTCAAAACTAAATCAATTCGCTAATTTTTTTCGAAAGTGGATGAAAGTTCCAAATATTTTCAAAAAGTGGGTTAGTACGGCTAAAAAATTCCAATTTTATACCTATTTTATAATAATTTCTGCTATCTGGCTGGAGTCTTTTGACTCTATCCGCTTACATCAAAAAAAAATAATAATTTCTGCTAGAATAGAAAATACAGTAGAAAATCATAGAAAATCTCCAGGGCCAACTGTCAAGTGGGTCCCACGTAGCAGGTAATAAGTTCCCCTCTTCTTCGTCCAAAAGCATAAATGCGCGGGATGGCCGGTCCGTCTTCTCTCTCTCTCTTTCTCCCACCACTAAGCAACTGTCTGCTTCTCCATTATCAAACACACGTCACCACGCTGACTTCTACTCGACGTGTCGCTTTCCCAATCGATCCCCTCAAAAACCCGAAACTACCACCCGAATCGCTTACGTCATCCATAAAAAAACGCGGAAATCCCCCTATTTTAAAACCATACCCAAACCCAAACTCTTTAACTCCCCAAATATCTCAATCTCTCTTCTTCAACCTCCGTTGTAAAAAATAAATAAATTCTAAATTATAAAAACACGAAACCCTAACAATGGCGAGCACCACCGACTTCGCGTCCGTACGCCGACGCATCTCCCCAATAACCGGCGCCTTCTTCGCCCCGTCCGACGTCACCAACCTCGCTCTCATCCAAACCCTCGCCTCCATCACCCGCGATCTCGTCACCTCCTACTCGAATCCCGTCACCTTCTTCTCCTCTTTCCAACGAAGGAACGCTCGAGCACTGATCTCAAAGCTCAAGATCCTCTCCTCCCTCTTCGAATTCCTCCTGATCGATTCCTCAGATTCTTCCGTCGTCGTTTTCCCGCCATCCGTAACTGTCTGCTTTAAAGAGCTATACATCTTGATCTTCCGATCGCGGATGCTTTTAGATTACTGCACTCAGTCGAGTAAGGTTTGGATTTTGCTGCAAAACCCCCAAATTTCGGGGAATTTTCACGGTTTAATTCAAGAAATCGGCACGATTCTTGACGTACTGCCGTTAAAAAAACTTAATCTTCCTTGTGATCTTGAAGAGCAAGTCAAACTTGTTCATAGACAAGCGAGGAGGTCAAAGTTGTATATTGATCGCTACGGCGAGTTGCTTCGGATTAAGATCTTTTCGTTTCTCGATGAGTTCGATAAAGGGAGTGTGCCAGATTTCGAAGAGCTGAAAACTGCGTTTGTTGATCAGTTGGGGATCGAGAGTGCTCTGGGTTGCTCATTCGAGGTTGATTTTATCGAAGAACAGATATTTAGTAGCGAAGATGATGATGGCATTGATGCTTCGTTACTTGGGGGAGTTGTTGCGTTGATTCGGTATTGTAGGTTCTTGCTGTTTGAGTTTGTGATCGAGACCGATGGATCGGAAAGTGGGAATAACAGTAAGAGAACTGAAACATGTGTTTCTAATTGTTCTGTTACGATACCCAAGGATTTTTGCTGCCCGATTTCGCTGGATTTGATGAAGGATCCGGTGATAGTTTCGACGGGTCAGACTTATGACCGAGGTTCGATTACTCAGTGGATGGAAGAAGGGCATAATACTTGTCCTAATTCGGGTCAAATTCTAGTGCATACGAGATTGGTACCAAACAAAGCTCTTAGAAGCTTGATATCGCAGTGGTGTTTTGTACAAGGAATCTACTATGAGGCATTGGAAGGATCTGATACTTTGACCGAGAACATTGCAGCTGCTTCTTCTAACAGTGCAGCGATCCAAGCGAATAGGGCAACTGCAAAAATTTTGGTGGAAAAGCTTGCTAATGGGTCTGAGGAGGAAGAGATTACTGTTGCTGCGAAAGAATTGAGATTGCTTGCAAAGACAGGGAAGGAGAATCGATCTTGCATTGCGGAGGCAGGGGCAATTCCTCTCCTTGGAAAGCTTCTCTGTTCTTCAAACCCTATTGCACAAGAGAATTCGGTGACCGCTATATTAAACCTATCCATTCATGAAGAAAACAAGATGAGGGTCATGGAGGAAGAAGGCTGTCTGAGTCTGATCATTGAAGTGTTACAACATGGGTACACCACGGAAGCAAGGGAGAACGCAGCCGCTACTCTGTTCAGCCTTTCGGCAGTTCACGAGTACAAGAAGAGGATCACAGACGAGCCAGGTGCAGTCGAAGCGCTGGCGAAACTGCTAAGAAATGGGAGCCAAAGAGGGAAGAAGGATGCAGTGACTGCACTCTTCAATCTCTCAACCCATCCAGAATGCTGTCTTTCTATGATGGAATCAGGAGCAGTCTTCTCGTTACTCCAAGCGCTAGTCGTGGATGGAATAGCGGAGGAAGCAGCAGCGGCTATTGCATTGCTATTAAGGCACCAGATAGTAGCTGAAGTGATGGGTGGAGATGACTCCGCTATAAGGAGTCTGCTCGACCTAATGAAAAGAGGTAGCCCAAAAGCAAAAGAGAATGCAGTTTCTGCATTGCTTCAACTGTGCAAAAATGGAGGGTTGGGATTGACACAGAGGGTTGCTAGGACTCCGACTATTGGTGGTTTGATTCAGAGCTTGCTGTTTACAGGGACGAAGAGAGCAAGGAGGAAGGCGGCTTCGCTGGCAAGAATGTGTCAGAGGAGTGAAACTGTTGTGATGGAGTATGCGATAACAAGGAGTAGTAGTAGTTCGGTGAGGAGGAGCTCGAGTTTAGTAGGAGAGGATGTTTCTGTATCAGTTGCAGTTTCTGTGTTGTAGATTTCATTTTATTTTGTTTTATTTTTTGACAAGGCCCATAAGTCCCGTACTAGTTTTTTTCATAAAGAGAAATTAATACTGCAAGTGGGATTGGAACGTCTACCATGTTGCTGCTCACTAGCAAAGAAGCAGACCCTAGTAGACACTTGGATGTAGATTGTGTTTGTATACTTAGTAGTGGAGGTATTCTCGAAAAGTGACATTCTTTTATTCTTTGATTTGATTTGGATGGTGATAGTATGGTGTGTACATATTATAGCTCAAATATGGTTTAAAGAGAAATTGATTGCACGCAAAACTTACATGCATCGTTTATCTTGATCTCATAATTACATGTAAAGAGATGTGAAAGTTTGTACGTATGTTTGAAAATCGAGTATGGAGACTTTATAATCTTGTGTGGTGAATGCTAACAATGAAGAAATAACTGAAGCCTGAAGAGTACACAGTAATAGGAACCGGAATTCAATGAAAGTGACACCAGCATTGGCATATATGCCCCCGACAGTGCTATTCTTATCGGCTTTGTCATATTGTTCCAGCTGTTTTCTTGAAACTGAATATTTATTCCAATCTTGATTAAGATGAGTTGACGACTCGTTTTTTTTTTGTCAGTTACCTGACACATTTTGGTTTATCAGATTTACTATTGTAATCACACGATTCACATTTCATTATTTATGTGAAGTCGCATTTCGGAAGATGAGACCAGTAAAGACGCGCATTCAATATACTAGTAATTTGCACGTGCGATGCACGTCTTAATAAATATAGTTGTTTAAAATAAAAATTTAGACATAATCTGGATTTTAACTTAGAACCTCCTTTATAATAATTATGCATGTTTATTGCACGGGTTGGTAGATCTTCTCCCATTATAATATTAGAGATAGGAGTACGGTATTTCTTAGTTTTTAAAAATAGTGGGGATATATGCTAATTTTCACATTTTAAATAGGGGTATTTGCTAAAATATCCCTTTTTTAGGGACTGCACGTGCATCACACGGGTATGTTTGGTGAATTTAGTTTGCCGTATATTACACGTGTTTACTCAGTTACAAAATTAGAGTTTGTTTGTTTACAATCGCAACTCTCCATTAAAATAGTAGAGATATATATGCAAATGAGTAAATCGAGTCCTTAAGTGGTGTTTCTAATACGGTGAGATTAAGCTGATAAAACAGTCTGTTTAGAAAATGTGAATCTGCAGAAACTATAGGTTCCAATCACAATGGTTCTACTGAATTTTCAAGTTAATCTCGTAGGGTTTTCTGAAAACAGTCTCAGTATATACTAATACTAGAGGAGGGGTAGACATTTTTGCTTAATACTATATAATTATAATGCTTAGTGGGTTTGGATCTCAAAGTGGAGTCGACTAAGTCCTACCGGATCCGTTAACTAGGTACGTACAAGAGAAGTAATAGTCATGTGAATAAGATCCATGAAAACAAAAACAAAAAATGCTACCAGAATATGAATGTAAGAGATAATGAAAGCAACATCGACATTATTGAGATTTGAGAACATACAGTCTTTATTCTTTGATACTTGAGCAACAGAACAGAAATAAACACCACATAATCTTCATAACAAACAATAAAAGAGAAGGCGAACTGTTAATCAGACAAATTGACCCAGTTAAAAGCCTCCTCCATTGCCCTCACAAGAGAAATTAAATCGGAAGCCAACTCGTCTTGGCTTGCTGTGTTCCTACTGTTGTAACTGTTAGGCTGCGACGACAGCGCTCTCTCTTTCCTTTTGTAGAGAACAAACCTGCAGACGGGGCACTGCCCATGTCCCTTCAGCCACGGTACAATGCAGTCATTGTGGAACATGTGGTTGCATGGCGTTACTTGAACTCGCTCATTGGGCACAAAAGCCTCAAGGCAAATTGTGCAATCTTTGCCTTCTTTCTTATCTTCTCCGTCGTCATCTGCTCCTCCGCTGATTGAAATATTGTGGCTGATACTGCTTTTACCAAAAAGGCCTCTCTTCCAAGCCTTCTTTCGAGGGTATGCCGGATTGTATACTTGGGGTTTGAGCTTCTTCATCACGCTTTTGAACTCAGCATCTGTCAAGCCAGGTTCCTCTGGCTGTTGGGATGACATGAGATGCCAGTCTTCTCTGATCCTTGGCGAGGAGTCCCTGATGAATTGCCGGAGTCTGGGGTTTACTCTCGGCTGAGTGTGGGGTTCGAGGATTAGAATTCGCATCGGGGAATAAGGTTGAGAAGGGAAGCTGTTGACAGATGAAATTAGCAAAATCAAAATTTTCGGATATTGATAAATTAATATATTTGGAGGAGGAAATTTTTTATATCAAATACACACTAAGTGATTTAACATAAACTTAATGTTTTGTGAGGGTTATATCAGAATATCAAACTTCTTTTGAGGTTATATCAAAATGGAGAACAATTTCAAGTATGATATATAAAAACCTAACAGAAAATTAACGAAGAAATAAATATATAACAAGAAATCTTCATGTATACAAAAAAAAATTAGTTTGTTAAATGGATATAGATGATTGTAAGCCACTTAGCTCACCTAAATTATGCAAGAAACTTTTCTTTTACTGAAAAGATTCATAAGCTGCATGTATAGAACGTACATATTATGATTCAGCAGTTAAACTGTTTGTCTCGTTAATCTATTTCTGTGCAATAAGGTAATAAACAGAAACTATCAAAACTTCCAAGTTACCTGGTTAAGCCGAAAGGTCCAGTCCTTACTCTCTCCTCGAATGATCTCCACGGTGCATACATGCTTCCACCGTTTTCCTGAAGATATCGCAGCATAAATACTTCATAAGAGCAAAGCTACTGAAAATTTCTACAATTATAGTTCCGAAAATGCTTTAATATGCAAGAAGTCGAAAACTAAGCTTACCGATCCATAGTAAAGGGGCCAAGGGACGACAAAGCGCACATCTTCAGGACGGTCATCATCATTAGAAGAGGAACGATGATCATTTCCAGCCAATCTATTCTGTGAGGTAGTTACAGCGATTTCACGAGAACTCATTCTTCAGCTCTGTTTCAGTACAACCACTGCAATGAAAGCTTATAGCTATCTTCTTTACTCCTTTCTTCGTGTTCCTGTTCTTTTTTCGTAAAGATGAATCTGCTTTATGAAAGGAGTATTCTTCTCCATTGAGTGGATGCTATGGAAAGTGCCGGATGAAAGTGAAATAGATTCCCGGAGAGAAATTCACAGTATAATCAAAATAACGTTAGTGACAGCATTCGGTTATAACAGAACAAATAGTGATAGCATTCGGTTAAATTGGTCAAAATTAACCACTGTCAAGAATATTTTGCAGCTGACAAAACAACTTGACAATTCATGTCAAGTGTTACTGCTTTTTCCTGTGCGGGAGTAACCAGATGATGTGGATTCTTTTGTGGAACAGTCGAGAATCTGACTTTTTGACTTTCGTTGACGTTGACTATCGCGATCGCTTCCTCCTGACCTGCAAAATGCCTGAAAACACCGGGGTTGATCCCGGCGACAGGCCTCCGACGCTCTAGTCAGTATTCAGGAAGAATAAGATAGAGCTTTTTGTGGAAAAATAATTGATTACCTTTTAATGGTGGGGGGAGAGAGGTGTTTATAGTCGCCTTAGGAACCAGTTTTGAGATAATGATTTATCTTTACTTCCCGGTGTTTATGGATAAGAAATAAAGATTAACTCGTTTCATGATAAGAGAGGTGGTTAAAACCGCCTCTTAAAGATAATCCTGAATTTGAATTACTTTTTAGAATATCCTGGGTTTGTTCGTAATGGGTTGTAGCCCTAACCCAGTAAGGCAGATCTGCTTTTTGGGTTATTGGGCTTGGAAAAGA
This sequence comes from Hemerocallis citrina, assembly GCA_017893485.1. NCBI lineage: Eukaryota > Viridiplantae > Streptophyta > Magnoliopsida > Asparagales > Asphodelaceae > Hemerocallis > Hemerocallis citrina. The sequence continues at coordinate 158,891,882 of CM030366.1, read as the reverse complement.
TTCAGTTCCCATTCTCAGACACGTTTATAGGTGAAATTACTGTTTTACCCCTGAGAGCTTTAAGATTCGTGCTCGATTTGAACGGTCCCGATTTAGTTCTATTTTTACCTATATCACAAGCTCCCCACTCCTGAAAACCGAGTTTCACAGCCTTTGAGGAGTAGTTCACCCGTTTCTAATGGTTTACAGAACTTATCGGAATTCTCGAGGAAATTTGAATCTTGCTCGAGGTGTAACGGTGTTATTCTGAGCTAGTAAAACACCCAAAATCATTTTCAGAATTTTCAGAATTTTTTCCAATTTTTAATCTTTTTTTTTTGAATTTCTATGAACCTTGAATGGACTCCTTTCTCTTTCGGGGTTGTTTCAGGAGAACTCGAACGGCGGGCCAAACTCCGCATACTTGCTCAGGGGCAAGTGGCTAAAGCGGCCTTATGAACCGTGAGTGGACTCCAAACAAGGTGACAACAAATTTTGGGAGCACTCGAATGGCGAGTCGAACTCGGCACACTTGATCGGGAGCATGTAGCTAGAGCGGCTCTATGAACCATGAGTGGACTCCGTACTCATCCAGGATTATTTCAAGAGCACTCGAACGGCGGGCCGAACTCCGCATACTTTCTCGGGGGCAAGTGGCTAAAGCGACCCTATGAACCGTGAATGGATTCCGAACAATGATGACAACGAGTTTTGGGAGTATTCGAATGGCGAGCTACTTCTTCGCCTACTTGATCAGAAACAGTGTGGCTAGAGCGGCTCTATGAACCATGAGTGAACTCCGTACTCATCCGGAGTTGTTTCAGGAGTACTCAAATGGTGGGACAAACTCCGCGTACTTACTCGGGTGCAAGTGGCTAAAGCGGCCCTATGAACCGTGAATGGACTCTGAACAGTGATGACGACGAGTTTTGGGAGCATTCGAATGTCGAGCTGCTTCTTCGCCTACTTGCTCGGAAGCAGTGTGGCTAGAGCAGCTCTCTAAACCATGAATGGACTCCTCACTTATCTGGTTTGTTTCAGAGCACTCGAACGGCGAACCTAATCGTGCCCTCTTGCTCGGAAGCAAGTAGCTAGGATGGTCCTTCAAACCGTGAATGGACTCTGAACATTAATGACGACGAGTTTTTGGAGCATTCGAATGGTGAGTTGCTTCTTCGCCTACTTGCTCGGAAGTAGTGTGACTAGAGCAGCTCTATGAGCCATGAATGGACTCCTCACTCGTTGGAGCTGCGACACTCGAGATACACCCTACGCACTTGCTCGGGAGCTAGCATGCCCTTGCGATCCTTGAACCCTGGATGGACTCCGCATTCGTCCGTTAAAGTGTTGTAGTGAGAGAGAATGTCGTACACATGGTGTTGAATCTGTTAATCACTCATAATTTTTTTTGCAAAAAAGAAATAAAGGACATTTTATTGAATAAACTAGATGGCCGCTTGAATGCGAGCCTTTATTACAGGTTTGAAGCTAACTACTTGGGAAGGGCGTTAAGCGCCCTCGTTGTACTTCGTCGGGTGCTCGGTGTTGTTCCTTTAGGCAAACTTGTTGAGCTACCCCCGTCGGAGCAGAGCTTCTAGCTTGTCTTTGAGGGCTCAACAGTCATCAGTGAGATGCCCGTGATCTTTGTGAAACTCGCACCACTTGTTCCTATGTCTTCTTCCACTTGGGGTGTTCATCTTTTGGGGGGGGGGGGGTGTCGAAGGAGTCCCTCCTTGTCCACTTCCATGAGGATTGTAGAGATGCGGGCGTTAAGTGGAGTATACTTCTCGAATTGAGGCATTGGGGGTGGACGACGCTGGCCTGTGACATCCTTCTGGGACTTACTGGGTTCGTCTTCGTTGGTGCTCTTCCGTTTGTTCCCGGATGAGGTCACCTTTCGTTCTTGAGGTCGAATAGCATCCTCCACCTGGATGTACTTCACGACTCTTTGAAGGAGGTCAAAGAAGTCCCGGGGAGGTCTTTTGACAATAGAGACTCTGAGGTAATCATGATTTAAATTGTGCCTGAAGGCAGCCATGGCTATGGCTAAGTTTAGTAAGGGGATAGACCGAGACTTGGCTGTGAAGTGCCGGACATAACTCTTGAGGGACTCCCCGTCTCTTTGCTTCAAGTCAAGTAGGGAGGCGCTTGATTTCTCTGTCTTGCAGCTGGTGACGAAGTGAGTGAGGAAGAGCTCCTCAAGTTAATCGAATGAGAAGATGGACCCTGGAGAGAGTCGAGAGAACCACTCCCGTGCGGATCCCTTCAGTGTTGCTGGGAAAGCCTTATAGAGGAGGGAGTCGGATGCTTGGTGGATCATCATGAGGGTTTTAAAACTCTCAATGTGGTCTACCGGATTGATTTCCCCGTTGTATGATTTGAAGGTTGGGACCTTGAAGTTAATAGGGACAGGATCCTCAATAATCTTCTTGGAGAAGGGGGGTCTAACGGAACTGTATCTTCTTTCATGTTTTTTTCCCTCTTGCTTCAGCAATGTTAGACAATCTTCCATCTTTTGGAGGCGTCGGAGGATGGCATCCTCCTGCTGATCAGATCTGGTGGATTTGTGGGACTCTTCGCGTCGCGATGGAGAAGAATGGTGAGGACTAGGTTGCCGGGTCTGAGGTGGAACTATGTTGAGGGCTTGGACGATTTCATTCTTGAGCTCTCGAAGCCCTACCCTGGTAGTCGGCATCTCTTCATCGATTCCCACCCTGGGGGCTGTCCTGCTAATTGAAGTCGGGTGCCTCCTCTCCCGGGGAGGCGTTCTTCTGTGATCTCTTGGAGAGCGGCAACCCCTTCGCCCCTTGGGGGAGAGAGATCTTCTTTGCCTTCGTGGAGAGGGACTTCTCCTGCGACCCCTGAGAGAGGGACTTCTCCTGGATCTAGACCTCCTAGGAGAAGGGCTTCTCCTGTTCCCCCTTTGTCCGGGATGGGTAGCTTCCTCCCGAGACCTTCTGTCATTGAGATGGGTCCGAAGGTCAGACTTCTGCTGGAGATTGACGATGATTTGACGAAGGTCGGGTTGTAACTGAAGGGGAGCTGAAGGAGTAGAGGTGTACACTGATCCCCTGTTTTCGACGAATGGCCTTGTAGATGGTTCGGGGCGACTGCGGCGAGAGCCCCCCGGAGCAGCCGTGCCAGGTGAAGGTGGAGCTAGTTGAAGGAGGGGTTCTGGTTGTGGTGGTTGAATGGCTAGAGGGGGTTCCTCTAGAGGATGTGAAGGTTGAGGGTTGGCTCGTCGGCCTGAGGCTGCCGCCTTCCCTATACCTTTAGGAGGCATGTTAGAGTTTTGAGTTTTCTAGTGAAGTTTCAGTCGGATTTCTTTCTGTTCCCACAAACGACGACAATCTGTTACTGCATTTTTCTGTGCGGGAGTAACCAGATGATGTGGATTCTTTTATGGAACAGTCGAGAACCTGACTTTTTGACTTTCGTTGACGTTGACTATCACGATCGCTTCCTCCTGACCTGTAAAATGCCTGAAACACCGGGATTGATCCCGGCAACAGGCCCTCCGACGCTCTAGTCAGTATTCAGGAAGAATAAGATAGAGCTTTTTGTGAAAAAATAATTGATTACCTTTTAATAGTGGGGGAAGAGGGGTATTTATAGTCGTCTTAGGATCAGTTTCGAGATAAGAATTTATCTCTATTTCCCGGTATTTATGGATAAGAAAGAGAGTTCAACTCGTTTCATGATAAGAGAGGTGGTTAAAACCGCCTCTTAAAGATAATCATGAATTTGAATTACTCTTTAGAATATCCTGGGTTTTTTCGTAATGAGCTTTCGCCCTGTCGTCCTGACCCAGTAAGACAAATTCGTTTTTTTGGGTTATTGGGCTTGGAAAAGACCCAGTTCCCATTCTCGGACCAGTTTATAGGTGAAATTACCGTTTTAGTCCTGAGAGCTTTAAGATTCGTGCCCGATTTGAACGGTCCCGATTTAGTTTTATTTTTACCCATATCATCAAGAAACAATACAAATATTAATTGCAGAATTACACTACATCAGAAATTCCATAATACTGTTGAAAACATACAATTTTTGCACAGACAGACATTAAAATATCATGAATGGAAAAGCATTCAAGAATTTTACATGCAGAAAATGGTTAGAACAAAGTGCCAATTAGCAGCTAAAATAATTAACTTGCCAGTAATACAATTTCTGTGAGTGATTGACAAAATAATATCATGGAAAAAGTTCTTTCCACGAAAGAATTAGAAGAAGAATATGAGAATAGAAGTGCCTAGTCCCTATTTGGAGCAGAACAAGCTTGGAACAGTCCCTACGATGTGAAGCAATTTATGAAACATGTCATCAAATTCCGTTCTTTCGTCCAAAAGCATGAGCCTCCAGGTGCTGAGAAATGAGCTCAAGTTTACTTGCTCAAAGTTGACGACAAGTAGAAGTTCCAAAAAATGGAGCCAGTAGACATGAATGCCACGCGTGCAGATATAGGTACCACCCTGGATTCATGATCATGACAGTGTCAAAACATTTTCATATCATTGGGTTCATGTAATAGGTCATTAATAACAAAATATGAGTACTTTAACTTTTATCATATATATTAATTTCTCTGGGAAAATCCAGACGGTTATACTTGTGCAATATACTAACTAATTTCAAATTACAAGAGAGCTAACTTAGGTAAAAGTATAAAATAATGGGTTTGATATTCTTATGTTACCTGTGCATCACCTTCCACATCCAAGTATCAGGTTCTTCAACTTCTTTAGCAGGTATCTAATATATGGTCGAACGTTTTAATGACATATCTTACAAGCATCAGATTCTAGATCTCTCTGTCAAGCACCTATTGATAGCAGTTCAAAATATATCTTTTGTTTAGAATAGTGGTCCTAGTCCTTATATGGCTCAGCCAACAAAATCTGATAAGGGAACCAACTGAACAAAGTACCAGGTGCAGGAACAAGTTGATTCAATTTCAATCAGCATAAACCATTTGCTTGAGTGAAAAGGGGGTATGCACCGGGCACCGAAGGAAATTTAAATTTCCGAGGCTTGCAGTGCATATCCCGTGCTGTACTATCTAAATGGGTCGTTCATCATATTGATGACCCTACCGATGGACCAAAACTTCGAAGTTGTGGTAAGGATGAGGGTTTTAATATTTATATTTTAACATGCCCCCGCAGGTTGAAGGCCATTTTTTTGGGCCAAGATCTGGACTATACGCAGTGGTATTTTTTTTCTTTTTCAATCCACATTTAAATTGCGCTGCTAGTGAGATTCAAACCTGGGTTGCTCTAATACCATATTAATGACCCTACCGATGAACCAAAACTCCAAAGTTGTGGTAAGGGTGAGGATTTTTATATTTATATTTTAATATGCACTCCGTATATCGGTGGTGATTGCCAAAGACAACTGACCGCGTCTTCAATCTCTCAATGGTACCATCAGAGTGATACTTGATCTTGTAAACCCATTTACTACCAAGAGCCTTCTTTCCAGGGGGAAGAGAGGCCATAGTCCATGTACCATTATCTTCCAAAGCCCATATCTACTTTTACATAGCACTACGCCAACCTGCATCTTTCACAGCCTCCTTGAAAGACTGTGGCTCCACCCCGGCAGTTACAGCTGCAAGAAAATTTCGGTGTTTCACAGTAAATTTGTCACAATTAACATAATGTGTTATAGGAAAAGACGTATCTGAGGGAGGAGAGGAAGCAGGTGATGAGAGAGATGGACTTTTCTTAATCACTGTATGTGTTACAAAATCCTTCAATTTGGAGGAAGGAATTTTAGTTCTCATACCTCGACCCACAGTAGAAGCATTAGAATCAGCGGAAACAGAATGAGAGTCTTGCGAATCATTACCATACGGGATAGCCACATCCACTGAGACAGAAGGCAACTGTATTGGTGGTGGCGTAGAGGAACGGGGCTCACCAGTAGCCTCGGTTATGTTTCCATGCGCCCCACCCTCATCCACAAAATTAAAATCTGGCACAAAAGGTTCAGCATCCAAGGTTTCAAGAGAGACGGCCATAGGAGGTTTATCGTCAGAATAGGGAAAATTGTCTTTATAGATTCGAACATCCCTAGAGGCGAAAAAAATCTTATTGTCCAAATCATATAATAGTCAACCCTTTTTTCCAAAAGGTTAACCAACAAAAACACACTTTCTATTGCGACTCGCAAACTTATCACATTTTGCTATTTGATTATGAGCAAAGCACAAACAACCAAATACACGCAAGTCATCATACGAGGGTGGGGAGCCAAACAAAATATCATAGGAAGTTTTATTATGAAGCACACTAGAGGGAGTTTTATTAATAAGATGTGCCGCAGCTAAAACACACTCCCCCCAAAATAAAATTGGCAAATTCCCTTGAAAACACAAAGCACGAGCAACATTTAAAATATGTTGATGTTTTCTCTCCACTCGCCCATGTTGTTGAGGTGTGCCAACACAAGAGGTGTGGAATAAAATGCCATTAGCCAAAAAATAGTCCTTCATCCAATTAAATTCAGTACCATCATCACTCCGCACTATCTTGACTTTCTATGAAAATTGACGCTCAATCATAGAAATAAATGACTTAAAACATCTAAAAACCTCTGTTTTATCAACCAATAAATAGACCCATACGGCACGAGAAAAATCATCAACTAAAGTCAAAAAATAGCTTGCTCCGCACGATGACGGAGTATTATAAGGAACCCCATAAATCACAATATGTTAATTCAAAAATTCTTGATGCTTTGTTGGTACTTAAAGAAAAAGACTCTCTAGACTGCTTAGCACAATGACAAACTTCACATGCTTTATTCAAATGTTCCTTACCACAACTAATAAAAGGAAGCGATTTTACGACTTTCTCGGAAGAATGTCCCAAACGCTTATGCCATAGATCAACGAAGATGATCCCACAACTAATGCTACTTGAACGCTTGGCACCCGCCGAAGATAATAAAGTCATCCCTTCTTTCACCTGTTCCAATCAGTTCCCTCGAATGTAGGTCCTGTATAACACACATGTGAGACGAAAATTGGACAAAACATTTCATATCATCATCAAGTTACGAAACCGAAATTAAATTGCAATGTAATTTGGGAACATAAAGAACATTATTAAGATAAATTTTGACCGTTAGTTTCACATTGCCTTGCTTAATTGCTACAACACTTTGTCCATCTGGAAGGCCCACAGAACAAGCACTCACATCTTGAATGTCAGTCAAAAAAGAAATATTTCCCGTGACATGATTACAAGCACCAGTGTCAATTATCCAAGATGTATTATCAAACTCACTATTCAACCGATTTATTGGAGTTTGAGGATTACCAAATGCCGCAACCAATGCTTGGCACTGCGCTGCACTAAAACCAGGAAGAGCCGCATTTGTAGCAGAGGAAGATGATGCACTGATCGGACCATCAGTGGTTGGTGCAACCGTAGCATGTGCGCGAGCCCCCCCCCCCCCCTCGACCCCGACTAGCAGCAGGCGAAGAACGAGAACCTGGCGGCTTTCCACGAGGACCACTTGCGCTCTTAGTTTCCGATTTCGGCGGCGGACCATACCGCTCCTCCCACCAATCCGAGTAACCAATAACCAAAAAACAGCTATCAGCATCATGGCCGGAGCGTTGGCAGTGAGAACAAACCAAGCCCAACTTGTCTACTTTCTCAACACCACGGTCACGTCCGCGACCGTCTGTACGAACCGCAAACCCCACAATCTCTTGTTTCTCATTTTTAGTACGAGCCATTCCACGCACCCTTTCATCTTGAACAACCTGTTGAAATGCTCGATTAAGACAAGGCAAAGGATCTTGAGAAAGCAACGTCGACCGAATCTGGCTATAATATTCGGAGTTCAATCCCATCAAGAATTGACGAAGTTGTTCTTCCTCCCGTCGTTTCTCATGAGCCTTGCCGAGATTACAATACCACAGTAACACCATAAAATAGGTTCATAATTACTCAGTTCATCCCAAAGTACCTTCAACTTACTGTAATACGTCGCAACCGACATCGATTGGGACTGTTCGCAACGAGTAATATCAAATTTTAATTGTTGTATTCTTGGACCATTGACAACAGCAAACCGTTCATTCAAATCATCCCATAACAATTTGGCATTGTCGTAATTCGAACGCATAGATCTTACCTTTGGATCAATGGTATTCATAAGCCATGAAACAAGCATACACTGTATACAAACTCAATCCTCCTTCGTGCATGGTGGCTTCATTTCAGTGATCGTACCGTCGAGAAAGCCATACTTTGCACCGAGAAGACAAAGCCACACGAATAGCGTGTGCCCAATCATCAAAGTTATCAAGTCGGAGCCGCACCGAAGTGATGATGTCTCCCGGACGATCCTGCGGCCCTAAAAAAACGACGAACTAGCATCAATCTTTGCCTCCGTTTTTGTAATCGCCAGTGATGGTGTTCCATCGGTGGTGGTCATTATTGTGATATTTTAGGTGTTGGCTCTGATACCATGATAATATTTGGGTAATTCTTATTGATTTTTATTGATTCTTGATCTTCATAGAAGAAGATATATATATATATACACGATACAGAGAAGAACCAAAACAGGAAACTTGTAGCTATTATATCAACAGCCATGCAAAACAGGAAACGAGTGGCTATTATATCAACAGCCATGCAAATCAATCTCATACCAATCAATCCCTATATCAATGCACTCCGTAATAGCTATGCCTTAAATAAATTCATGCAAATCAATCTCATACCAATCAATCCCTATATCAATGCACTCCGTAATATTTGGGTAATTCTTATTGTGGGTGGGGCGCAAGGAAACATCATCGAGGTTACTGGTGAGCCTCGTTCCTCTACGCCACCACCAACACAATTGCCTTCTGTCTCAGTGGATGTGCCTATCCCGTCTGGTAATGATTCGCAAGACTCTCCTTTTGTTTTCACTGATTCTCATGCTTCTACTATGGGTCGAGGTATGAGAACTAAAATTCCTTCCTCCAAATTGAAGGATTTTGTGACACATACATTGATTAAGAAAAGTCCATCTCCCTCATCAGCCGCTTTCTCTCCTCCCTCAAGAACGCCTTTTCCTATAGCACATTATGTTAATTGTGACAAATTTACTGTGAAACACCGAAATTTTCTTGCAACTGTAACTGTCGGGGTGGAGCCACAGTCTTTCAAGGAGGCTGTGAAAGATGCGGGTTGGCGTAGTGCTATGCAAAAGGAGATCCGAACTTTGGAAGGTAACGGTACATGGACTATGGCCTCTCTCTCCCTTGGAAAGAAGGCTCTTGGTTTACAAGATCAAGTACAACTCTAATGGTACCATTGAGAAATTGAAGGCGCAGTTAGTTGTCTTTGGCAATCATCAGATTGAAGGGATTGATTATAATGAAACTTTTGCTCCAGTAGCAAAAATGGTAACTGTTCGAGCTTTCTTGTCCATTGCTGCATCAAAGAATTGGGAGCTTCATCAAATGGATGTTCACAATGCTTTTCTACATGGTGACCTTCATGAGGAGGTGTATATGAAACTTCCTCCTGGGTTTGAAACTTTTGATCCTGGCACAGTGTGTGGGCTTCAGAAATCTTTGTATGGCTTGAGGCAGGCTCCTCGTTGTTGGATTGCAAAGCTGGTTTCGGCTTTGAAGAGCTATGGTTTTCTCCAATCTTATTCCGACTATTCTCTTTTCACATATACCAGGGGTACTGTGCAGATTAATGTGCTTGTCTATGTTGATGATTTAATCATTTCTAGTAACAATTCCGCTGCATTGAATGTATTTAAGACCTATCTCAGTAACTGTTTTCATATGAAGGATCTCAGCATACTGAAATATTTTTTGGGTATTAAGGTTGCTCGCAGTCCTCACGGTCTTTCTTGTGTCAACGCAAGTGCACCCTTGATATTATATCTGAGGTCGGTTTATTGGGAGCCACGCCAGCTGGTTCTCCAATCGAACAAAATCATAGACTTGCGCATGCTAAAGGAGACTTGCTTGAGGAGCCTGAATCCTATAGGCGATTGATGGGTCGTCTCATCTATTTGGCTGTCACGCGTCCAGATTTATCTTACTTTGTTCATGTTTTATCTCAATTTATGCAACATCCTAAGCATGAGCATTGGGACGCAACCATCCGAGTTGTTCGTTATTTGAAAGGTGCCCCAAGCCAGGAAATTTTACTTCGTTCAGATAGTGACTTGTCTTTACAAGGTTGGTGCGATTCCGATTGGGCCGCATGTCCTCTCACTCGCCGGTCTCTCACTGGTTGGTTAGTCTTTCTTGGTCAATCGCCTATTTCCTGTAAAACTAAGAAGCAACCCACCGTTTCTCGCTCCTCCACGGAAGATGAGTATCGTTCTATGGCCTCTATACTTGTGAGTTGAAGTGGTTAAAGGCTTTGTTGTTGAGTCCGGGGTGCATCATCCAAAAGCCATTCTTGTGTTTTGTGATAGCCAGTCTGCTTTTCATATTGCTCACAATCCTGTTCACCACGAACGTACGAAGCATATTGAGGTGGATTGTCATTTCATTCGTGATGCAATTCAGGAGGGTCTTATTTCTCCTTCGTATGTCTCTACTACAGAACAATTGGCAAATATCTTTACCAAGGCTTTGGGAAAGAAACAGTTTGATTATCTACTTCACAAGTTGGGCATCTCGGATCTTCATGCTCCAACTTGAAGGGGGTATTACGGAGTGCATTGATATAAGGATTGATTGGAACGGGATTGATTTGCATGGCTGTTGATATAATCTATTTAAGGCATAGCTATTACAGAGTGCATTGATATAGGGATTGATTGGTATGGGATTGATTTGCATGGCTGTTGATATAATGGCCACTAGTTTCCTGTTTTGCATGGCTGTTAATATAATAGCCACTAGTTTCCTGTTTTGGTTCTTCTCTGTATATATATATCTTCTTCTATGAAGATCAAGGATCAATAAGAATTACCCAAATATTATCAACAGCCATATGATAATGATATAGGTTGGAGAAAAATATTTTGGGTTAACTAGATTATATCAACCCATTACGGAGTGCATTGATATCTAAAATATTTTGGGTAATCCATTATATAGAAGACACATTGTACTCGTGTATATATATATATATTTCATTCCATCAATGCACTCCGTAATTTTGGGTAATTACGGAGTGCATTGATATAGGAATTTATTGGTATGGGATTGATTTGCATGGGTGTTGATATAATCTATTTAAGGCATAGCTATTTAAGGCATTGCCATTACGGAGTGCATTGATATAGGAATTGATTGGTATGGGATTGATTTGCATGGCTGTTGATATAATAGCCACTAGTTTCCTATTTGAGTTCTTCTCTGTATATATATATCTTCTTCTATGAAAATCAAGGATCAATAAGAATTACCCAAATATTATCATGGTATCAAAGCCAACACCTAAAATATCACAATAATGACCACCACCGATGGAACACCATCACTGGCGATTACGAAACCAGAGGCGAAGATTGATGCTAGTCAGGGTCGAGGGGGGGCTCGCGCACATGCTATGGTTGCACCAACCACTGATGGTCCGATCAGTGCATCATCTTCCTCTGCTACAAATGCAGCTCTTCCTGATTTTAGTGCCGCATAGTGGCAAGCGTTGGTTGCGGCATTTGGTAATCCTAAAACTCCAATAAATCGGTTGAATGGTGAGTTTGATAATCCATCTTGGATAATTGACACTGGTGCTTCTAATCATGTCACGGGAAATATTTCTTTTTTGACTGACATTCAAGATGTGAGTGCTTGTCTAGTGGACCTTCCAAATGGACAAAGTGTTGTAGCGACTAAGCAAGGCAATGTGAAACTAACGGACAAAATTTATCTTAATAATGTTCTTTATGTTTCCAAATTACATTGCAATTTAATTTCGGTTTCGCAACTTGATGATGATATGAAATATTTTGTCCAATTTTCGTCTCACATGTGTGCTATACAGGACCTACATTCGAGGAAACTAATTGGAACGGGTGAAAGAAGGGATGGACTTTATTATCTTCGGTGGGTGCCAAGCGTTCAAGCAGCATTGGTTGTGGAATCATTTTCGGTAGATCTCTAGCATAAGCGTTTGGGACATCCTTCCGAGAAAGTCGTAAAATCGCTTCCTTCTTTTAGTAGTGGCAAAGAACATTTGAATAAAGCATGTGAAGTTTGTCATCGTGCTAAGCAGTCTAGAGTCTTTTTCTTTGAGTACCAACAAAGCATCAAGAATTTTTGAATTAATACATTGTGATTTATGGGGTCCTTATAATTCTCCGTCATCGTGTGGAGCAAGCTATTTTTTGACTTTAGTTGATGATTTTTCTCGTGCTGTATAGGTTTATTTATTGGTTGATAAAACAGAGGTTTTTAGATGTTTGATGTCTTTTATTTCTATGACCGAGCGTCAATTTTCACAGAAAATCAAGATAGTGCGGAGTGATAATGCTACTGAATTTTATTGTATCAAGGAATATTTTTTGGCTAATGGCATTTTATTCCACATCTCATGTTGGCACACCTCAACAAAATGGGCGAACGGAGAGAAAACATCAACATATTTTAAATGTTGCTCGTGCTTTGCGTTTTCAAGGAAATTTGCCAATTTTATTTTGGGGGGAGTGTGTTTTAGCTGCGGCACATCTTATCAATAAAACTTCCTCTAGTGTGCTTCATAATAAAACTCCCTAAGATATTTTGTTTGGTTCCCCACCCTCGTATGATGACCTGCGTGTATTTGGTTGTTTGTGCTTTGCTCATAATCAAAGAGCAAAGGGTAATAAGTTTGCGAGTCGCAGTAGAAAGTGTGTTTTTGTTGGTTATCCTTTTGGAAAAAATGGTTGGCTGTTATATGATTTGGACAACAAGATTTTTTTCGCCTCTAGGGATGTTCATTTCTATGAAGACAATTTTTCCTATTCGGACGATAAACCTCCTATGGTCGTCTCTCTTGAAACCTTGGATGCCGAACCTTTTGTGCCAGATTTTAATTTTGTGGATAAGGGTGGGGTGCAAGGAAACATAACTAAGGCTACTGGTGAGCCCCGTTCCTCTACGCCACCACCAACACAGTTGCCTTCTGTCTCAGTGGATGTGGCTATCCTGTCTGGTAATGATTTGCAAGCCTCTCCTTCTGTTTCCGCTGATTCTCATGCTTCTACTGTGGGTCGAGGTATGAGAACTAAAATTCCTTCCTCCAAATCAAAGACTTTTGTGACACATACAGTGATTAAGAAAAGTATCTCCCTCATCACCCGCTTCCTCTCCTCCCTCAGGTACGCCTTTTCCTATAGCACATTATGTTAATTGTAACAAATTTACTGCGAAACACCGAAATTTTCTTGCAACTGTAACTGCCGAGGTGGAGCCACAGTCTTTCAAGGAGGCGGTGAAAGATGCGGGTTGACGTCGTGCTATGCAAAAGGAGATCCGGACTTTGGAAGATAATGGTACATGGACTATAGCCTCTCTCCCCCTGGAAAGAAGGCTCTTAGTAGTAAATGGGTTTACAAGATCAAGTACCACTCTGATGGTACCATTGAGAGATTGAAGGCGCGGTTAGTTGTCTTTGGCAATCATCAGATTGAAGGGATTGATTTTAATGAGACTTTTGCTCCAGTAGCAAAAATGGTAACTGTTAGAGCTTTCTTGTCCATTGCTGCATCAAAGAATTGGGAGCTTCATCAAATGGATGTTCACAATGCTTTTCTACATGGTGACCTTCATGAGGAGGTGTATATGAAACTTCCTCCTGGGTTTGAAACTTTTGATCCTGGCACAGTGTGTGGGCTTCAGAAATCTTTGTATGGCTTGAGGCAGGCTCCTCGTTGTTGGATTGCAAAGCTGGTTTCGGCTTTGAAGAGCTATGGTTTTCTCCAATCTTATTCTGACTATTCTCTTTTCACATATACCAGGGGTACTGTGCAGATTAATGTGCTTGTCTATGTTGATGATTTAATCATTTCTAGTAACAATTCCGCTGCATTGAATGTATTTAAGACCTATCTCAGTAACTGTTTTCATATGAAGGATCTCGGCATACTGAAATATTTTTTGGGTATTAAGGTTGCTCGCAGTCCTCACGATCTTTCTTGTGTCAACGCAAGTGCACCCTTGATATTATATCTGAGGTCGGTTTATTGGGAGCCACGCCAGCTGGTTCTCCAATCGAACAAAATCATAGACTTGCGCATGCTAAAGGAGACTTGCTTGAGGAGCCTGAATCCTATAGGCGATTGATGGGTCGTCTCATCTATTTGGCTGTCACGCGTCCAGATTTATCTTACTTTGTTCATGTTTTATCTCAATTTATGCAACATCCTAAGCATGAGCATTGGGACGCAACCATCCGAGTTGTTCGTTATTTGAAAGGTGCCCCAAGCCAGGAAATTTTACTTCGTTCAGATAGTGACTTGTCTTTACAAGGTTGGTGCGATTCCGATTGGGCCGCATGTCCTCTCACTCGCCGGTCTCTCACTGGTTGGTTAGTCTTTCTTGGTCAATCGCCTATTTCCTGTAAAACTAAGAAGCAACCCACCGTTTCTCGCTCCTCCACGGAAGATGAGTATCGTTCTATGGCCTCTATACTTGTGAGTTGAAGTGGTTAAAGGCTTTGTTGTTGAGTCCGGGGTGCATCATCCAAAAGCCATTCTTGTGTTTTGTGATAGCCAGTCTGCTTTTCATATTGCTCACAATCCTGTTCACCACGAACGTACGAAGCATATTGAGGTGGATTGTCATTTCATTCGTGATGCAATTCAGGAGGGCCTTATTTCTCCTTCGTATGTCTCTACTACAGAACAATTGGCAGATATCTTTACCAAGGCCTTGGGAAAGAAACAGTTTGATTATTTGGCAGATATCTTTACCAAGGCCTTGGGAAAGAAACAGTTTGATTATCTACTTCACAAGTTGGGCATCTCGGATCTTCATGCTCCAACTTGAGGGGGGGTATTACACCATTTGTAATCTCTCAATGTTGCCTTCTGATACCATTTGTAACGCTCCGCCCCAATACTCAGACATTTTTTTATGATTTTTAAGACAAATTAGATACTATGTAGTACAACTGCCCACCACAGGCTGCCTCTCAAAAGGTGGTTAACCAATTAGGTGACTCTTGATCATAGGCAATTTTATTCATACCCAATTAATTTTAGTATACTCCCGATATGGGATTATTATAATTATCTCTCCCCCTAATTCAATCCCGTGTACACAGGTGAAAGCCCATGGGCCCCATCTCACCTGTGCCACATCACAACCAAACCAACCAAGGCAATCTACCTTTTTGCTGCTTTTATACGTCCGAAATCAATTCCAAGGGCCCCACATGACCATGACGTCATCATTCACATACCCAGCACAACCATGTGTTGTTCCTTCACTTAATTTACCGTGGGCCCCCCTTCATAACCTCTCTCCTCCTTTTATATATATATATATATTTAACATATATATTTATGTACTATATTTTTCGGAAATACGGGGTATTACATACATCCCACCTTTAGAAATCAGCGTCCTCGCTGAGTACGGGGCATGCACATCTAGTGTAGGATCTGCCTTTCTAGCCTGATGTGGCGCCGTCCTCGATCCCGGAGATCAATCACTCTCAACACCACAGATCGGGTACCCGGAGATCAATCACTCTCAACACCGCAGATCATACCCGATCCCGGAGATCAGTGACTCTCAACACCGCAGATCATACTGAGGCCCTCTTTCACACCCGGTGTTGAAAGTCAGCTCTGATACCATGTTAAGATTATTGGATGAGAATAATTCTTTGTTGATTAATTAAACTGAATACAATTGGCTATAGGTGAGAATGGAAAACTGAACAGATACATAACCAATATGGAACTAAACCAATATCTAATATAATATAATATCTAACACATCATCATCATTATGACTTAAAAGATACATGCACAAGATTTCACATGGTTTGAAATATTTGTTGCCTATGCATCTGGTACGTTACATTTTCTATTCTTGGAAAAAAAAACACATTTTGCAACTACTTGATGGGTAAAGGAAATTTGTATTCAAACAATCATCTCTCTAAATAATAATAACTAGTATTTTTCACATGCGATGCACGTTTTGATAAGAGTTTGATGATTTTCACATGCAATATACGTGTTAAGAAACAGTTTTGGCGTTGGACGTGCGTTGCACGTAATTGAGAAAAATATTTTGAAGAAAAGCTATGATTTGTAGTAGCAATGCACGTGTTCGTAAGTAGAATTGGAGTTGTATGTGCAACATATGTGTTTGTTTGGTGTTAAAAAAATATTGAAATTTTTTTTTGCACGTGCGTTGCACATTTAAATAGGTGCAATTTTGTTTGTTTGTTTGTTTTGTTGTAATTAATGAGAGAGTTGGAGTTGCGTGTGCAGTGCACGGGTTTGTATGTTTACAAATGACAATCCCAACTCTCCCATTATAATATTAGAGATTAGAGATAATAATGAAAAGTACTCAAACCACTTGAATTTCATCTAGCTACTTATGTGGGATGAATGTTAAGATGAAGGGTGTGGATCAACCATGTAAATGGCCCACCATTTGGTATATAGCTGCCAGTACATTTTCCTACAGCAGCAGTGAAATCCCTTATATAGTTATATTTCTAACTTGAAAGGCTAGAATTCAGTAAATTACCATTCAATACACTATTAAAAATCATACTTTAATTTAAGACATACATTTCTAGGTGTCCCTATGGCATCCAAGTAAAAACGTTGCAGCTAAAACATATAGGCTAAAGAACTTTCCATTGCAAAACCAGTTGGATCAATTGTTTTAATTTGCGGATTTTTTTTTCTTTTTTTTTGAGACATCAACATTTATGAATAAAAAATATGCCAATTACCAAATAATAGACTGTGATTTAAAATCTTATTAGGATCTCCAAATAAAATAAAATAAGAATGGGGATGTTGTACTTACATTCTAGCATCATGTGCGCCCAACAGTATAGCGTGCATAAATGTTGATGTCTGCTAAACTAATCCAAAAACAATAATTAGGTTTGGCTTTAATTTGTCAGGAATATTGCAGCTGTTGTGGTATTGCAACTAGATATGGATGCACACGCAGATGCAGTAATTTCCTAGCAGATGTTTTGTTTATTAGCAACGTCAGCAATAAAAATCCATCTCTTTCCCTTCCTGCAATATCCAGCTCAAGATTTTAACAAAGATAGAAATGTTATCCACACTGTTCATCTATCATGCAGATGTGTGATTTGCATCACTCATTGTTGCAAGGAGGAACTCACAACTTGACCTACAACCATATAGGTCCTAACATACAGTTGCAGCAAATGGATGAATATTGGGGTAGCTGCAATTAAACACCGCTCTTAATCAGTGTACTTGGCTGATATGTAAATTAAGTGAATTAAGCTGCATTTGACATAAGAGGAGAACAAGAAATATCATCCCATGTTACCACAAAAAACTCCAAATGGACATGCACAAAAGTTTGGGAGTAAATCAAACTTCCCTTCGAACTTGTGCTACAATGGGGCAAATTTGTACTCGGATTTCCACAAATTAACAAAAAAAAAATAGGTACAGGCAGATTTCAGCAAGGAAATCCAAAAATATGCAAATGGAAGTAATTGCAACAAGAATTTTCGTGGAAATCCGGAAGGGTTCAGAGTCAATTTGGACATTTTTTCGTGTTGAGTTTTCTTGGGGTTACATGTATGTATGCAAGAAAGGGATATGCACACAGACATATATATATACATGAGTTTCATAGCAGTGCATACGCAAAAAATTCCTTCACTGATAGTGCGGACCACAATGTTCATCACGGTCTCAAGTCTAGCAAGGTATCTGGGTGAAATTTCATTTCGTTTGAAATCTTTACATACACATGAAGCGAGTTTCATTTTTCTATTTTGAAATATCGTTCACTTTGCACTGCTCCGTAGATGGGTGAAAAGTACACAGACCACTTGATTTTGACGGAGAAGCATTTTAATGAGAAGTAGCTGGCCTTGAACAGTGAGCATCCAAATGGTTGATCTACTATAGCTGCCAATGTGGCTTATAGCTCGCAAAGAAGGATATTTGTCTACACTGAGAATGAGGGTCGTATAATGTGTCCATACGTGTGTTTGTTGAGAGATAAAGGGGCCTTTCAAACTTTAATTGAGGGTTTCCTATTCCAAGTGATGGATGATTTGGGTTCCTGAGGGAAGAAAGGAGAGATCAAAGACTTGTCGACAGGTTCAGAGGAAAGTGAGGTCTATAATGTGGTATGAACTGTAATATTCTTCTCTAAAGGTACAGAAAACTATTCCCTTGTTTTCCGTGCATATAGGGCAGGTTTGGTTGAACCTCGTGACTGATAGTGTTATATACTGGCATTGAGCTTTCTTGGCACTGTGTTCTGGATCTGGATTTTGAGTTGCTTAGGAAATTTGATAGCGTGACCATTTTTTTATCTTTTTAGCATTGGATTACTAACATAATCACACATTTTAGGGCAAACTGCTTTCCCTTATTCCAAACCAAGTATATCCTTCACCCAGCAGAACTAAAGTACCTTAAATTGCCATAAAATTGAAAATAAATATGTTGCTTTCCCACTTTAACTAGTTCAAATCCTGGTAAAGCCCTAATGTAGACCATTATTCTATTACTATTTTATTTCATCTATCACGCAATCAGACAAAAAAAAGAATGCATTGCATTCTAAATATGAGACATTGTATTATGTATCTATATGAACCATTAAAATCAATGTCTACACAGAATCGAATTTACATAACTAAAATCAATGTTTATACAAGTAATAAATCAAATTTAATTAAATTTAAAGTAAAAGTCATTGATGCATCAGTCAGTTACAAAACCAGCTTAATTTAGATAGTGTTTGTTGACATATTGAAGAGCTAACTGGACTAACAGTCTAATACAACCAATATTCAAGCTAAAGAAAGATCCAAGTTATCACAAGGTCAATCATTTAAATGCAGCATGTTTAAGATTGTATCATTTACATTCTTCTGAAATTATTCTGAAAACTGAAGCAGATTAACAGAGTACTAACCAGAAGTTCAGTATGCTGACAGGAATCCAGAACCTAAATCCTGTATCAAAACAATTTAAACATGGTTAGATTGAGAACTCAGCTCAAGTTTATCTTCTAAAATAAAAAGAAGAGGCAGATAACTTGCCAGATAAAAGAGTTGGAAGGGCATCCCTTCGATATTTGGTAGGTAATTCCGACATTTTCCCTAGCCATAAATTGTTCCTTGCAAAAATAACAGCAATAACACATGGACCAAGTATGATTTGGTTTAATAAAACCTGAAACAAGATCAATAATTTTAAACAAATGCTACATATCAGCTCACACAAAAATGTCGGAAAAACTCAATCACAGAATACCATAAGCTCACCTTCATTGACAGATTAAATACAGTCTGCTTGGATATAGAACGATCAAGAAATTGATACCATGCATAAGAACCAGGACCATACAATAAAAACCCATATGAAACCATCCGAAGGGAACGTAGCCAATCGTGATCTGACCAGAGCACAGACTTTTTATCCTAGAAAAGAAGTACTTTAACAAGGTACACGAGAATGCATATGCAAGTATAAAGATACATAACATGAGACAAATAGCAGGCACAAGAAGATTCCGATACAGAAGCCACAACAAATAACCTCATTCCATCTAACACCAATTTAATTCCTGGAACATGCTTTTAACGTATATTGCAGCATTCAATTAATTAACATATCCAAGTAGAATGCTTAATAGCAAAATGGCCCTGTTGTTTAGTTGTTTAGTCCATTGCTTAATGTCCATCCCTAGCCCACCTCTACTTTTTTCTTGAACTTACAAACATATACAATAATATCAAATCTACCTAAATTTAGTTGCATTGACGTAGTTGCAATTGCAGTTGCAACTGGATTAACCCACTACAACCAAAATCCAAGAATGCAACTGTCAGTTAAAAAAATTGCAAAACCTTTAAGTTGCAACTGGCCAATTGCAGAATTTCAGTTGCAAAATGGCCCATTTTCAGCGCAACCAAACACTCCCTTCGGCTCCATTTGGCATTGTTTTGGAGGGTGCTTTTAGGTAAATGAAAGCTCTTTCAGGCATAAAATAGGTGTTTGACATAATTAATTAAAAGTGTGTTTTAATCAAAAGTACTTTTACTAAAACTATTATTTTTAGCATTTTTCTCAAAGCACCTAAAATTGTGTATTTATTTTTTCCAAAAAGTGCTTTTCCTTACTAAGAAAATTTTGAAGTTAAACATAATTCTTTCAAGCAATTCTTTTGGTAAGAGCACTTTTCGTTCACATCAATACCAAAAACAGAGACTTACCCGAACCACCCCTCTTCTCGTCATTCCAAAACTAACAATAAGCACTAATCCCTAAACCCTAAACCCTCACTTAACAAATCCATACAAACAGTTGTTAATCCATTGCTAATTATCCATTGAAATCCCATCTCTAATTTCTTCATAAACTCTAATCTCAGATATACTTAAACTTAACATTTCTTTGCCAATCAATTTACATATATCAAAACCAACATGATCACCAACTGTTCGTAAAAGCACCTCAACCAAAAAAAAAAAAAAAAAAAAAAAACGACTACTAACCTCGGAATGGCGGTGCTTTGTCAGGAGCGGGATTGGGTTGAGCTCGCGATCTGGCCATGGAAGGGAGAGTAGAGAGTTGGGATTGAGGGGGAAGAAGAAGATGAAGAAGATCAAGGCAGAGGAATTTACTTTCTATTCAATGAATCTCAGTTTGTTACAAAATGCAGCTTAAGTAGCTGGAGATGGAGGCGGTTACATATACGACAAATTTAGAAAAGAGCACGTGTGAACGCACCCTCTCCTTCCCGCTACCACTCCCGCCACTTCTCAATTGAAAAAGTAGTGCTCAATGCACGTAAGACCCAAACAGACACAAACAGACCCAAACAGATACAAACTGACACTAACTGATACAAGACCCTGAACAACAAACAAACAGATACTAAACAGATACAAGACTCTGAACCCAACGGACTCTATACAATATCCGATGGTCCACAGCTTCCTACGGTGCCGGCGGTGACGGAGTGACTGTCGGAGTCCCTGACAACTCCTCCCCCCATAAAATCGAGCTTGTCCCAAGCTCGAAATTTGGGTATTTGAGCCTGAATTCATCTATATCGATCCAGGATGCATCACTCAAATCCTCATTTTTCCATTTCACTAACAGCTTAATGCCAACTCTATTATTTTTCTTGAACACCCTCCTCTCTAATATGGACTCCGGTTCCTCACCATGAGATTCTTTAACCCACCAATGGGGTAATTCCGCTGCTATGTTAGGGAGGTGATCACCATGACACTTCTTTAGCTTTGACACATGGAACACAGGGTGCAAGGTTGCAGATGGTGGAAGCTCCAAGCGATAAGCAGCTGACCCAATCTTCTCCAGAATGCGGTATGGACCAAAGTACTTCGACGACAATTTCTGAGGAGTAGCATTCCGCAGGGACACCTGTTTGTATGGTTGCAATTTTAACAGTACCAAATCCCCCACTTCAAAACTCCTCTCAGTTCTCCTTCGATCTGCGAAAAACTTCATTCGACTCTGGGCTTGCACCAAATTATCTTTTAACAGTTTAAGGATAGCATCCCTAGCCATCAAGCTATCTTCAACAGCGGGAAGGGCTGATGTACCTGGAACATAGTGCAATAACGACGGTGGTGGTCTCCCATAAACACCTTCAAATGGACTGCACCCTGTCGATACATGCCAACAAGTATTGTACCAGAATTCTGCCCAACTCAACCACTTAACCCATTCACTAGACTTTTGACCACACAAGCACCTCAGGTATAGTTCTAATGCTTTGTTTACAATCTCAGTTTGCCCGTCGCTTTGAGGGTGATACGCTGTTGACATCTGAAGTCGACAGTTCTGCAGAGAAAAGAATTCCTTCCAGAATTTACTAACGAACACAGGATCTCTATCACTAACTATACTGCGTGGCATTCCATGAAGCTTGTAGACATTGTCTATAAAAATCTGGGCTATGGTTTGTGCCGTATAAGGGTGAGCTATGGCAATAAAGTGTGCATACTTGGTTAATCGATCTACGACCACCATTATAACATTCTTACCCGCACATTTGGGCAAACCCTCTATAAAATCCATAGAGATATCTTCCCAAACTCTCTCAGGGATTGGAAGAGGTTGAAGATACCCTGCAGGTAGAACTGTTTCATTCTTGTTACGCTGACAAACCAGACATTCTCTAATGTACTTCTTCACATCTTTACTCATTCCTTCCCACACAAATGCCCTCTTGATTCTTTGCAGCGTTTTATGAAATCCAGAGTGCCCCCCCATCGAAGATGAATGATGATCTAAGAAAATTAATTCTTTAACACTTGCAGTTGGACTCACCAAAATCCTTCCTTGATAATACCAAATTCCCCCCAGGACTTTGTAATTTGCAGAGTCTAATGTTCCTGCTTTTAACTTCTCATCTAGCGCAATGAAGTAAGGGTCATTCTCCACCATGGTTTTCAACTCTTCCAACCAACTGGGAACTACAAAAGTGATCTCATAGTAGGTATCTTGCTCACCTTGTCTCCTTGACAACCCATCAGCGACCACATTATCAGATCCTTTCTTGTATTCAACTCTGAAGGAATACCCAAGCAGCTTCCACATCCACCTTTCTTGAACTTCCGTATTGATCCTCTGTTCAAGTATGTATTTGATGCTTCTCTGATCTGTTTTGATCACAAAAGAGGATCCTAACAAGTAGTGTCTCCAATGTTTCACTGCTTGTAATATAGCGAGGATCTCTTTTTCATATGTCGACATTGCTAGAGCCCTCCCTTTAAGAGCTTTACTCATGAAAGCAATTGGATGCCACTCCTGCATAAGTACGGCACCTATCCCTTCTAACGATGCATCTGCTTCTAAGACGAAAGGTTTTGAGAAATCTGGAGAACGAAGAACCGGAGTAGTAGTCATAGCTAGCTTGAGTTTGAGGAATGCTTGAGTTGCCTTCTCCGACCATTGAAATGAATTTTTCTTGAGCAATTGAGTAAGTGGAGCTGCTATATTACCATAATCTTTAACAAACCTCCGATAATAACCAGTAAGCCCTAAAAATCCCCTCAGCTCTTCACAGTTTTCGGCACTGGCCACTCCCCTACTGCCTTAATTTTATTTTGATCCACTGCAATTCCATCGGTGCTAATCACATGGCCCAAGTAGTTCACTGAAGTTTTCCCAAAGCTGCATTTACTCTTCTTTGCTATCAGCTGGTTATCACTCAGAACTTCTAATGCCTGCGCCAAGTGTAGAAGGTGGCTCTCCCAATCAGCGCTATAAACTAAGATGTCATCGAAGAAGACTAGAATGAATTTGCGGAGATATTCCTTGAATATCTCCATTAGATTTTGAAAAGTTGCGGGAGCGTTGGTGAGCCCAAAAGGCATAACAAGGAACTCGAAATGCCCGTGCTGAGTTCTAAATGCTGTTTTGGGAATATCATTCTCATGTACCCTGATTTGATGGTATCCCGACCTTAAGTCGATCTTGGAGAAGTATCTAGAGCCACTCAATTCATCTAATAGCTCATCCACGATAGGAATGGGAAATTTAGCCTTGAGAGTGAGGTTGTTTACAGCCCTATAATCCACGCACATTCGCCAGCTTCCGTCAGATTTCTTCACAAGAATAACAGGGGAGGCATAAGAGCTGTTACTTGGTCGAATGAAACCTGAGTTGAGCATCTCCTTTATTTGCCGCTCAATCTCATTCTTATAAAAGTGTGGGTGTTTATATGGCCTAATGCACACAGGAGTATGCCCTTCGATCATGGGTATGTGGTGGTCTATGGACCTTGGAGGGGGCAAGCTCAGCTCATCTGTGAAAACTTCTGGAAATCTTTGTAACACTTAAAGTATATCAGCTTCACTTTGTACCAATAATTCCTCACTTCCCTGGAAGTTTTGCTCACCCATAGCTTCTTCTACTGCTTCCACTCCGGATGATTTCCCTTGTAGCTGTATCATATAGGCTTGGCACACATAGCTGCTGATTTTAGCAAGCTCTTCCCCTTCAAGTAACTGAAGCTGTGGATTGATAATACCCTGTAGCTTATGCCATTTACCTTCACGTTGAAATTGCATTGTCATTTCTTCAAAATCCATAGTCACTGGGCCAAGCGACCTCAGCCAATGCGCTCCCAACACCATTTGAGCTGGTCCTAACGGAAGCAACAACAAATCAGCTTGTAGACTAATCCCTTGTACAGTGAAATTGATCTTTTCTACATTTCCCTCACTATACATTGCTTGCCCATTAGCTACGGTGACCTTAAACTTTGGCTCACTTCTGATCAGCAAATTAGCCTTAATGGCCGTTTGAGGATCCAAGTAGTTGTGAGTAGATCCCGTATCAATCAATATACTTACTTCTCTACCATTAATCTTCCCCTTCACCCTCATCGTCTGGGGATAAACCTGCGCTCCCACCAACGCGTGGAAGGAAATTTCTGGAGCTACATTTGCAGAGCTAGGAACTGTGGAATTGGAGATAAGTTGTTGTTCTTCACCCTCCAGTACTACATCATCGGAGCTCTCCTCCTCCTCCTCCAATGCTTCAAGGTAATAAAACTTCTGAGATTTGCATATATGACCCTGAGAGTACCTCTCGTCACAATTAAAACATAGCCCCTTGGCTCTCCGTTCTCTCATCTCCTGGATGCTAAGACGTCGAGGATTAAAACTGTTTGTAGGATTCAAAGGATTAGTGTTGTGTGTTGTGTGGGGAGGATTGTACTGGTTGATGGAATTAGATGATGTGGAGGAAGATTTTGCAGGCGTTGAATTAGGCGCAGGTAACTGCATCTTGGTAGCAAAAAGAGTTTTATAGCTTCTTCTCAAACAGGACAACTTCTCTTCAAACCCACGAGCCAATCCTATGACCTCATTTACATTCTTGGGACGCTGAGATTTAACATCCCATCTGATTTCATCTCTTAAACCGCTAATGAACGTGCTCAAGTAATGAGCCTCCGTCCAATCTTCCACATAGTTTGAAAGTTTATCAAACTCCTGTATATACACTTCGATATCTCCCTTCTGCTGCAATTTGGACAAGACTCCGCTGTAATCATTGAACTCAGTAGGCCCAAATCGAGTGAGTAACTCTTCCAAAAACTTGGTCCAAGTGATTTCATGCACTCGAGGCTTAAGATGCCTGCGGAACCACTGTGCCGCTCTCCCTCTCAGATTCAAGGAAGCATACTTCAACTTCTGTGCTTCTGGAATCTCATAGAACTCGAGAAATTGCTCCACTCCACAGATCCATTCTGTGGGATCACCCTCTTGGAAGATTAGAAATTCAACTTTGAATGGAGTTTTAATCAAATTTCCCAAATCACTCTGGCCTGGGAACATTACTGAGTGTGAGTTGGAGTGATTTACCTCCCTGAAGGAATGCTGATGCGGTGGGTTGGGAAGCAGAGGAGGTTGTTGAGATCTGAGTTGTTGCGGATTGGAAGGAGGTTGTGAGATCTGCTGCATCATTCTCATCATCGACTCCATACGGGACTCCAACGTTGAGAACCGCTCTCCGATGCTGGTCGCGATGGCTTCCACTCTCTCCGTAAGGAACCCTGTCTGCAATTGATTCTCCGTCAATCTACTCCTCAGATTCGCCACCTCTCCTTCTAGATCCGTGCTTCCCTCAGTGCGGCCATCATCTTCGGCGATAACTGGCTCTGATACCAGATTGTCAGGAGCGGGATTGGGTTGAGCTCGCGATCTGGCCATGGAAGGGAAAGTAGAGAGTTGGGATTGAGGGGGAAGAAGAAGATGAAGAAGATCAAGGCAGAGGAATTTACTTTCTATTCAATGAATCTCAGTTTGTTACAAAATGCAGCTTAAGTAGCTGGAGATGGAGGCGGTTACATATACGACAAATTTAGAAAAGAGCACGTGTGAACGCACCCTCTCCTTCCCGCTACCACTCCCGCCACTTCTCAATTGAAAAAGTAGTGCTCAATGCACGTAAGACCCAAACAGACACAAACAGACCCAAACAGATACAAACTGACACTAACTGATACAAGACCCTGAACAACAAACAAACAGATACTAAACAGATACAAGACTCTGAACCCAACGGACTCTATACAATATCCGATGGTCCACAGCTTCCTACGGTGCCGGCGGTGACGGAGTGACTGTCGGAGTCCCTGACATGCTTTAAAAAGCGGTCCCGGAGCTGAGCGATGGTGTCACCGGTGAGCGAGAGGGCAGACGCGATGGCCGCCTGTTTGAGCGGGAACTCGAAATGGGGCCCACCGTCACCTCGACCGTTGGCGGGTCTGGATGATGACAATGATGGGGGTTTGGGTTTTGAGCGGCGTTGGCGGTGGGGAGGGAGATTGAACCAGAATCCGCCATTTCCGATGGCATCCATTTCTTTGAAGGAGAAGGGGCTCGAATCTTAAAGCAGGGATTAAATTTGTCTTTTTGTGGGTGGGTTGAATATTGGGAAAATGAACGGGCCGCATTCCAAAGCGCTTTGGGTATTTGGTATGTTTACGGAAAGCCCCCTGTTATTGGGTGATTTTAGCGCTAAATTTCAGAAACCCACCTCGATTTTAGCAACCAAAAAAAAAGTAAACTCCTTGCATTTTGTAGCAACTAGCATTTTATTGAGGAACTTCTTCTTACCTTAAAAAGCATGAAGCCTGAGAGAAGACTTTCCTCTTCCCATCACCAAAAAACCTACCACCATCAGATCAAAAGGCAGGAGAGGAACCATACCTTCAGAGATTCAGCAATGACCAAGCGCACAAGGGAGTGGGAGAGAGAGACGCGGGGGAGGAAGAGGGGGGTCGACTATAGAAGTCATTCACCCCCAGGTCATAGAGACCTTATTACGACGGAGGGAGACAGAGGCAGGGCTCATTACGACGAGAGGCTCCGCCTGTCTCCCCCACCCTACCGTCCCCATAGAAATAGGCCGGTCGAAGTCGCCAAGAAGACTTATGCTGAGGTGACTCGAGGGGTCGACAGGGATGGAGGTGAGCATAGGGCTCAACGTTGTTCGCCATCGTTGGAGAAAGAAGCCTCGAGAAGGAGAGAAGACGAAGAAGGCGAGTGGGTGCTTGTGAAGCCAAGAAAGACCCAGAATAGAACCCAAACTCCAAGCTTCTCCGGCGATCGAAAGAAGGAGGCATGCCAAAGTTGTCACAAATGCGCTAAGACGGGGCATTCAATCTCCACGTGCAAAAATGATTGGTTTTGTTATGTTTGCAAGTCCTCAGGCCATATCTCAACGACGTGCCCGCTGAATCTCCGAGCCATTTCCGCTTCAGCATCCAAGGACCCAATGCCATATAGAGCTGGGTCGGTAAACTCAGTGAGTAGCAAGACACAAGAAAGTATTGCAGGTGAGAGGAGAATTATTAGGGCGTCAATTATCCCGACGCCATTTATGGCCGAGCTAGAGAGACGTCATCAGGGTTGTATAGTGGCAAAAGCTCAGTCAGGGAATCCTAACGCACAAGAGATTAGGGAACTGCTAGCGGCTATCCTAGACCCAATGCCTACTTGGGTTGTGAAGGAGATGAACTCAAATGTTTTCTTCCTGCACTGTAACGATGAGGAGGTAACCACATTTGTTCTCAAGATGAAAGGCATGGAGGGAAGGGACGCGCAGGGATTAGAGTTTTTCCTGACGTTCAAACCATGGAGTCGCGAGTTTGGAGCGCTCAAAGCGGAGACAATGCCATCTGTGTGGATTCGACTCTTCAATTTACCTTTTCACTGTTGGGTAAGGAGCAGTTTCCAAAACATCACTCGCAAGTTCGGAATGCTTATTGAAATCGATAGGGAAACTCTTACTCACATTGGTCGTAAGTTTGCCAGGGTGTGTATCGGTGTATCTAACTTGGGTGATATCCCATCAAAGATCGTCGTCGACTTTGAGGGGGAGGCTTATGAGGTGATGGTGATAGTAGAGAAAAATAAGAGTGTTTCGTTCTCTGGGGGAAGGGTGTTAGTTGCGGAAGACGAAGTGGACGGCCAAGATCATACGCTCGAGGTAGAAGATACAATCAACCCGTTGATCGGTGGAGTCTTTAATCACAGCCACCCATCTTCAGATCGGGGAATGAAAGCGCGCCGTTCGTCCATCTTGGGGCAAGCTAATCCTCAGCATTCAATCTATGCAAGCACGCCTAGAGCACGTGATGAGGCAAACAATTCAAAAAATTGTGCCGTTTGGCACCGTATAGGGGTACAGCTAGACCACGAGATGATTGATACCGAAGTATAGCAAATAGGAAGAGTCACATCGGGTACGAAACCAGATAGAAAGGAGGAGAAGAGGATTACAGGTCTCGAGGCAAATGTCGCTGTCGTCAATCACATCAGTGTCAAAGCTCCACAAGGAATCCTCAAAAGTCGGGATTTAGAGGGGGTAGTTGCCAGCAACGAGTTCGGTGTGGGAAATGAGGAGTGGGCTCGGTTTTCAAAGACCGAGGTAGAAGAGTCTATTAGACTTGCAATGAACGCTTTAGTTAATAGCAAGTCTACAAGTCTACATTTAATTAGGCCTAAGACTAACCCATACCAACTGGACGAGCAAGTAATGGACCCTACTTCGGCAAATATTCTACCTATCGAGCCGACTTTGAAGACGCAACATGATATGCTCGACCTAATGCTACAGCCTATCCGGTAAACCCCTTGTCACGAAGCTAGCGAGGGGATCATAGGAGCTCTGGATGGAGTGCGTGACGATAACATAATATCGGCTACCGAAACAAAAGTCGATGAAAAGGGGACCAAAGAAAGTGTATGTAGCAGCAAGAAAATCACTGAGTACCGAAGGAAGGGAAAGAGACAGGCATCCAAAGGGGGAGAACAAGGTACTACACATGACGACCCCGATATGGAAATCTCGAAGGAACTGGAGTTGGAATCTACTGGTGGAGGTACCCTCACCCCCGTCTACTTAATTTTAAATTCTCTTAATGGTGATTCGCTTATTTACTTCGCTAGTTTATACGGTCTAGCTATGGGCTCTAATACTAGGGAGCAACTTGAAAGAGTAGCAATCATTAAAGGAGAGTCTAGCGGTACACAGGCTTAAACCCTGTAGGGTCGAGGGGGGTAGAGGATAGGTGTTTTACATCGAGTTCTTAATGGTTTACGTCTTTTGAAATGTTAGGGGGTTGAGACAAAAGAGCAAAAAAAGATTGATATCGATAACCATTAACAAAATTAGACCGACTATTTGCGGTCTACAAGAAAAAAGAATAGAGAACCACACTATAGATGAATTCACTACAATGAGATGGGCAGCGGACTTTGAGTGGCATTTCAAGTAGGCTGTCGGGTATTCTGGGGGATAGCATTGGAGGCTGACTACACAGTCTACGAGATAGTAAAAGACTTTATCGGTAATTTTATGGTGTCCGTTAGATTGAGAAGGAGAAGCGACGACTGGGAACAAGTAGTGACGACGGTTTACGGTCCATATGATTCTAGATTACGGATGGATCTTTGGGAGGAATTGGAGGCTATCAGAAGAAGATGGGATCACCCTTGGGTGGTAGGAGGAGACTTCAATATTACAAGATTTCACGACGAACATAGAGGGAGAGGTCACAGTTGAAGCGATCAAGAGTCATTCAATAGGATTATAGATGACTTGGACTTGATGGAGCTGGAGAGGGAAGATAGAAAATTCACATGGACCAACATGCAATGGAGTCCTACCCTGGCCAAGCTAGATAGATTATTGGTGTCAACCGAGTGGGAGGACGCGTTCCCCATTGCAAAAGTGAAATCTGCTGTGCGTTATACGTCAGACCATATGCCACTAATTATAGATTGTGATATGGATAACAGGAATAAGTATTTTCCCTTTAGAATCAAAAAATCGTGGATGGCAGTTGAAGAGACGCGTTAGAAGATTCATGAATCCTGGGGAGGACCAACGTCGCAATCCTTGGCAGTTGGAACCTGGGTGGAAAACACTAAGCGTCTGAGAAGAGACCTAAAAGTATGGGCAAAAGAAAAGTTTGGGAATAGCAGTTCAAGACGTCAGGCAATAGCCAGTAGAATTCATGAGTTGGAAACTTCTCAAGAGGATAGAGACCTTATGGAGTCGGAAAAGGAAGAACTAGCAAATGGGAGGTTGGAGCTGTAACACATATGCTCAATGGATGAAATGCATTGGAAGCAACGCTCAAGAATCCAATGGTTAAAAGAAGGAGATGCAAACATAAATTTTTTTCACAAAGTGGCTAACGTAAGGAGAAGACGCAATCACATTACTGGATTGGAGCTTGATGGAACGTGGACCGAGAACGAAGATCTGATTAGAGCTCACCTAGACAAGAAGTACCACGATCTGTTAGGGGGTAGCAATCGAGCTAGAAGCACACTTGCCACGGACATGTGGAGTTCCTCAAAGATAGACGGAAGTGAAGGGATCAAAAATAATTTTTTGGAAGAGGAAGTCACGGAAGCAATCAACAAGTTGGGGCAGGATAAAGCACCAGGACCGGACGGATTGCCTATATTTTTCTACAAAATCTATTGGCAGATCATTGGGGCGGATCTTATGAATATTTTCAATGAATTCCACGAAGGAAAAGCAAATCCTGAAAGGCTAAACTATGCGTCAATTATCCTCATCCCCAAGAAGCAAGAGGTCCGAACAGCAGAGGATTTTCGACTTATTAGTCTACTCAATAGGTCATTCAAAATTATAACAAAAGTATTGGCTGAACGTCTGGCTCCAAATATGGACGACGTGGTCGCTTCATCGCAAAGCGGTTTCATCCGTGAAAGGGACATAACAGATAGCATAGCGGCCGCACACGAAGTGGTCTTCAGGGGATACAAAGAAAGGGTAGACGGTTTTCTTCTAAAAATAGATTTCAAAAAGGCTTACGATTCGGTGAATTGGGAATGTGTGGAAGAGGCCCTAAAGCTCAAAGGTTTTGGAGAAAAATGGAGATCGTGGATTCAGCGATGTGTGCAGGGAGGAAAATCTTTCATCCAGGTGAACGGATGGCAGAGAAAGAAAATAAGATGCAAAAGAGGTCTAAGGAGACCCGATGTCGTCACTGCTTTTCACCATCATTGCCGACGGATTGGCAGAAATGATTAGGCGAGCACAAGAGAGCAACG
This sequence comes from Hemerocallis citrina, assembly GCA_017893485.1. Classification (NCBI taxonomy): domain Eukaryota; kingdom Viridiplantae; phylum Streptophyta; class Magnoliopsida; order Asparagales; family Asphodelaceae; genus Hemerocallis; species Hemerocallis citrina. The sequence continues at coordinate 158,860,638 of CM030366.1, read as the reverse complement.
TCATTAAGGGCATTCAAATCAAAGGCATACAAGTCCTGATGACCATACTTCATGATATGGCTAAAAATAGGGGTTTAATCAAGACCGTCCAGATGGGGCACGAATCCCGAGATTCGGGGGTGAAACAGTAATTTTACCTACAAAATAGGTCGGAAGCGGGTACTGGGTCTCCTATTCGCAGATCCAGTAACCCGCGAACGGATCCACCATAACCGGGTGCGGGTTTCAACCCGCAACAAACCCGGTCCAGCAGGATAGAATTAGGGTTTCTGATTAATATTAATCAACGACCCTGATTCATACCTATCCTTTCACTGGGGATTAGGGATCACATTCCTTATCTGTATACACAGGAATTACATGCCTAATCTGTTCCCTGAGATGCCTATAAATACCCCCCACCCATCTCCGTTAAGAGGTAATCAATCTTTCACCAGTTTTTGCGCTCTTTCATAGTCTGCCAGATTACTGACTTGAGCGTCGGAGGGTGCGTCGCCGGGAACAACCCCGGTGTCTCGCACTTTTTGCAGGTGCACGGCAGGAACGACGATCGACGCCTGACGGAACAGGTACACAGGTTTTCTATTCAGTTTCCCTAAGAATCCACAAGTTCTATCTGTTTGCCCCCACACCAAATTTAGCGGCAACAGATTGGCGCCGTCTGTGGGAAACTAACGAATAGAAACCTCTCCTCTTCCCCGAAAACAGGTCTTCTCCAGCCATGCCGCCTCGCAAAGTTAGGTCAAGGAGGTCCAATCGAGTACCCAACCCTGACCAGCAAGAGGTCCTTCCTGATCCCGCTCAGCAACAAGGGCAACTTTCCCCTACCACGGAAGAGCCGCTCCAACAGAACCTTCCCCCTCCTGATCCAAAGGGTCCTAACCCTCAGAAACAGCCTCTTCACCAAGAGAACCTCTCCATCCACAATGCCTCCACTGACTCTATGGCCTCCCATCATCCCCGAGCCTCTGGTCGCCACAATGCCGCCCCCAAACGCCCGAAAGATGATGACCTCCGTCGTCATCTGGATGAAAAGCGGGCTCGGGAGGAAGCCTCCCGCCAGCAAGAGCGATCCCCTCGTCGCCGAGAGTACAGGAGGTCCCCCATCCGAAGAGGGAGGAAGGACTCCCCCGATCATTACCGAAGGAGGCACTCTCCCGCAGGTCGGCAACAGCCCAGGAACAATGAGGCACCAATCACCCGTGCCGAGTTCCAGCAGTTCCAAGCGACCGTCCTGCAGGCCCTCAACCTCCGTCAGAATCCTATTGAGCCGAAGCTCCCATCCCCTCCTCCGGTCCGAAGCCCTCGCCGACGGTCCCCCTCTCCTCGACCCGCTCCTACCAACTCCAGGCACACCCCAAGTCCTCGTCATTCTCGAAGTTACCATCGCCGCAGCCCTCGCTCCCCCTCATACGAAGACGAGTCCCGTGGCTCGGCAGATTACCGTCGGAGAGATGACACCGTGAACCACCGTCTTAACGAGGTGGAAAAGCTCCTGGGTCAGATAAACCGAGAAGAGGAGCTCAGGAGGAGGACCCTACGTCCTAGCCGACCCCCATTCTCCCGGACCATAGTGGATGCCACTGTGCCGTTCGGTTTCAAACCTCCCCAGTTCGAGAATTACACCGGGGAGACCGATCCAGTTGATCACATCGAAAGCTTTAAGACTTTGATGCTCCTCCATCAAGCTTCCGATGCCCTCCTCTGCAAAACATTCCCCGCAACTCTCAAAGGCCCAGCTCGAGAATGGTACTCTCGCCTTGCCCCAGCGTCAATATTCTCCTTCGAGCAGTTCGAAACCCTCTTCATCACCCATTTTGTCAGCAGCCGAAGGGCTGAGAAGACCAGCATCTCACTATTGCACCTCCGTCAGCAGAAGGGGGAGAAATTGAGGGACTACAGGAAGAGGTTCACAGCTGAAGCCAGAACCATTGCCTCCCTCGACCAGTCGGTTGCTACCGCAGCGTTCCAATCCAATATCCTCAATTCCAACCTCCGCTCCTCCCTCGCCAAGAAGCCACCACAGGACTTTTCCGACCTCCTCCTTCGCACGGAAAAATACATTCGGGCCGAAGAGGCCGAGCAACGACCCAACTGGGAGGTGCCTGCCTCCGGGTTTAAGAGGAAGGGAACGGAAGAAGAAGGAGCCAAGAAGCTCCAGAAAGATAACGCCGGCCAGCGCCGACCTCCCCCTAGATTTGAGAAGTTCACTCCCCTCTCCACTAACATCTCCGCCATTTTCATGGAAGTCGAAAAAGAAGGGGTCTTGCCTCCTGCTCCGAAGATGAACACCCCTGCCAAGAGAAGAGATAAAGAGAAATGGTGCCGCTATCACCGGGACCATGGGCATGACACAAACGACTGTCGTGCACTAAGAAACGAGATCGAAGCCCTTATCCAGAGGGGGCAGTTGGCGAAATTCGTGAGAAAGGACCGAGCCGAGCTTCCTCCCCAGCCTCGGGGGGGCTAACAAACGTCCGGAACGAGAAGAGATGCCAGAGTTTGAGGAAGAGCGAGTCTTCCACCTCATCCATGGGGGTCCAATGGGGGGCTCCTCGAACTCCTCTCGGAAAGCTTTTATTAGAGAAGTGAACTCGGTCCGAGCCACCCCTCCTCCCAAAGGCCTCGGAGTGCCCGTCACCTTCTCTGACGAAGATCTCGAGGGTGTCCGCACCCCTCATTATGACGCACTCATCATCAGTCTTCACATGGCCAATTTCAAAGTCGAGAGAATCTTAGTGGATAACGGTAGCTCCGTCAACATCCTCTTTCTCGACGCTTTCAAGGGCCTGAAGCTCTCCCGAGACAGACTCAAGCCCGCCGGCTACACGCTCCATGGGTTCACGGGAGTGCCGGTGACTATTGAAGGGGTGATTACCCTCGATGTCACAGCCGGCAAAACTCCTACTACCCGCACGGAGTCGATGGATTTCATGGTCGTAGATGTCCCAGCAGCCTACAACGTCATTTTGGGTCGGCCCGGCCTAGCCGCCCTTGAAGCCGTCCCTTCCGCCTATCATCTCAAAATGAAATTTCCCACTCGGGCCGGAGTAGGGGAAGTGAGGGGCAATCAGGAGCAGGCCCGCAAGTGCTACATGACCTCTACCCTCGGACCCGTCCTCTCCTTAGAAACTCTGGAAATCCCCCAAGATGTTGCTCGACCAACGTCCGAGCCGGCGGACGAATTGGAGGAGGTGCTCTTCTCGGAGCAAGAGCCGACCCACAAGTTCTTCGTTAGCAAGACCCTACCGTCCGCCCTATACTCAGATATCGTAAAATGCATCCGGGCCAACCAAGACCTCTTCGCATGGTCAGCTACAGACATGCCCGGTATCTCCGAAGAACTCTTGGTCCACCGCCTGAGTGTTGATCCGGGGTCCAAACCGGTTTAGCAGAAGAGGCGCAAGTTCACCCCCGAACGTCAGCTCGCTATCAAAGAGGAGGTAGAAAATTGTTGAAGGCCCGATTCATACAGGAGGTAAATTATCCTGAATGGTTGTCAAACGTAGTAATGGTGAAGAAGTCCAATGGGACATGGAGAATTTGTATTGATTTCACCGACCTCAACAAGGCCTGTCCCAAAGATCCCTTCTCTCTGCCGAGCATCGACACTCTGATTGACGCAACCTCGGGACACGAGCTCCTAAGCTTCATGGATGCTTTCTCGGGTTACAATCAGATAAGAATGTTCCCCCCGGATATCCCTAAGACATCTTTTGTGACCAACCAAGGCCTTTATTGCTACAGAGTCATGCCGTTCGGCCTAAAGAATGCCGGGGCAACATACCAACGCCTCGTCAACAAGGTTTTCCAAGCCCAGATTGGCCGGAACATGGAAGTGTATGTCGATGACATGCTTGTGAAAAGCATCCGAGGCGTTGATCATGTGGCCGACCTCCAAGAAGCATTTGATGTTTTGAGAAAGCACAATATGAGACTCAACCCGAACAAGTGTGCGTTCGGCGTCTCATCAGGGAAGTTCCTTGGCTTCATGGTTAGCCAACGAGGAATAGAGGCAAATCCGGAAAAGATCAAGGCCATACTGGACATGGCCCCTCCCAGAAATGTCAAAGAAGTTCAGAGGTTGACTGGTCGCCTAGCCGCCATAGGGCGCTTCCTGTCGAAGTCCGGGGAAAAGTGCCTCCCGTTCTTCAAAGCCCTCAGGGGGGCTAAAGGATTCAAGTGGGGGCAGCAACAACAAGACTCCTTCGACCAGCTTAAAGCTTACCTCGTCAATCCACCTCTTCTCAGCAAACCCATACCGGGCGAACCTCTCTACCTCTACTTGGCAGCTTCCGAACAGACGCTTAGTGCGGTCTTAGTCAGAGAAGAAGAAAGGGCTCAGAAGCCCATTTACTACGTCAGCAAAGTGCTTCGGGACGCCGAGCTCCGGTACCCGAAAGTTGAGAAAATAGCCTATGCCCTGGTAGTGGCCGCAAGAAAGCTTCGGCCCTACTTCCAGTCCCATTCGGTGGTCGTTCTTACCGACCAGCCGCTGAAACAGGTCCTTCACAAGCCAGAGACTTCCGGCCGCCTCATGAAGTGGTCGATCGAGCTGAGCCAACATGATATAACTTATCAGCCTCAGACCGCGATCAAGGCTCAGGCGCTGGCCGAATTCATAGTGGAAACAACTATCCCCGACTCCGAGCAAACAATGAAGGGACCACCCGTCTGGTCGGTCTATGTCGATGGATCCTCTTGCAACGAGGGAAGCGGGGCAGGGGTCATCCTGGCGGGCCCAAACGACTTTGTCCTCCAATATTCCCTCCGTATAAACTTCAAAGCCTCGAACAACGAGGCCGAATACGAGGCACTCATAGCCGGCCTTGGAATGGCCCGAAATGCAGGGGCACGACGCCTGCGGATCTTCAGCGACTCTCAGTTGGTCGTCAACCAGGTCCTCGGCGAATACGAAGCCCGTGATAACAGGATGGTTAAGTACTTGGCTAAAGTGAAAAGCCTCATGGCACTGTTCGAGGAGGCCCTCATCCGTAGAATCCCCAGAGAAGAAAATGCCCAGGCCGACGCCCTATCCAAATTAGCTTCCTCTTCCCTTCAAGGCCTCGAACAAACTGTTCTGATAGAAGTCCTCCTGAAGCCGAGCATAGAGGACGAGGCTCTCGACTCCGTTGAAACACTGCCAGTCCTCCTCGAAGACAATTGGATGAAGCCCCTCGTCGAGTTTTTAAGAGACGGACTCCTCCCCCAGGATCCGAAGGAAGCCCGAAGGATAAGGACCCGAGCCGAGCGTTACATATTAATCGAAGGCATTCTATATAAGCGCTCCTTCACCCAGGTGGATGGTCGGCCCTACCTAAGGTGCCTCTCCCCCGGGCAAGCCGACTACGCCTTGCAAGAACTTCATGAGGGCATCGGCGGAGCCCACTCCGGCTCCAGAGCCTTAGCGCGCAAAGTGTTAAACTACGGGTATTACTGGCCCACTCTCCTACGGGACGCCGAACGACACGTTCGGCAATGCATCTCCTGCCAGAAGTATTCCGACATCCGACACCTTCCGCAAGCACCACTCACCTCCCTATCAAGTCCGATCCCCTTCGCAATGTGGGGGATGGATTTACTAGGGCCATTTCCACCAGCTCCCGGACAATTAAAGTTCCTAGTCGTGGCAGTCGACTATTTCTCGAAATGGATAGAGGCCGAGCCCCTGGCTACAATCACCGAGCATAGAGTTGTTCAATTCTTCTGGAAAAATGTAATCTGCCGATTCGGCGTTCCTCGGGTCATAGTTACAGATAACGGAATGCAGTTTGCTGGGGCTGCCTTCCGAGCCTTATGTGAGGACCTGGCCATACAACACCGCTTCTCCTCTGTCTCTCATCCCCAGTCAAATGGCCAGGCCAAGAATGCCAACCGACAGATCCTCTCCGGCATCAAGAAGAGACTAGACAAGTGCTCCAAGGGCTTGTGGGTCGATCAGCTGCCTAATGTGTTATGGAATTACCGCACCACGAAGTGGACCCCAACAGGCGAGAGTCCGTTTAATCTCACCTATGGGTCCGAGGCCCTCATCCCGCTAGAAGTTGGGATACCCTCTCCTCGTTTGATAGCTTTTGAAGAAGAGCAGAATGCCAGAGAGCTCAGAGCAAGCCTAGACTTGATAGACGAAATCCGAGAAAGAGCGGCTATACGGCAACAAAGTTACCGGAGAAGAATTGAGCTCGCCTACAACAAAAGGGTCCGCCCAACAGACCTCAAAGAAGGGGATCTGGTCCTCCGAAAATTGGCCATCTCGTTCCCCGGACAGAAAAACAAACTGGCTCCGAACTGGGAGGGACCATAAAAGATTTCAAAAGTGATCCGCCCCGGTGCGTACAAGCTAGAAGATCTTGAAGGCAGAGAAATTCCAAGGACTTGGAATGCCGACCATCTTTTGAAATACCAAGAGAAGGCAGCTACGCCTCTCTAAGTAACTCGAGATGTCGAACCATTCCCTTCCTGTTACTAGTAGTAATTTTTCCTTTATTTTTTCATTGTAATAACGGCTAGCAACTTTAGAAGTAGCCGATCATTGGATATTAATAAATAAAGTTTTTCATATTTTTGATACTATCGCATCTCTCAGCCTTTAATTCTTTAACCACACGATGGTTCGGAGTCCAGCACTCGGCTCGACACTTCTTCCTCGGCTCGCCTACAGACGAGCCGGAAGTAGATCGTCGTTCGAAATTGCTCCTGCAGCCGTTGAATGGATCGGAGTCCAACACTTGGCTCGATTCTACTTCGCAAGTTCGCTCCTAAGCGGACCAGAAGTAGTTCGCCATTCGAAACTGCTCATGCATCCCTTAAACTAACCACACGATGGTTCGGAGTCCAGCACTCGGCTCGACACTTCTTCCTCGGCTCGCCTACAGACGAGCCGGAAGTAGATCTCCGTTCGAAATTGCTCCTGCAGCCGTTGAATGGATCGGAGTCCAACACTTGGCTCGATTCTACTTCGCAAGTTCGCTCCTAAGCGGACCAGAAGTAGTTCGCCATTCGAAACTGCTCCTGCATTCCTTAAACTAACCACACGGTGGTTCGGAGTCCAGCACTCGGGTCGACACTTCTTCCTCGGCTCGCCTACAGACGAGCCGGAAGTAGATCGCCGTTCGAAATTGCTCCTGCAGCCGTTGAATGGATCGGAGTCCAACATTTGGCTCGATTCTACTTTGCAATTTCGCTCCTAAGCGGACCAGAAGTAGTTCGCCATTCGAAACTGCTCCTGCATCCCTTAAACTAACCACACGATGGTTCGGAGTCCAGCACTCGGCTCGACACTTCTTCCTCGGCTCGTCTACAGACGAGCCGGAAGTAGATCGCCGTTCGAAATTGCTCCTGCAGCCGTTGAATGGATCGGAGTCCAACACTTGGCTCGATTCTACTTCGCAAGTTCTCTCCTAAGCAGACTAGAAGTAGCTCGTCGTTCGAAACTGCTCCTGCATCCCTTAAACTAATCTAACGATCAATCTCTCCGACTCGTCCTCAAACGGGCCGGAATTAGATACGAATCACAGTCCTGACGCGCCGAGCCGAGGTACCGGGGTACCGACCCTCGTATATGGCGAAAAAACCTTCCGAGACGAAACCACTGTCAGATCATCTCAGAAAGTGTGCTAGGGCGTGATGAGCGGATCTCATTCAGCCACGTGTCCACAAAACGACAAGATAGTGTTTTCTTGGGAACTGGGCCCGCCTCAAGATCCGTGCAAACATCAGACGGCCCTGATCACCTCACCTCGCTCGGCAGAAGTCACCCCGGTCCCCAAGCAACGATCAGGCCACGTGGACGCAGTCGAGAAACAACTGCGCCTTAACAGCCAAACCAAGCCGCACCTAAAGGGACCGGGTTAGGCTCAGAAGCGCAGCAAAAAAGGAAATTTCGAGGCCAAGGAGTTCGGCGAGGCGAACACCAGCCTCGTGGTTCATCTCGAGCCTACTCTAGTTAGCACGACAATAGCACAAATAAGGAGACAGCCGAAGATAGTTCGGATAAAACAACTCCAATTCCATTAATAAATTTGATAAGAGTTACAAAGTGGATTACAACAGCAAAAACTTTACAAAGTGGATTACAACAGCAAAAACTTGCAAGTGGGTTGCAACAACAAGACACGACCCATTTACTACTTTCGAGGTAGGGGTATACTCCGGTTCAGAGACACTTTGGGTCGGCGTTTCCTGGCCCCCGAACTCGTCTCCAGCCCGACGAACCGAGACGCCTCCTCGCCGCTGACCCTGACAGTTGCTCCAACCGAAGCACCGCTTGAAGACACCGCCACACCGCTTTGGGCGTCAGCGGCTGACTTGCCTATGATAGGAGTCCGGCTCGCCGCTTGATAGAACGTGATCCCTCGCTCGATCTCTTCGCGAGTGCACGAGGTGCTCCGGACGTTAGCCCTCACCGGCAGAGGCTTGAGCCGAGCAACTTCTTCCTCCAGTTCGACGATCCGATCCTTCAATGTGTCGTCCTTCACTATCACCTTAAACCGAGGAAGTTTTGCCGAACCAGGGTACTCGGCGCTGTCGGATATGACGCGGCGTAAGTGGGTCACTTCGATACTCTTGTCGACCGTCACCCTTTGCAGCTCTTCCACCTTCTTCGCTAAGACATCTCGTTCGGACGAAACTCGCTCCAGTTCCTCTTCCTTAGCGGACAGCTCGGCCTCGACTATCCGTAGGTGATGCAACTCGACCAAAGCCTCGCTATGCCTAATCTCTAAGTTGTGAAGTATCCTCCTCGTCAAGTGAACCTCACCCTCGAGACGGTCCTCCCGAGATCGCTTAAGCAACTCGGCTCGGCGCAGTTCAGCCGAGGTGTTGTGAGCCAGCACGGCAGTCTGAAATAAGAAAGGGACAGCATTGAAATATCACACTACCGAGCCAAACACTTGGACAAATTTTGAAGTCAAATTCCGGAGTCAAAACACTACGCTACCGAGCCAAATACTTTGATAAATTTCCGAGTCAAAATACTTTTCATTCATCAAAAAGCGGTGGCCAGTCCGCAAAAGGCATTACAATGCTCCAAAAAAAAAACAACAAAAACTACAAGAAACTTAACGTGGGGATCAGGGGTCCACCTTCTTCGTCGCGTCGACCAAGGATGCATTCACGGATGGCCCCTCGGTCCGCCCCTTGACCCGACCGTCCGCCGAGGGCTCTTCGGCCACTTGTTCCTCGTCCTCCCCTTCGGACTCATCGCCCTCGACCTCCTCCTCACCGCCTGAAGGCGACCCTGGCCACAGGCGGTAGCCGACCCGCTCGAAGCCGGGGATTCGCTCTTGCACATGGTCGAGTGCCGTTTGATAAGACCGCTCCATGTTCTCGGCCATGTGCTTCTTCGCTTCGGCCTCGACCTCCTTCTCCACTTCGGCCCAGATCTTCGCCGCCAGGACCTCCTTCTCCACCTTCTCTTCGGCCAAGGACTTCGTCGCCGCAGCCAGCTCCTCGACGGCCTTGGCAGCCTTGGCAGACTCCGCCTCGAGGCTCGACTTGACTTTATCCAGGTCGGCAACAAGGTCGGCCACCCGGACTTCCAAGGCCTCGGCTCTCTTCTGCTCGGCCTCGAGTTCTTTGACCGCCCTCACCTTCGCCGACCGGTCTTTGTCACTGGCGGCCCTCAACTCCTTCTCCTGCTCGGCGAACGTCTCGAGGAGATGGCCGAAGTGACAAGTGGCCTGCGAAGACAACAATGAACGCACTGAGCAAACCGAGCAATAAACTTGGGAAAATTTTTAGAAACAAGAAACTTACCGAGACGAGTGACCGAGCCACCTCGTAGGTGTCGTCACCCACCGTCCCCGCCTTCAGCGCGGCTCGATCCTTCGGGGTCGCCAAGTGCTTGACGACCTGCACTGACATTTGCGAATTGCCAAGGAACCCGTCATGGTTCTTCACTCGCCAATTCGGCACGAACAGCTGCTTGTGCTGTTCGGTCAGAATTTCCTCGGCGTCCTGGGCCAGCGGTGGCGCCTCGATTGACAGCGCCACGTTTATGTCGAAGGCCCCCTCTATCACACCTGGGGCCACGGAGGACGAGGGTGCCTCGGCAACAACAACCTCGGACGGCGCTTCGGCAGTCGGAGGGGGAGGAGCAATGGTAGAAGCAACGGTTGGCGGCGGAGTCGAAGAGGCAGCCTTGGTCGCCCTCTTTCTCTTTCGACCCCCGGTCAACTTGGACCTATCGGCCATCATTGCGTTGAAATCGATCTTCATCGCCTCTGTGTCGAACAACAAAAAAGAGACAAATCAGGAAGACGAACCAAAAACTTAAAAGAAAAACAAAAATAAGTGAGATGTCAGGAGCATACTCGGGTCGATGGGGCTTAGGCCGGACCCGAACAAAACCTCCTCAGTCAAATCTCTCCAACTCAAGATCGGAAGAGCCATTATCTTCATCGCCACATCCTCCTCGGCCTCAGACAATACAGGGTCGGCACGCGCGAATTTCGGCACCTCCACCTTCCAACGGGTCGGAATAATCCGAATCGCCTCGCCCCTTACTATGAAATACCTCTCCTTCCAACCCTTGATTGAGTCGGGGTTTTCTATAATCTTAACACCCTTCCTCGGGCCCAAGTAGTATCGATACTCCGTCTTGTGCTGCCGGTTCACTCGATACATGCCTCGGAAGACCGTGAGATCCGGCTGTACTTCGGCTCGGCAGCACTAAAGCAAAAAGGCGTTCACATGGCGCCAAGTGTTCGGCATAAACTGGGTCGGCGCAAGGCAGTACCAGCCAAGGATCTCAAGGATGAAAGGGCGCAGAGGGAAGTGTAACCCGGCATTCAAGGAGTCGACGTCGAATATGCACATGTCCGACGACGGCAGCTTCGAGTTCGCTCGTGTCCCGGGTCCGGGAAGGATCAGCTTATACTCCGGAGGAATGGCGAAGGCACTCCTAACCCGAAGTAGATCCTTCTCGGCCAACAAGGTGATGAGCTCATCGGCTTCGGTGGGAAGGACCGGGTTAGGTTCCTCGACAATCTTAGACTTTCCACAGATCGCCTTCTCCAGCAGGTCGCCCTGATACTGCCTGACCCCCGAATGACCGGACAGGACAGAAGGATACCGTCCCATCTCGGGGGCTTGCTTCGGATTCTCCACGATCACCTCCACTACGGGGGATCGGGCTTCCACCCTCCTCTTCTTCTTCTCCTTCCTCGTCTTAGCTACAGACGGTTCGGCGACCTGTTTACCCTTCCTCCGAATCTCCGACCTCCTCCTCTCCTCGGCACTATCATCGCCCGAAGACGAGGCCCCACTCCCCGAGTTCACTCGAGACATCTCTAGAAAGATTATTTAGACTAAGTTAACTGACCTTTTGAAGTGACGTTCACGGTCGGAGTGCTCTCGCCGGAAATCGCCTGGCCCACGCGACAGCTAACGGCAACACCTTGGAAGAGAAAAGCTCTGCTAGCAGAACTTAGAGATTGAAAGTAAAAACTTGAGAGTGAAAAGTAAGAAATGAGCTTGAAAGCGAGGGCGAAAGCTTATAACAGCTGACAAGTTGGGCCTCCTCGGGAAACGCAAAAAGCCCACTAAGAAGCCAAAGCGACAAGCGAAAAAGTTACGAAGTTACGAGAAGCAAGAAAACTCTTCAAAATACCAAGTCAACGATTCGGCCACCGGTCTGCCGGGCCGAGCTATCGAACAGCACAGCTGGGCAACCGAGCTACTGCGCTCCTACGAAACATCCAACTCACCACCTCGGTCCAACAGTCCTGATGCGCCGAACCGAGGTGCCGGGGTACCGACCCTCGTATATGGCAAAAAATCGTCCCGAGGCGAAGTCACCGTCGGATCTCTTCAAAATTCGCGACGGAATCTGATGGACGGTTCAGATCGTGCCACGCCCACAAAACGACAAGATAACGTTTTCTCGTGATCTGAACCCCATCCTCGTGATGCGCGCCATGATGAACGGCTCAGATCCGTCCACGCGTATCTTCCGAGACGCCTGCCACCGGCTCGCCCAGCCGAGCTACCGAACAGCTCAGCCAAGCAGCCGAGCTACTGGGCACGGAAGGACTTCAAAACGTCCAACTTAGCACCTCGGTCCAACAGTCCTGATGCGCCGAACCGAGGTGCCGGGGTACCGACCCTCGTATATGGCAAAAAATCGTCCCGAGGCGAAGTCACCGTCGGATCTCTTCAAAATTCGCGACGGAATCTGATGGACGGTTCAGATCGTGCCACGCCCACAAAACTACAAGATAACGTTTTCTCGTGATCTGAACCCCATCCTCGTGATGTGCGCCATGATGAACGGCTCAGATCCGTCCACGCGTATCTTCCGAGACGCCTGCCACCGGCTCGCCCAGCCGAGCTACCCAACAGCTCAGCCAAGCAGCCGAGCTACTGGGCGCGGAAGGACTTCAAAACGTCCAACTTAGCACCTCGGTCCAACAGTCCTGATGCGCCGAACCGAGGTGCCAGGGTACCGACCCTCGTATATGGCAAAAAATCGTCCCGAGGCGAAGTCACCGTCGGATCTCTTCAAAATTCGCGACGGAATCTGATGGACGGTTCAGATCGTGCCACGCCCACAAAACAACAAGATAACGTTTTCTCGTGATCTGAACCCCATCCTCGTGATGCGCGCCATGATGAACGGCTCAGATCCGTCCACGCGTATCTTCCGAGACGCCTGCCACCGGCTCGCCCAGCCGAGCTACCCAACAGCTCAGCCAAGCAGCCGAGCTACTGGGCGCGGAAGGACTTCAAAACGTCCAACTTAGCACCTCGGTCCAACAGTCCTGATGTGCCGAACCGAGGTGCCGGGGTACCGACCCTCGTATATGGCAAAAAATCGTTCCGAGGCGAAGTCACCGTCGGATCTCTTCAAAATTCGCGACGGAATCTGATGGACGGTTCAGATCGTGCCACGCCCACAAAACGACAAGATAACGTTTTCTCGTGATCTGAACCCCATCCTCGTGATGCGCGCCATGATGAACGGCTCAGATCCGTCCACGCGTATCTTCCGAGACGCCTGCCACCGGCTCGCCCAGCCGAGCTACCCAACAGCTCAGCCAAGCAGCCGAGCTACTGGGCGCGGAAGGACTTCAAAACGTCCAACTTAGCACCTCGGTCCGACAGTCCTGATGCGCCGAACCGAGGTGCCGCAAAGAGGGTGAAATCGGCTTCAAAAAAAAGCACCGACCCTCATATCTGGCAAAAAATCGTCCCGAGGCGAAGTCACCGTCGGATCTCTTCAAAATTCGCGACGGAATCTGATGGACGGTTCAGATTGTGCCACGCCCACAAAACGACAAGATAACGTTTTCTCGTGATCTGAACCCCATCCTCGTGATGCGTGCCATGATGAACGGCTCAGATCCGTCCACGCGTATCTTCCGAGATGCCTGCCACCGGCTCGCCCAGCCGAGCTACCGAACAGCTCAGCCAAGCAGCCGAGCTACTGGGCACGGAAGGACTTCAAAACGTCCAACTTAGCACCTCGGTCCAGCAGTCCTGATGTGCCGAACCGAGGTGCCGGGGTACCGACCCTCGTATATGGCAAAAAATCGTCCCGAGGCGAAGTCACCGTCGGATCTCTTCAAAATTCGCGACGGAATCTGATGGATGGTTCAGATCGTGCCACGCCCACAAAACTACAAGATAACGTTTTCTCGTGATCTGAACCCCATCCTCGTGATGTGCGCCATGATGAACGGCTCAGATCCGTCCACGCATATCTTCCGAGACGCCTGCCACCGGCTCGCCCAGCCGAGCTACCCAACAGCTCAGCCAAGCAGCCGAGCTACTGGGCGCGGAAGGACTTCAAAACATCCAACTTAGCACCTCGGTCCAACAGTCCTGATGCGCCGAACCGAGGTGCCGGGGTACCGACCCTCGTATATGGCAAAAAATCGTCCCGAGGCGAAGTCACCGTCGGATCTCTTCAAAATTCGCGACGGAATCTGATGGACGGTTCAGATCGTGCCACGCCCACAAAACAACAAGATAACGTTTTCTCGTGATCTGAACCCCATCCTCGTGATGCGTGCCATGATGAACGGCTCAGATCCGTCCACGCGTATCTTCCGAGACGCCTGCCACCGGCTCGCCCAGCCGAGCTACCCAACAGCTCAGCCAAGCAGCCGAGCTACTGGGCGCGGAAGGACTTCAAAACGTCCAACTTAGCACCTCGGTCCAACAGTCCTGATGTGCCGAACCGAGGTGCCGGGGTACCGACCCTCGTATATGGCAAAAAATCGTTCCGAGGCGAAGTCACCGTCAGATCTCTTCAAAATTCGCGACGGAATCTGATGGACGGTTCAGATCGTGCCACGCCCACAAAACGACAAGATAACGTTTTCTCGTGATCTGAACCCCATCCTCGTGATGCGCGCCATGATGAACGGCTCAGATCCGTCCACGCGTATCTTCCGAGACGCCTGCCACCGGCTCGCCCAGCCGAGCTACCGAACAGCTCAGCCAAGCAGTCGAGCTACTGGGCGCGGAAGGACTTCAAAACGTCCAACTTAGCACCTCGGTCCAACAGTCCTGATGCGCCGAACCGAGGTGCCGCAAAGAGGGTGAAATCGGCTTCAAAAAAAAGCACCGACCCTCGTATATGGCAAAAAATCGTCCCGAGGCGAAGTCACCGTCGGATCTCTTCAAAATTCGCGACGGAATCTGATGGACGGTTCAGATTGTGCCACGCCCACAAAACGACAAGATAACGTTTTCTCGTGATCTGAACCCCATCCTCGTGATGCGTGCCATGATGAACGGCTCAGATCCGTCCACGCGTATCTTCCGAGACGCCTGCCACCGGCTCGCCCAGCCGAGCTACCGAACAGCTCAGCCAAGCAGTCGAGCTACTGGGCGCGGAAGGACTTCAAAACGTCCAACTTAGCACCTCGGTCCAACAGTCCTGATGCGCCGAACCGAGGTGCCGGGGTACCGACCCTCGTATATGGCAAAAAATCATCCCGAGGCTCGTCATGACACCGCAACCGTCGGACCATCCGAACCGAGGCACCGAGCCATCTAGCCGAAGAGTCTAGCCGCCGAACCGAGGTGCCGGGGTACCGACCCTCGCATATGGCGAAAAATCACACCGACCCACATCAGCTGTTGGATCTTGTGAAAAAACGTGCTCGTCATGATGGACGACCCAGATGATGCCACGTACCTCGGAACAATCCGAACCGAGGCACAGACCCGCCGAGCCGAGGTGCCGGGGTACCGACCCTCGTATATGGCAAAAAATCGCTCCGACGCGCATCAGCCGTTGGATCTTGAGAAAAAATGCGCTCGTCATGATGGACGGCCCAGATTTGGCCACGTCCACTAAACGACAAGATAGCGTTTTATGGAGATCCACGCTGAGATGGACGGCTCAGATGATGCCACGTACCTCGGAACCATCGAGCCGAGGCACTGATCATCCGAACCGAGGCACTTTGCTTCGGCACGCCAGGCCGAGCCGAGGTACCGACCCTCGTATATGGCGAAAAATCGCACCGACCCACATCAGCCGTTGGATCTTGAGAAAAAACGCGCCCGTCATGATGGACGGCCCAGATTTGGCCACGTCCACTAAACGACAAGATAGCGTTTTATGGAGATCCACGCTGAGATGGACGGCTCAGATGATGCCACGTACCTCGGAACCATCGAGCCGAGGCACTGATCATCCGAACCGAGGCACTGGGCTTCGGCACGCCAAGCCGAGCCGAGGTACCGAGGTACCGAACCTCGCATACGGCGAAAAAACATGCCGAGGAACAGGGACCACACGATCTCTCCGAAAATCGCGCTCCGCTCTGATCGAGGGCTCTGATGACGCCACGTCATAAATGAATATTAAAAATTCGGTTTTTATTTATTTAAATCATTTTATTTATCTAAAAAATCGCGAAAAATTACCAAAAATTCGGGAAAATTGGCTAAAAATTCCAGGAAATAATTAAAAATTTGGGAGATATTTCCAAGCCTCCGAACGAATAATTATTCCCTAGAACGCGCAGCTAAAGCCCCGAACGACTAGCTGACGCATCGCGAAATCAGATAAATAGCCTGAAAAAATAGACAAAAACTCGATACACCATATGGCTTCAAGAAGGAGGAAGAAATTGCCTCACCACCCACTTCGGGATTCCAAAAACACCCATTCAGACTTCGATACAACTCCCTTAGCCACTAAAGTAGTCGAACTACTCCTCAAAGACTGAATGACCTCAGCCTTTGGGAGTGGGGGGCTCGTGATATGGCTAAAAATAGGGGTTTAATCAAGACCGTCCAGATGGGGCACGAATTCCGAGATTCGGGGGTGAAACAGTAATTTTACCTACAAAACAGGTCGGAAGCGGGTACTGGGTCTCCTATTCGCAGATCCAGTAACTCGCGAACGGATCCACCACAACCGGGTGCGGGTTTCAACCCGCAACAAACCCGGTCCAGCAGGATAGAATTAGGATTTCTGATTAATATTAATCAACGGCCCTGATTCATACCTATCCTTTCACTGGGGATTAGGGATCACATTCCTTATCTGTATACACAGGAATTACATGCCTAATCTGTTCCCTGAGATGCCTATAAATACCCCCCACCCATCTCCGTTAAGAGGTAATCAATCTTTCACCAGTTTTTGCGCTCTTTCATAGTCTGCCAGATTACTGACTTGAGCGTCGGAGGGTGCATCGCCGGGAACAACCCCGGTGTCTCGCACTTTTTGCAGGTGCACGGCAGGAACGACGATCGACGCCCGACGGAACAGGTACACAGGTTTTCTATTCAGTTTCCCTAAGAATCCACAAGTTCTATCTGTTTGCCCCCACACCAAATTTAGCGGCAACACTTCAATATGCAGATGATACCCTTTTATTTGGAAGAGCAAACGCCCAAGAAGTAGAGGCAATCAAAGTGGCATTGATCTATTTTCAAAGTTGGTCAGGGTTGAATATAAATCCCAGAAAGAGCTGCATAACTTCAATTAGGGAACAGACGTCAATCTCTACCAGCGTTATCTCGAGTTTGATAGGCTGCGAGACTGCCGAGTTCCCGATTAAATATCTGGGAACTCCTATCAGACCAGGGAAGTTGATTAGAGAGGACTGGCTTCCCCTCATTGACAAGACCGTGAAGAAGTTGGCAGGGTGGAAGAGTAAATTCCTCTTGTTAGGGGGCAGGATAACATTACTCAATTCGGTACGTAGTGCAATCCCACTATATCTCATGTTAATTTACAAGATACCGAAGTGGGTAATCCTCAAGATAGATAAGATGAGAAGACGCTTCTTATGGAAAGGTACCAATGAAGGAAACAAAGGGTTTCACCTAGTTAAGTGGGGGAGAGTCTATAAGAGAAGAGAATTCGGTGGGTTAGGAATTCTTAATCTACACGAAATGAACCAGGCTTTGCTCAGCAAATGGTGGTGGAAAATTCATAAACGGAAAAAGGGATGGTGGAGTTTTTCATTCAATCGATATCGTACTAGGAAAAAAATATCAATTTAGGGGATGAAGCGCTTTTGGCAAAGTTTCTTTTCTATGGAAGGGGGTGGCGAAGCAAGGGGGCATCTTCAACTGTAATATTAGATGCAAGATTGGCAACGGGAAGAACACGAGATTTTGAAAGGACAAATGGTGCGAGGACAGAGCACTTAGTCACTGTTTTCCTAAGGCAGCGGAGGTTGTAGTTAATCAAGATTCCATGGTTGCAGACGTCTGGAAAAACAGAAAATTGACGCTAACCATCGCAGGCCAACTAATTCAAAAGAATATAGGACAGCTTGAGCAGCTAAACAGGTTCATTCAAGTGGAAGGTGGACAAATGAATAACGATCACGATGAAAGGTGGTGGAATATCGGGCGGACACAGACCTTTTCGGTGGCATCAATGTACAGATGGTTAAACGATGGCGGGGTCAGGTGCTTAGTTCAGAACGCCATATGGGGTACCCAAGCGCCGTTGAAAGTTAGAGTGTTTAGCTGGCTAGTACATAACGATGCGTTATTAACAAAAGTAAATTTGAGGAAAAGAAATATGCCAATTGACGTCAGTTGCAATTTTTGTCTAGCAGTTGAGGAGGATACCACACACACACTTATTTTTCATGTGTCCTAAGGTAGCGGGTACATGGGAAATAGTTTGCATGGGTTTTGGATGTGATAGGTATCCCAGGTCCACTGCAGACGTTTGGAGTCTGTGGAGGGAGAGTCTCATTAGGATCCAAGATTGAAGAGCATGGGAAATAGCAGTAGCGGCAACTATGTGGAATCTATGGCTAGACCGAAACGATTTATGTTTTCGTAGCATTCACTATAGATTTCCAACTTCGATGCATAAAATCTTCTTGTTCATTCATGATTGGGCAGGGTACGCGGGCGCAAGGAAAAAGCTGAAGATGGACTCGGAGGAGGAGTAGCCCACCAGGGTGCGAAGTGGAGTCGATGCTGGTTCAGTTTATGTTAAGAATGTATTTTAAGTTTATGATGCTTCTGCGATGTATCCTTCATGTTTTCTAGTTGCTGTTAGAGAGCGAGGTCTTGTTGTATTTTGGGGTGTTCATACGGGGAGTTATGTCCCGTATATGAACTACTGTTGTACTACTTTGCTTCATTAAGTGATCATTAATGAATCGATGACCTCAGGGTCATCTTTTATCCAAAAACAAAAAAACAAAAAACAAAAAAAACAAAAAAACAAAACAAACAAAAAAAACCTAGTTGCTAGCAAGTCTTTTCTTCTTCTTCTTCTTCTTCTTCTTCTTTTTTTTCCCTTCCAAGATTTTGATACCAAGTTATGTGTTGCTTTTTGTAGAGTTACTTGCTACCAACTAAAAAACAAATGCTTATGCTGAACAAACTTTTAAATAATATTTATAATTGTACAGATAGTTCAAGTTAGAAAGACTCTATATAAAAATCTATTAACGACTAATGGTTCGACTTAATATAGTTTTTACTTTTTAACCTCAAAATCGATATTCAGTTTTATCAGTTTTATCACATGTTTGTCTTAATTTTAGCATGTGACTATATTCAAAGTATTCTCTCTGTACTATAAATTAGACGAGGTGTTGTCAATCTAAAATATTTTAAAGTTACCTTAAAGTTTTGCATTTCTTCTTCATTTCTTGGTCTTTAGAAATTAATAATATAAATAGTAGGATGTGGTCTTTATGGAGAGTTTGAGATGTATTCAGGCCACAATTTTCATGGTTGAGGTTATTTTTGTCATAGAACTTTATGAATATGCCTCTTGATTAAAAAAAAGACTCAAGAAGTCAAAAGTATAAAACAAAACATACAATTACAAGCTCAAATGTTATAATAGAAGATAACTAATATTTGGTGACTCAAAATCATTAATCATTTTATGCATAACACATCCCTAACCAAATTGATGTATGTAAAAAAATAATCCCATAAATGTTTATTTGCACAAAAAGATGTGGATTCACTAACAAAAAGTTCCTCTTTTAGGTCATGGTCAATGGTTTCCTATGGACTATTGCAAACCCTCACATTTCCCCGAATTCTCATATAGTCTAAATTCCCTGAATTTCTGAATCCATACAGTCTAGGGAAGTACTCATATTATCCTACATCTCCTTCACAGGTTGGAATATTAGAATAGCTTAAAACCCATAGACATTTTAGTGTTTAAATAGTTAACTGGGAGGAAATTTTGACTCTGATGATAATGGAGGGAAAATGTGAGAATCTGTAGTAGAAGATTCTTAACTTTAGGTAATCACTGTTAGCCGTCGATCATAGTAAACTGTCATAAACTTAAATCAAACATAATGACATTTTACAAGTGGAGTCTATATTAGCTTCTCATTGGCGATGATTACCTCAATATAAATTATGAGGACTATTCAACTTTCAACATATATAAAGATTCTTATGGATCTATGTGCAACAAAAAAAATATCAAATTAAACTATCTGTCTAATTTTATTTGCCTGTGGATTACTACTATAAAATGTGGACTACTATCTGCATATTGCAAAACACCATTCATAACAATTTTATCTAGGTGGGTGACTTTCGCCAATTAGTCTCCTAAACTGCTCGGTCAAGATCATTATCAAAACTCTCGCTAAAAAACTGGGAAAGGTGATGGATGGACTCATTAGTCACGATCAGACGGGGTTCATTAAAGGACGATGTATTCAGGACAGTATAGCCACGGCTGAAGAAGTTATCCACCAATGCCACATGTCAAATGCTAAGAGCTATCTCTTGAAGCTGGACTTCGAGAAAGCTTTACGATTCAGTGGAATGGGACTGTCTTTTAGAAGCGCTGGCTGGAAGGGGATTTGGGGATAGATGGATCAGATAGATCCACACATGTCTTACCACCAGCAGAACTGCAATTTTGGTGAATGGGGTCTTGGGACACCAATTTTCATGCAAACTGGGCCTTAGACAAGGAGATTCGCTATCCCCCCTCCTCTTCACCATTGTGGCAGATGTACTTCGATCCATGATGGCTAACTGCAGTAGAGCAAGCTGGATCTCGCCGGTGGCCAAGGGAGTCAATTGCCAAGGTTGTTCAATCTTTCAATATGCAAACGATACACTCCTATTTGGAAATGGCAACATCGGGAAAACAACCGCCTTCAAAAGAATTATGTATAGTTTTGAAGCTTGGTCTGGCCTCAGGGTTTAACTTTCACAAAAGTGCTCTTATCCCCATTGTCATATCTACAGAGGAGGCACTAGAACATGCTACGATTCTCAATTGCTCCACCGAGAGTTTCCTAATTAAGTACCTCGGGTTGTCACTGAGACCAGGGAAATTAAAGAAGGTTGAATGGTTACCCATCATTGACCGGGTTGAGAACCGTCTGGCAGGCTGGAAAGTTAAAGCTCTATCTTTGGGAGGGAGAGTCACGCTTATTAATGCAGCCATCACAAATCTACAAACCTATTATTTGTCCTTCTTTGAAATGCCGCGATGGGTTATTCAGAGAATTGACCGGACTCGTAAACGTTTCTTATGGAAATGGGCAAACCCGGATAGAAGCGGATATCACCTTATTAGATGGGAGAAAGCTTGTATGAAGAAGATACACGAAGGTCTAGGTATTATTGATCTTCAAGATGTGAATCTTGCTCTTCTGGGTAGATGGTGGGGAAAAGTTTTCCACCCTAATGGAGAAGGGTGGCAAGATTTCATTCAGGGATATCTACATGGGAATGGAACGAGGAATTTGGGCTTCAGGATAGACCCACGTGTGTCCTGGTTCTGGAAAGGTATCGCTAAGGCCTACAAACCCTTCATCAGTTGTGTGACTTCAGTAATCGGTAATGGTAGACTCACCAGATTCTGGTGGGATAAGTGGTGTGGGGACCACACTCTTAGGGCTCTATTCCCCGACCTTCATGATCAGGTGTCGCAACCGCACTGCACGGTGGCCGCAGCCTGGAAAAGAAATGCCTAGAAACCGGTCTTTAAACAAAAACTGGACTCGGGCTCTCAACTTAGACTCATGGAACTTCAGACCTATATCACCAACACTGGAATTAATTGCTCTCAAGGTCCCGATAGGAAGTCTTGGGGACTGGAAAAGAACGACACATTCACCATTCATTCTCTGTATAACTGCATTCACTTTAGGGGATGTACCCCAAATTGGTCGACCGTTATTTGAAAGCCGAAAGCCCTACTAAAAATTAAAGTTTTCTTATGGCTGGTGCTCAACGATGCAATTTTGACTATAGTGAACTTAACTAAGTGCCAACCAAATGTGGATTCTTGTTGTGGGTTCTGTAACGCTGCCCCTGAGACTAGAGACCACCTTTTTCTACAGTGTCCTAGGAACAAAGCGGTACTCGTTGAGATACTCAGTACCCTGGGGATGAATCAGTTTCCTAATGGGTATGAAGAACTGTGGGTAGGTCCAAAGTTCGCTACTGAGAGAATAACTATGAGAGAAGCTTGGTTTATCGCTATCGCCGCAACGATCTGGTTCTTTGGCTAGACAGGAATAATTATTATTTCTGTGGAACTTGTAATAATTTAGCTGATAATTTGACTCATATTATGCATCTTATTTTCTTTTGGGCTAATGTGGCTGCAACAGGTCCCAGAAGGAGGATTGCGAGCATCTTCCAGGTAGTGGACTATTGTGAGACCCCGTATTTCTAGAAAGAGTATATATACTAAGTATATAGTATAGTATATATATAATAAAGTAGTGGAAAGAAAGAATGGAAGTGGATGATGACGTGGAAGGAATGGAAAGAAAGAAAAGTGTGTGTGGTGTGGTTGACTAGTTGACCATATATGGAATGAATGAAGGAAGGATTGGATGAATAAAGGAATGAAAAGATGGAATGTGTGGTGTGGTGTTGTTTGACCGGGTGTGACCAAGGGAATAAATCCCATATCGACCAAGAAGAGGGAAGAGAAGAGAGATATATAGGAAAGCCGATGATAAAGGGTCACCCAACGTCCGGACACCCTTTTGAGGCAGCCTGTGGTAGGCGTGGCTAGAATTTAGTTAATTGTGTGCATACGAGCTGAGTGCGGGGCGTTACAGATGGTATCAGAGCCAACTTTCGACATCGAATGTAGGACTTGTATATAGGAAGTAAGTGATATGTGTATGAGATGCGTAAGACCCTGTGTGGGCAGCGATTAGGAGACAAGTCTATATTCGACTAGAAAGGCGATCCTGTGCTAGATTGCACGTCCCGTATTCAACGATGACGCTGAATTCTTAAGAGGGGGTAAATGTGAGACCCTGTATTTCTAGAAAGAGTATATATACTAAGTATATAGTATAGTATATATATACTAAAGTAGTGGAAAGAAAGAATGTAAGTGGATGATGACGTGGAAGGAATGGAAAGAAAGAAAAGTGTGTGTGGTGTGGTTGACTAGTTGACCATATATGGAATGAATGAAGGAAGGATTGGATGAATAAAGGAATGAAAAGATGGAATGTGTGGTGTGGTGTTGTTTGACCGGGTGTGACCAAGGGAATAAATCCCATATCAGCCAAGAAGAGGGAATAGAAGAGAGATATATAGGAAAGCCCATGATAAAGGGTCACCCAACGTCCGGACACCCTTTTGAGGCAGCCTGTGGTGGGCGTGGCTAGAATTTAGTTAATTGTGTGCGTACGAGCTGAGTGCGGGGCGTTACAACTATGATGATGCTGAAGTCGAGATAGGCCCGGCGATCGACTGAATGACTGTCATATTAGCACTGTACTGTTGTTAGATCCCCACACCCCAGGGTTTGTTGGGGGAATTTGATGTATTTTGTTTAGACGCATGTATGTTTTGCCCATTCTATTCTTCTTTTGTCCCACTCACCATGCTTGGGGTGGAGGTATGTAATTTTATTGTGTTGTAGAACCTTGTACTTGGCTCAGTATTCCGAGTTTGTTTTATTAACTCTTTATATATGAAACAGGGTGGCCACACTCCATCTTTTCTTTAAAATAAAAAAAAACAATTTTATCTTGTAAAGCAAACAGCTGAATGATGATTTCTGCAGCTCCTTGTGGGCTGTGCAATATTGCTCTTCAGTCGCTTTGGAGACATCCAATGAAAAAAATTCTTTCTATCATGTAAATCACCCTTAGGGGGGTAAATAGGGTGATCGCGCGGAATTAAAAGTTAAAGCAATAAAATAAAGTAATGTAAAGTAAATTCAAGAGAGACGAGAAAAGCAAACACATATGACGTAGCGATATAACGTGGTTCGACCCCCAGATCTACGTCCACACCACCTACTTATAGCAATTCTCCGCCACAAGTGTTCCACTATACTCAAAACCCTTAGTACAGAGATTCTCGGATTCAGGTCGAGAGACCTATTATATCCACAGGACTTCTAATCCAAGTCTCGTCAATCTCACCGAAGTGGAAAAGAAAAGAAAAGAAAACTCAAGATCGCTGAAGATCTTGACTAAAGAATACAACCAATTTAGCGCTCACACTCGGATTGATTATCAAGAGATTAGTTCAAAGTATTTTTCTCAGTCGCAATAGGTAGAGAAAACACAGTGGATTCATTCTCTTAAGTAGAAGAGGAAGTGTATCGATCAAAAGTAGAAACTATACATTCCTAAAAAGGTATACAGCCTAAGTTGCTGTCGACCGGTAAAAGTGTGCGGTCGACCGTTCAGCTCTTTGGCGTAGCTAGAGAGATGAAAGGTCGACCGCTTTCTTAATCAACTGAAGTTGCGGTCGACTGCAACGGTCGACCTGCATTAGGTACGGTCGACTGGTTCTTGGCTGTATAAATTGAATCCACTTTGTTTTCTTACCATAAACTAATCAATCTTTAATCAATCATTTACAATAAATATCTCACGAAAATATTACTAAAAATCCAGTCTTGATAGATTGTTTGGAGACCAATTAATTGAGAACTTCTTTTTAATAACTTCCTTTTTTGTCCGTATATGGAATATTCTTTTATTACTTTCCTTGTTTGTATATTTGTGAATCTCTCTTGAATCTTTTTTTGGTGTTAATTGATCCTAAAAACCTGACACTCTAAATTCAAACTTATTAGTACAAGTTAGCACGTTTTGTGCACACCAAACTAAGGGTCAACAATCTCCCTCTTTTGGTGTGAACAAAACATGCATGAATGTTTGAAACTTAAAACAAAGCATATAAAATGCTCCCCATGAATTTAGTACACCCTGAATTTAAAACAAAGCATATAAAATGCTCCCCCTAAATTTTGTACATCCTGTAATACAGATTTTCATAAATAGAGAGTAAATACTTCCCTTGAATACAATGCCACTTGTAATACAGAACTTAAAGAACAAATATATGGGAGGGAAGAAAGATAAGGGTATTAATTCATGAAATGATTTGAAAATCGTATTAATTCATAAAATGATTTGAAAATCGTTTGAAAACATTCTAAAAACATTCTCCCCGAACACACCAAGAGGGGATAGATATACGAGACATAAGTAAAATAATCCTTGGAAAGTTCGTAAAACCAATTATCAATTAAAATAATGAGGAGACACATTCGAGGATATTACAATGAATACAAACTTAGAAAAAACATGGAAGGGAATCTTCTTACATGATACCGTTAATAACGAGACTCTTTGATATACAGTGAGAGCTCTACATAATATCATAGATTTAAGATTCTCCCCAATACACATGAAAGCAACAAAGAAATCAAGAAATTGAGAGAAGAATCGTTGATTTTATATAGTTTTGAAAAACAAGATCAGAGAGAGAGAGCCGGTCGACCTTACGGTCGACCGCAAAACACGATTTTGTAAAAACTATCCAGAGAAACCGGTCGACCGCCACTTGTGGTTTTTAAGAAAAAAATTTCAAAGAGCAAACTGGTCGACTACAAGGTCGACCGCTTAACCAATAGAGGCCACAGAGGACGAGCCAGTCGACCGTAAGGTCGACTGCAATAGACAAAATTTTAAGAAACGGTAAATAGTCAAAAACTCGAGACTGATCCGGTCGACCGGACGATCGACCGACTCACACAAAACAACTTTTAGGATGAAAAATCAATAACATTTAATGCCCTCTCAAGAAGTAAAAACGTTTTTCGTCTAAAGATTTTGTAAAAATATCTGCAAGTTGTGAATCAGTAGAAATATATTCAAGTAAAATATCTCCTTTTTGAAAGTGATCTTTAATAAAATGATACCTAATATCAATGTGTTTTGTGCGACTGTGTTGGTTAGAATTTTTAGTCATGTGTACGGTGCTAGTGTTGTCACATTTTATAGGAATGTGGTTAAAGAATACCTTATAATCCTCAAGAGTATGTTTCATCCATAATACCTGCACGCAATGGATCCTGCTGCAATGTATTCAGCTTCGACAGTCGAAAGAGTAACAGAATTTTGCTTCTTGAATGCCCACAAAACAAGGCAGTCACCAAAGAAGTGACATGTACCACTAGTGCTCTTTCTATCGGTCAAGCTCCCAGCATAATCTGCATCGGAGTATCCTACAAAAGAGAAATTTCTATTTTTCGGGTACCAAAGACCAGTATTTGTTGTGCCTTTAAGATATCGAATGATACGCTTAACGGCAACCAAATGTGATTCTTTGGGACACGATTGAAAACGTGCACATAAACAGATACTAAACATAATATCAGAACGCGATGCAGTAATATAAAGAAAACTACCAATCATATCTCTGTAAGTAGAAATATCAACGTTATTACCCGTTTCGTCTTTAGATAGCTTAGTGGTAGTGGCCATTGAAGTTTTGTAAGCATTTGCATTCTCAAGTCTGAATTTCTTAACAAGTTCTTTGGCGTACTTGGATTGATTGATGAATATTCCATCTTTTCTTTGTTGTATTTGAAGTCCAAGGAAATAGGTTAGTTCGCCCATCATATTCATTTTGACCTTATCCTGCATTTGCTTTGAAATTTTCTTGCAAAGATTTTTATTAGTAGACCCAAATATGATATCATCAACATAAATTTGTACAATCAAAATGTCTTTAAAAACATGCTTAATAAAAAGTGTAGTGTCTACTTTTTCTTTAGAAAAACCTATGTGAAGAAGAAACGGACTCAGCCGCTTCAAATCATAAAGAGCTTTATCAAGCCAAAAAACATGGTTTGGGTGTGTGGGATCAGTGAATCCCGGTGGTTGTGCCACATAAATTTCTTCAGAAATAAAGCCATTTAAAAAAGCACTTTTGACATCCATTTGAAATAGAGTGAAATCCATGTATGCAGCAAAAGCAAGTAAAATACGAATAGCTTCTAGCTTAGCAACTGGTGCAAAAGTTTCATCAAAATCTACAACCTCTTGTTTATTATAAACTTGAGCAACAAGACGGGCCTTATTCCTAGTTATTGAACCGGATTCATCTAACTTGTTCCTAAACACCCACTTAGTACCAAGGATGTTCCTATTGTGAGGTCAAGGAAAAAATCTCCATACTTGATTTCGTTCAAATTGATTAAGTTCTTCTTGTATGACAATGATCCACTCATTGTCTTGCAATGCCTCCTTAATGTTCTTAGGTTCAAGTATGGAAACGAAAGCGGTAAAACACATAAAATTATGAGCTTGAGTGCGAGTCGTTACCCTTTAGACATATCACTTCGTATAAGAAATGGAGGATGACTAGACATGATTTTCCATGCGGGACGTTTCTCACTTGTGGAGTCTTGATGTTGTGTATTTTCATCTTCCATGGCATCAATTTGTTCTGTAGGTATCTCATCAATTTGGTTTTTAGGTTCATCTTTGTCCTGAAGCACCATTTGATTTTGATCATTTGCTTGTGGTTCTTCTTCAATATATACCTGTTTCTTTTCAACACGAACCCCTGCCTCATCATCATTAACAACATATAATATTTCTTTGGAGTAGGGATTAGTTTCATCAAAAATAACATTAATAGATTCTTGAATAGTGCATCTTCTTTTGTTGAATACACGATATGTTTTACTACTAAGAGAGTATCATAGGAAAACACCTTCATCACTTTTACGATCAAACTTCCCCAAGTTATCAAAAGTATTTAAAATGAATACTTTGCATCCGAAGACATGAAAGTAGCTTAGGTTGGGAGTTTTGCCATAATATAGTTCAAAAGGGGTTTTCTTAAGATACTTTCTGATGATTACTTGGTTTATGGTATAGCGTGTTGTATTGACAATCTCTGTCCAAAATGATTTAGGTAAATCTTTTTCACTAAGTATTGTATGGGCCATTTGTTGGAGAGATCGATTCTTCCTTTAAACAACCTCATTTTGTTGGGGAGTGCAAGGACATGCGAACTCATGTTTTATTCCCTTTTTGTCACAAAATGATGTGAAGTGTTCGTTTTGAAATTTCCCACCATGATCACTACGAATAGTAACAATGGTGAGGCTTTTCTCATTTTCCACTCTACGACAGAATTTTTGAAATACACGTACTGTCTCATCTTTTTGTGGCAAGAAGGCAAGCTAAGTAAATCTACTATAGTCATCAACAATAATAAATGCATATCGTGCACCACCATTACTACGTGTTCGTGATGGACCAAAAAAATCCATGTGCAAAAGTTCAAGAGGTCTAGAAGTCGATACCATTTTCTTTGGTTTGTGAGAACTTTTTGTTTGCTTACCGAATTGGCATGACTCACATGGTTTGTCCCTTTCGAACTTAATTTTAGGAATTCCTCTCACAAGCTCCTTGCTTACAAGTTTTTTGAGGTTGTCCATGTGCGTGTGACCAAGCCTATGATGTCATAGCCATCCATCCTCATTCCGTGCGACAAAGCATCTTATACTTTCCTGCGCTAGTTCATTTGAGTTTATGACATATACATTATTGCATCTGTTAGCAACAAGTAAACAATCTTTAATGTTATCTAATACAGTGCATGTGTTTTTATCAAAAGTGACAATATACCCTTTATCACATAGTTGACTGACACTAATTAAGTTGTGCTTTAGACCTCTTACCAATAGGACATCCTCAATGGAGCATGAGGAACCAAAGCTAACTTTACCTTTACCAATGGTTTGACCAGTGCTATTGTCTCCGAAGATGATGTCCTTTCCCTTTTTCCTTGATAGTGATGAAAAGTATCTGCTGTCACCAGTCATGTGGTTTGAACAACCACTATCAAGGTACCACCGATCTTTAGTCTTGATACGTTGGGTTACTTACACCAAGATTAGTAGGCATAACTTTGTGTACCCAAGTTTGTTTTGAACCTGCATTTGTATCCTTTCTCACCCACACAAGATTAGTATTTCCTTTCAGTGAACAGTTATAAGAAATATGCCCTAGTCTACAGCAAAAATTATATGTGATTCGACTATGCCTTGGGTCATGCACACTTGTATGATTTATTTTTGTTTTGTGATTTGTTGATTTTTATACAAGTGTGTATGACATGATGATTTTTGATGAGGTATTAGCTCTTCGTAACAAAGTCCTCTATTATCATGAAAGGATCTTGAATCCTTTGTAATAAAGTAATTGGGCCCTTCATGCTTTTCAATAATTTTTTTGAGCTCAATTACCTTTTTACACAGTCTTTTTCTAGTTATCTCATCGTCTTTTGAGTTCCAACGAAGAGTATCTAGTGTGGCATCAAGAATCCTATTTTGATTAAGGGCTTCATTACAACTTTCCACTACTTCATCAAATTTCTTTTTACATTCGTCTAAGTCATTTGTGAGCTTGGCAACATAGACAGATGATATGGCTAAAAATAGGATTAAATCGGGACCGTTCACATCGGACACGAATCTTAAAGCTCAGGGGTAAAACGGTAATTTCACCTACTAACGGGTCTGAAATGGGAACTGGGTCTTTCTTCACGACCCGATAACCCACGAACGGATCCACCTCAACTGGGTATGGGTCCCAACCCGAAATGAACCCGGTCCAGCAGGATAGAATAAGGGTTCCTGATTAGTCCTAATCAACAGCCCTGATTCACATCTATCCTTTCACTGTGAATTAGGGATTACATTCCTAATCTGATCATAGGGATTACATTCTTTATCTGATCACAGGGATTACATTCCTAACCTGATCCCAACGGCGACTATAAATACCCCCCCATCCACCACTATTAAGAGGTAATCAATACTTTTCCAGTTTAAAGTTCTTGCTTAATCATTCAGATTACTGACAAGAGCGTCGGAGGGTGCGTCGCCGGGATCCATCCCGGTGTCTCG
This sequence comes from Hemerocallis citrina, assembly GCA_017893485.1. NCBI lineage: Eukaryota > Viridiplantae > Streptophyta > Magnoliopsida > Asparagales > Asphodelaceae > Hemerocallis > Hemerocallis citrina. Next base: position 158,830,988 of record CM030366.1, on the reverse strand, counting down.
TACTTTTTGCAGGTTCACAGCAGCGGCAAGAGACCAAGTCAACAAGTCGGTGAAGGTCAACAGGTCAACAGGTTTGTCTTGTTCGTTTTCTCAAGAAACCATAAATTCTATCTGTTTACGCCCCACACCAGATTTAGCGGTAACAGATTGGCGCCGTCTGTGGGAAAAACAAACGAATAGCAGCCTCCCCTCTTCCCGTTGGTCAGATCTTCTCCTGCCATGCCTCCTAGGAAAGTAAGATCCAGAGGGTCCAACCATGGACCCAACCCCGTTGATCAACAAGAGGTAGTCCCCATCCAACCCGCTCAGCAGCAGGGGCAACTTCCTCTCCAAGTGGAAGGCCCTCTTCAACAAGATCAGCCTCCTCTTCAGAATCAGCAACCCCCTAAGGGTCCCACCGGTCCTCAGAATGCCGGTGCGGGGGCTTCGCGTCCCAACCCGCAAAAGCAACCCCTCCATCAGGACCGCATTTCAGTACACAATGCCTCTTCGGATTCCATGACCTCTCACAATCCTCAAGTTTCCGACCTCCACAATGCCATTCTCAATCGGAAGAAGGATGAGGATCTTCGCCGCCGTCTGGATGAAAAACGGGGCCGAGAGGGAGCCTCCCGCCAACAACGTCCGGATGAGCGATCTCCTCACCACCAAGACTACAGAAGGTCCCCTACTCGAAGAGGGAGGAAAGAGTTCCCCGAGCACCATAGGAGAAGACATCATTCCCCTGCCGGTCGGCAACATCCGAGGAACGATGAGGCACCCATCACTCGTGCCGAGTTCCAGCAATTTCAAGCAACGGTGTTGCAAGCTCTCAACCTCCGACCCAACAACAACAATGCCCAAAGGGCTCCTACTCCTCCACGGGTCCCAAGTCCTCGCCACCGGTCCATAACTCCTCCTCCAGCTCCTAGCAACCAGCAGCACGTCCCTAGTCCTCGCCGCTCCCAGAGCTACCGTCGTCGTAGTCCCCGCTCCCCTTCCTATGAAGACGAGTCCAGAGGCTCGTTCGACTACCGTCGAAGGGACGATGCTCTCTACTGCCGTCTCCACGAGATGGAGAGGCGCATCGGTCGAATAGACAAGGATGAGGAGTTAAGAGGAAGGACCATCCGCCCGAGCAGACCTCCATTCTCCCGCAACTTACTAACCTTTAACAACGAGTTCGGAGTCCAACACTTGGCTCGATTCTACTTCGCAAGCTCGCTCTTAAGCGAGCCAGAAGTGGTTCGCCATTCGGAATTGCTCCTGCAGCCGTTGAATAACTCTAACGATGGTTCAGAGTCCAACACTTGGCTCGATTCTACTTTGCAAGCTCGCTCTTAAGCGAGCCAGAAGTGGTTCGCCATTCGGAATTGCTCCTGCAGCCGTTGAATAACTTTAACGATGGTTCGGAGTCCAACACTTGGCTCGATTCTACTTCGCAAGCTCGCTCTTAAGCGAGTTAGAAGTGGTTCGCCATTCGGAATTGCTCCCACAACCGTTGAATCCCTCTAACGACGAGTTCGGAGTCCAACACTTGGCTCGATTCTGCTTCGGATAACTCGCTTTTAAGCGAGTTAGAAGTGGTTCGCCATTCGGAACTGCTCCTACAACTGTTGATTCTCTCACTTAAATAGCGAGTTCGGAGCACAACTCTCTCCTAGAGTTGCTCCTCAAACTCGTCTTCCAGATGGTTCTCTCCTAGAGCCGAGCTCTTCACTCTGCTCGCCTCCAAAGCGGACCTCTTCTCAACGAGTTCGGAGCACAACTCTCTCCTAGAGTTCCTCCTCACACTCGTCTTCCAAATGGCTCTCTCCCAGAGCCGAGCTCTTCGCTCCGCTCACCTCCGAGGCGGACCTCTTCTCAATGAGTTCGGAACACAACTCTCTCCTAGAGTTGCTCCTCAAACTCACCTTCCAGATGGCTCTCCTAAAGTCGAGCTCTTCACTCCGCTCTCCTCCAAAGCGGAGATCTTCTCAAAAAGATCGGAGCACAACTCTCTCCTAGAGTTCCTCCTCAAACTTGTCTCTCAAATGGCTCTCCTAAAGCCGAGCTCTTCACTCCGCTCGCCTCCAAAGCGGAGATCTTCTCAAACGAGTTCGGAGCACAACTTTCTCCTAGAGTTGCCCCTCAAACTCGTCTGCCAGATGGCTCTCCCAGAGCCGAGCTCTTCGCTCCGCTCTCCTCCAAAGCAGAGATCTTCTCAAACAAGATCGGAGCACAACTCTCTCCTAGAGTTCCTCCTCAAACTTGTCTCTCAAATGGCTCTCCTAAAGCCGAGCTCTTCACTCCGCTCGCCTCCAAAGCGGAGATTTTCTCAAACTAGTTCGGAGCACAACTCTCTCATAGAGTTGCTCCTCAAACTCGTCTGCCAGATGGCTCTCCCAGAGCCGAGCTCTTCACTCCGCTCTCCTCCAAAGTGGACCTCTTCTCAACGAGTTCGGAGCACAACTCTCTCCTAGAGTTGCTCCTCAAACTCGTCTTCCAGATGGTTCTCTCCTAGAGCCGAGCTCTTCACTCCGCTCTCCTCCAAAGCGGAGATCTTCTCAAACAAGATCGGAGGAGCACAACTCTTTCGTAGAGTTGCTCGTCTTCCAAATGGCTCTCCTAAAGCCGAGTTCTTCACTCCGCTCGCCTCCAAAGCGGAGATCTTCTCAAACAAGATTGGAGCACAACTCTCTCCTAGAGTTCCTCCTCAAACTTGCCTCTCAAATGGCTCTCCTAAAGCCGAGCTCTTCACTCCGCTCGCCTCCAAAGCGCAGATCTTCTCAAACAAGATCGGAGCACAACTCTCTCCTAGAGTTCCTCCTCAAACTTGTATCTCAAATGGCTCTCCTAAAGCTGAGCTCTTCACTCCGCTCGCCTCTAAAGCAGAGATCTTCTCAAACGAGTTCGGAGCACAACTCTCTCCTAGAGTTGCTCCTCAAACTCGTCTACCAGATGGCTCTCCCAGAGCCGAGCTCTTCGCTCCGCTCTCCTCCAAAGCGGAGATCTTCTCAAACAAGATCGGAGCACAACTCTCTCCTAGAGTTCCTCCTCAAACTTGTCTCTCAAATGGCTCTCCTAAAGCCGAGCTCTTCACTCCGCTCGCCTCCAAAGCGGAGATCTTCTCAAACGAGTTCGGAGCACAACTCTCTCCTAGAGTTGCTCCTCAAACTCGTCTGCCAGATGGCTCTCCCAGAGCCGAGCTCTTCGCTCTGCTCTCCTCCAAAGTGGGCCTCTTCTCAACGAGTTCGGAGCACAACTCTCTCCTAGAGTTGCTCCTCAAACTCGTCTTCCAGATGGTTCTCTCCTAGAGCCGAGCTCTTCACTCCGCTCGCCTCCAAAGCGGAGATCTTCTCAAACAAGATCGGAGCACAACTCTCTCCTAGAGTTGCTCGTCTTCCAAATGGCTCTCTTCACTCCGCTCGCCTCCAAAGCGGAGATCTTCTCAAACAAGATTGGAGCACAACTCTCTCCTAGAGTTCCTCCTCAAACTTGTCTCTCAAATGGCTCTCCTAAAGCCGAGCTTTTCACTCCGCTCGCCTCCAAAGCGGAGATCTTCTCAAACGAGTTCGGAGCACAACTCTCTCCTAGAGTTACTCCTCAAACTCGTCTGCCAGATGGCTCTCCTAGAGCCGAGCTCTTCACTCCGCTCGTCTTCGAAGCGAACCTCTTTTCAACGAGTTCGGAGCTCACAACTCTCCCCTATAGTTACTCCTTGCACTCACTTCAAAGAATGGGTCTTCCCATGGCTCTTACGAGGATCTTTCTAGCACCTCTTATCCACCCCTAGGAGTGGAGCTCCTCTTCAAAATTCTCCAAAACCAAACAGAGCATCACCTCTTCCATATGCCGACCCATCCCCTTCATCAACTCGCCGAGCTTCTCCTCACGCTCGAGTCGTCCGAACTCCGAGCTCCACTACACCGAGCTACTACAGGCAGAGGGTGAACTACTGAGTCACCGAGCCGAGTGGACGAGGTACCGACCTCCACATATAGAGAAAAATTCTGCCGATCCCATCTCACTGTCGGATCGTCTCAAAATTCGTGCTAGAACATGATGAACGGCTCAGATTTCGCCACGTCTCCACAAAATGACAAGATAACATTTTCTCGAAATTTGAGCCTCTTGTCTCGTGATTCGCGCCACGATCGTGATCAACCGTCCAGATGGAGCCACATAGCTCGGATCTGAAATCCGAGCTACCGATCTACCGAGCAGCAAAGTGGTGAAAAATGCCCCTCAAAATCCGTGCTCGGATTTGCCGAACAATAAGCAGAGGAGAGAAGAAGAAAAGAAAAAAAAATTTGGAGAGAAGGGTCGAGTTCGGACCCGTTAGGGTCCCAAACCCGAACCCCTTCCCTTCTTCTTCTCCATGCTCGCGCCGACAACCCAAACCAAAAAAAAGAAAAGTGAGAACCCAAACTCTTCGCCCACTCGTTGAAGCCGGGCGACGATCTCCGACCATCTCCTCGCCAAACTCCACCACCGGCGAGCTCCATCCTCGCCAACCTCACCGAGCGTCGCCATGGTCCTCACCAACCTCGCACAGCGAGCTTCCCTCGACGAGCTCCACGACAGCGAGCTTCCCTCGACGAGCTCCGAGCTCACCGCCACAGAGCTCACAGTTCACCTCCACTACAAGCTCCAATGGGGAGCTCCGAACTCCTCTCCACGTCGAAGCTCCCTCTCCATTGCCGAGCTCCCCCACAGTCGAACGTCGAGCTCTCTTCCTCGACGAAGCTCCGAGCTCCACTCGTCGACCACCTTCGACGAGCTCCCCTCGCGACTGAGCTCCAAACTCTAGCTCCATCTCCTCCGTCGAGCTCCCGACCTCGACTCCAAAAGCCCGAGCTCCTTTCTACTCCACCTCCGGGCTCCATTGCCGAGCTCCCCCACAGTCCTTCGTCGAGCTTCCGACCTCGACTCCAAAAGCACGTGCTCCGAGCTCTCCTTCACGAGCTCCATTCGTAGCCGAGCGCCAACTCCGAAGCTCACCTTCAACTTACAGCTCCACCCTCGACGAGCCACCCTTCGTCGAAGCTCGAACTCCGCCAACTCCTCGCCTCCTTGCCGAGCTCGCCCATAGCCGAGCCCACCTCTTTCCGCCGAGCTCCTCTCCCATACCGACGTCGAGCTCCCTCTTCGTTGGAGTGGTGCCGAAGAGAAGAGACGAAGGCGAAAAGAATAGGACAGACGAAGAAGAAGAGAGAAACACAGCTGCATAAGAAAGAAAGAACAGAGGCAATTGATTCGGAAAGAAAAAATTAAAATAAAAAAAATATTTAAAAAAATGAAAATAAAAAACGCCACGTGGCATCGTCTCTATGGTCGACAGATCCAAGTCGCCGAGGTGCCGAACTTGTAATTGGAGAAAAAACCCGCCGACCCACACGATCCGTCCAATCGTCTCAAAATTCGCGTCGCGACACGATCGACGCTCAGAAACGCACCACGTGTCCAGAACGTAATCTGCTTTGCGATGCGTGCCATCTGATCACGATCGACGTCCAGAAACGCGCCACGTGTCCAGATAATATTTAATTTATTTATTTATTTTAATTATTTAAAAAAATCCGAAAAAATATTTAAAAAATTGAAAAAAATTAATTAAAAATTCTAAAAATAATTATAAATTCAGAAAAATTATTTTAAAATTCTGAAAAATATAATTATTTAATTGAATAATTAATTAATATTTTCGATAATTAATTATTAAATTCGGAAAATGAATAAAAAATTCAAAAAAATGAGAAAAAATTCAGAAAAATCTGGAAAAATCACCAAAAATCCAGAAAATTCTGAGAATATTTTTGGATATTTTACAAGCCCAGAATAACACCGTTACACCCCAAGCAAGATTCCAAACTCCCTTAAGAACACCGATAAAATCCCGTACGCCATTAGAACAACAAAACTACTCCTCGAAGACTGTAAAACTCAGTCTCCAGGAGTGGGGGGCTCGTGATATGGCTAAAAATAGGATTAAATCGGGACCGTTCACATCGGACACGAATCTTAAAGCTCAGGGGTAAAACGGTAATTTCACCTACTAACGGGTCTGAAATGGAAACTGGGTCTTTCTTCACGACCCGATAACCCACGAACGGATCCACCTCAACTGGGTACGGGTCCCAACCCGAAATGAACCCGGTCCAGCAGGATAGAATTAGGGTTCCTGATTAGTCCTAATCAACAGCCCTGATTCACGTCTATCCTTTCACTGGAAATTAGGGATTACATTCCTAATCTGATCGCAGGGATTACATTCCTTATCTGATCACAAGGATTACATTCCTAATCTGATACCAACGGCGACTATAAATACCCCCCATCCACCACTATTAAGAGGTAATCAATACTTTTCCAGTTTAAAGTTCTTGCTTAATCATTCAGATTACTGACAAGAGCGTCAGAGGGTGCGTCGCCGGGATCCATCCCAGTGTCTCGCACTTTTTGCAGGTTCGCAGCAGCGGCAAGAGACCAAGTCAACAAGTCGGTGAAGGTCAACAGGTTTGCCTTGTTCGTTTTCTCAAGAATCCATAAATTCTATCTGTTTACCCCCACACCAGATTTAGCGGTAACAACAGATTTCTCCTGAATTTCTTTTAAGTAATCATCATGCTTTGCTAGAGATTCACAAATTTGTTGTTTCAGCATCTCATTTTCTTCTAGCAAAATATCATGATCTCTTTGACATGACTCAAGTTTTTCAAAAATTAGGGCATTCTTATTTTTCATTTTGTCATTTTTTGTTATGCAGGCGTCATGTATCTCATTAGAATTTTGTTTATATTGTCTAAGTTTACGACTTAGTTTCTTGGCATAGTCTTTCAAATCATTACATATGTCTACGAGTTCATCCTAAGTTGGTTGTTCGATTACTTCTTCTTGAGAAGGTGATTGCACCTCACCACTCCCAAAAGCCATGAAACCGACGTCGCCGTGATCTTGCTCTTCCTCACTTGAGTCCGAGCCTAGCCAAGTTGCCTTTAGCGACTTTTTCTTCTGTCTTGGATTTGAGCGATAATATTCTCTGTTCCTGTCTTGTTGCCTGGGGCAGTTTGCACGGCTGTGTCCGGGTTTCTTGCACTTGTAGCATACGTATTCTTTCTCCTTTTTCCTTTCTTCTTGATACCTGCCATATTTATTATTTTTGAGATACTTACGAAATTGTCTTGTTAATAGAGTAATGTCCTCGTCTGACTCCTCATGTTCTGAATCAGCTTTTGATGGTCTGGCCCTTTCTGCTTTTAGTGCAATAGTTCTCTCCTCAGTCTTTGGTTCAATCCCGATATTCTGCCTGTATCGTTTTGTCTCCAACATTTCCATCTCATACGTTTTTAGCTTCCCTTGAAATATATAGTAGTCAAATCCCTTCTTTTCAAGAGTTTCCCTCATTGCCGCGGCCTTAACTTCCCACTCTGACATGAGATAGCTTATGAGCTTTCCGACCTTTCGGTCATCATCAAGCCCCTTACCCAAGCTCTCAAGCTCGTGAGCAATGATATCAAAACGGGCGAGCATTTGTGTAGCGCCCCGAATTTCTAATATAATATCTTAGAAAATAGGTGGCACAATCCCAGCATCAACTTCAATGTAATTGTAAACATAGCAACCAAATACAGGGAAAAATTAAAACTTTTATTTACATTAATTGTTTACAAAGCACAGCGGAATACAAAACACCTTTAATTACAAACTTCTTTCTTTACAACACTTCCTTTTACAAATATTACACAAAAGCTCAATTATCTCAAAACTATCTCAAGCATCCAAACCCCAAGCTCTAAGCAACAACATGTAACACATGCGGCTAAAGATGATCCCTAACCCCCAAAACTAAAGGGGTCAGCCATAAATGGTGTGAGTGACATAAAACAAGCAACATAAATGAACATTAAGCATGGATTCTTAAACAACATGTAATAAACAAGAATACATAAAATATGACGTAGCATGGAAACATGTAAACAAACAAGTGAAACTAAACTAAGTGTCAAGTGTAGAAAACAGGAAACCACATGCATAAAACCAAGTCAAGACAACACAATTTCTATATGCTGACTCTCTAATGCGTACTTGTCGGAGTCTATGCATCCCATTCTACATAGGTCCGGTGCAAGCCCTTAACGTCTCCACATTATAGGGTTCAATCCCCGCTATGCAACTAATCCTAACACGATGACTACTACGAGATAAAGATAAGGTGTGAGTACTAGCCCTTGCCCCGATAATTCCGGAGATAAATCCCACACCACAGATAATTTTACCTGGATAATTCCGGGGATTATCTCACACCGCAGCAATGACCCTCATCACATGAATACCACATGTGCGTTGCCTCGACCCCGATAATTCCGGAGATCAATCCCACACCACAGGTAATTTACCTGGATAATTCTGGGGATAAATTCCACACCACAAGTAATTTACCTGGATAATTCCAGAGATCAATCCCACACCGAAAGCCATACTGAGGTACATAACCCATGTTCCCGTTCATCATATCACCACTAGTGCCTGTCCTTATCATTTTTGGGTTATTTAATTACTTAACGAATCTCCTAAAGTTGGTGTACCCCACCGGACTTAACTCAACAACTGAACAACTAAAATGCCTTAACAGGCCTAAACACAATGAACTCAACCGCCGGTATACTAGGGTCACACACATCCTCTAGAGACTCAAACTCAAATATCTCAACCAATCTCACTTCATAAACTGCTCACCTCAACATCTTGAAAACATAAGTTCAATAGAAGATAAGGCATAAGTAGTTATAGATCAAAATATCTAGAGAATAAACCATTTGGAAGAACCTTCATAAATATAAAAAATACATCAGTACCAGTCGACTATAGTAAGCATAAGTCGACTGTCCAGAAAGAATGTTCCATGATTTTAAGAAAATAAGCTAAGTGTTATAAGTTGACTTATAGAAGTCATAAGTCGACTTACCAGAGTGTTTTAAGTTGACTTATAGAAGTCATAAGTTGACTTACCAGAGTGTTTAAAGTGGACTTATAGAAGTCATAAGTCGACTTACCAGAGTGTTTTAAGTCAACTTAAAATTGTCATAGGTCGACTGTCCAGAAAGGAATCTACAATAACTTTGAAAAATAAATTCTAAAAATACCAGTCGACTGAAAATTTTCTAAGTCGACTGTCCAGAACGGATTTTCAAGAAAATTAAAGATCATAGCAGCCGGGTCATACCAATCGACTGAAAGGTCATGCCAGTCGACTGTCGGCCTACAGACTGCATAGTTTAGGTTGTGCGCATGTCAAAACTAGGATTTTTAGGAATCAGTCATATATCAAAATAACTTTCTTTTATTTTTCCAAATCTTATTAATACCAAAATAATTAGATTTAAACTTAGCATTTGAGAAATCCAAATTTAAACAACATCTTTTACAAAAATCACAAATCCCCAATTTAAATCCTCATAATTCAAATCCTCAAAACATGGTCTTCTACACCATAAATCATTCATAAAATTCCTCAACTCAATCTCAACTATTTTCTATAGTTGATTCATAAACAAACAAATTTATCATCGACATGGTCAAGTTGTTTTTATCCAACTTACCAATAGTCCAAAAATCTCATCTTTAATTTAATTAATGCATAACATCTGTCAAACTTAATCAAATCAATAATCCAAAAGAAAAGTCTACTCACAATTTATATTAGGTTTCCAACAATCTAAAATCATTCACATACGAATATCTAGGGTTCTTCTCAAAGATCCAATTTTTCATCCATCCATACATATACATATTCAACATCCAAATCAATCTAAACATTCATATCATTCTCAAATGACATACACGAATCAAAGAGAAGAAACAAAACAACCAAACAATTATATCTACTCATCTACAACATACACAAACAAAATAAAACAAAACAATGTCACTCACCTTAGGAATGAAGAGGTCCAACAAAAAAAAGTCTCTCTTTTTGCGAGATCCAAAAATCTTCCTCTTGATCACTGTTGCCACTAAATTTGGTGTGGGGGCAAACAGATGAATTTATGGATTCTTATGGAAACTGAATAGTAAACCTGTATACCTGTTCCGTCGGGCCTTGATCGTCGATCCCGCCGTAGACATGTAAAAAGTGCGAGACACCGGGGTTGTTCCCGGCGACGCACCCTCCGACGCTCAAGTCAGTAATCTAGGACGACTATGAATGAGCGCAAAAACTGGTGAAAGATTGATTACCTCTTAATGGAGATGGGTGGGGGGTATTTATAGGCGTCTTAGGGAACAGATTAGGCATGTAATCCCTGTGTATAGATAAGGAATGTAATCCCTAATCCCCAGTGAAATGATAGATATGAATCAGGGCCGTTGATTAATATTAATCAGAAACCCTAATTCTATCCTGGTGGACCGGGTTTGTTGCGGGTTGAAACCCGCACCCAGTTGAGGTGGATCCGTTCGCGGGTTATTGGATCTGTGAGAAGGAGACCCAGTACCCGCTTCAGACTCGTTTGTAGGTGAAATTACTGTCTTGCCCCCAGTCTTCAGGATTCGTGCCCAGTTTGGACAGTCTTGATTAAACCCCTATTTTTAGCCATATCACGAGCCCCCCACTCCTAAAGGCTGAGGGTAATCAGTCTTTGTGGAGTAGTTTGACTGTTTTAGTGGCTAGTGGAGTTGTATTGGGATCCGAATGGGTGTTTCTGAATCCTGAAGTGGGTGGTAAGGTAACTTCTTCTTCTTTTTTGAAGCAATATGGTGTGTCAGGTCTTTGTCTATTTTTTCTGGCTACTTATTTAATCTTGCGACGTGTCAACTAATTGTTCGGGGGTCTTAGCCGTATATTCTAGGCAATAATTGTTCGTTCGGGGGCTCAAAAATATCCCCCCGAATTTTTAATTATTTTCTAGAATTTTTAATTAATTTTCCCGAATTTTTCGCAATTTTTAAATAAATAAAACGATTTAAATAAATAAAAATCGATTTTTAAATACCGATTTATGACGTGGCGTCATCTGGGCCTTTGATCAACGTGGATCACGAATTTCTGAACGATCAGACGGCCCTTGTTCCTCGGCCGATTTTTTTGCCGTATACGAGGGTCGGCACCTCGGCTCGGCGACTCGACTCCCCGGCTAGATCGGTCGGTGCCTCGGTTCGGAGGGTCCGAGGGACGTGGCGTCATCTGGGCCGTCCATCTCGGCGTGGATCCCCCTAAAATGCTATCTTGTCGTTTAGTGGACGTGGCAGAATCTGGGCCGTCCATCATGACGAGCACGTTTTTTCACGAGATCCAACGGTTGATATGGGTCGGCGTGTTTTTTCGCCATATACGAGGGTCGGTACCTCGTCACCTCGGCTCGGCCTTACATTCTACGAGATGCATGGGTCGGCTCGGAGGATTGGTTCCTCGGCTCGAAGGGTCAGTGCCTCGGTTCGGAAGAACCGAGGGACGTGGCATCATCTGGAACACCCATCTCAGCGTGGATCCCCATAAAACGCTATCTTGTCGTTTAGTGGACGTGGCAGAATCTGGGCCGTCCATCATGACGAGCACATTTTTTTACGAGATCCAACGGTTGACATGGGTCGGCGTGTTTTTTCGCCATATACGAGGGTCGGTACCTCGTCATCTCGGCTCGGCGCATCAGGGCTGTTTGACCGAGGTGCTGAGGTGGCTGTTTTGAAGGAAGTATTTCTTGGGGGTTCCACCTTTCCGTGCCTAGTAGCTCGGCTGCTCGGCTGCTCGGCTGAGCTGTTCGGTAGCTCGGCTGGGCAAGCCGATGGCAGGCAGCTCGGAAGATACGCGTGGCTGGATCTGGGCCGTTCATCATGGCGCGCATCACGAGGATGGGGTTCAGATCACAAGAAAATGTTATCTTGTCGTTTTGTGGGCGTGGCACAGTCTGAACCGTCCATCAGATTCTGTCGCGAATTTTGGAGAGATCAGACGGTGACTTCGCCTCGGGACGATTTTTCTCCATATACGAGGGTCGGTACCTCGTCATCTCGGCTCGGCGCATCAGGGCTGTTTGGCCGAGGTGCTGAGTTGGCTATTTTGAGGGAAACGTCTTGAGGGTTCCACCTTTCCGTGCCTAGTAGCTCGGCTGCTCGGCTGAGCTGTTCGGTAGCTCGGCTGGGCAAGCCGATGGCAGGCAGCTCGGAAGATACGCGTGGCTGGATCTGGGCCGTTCATCATGGTGCGCATCACGAGGATGGGGTTCAGATCACGAGAAAACGTTATCTTGTCGTATTGTGGGTGTGGCACGATCTGAACCGTCCATCTGATTCTGTCGCAAATTTTGGAGAGATCCGACGGTGACTTCGCCTCGGGACGATTTTTCTCCATATACGAGGGTCGGTACCTCGTCATCTCGGCTCGGCGCATCAGAGCTGTTTGGCCGAGGTGCTGAGTTGGCTGTTTTGAGGGAAACGTCTTGAGGGTTCCACCTTTCCGTGCCTAGTAGCTCGGCTGCTCGGCTGAGCTGTTCGGTAACTCGGCTGGGCAAGCCGATGGCAGGCAGCTCGGAAGATACGCGTGGCTGGATCTGGGCCGTTCATCATGGCGCGCATCACGAGGATGGGGTTCAGATCACGAGAAAACGTTATCTTATCGTTTTGTGGGCGTGGCACGATCTGAACCGTCCATCTGATTCTGTCGCGAATTTTGGAGAGATCCGACGGTGACTTCGCCTCGGGACGATTTTTCTCCATATACGAGGGTCAGTACCTCGTCATCTCGGCTCGGCGCATCAGGGCCGTTTGACCGAGGTGCTGAGTTGGCTGTTTTGAAGGAGCGCAGTAGCTCGGTTGACCAGCCGGGATGTTCGATAGCTCGGTTTGGCAGACCGGTGGCCGAGTCGTTGACTTAGTGATTTGAAGAGTTTTTTGCTTCTCGTAACGTCGCCACTTTTCCGCTTGTCGCTTTGGCTTCTTAGTGGGCTTTTTGCGTTTCCCAAGGAGGCCCAACATTTTAGGGGTTATAAGCTTTCACCCCCACTCCCAAGCTCATTTCTTACTTTTTACTCTCAAGACTTCACTTTTGCTCTCTAAGTTCTCTGCTAGCGGCGACTTTCGCTCCAAGGCGTTGCTGTTAGCTGTCGCGTGGGCCAGGCGATTTCCGGTGAGCGCACTCCGACCGTGAACGTCACTTCAAAGGTCAGTTTACTTAGTCTAAACACTTTTTCTAGAGATGTCTCGAGTGAACTCGAGGAGTGGGGCCTCGTCTTCGGGCGATGATGGTGCCGAGGAGAGGAGGAGGTCGGAGATCCGGAGAAAGGGTAAACAGGTTGCCGAACCGTCTGTAGCCGAGACGAGGCAGGAGAAGAAGAAGAGGAGGGTGGAGACCCAATCTCCCGTAGTGGCGGTGATTGTGGAAAACCCGAAGCAAGCCCCCGAGATGGGATGATATCCCTCTATTCTGTCCGGGCATTCGGGGGTCAGGCAGTACGAGGGCGACCTCTTGGAGAAGGCGATCTATGGGAAGTCGAAGATCGTCGAGGAACCTAACCCAGCCCTTCCCACCGAAGCCGACGAGCTCATTTCGTTGTTGTCCGAGAAGGATCTGCTTCGGGTCAGAAAGGCCTTCGCCATCCCTCCGGAGTACAAACTGATCCTCCCGGGTCCCGGGATGCGAGTGAATTCCAAGCTGCCGTCGTCGGATATGTGCATGTTCGACGTCGACTCCTTGAATGTCGGGCTACGTTTCCCGCTGCACCCTTTCATCCTTCAGATCCTCGGCTGGTTCTGCCTCGCGCCGACCCAATTCATGCCGAACACATGGCGTCACGTGAACGCCTTCTTGCTTCAGTGCTACAGAGCCGAAGTAGAACCGGATCTAACGGTCTTCCGAGGAATGTATCGGATAAATAGGCAGCACAAGACGGAGTATCAATACTACTTGGGGCCGAGGAAGGGTGTTAGGATTATAGGAAACCCCGACTCAATTAAGGGTTGGAAAGAAAAATATTTTATAATAAGGGGCGAGGCGATTCGGCCTATTCCGACCCGGTGGAAAGTGGAGGTGCCGAAATTCGCGCGAGCCGACCCTGTTTTGTCTGAGGCCGAGGAGGAGGTGGCGAGGAAGATAATGGCTCTTCCGCTGTTGAGTTGGAGGGAGTTGACGGAGGAGGTGTTGTTCGGGTCCGGCCTAAGCCCCATCGACCCGAGTATGCTCTTGACATCTCATTTATTTTCGTTTTTCTTTCAAGTTTTTAGTTCGTCTCGCTAATTTGTTTGTCCATTTTTTTTTGTCCGATGCAGAAGCAATGAAGATTGATTTCAACTCCATGATGGCCGATAGGTCGAAGTTGGTCGGGGGTAGGAAGAGGAAGAGGGCGGCCGCGACTGCCTCGTCGACTCCGCCGCCCACGGTCGCCTCAACCATCACTCCGCCTCCTCCGACTACTGAGGCGCCCTTGGAGGTTGTTGTTGCCGAGGAGCCCTCGGCCCCTGTGGCCCCTGGCGTGATTGAGGGGGCCTTTGACGTCAACGCGGCGTTGTCGCTTGAGGAACCGCCGTTGACAAAAGCGGCCGAAGAAATTCTGACCGAGCAGCACAAGCAACTGTTTGTGCCGAACTGGCGGGTGAAGAACCACGACGGGTTCCTCGACAACTCGCAGATGTCAGTTCAGGTCGTCAAGCATTTGGCGACGCCGAAGGACAGGGCCGTGCTGAAAGCGGGGACGGTCGGCGACAACACCTATGAGGTGGCTCGGTCGCTCGTGTCGGTAAGTTTTTTCTTGCAAATTTTTTCAAGTTTGTTGCTCGGCTCGTGCATCACTCTGATAGTCTTTTCAGGCCACTTGCCACTTCGGCCACCTCTTCGAGACGTTTGCTGCGCAGGAGAAGGAGTTGAAGGCCGCCAGCGACAGAGACGGGTTGGCAAAGGTCAGGGCGGTCAAGGAACTTGAGGCCGAGCAGAGGCGGGCCGAGGCCCTGGAAGTCCGGGTCGCCGATCTTGAGACGGACTTGGAGAAGGCTAAGGAGCGATTCGAGGCGGAGTCTACCAAGGCCGCCAAGGTCGCCGAGGAGCTGGCTGCGGCGCTGAAGTCCTTGGCCGAGGAGAAGGCGGAGAAGGAGTCCTTGGCGACGAAGATCAGGGCCGAGGTGGAGAAGGAGGCGGAGGCGGAGGCGAAGAAGCACATGGCCGAGAACATGGAGCGGTCTTATCAAACGGTGCTCGATCATGTCCAAGAACGGATCCTTGGCTTCGAGCGGGTCGGCTACCGACTGTGGCCAGGGTCGTCTTCAGGCGACGAGGGGGAGGAAGGCGAAGGCGACGAGACCGAAGGCGAGGACGAGGAGGAGGAGACCAAGCCACCTGTGGCGAACGCCCGAGTCGAGGGGAGGATCGAGGGGCCGTCTAACGACGCGCCCGAGGTCGACGCGGCGACACAGGTGGACCCTTGATCCCCTCGCCAATTCTTTGTAATTTCTTGTTTTGTTTCTTTCAAAAGTGTAATGCCTTTTGCGGACTGGCCACCGCCTTTAATGAATGAAAAATGTTTTGACTCCGAAATTTTCGTCTAAGTGTTTGGTCCGGCCATATAGTATTTCAATGCTATCCCTTTCTCATTTCAGATTACCGAGCAGACTTTTATCACCTCGGCTGATCGGCGCCGAGCCGAGTTGTTTAAGCGATATCGGGAGGATCGTCTCGAGGGTGAGGTTCACCTGACGAGGAAGATACTTCACAACTTAGAGATTAGGCATAGCGAGGCGTTGGCTGAACTGCACCATCTACGGATAGTTGAGGCCGAATTATCTGCTAAGGAGGAGGAACTGGCGCGAGTTTCGGCTGAACGAGATGACTTTGCGAAGAAGGTTGAACAGCTGCAAAGGGTAACGGTCGACAAGAACATCGAGGTGACCCACTTGCGCCGTATTATATCCGACAGCGCCGAGTACCCCGGTTCGGCGAAACTTCCTCGGTTTAAGGTGATAGTAAAGGATGACACATTGAAGGATCGGATCGTCGAACTGGAGGAAGAAGTTGCTCGGCTCAAGCCTCAGCCGGTGAGGGCTAACGTCCGGAGCACCTCGTGCACTCGCGAAGAGATCGAGCGAGGGATCACGTTCTATCAAGCGGCGAGTCGGACTCCTATCATAGGCAGGTCAGCAGCCGACGCCCAAAGCGGTGTAGCGGTGTCTTCAAGCGGTGCTTCGGTTGGAGCAACTGTCAGGGTCAGCGGCGAGGAGGCGTCTCGGTTCGTTGGACTAGAGACGAGCTCGGAGGTCAAGAAGCGCCGACCCAAAGTGTCACTGAACCGATGCATACCCCTTCCTCGGAGGCAGTAAATGGGTCGTGTCTTGTTGTTGTAACCCATTTGCAAGCTTTTGTTGTTGTAATCCATTTTGTAATTTTATCCAAGTTATTAATAGAATTGGAGTTGTTTTATCCGAACTGTTCTCTGCTGTCTTCTTATTTGTGCTCTAGTCGCACTAACTAGGGTAGGCTCGAAATGAACCGCGAGGCAGGTGTTCGCATCGTCGAGCACCTTGGCCTCGAAACTCTCTTTTGCCGCGCTTCTGAATCTTGCCCGGTCCCTTCAGGTGCGGCTAGGTTCGGCTGCTAAGGCGCAGTTGTTTCTCAGCTGTGCTCACATGGCCTGATCATAGCTTGAAGACCGGAGTGACCTCTGCCGAGCGAAGTGAAGCGATCAGAGCCGTCTGATGATTGCACGAATCTTGAGGCGGGTCCAGTTCCCAAGAAAACGCTATCTTGTCGTTTTGTGGACACGTGGCTGAATTAGATCCGCTCATCACGCCCTAGCACACTTTCTAAGATGATCTGACGGTGGTTTCGTCTCGAGAGGTTTTTTCACCATATACGAGGGTCGGTACCTCGTCCGCTCGGCTCGACAGTCGCGGGGCAGGTTGGGATGGCCATCTAACCCCGACCCGTTTGAGGACGAGCCGGTGAGATAAAGTCGAGCCATAGGAGAGATCCGATCGTTAGATTAGTTTCAGGGTTGTGGGAGCAGTTCCGAATGGTGAGCTACTTCTAGTTAGCTTAGGAGCGAACTGGCGAAGTAGAATCGAGCCAAGTGTTGGACTCCGAACCATTCAACGGCTGCGGGAGCAATTTCGAACGGCGATCTTCTTCTGGCTCGTCTATGGGCGAGCCGAGGAAGAAGAGTCGAGCCGAGTGCTGGACTCCGAACCATCGTGAGGTTAGTTTAAGGGTTGCAGGAGCAGTTCCGAATGGCGAGCTACTTCTAGTTCGCTTAAGAGCGAACATGCAAAGTAGAATCGAGCCAAGTGTTGGACTCCGAACCATTCAACGGCTGCGGGAGCAATTTCGAACGGCGATCTACTTCTGGCTCGTCTATGGGCGAGCCGAGGAAGAAGAGTCGAGCCGAGTGCTGGATTGCGAACCATTGTGAGGTTAGTTTAAGGGTTGCAGGAGCAGTTCCGAATGGCGAGCTACTTCTAGTTCGCTTAGGAGCGAACATGCGAGGTAGAATCGAGCCAAGTGTTGGACTCCGAACCATTCAACGGCTGTGGGAGCAATTTCGAACGGCGATCTACTTCTGGCTCGTCTATGGGCGAGCCGAGGAAGAAGAGTCGAGCCGAGTGCTGGACTCCGAACCATCGTGAGGTTAGTTTAAGGGTTGCAGGAGCAGTTCCGAATGGCGAGCTACTTCTAGTTCTCTTAGGAGCGAACATGCGAAGTAGAATCGAGCCAAGTGTTGGACTCCGAACCATTCAACGGCTGCGGGAGCAATTTCGAACGACAATCTTCTCCTGGCTCGTCTATGGGCGAGCCGAGGAAGAAGAGTCGAGCCGAGTGCTGGACTCCGAACCATTGTGAGGTTAGTTTAAGGGTTGCAGGAGCAGTTCCGAATGGCGAGCTACTTCTAGTTAGCTTAGGAGCGAACTAGCGAAGTAGAATCGAGCCAAGTGTTGGACTCCGAACCATTCAACGGCTGCGGGAGCAATTTCGAACGGCGATCTTCTTCTGGCTCGTCTATGGGCGAGCCGAGGAAGAAGAGTCGAGCCGAGTGCTGGACTCCGAACTATCGTGAGGTTAGTTTATAGGTTGCAGGAGCAGTTCCGAATGGCGAGCTACTCTAGTTCGCTTAGGAGCGAACATGCGAAGTAGAATCGAGCCAAGTGTTGGACTCTGAACCATTCAACGGTTGCGGGAGCAATTTCGAACGTCGATCTTCTCCTGGCTTATCTATGGGCGAGCCGAGGAAGAAGAGTCGAGCCGAGTGCTGGACTCCGAACCATCGTGAGATTGAGGAATTAAAGCAGAGAAATAACAGTATCGAAAATATGGAAAACTTTATTTATTAATATCCAATGGTCGGCTGCTTCTAAAGTTGCTAGCCGTTATTACAATGAAAAAATAAAGGAAAAATCACTACTAGTAACAGGAAGGGAATGGTTCGACATCTCGAGTTACTTAGAGAGGCGTAGTTGCTTTCTCTTGGTATTTCAAAAGATGGTCGGCATTCCAAGTCCTGGGAATTTCTCTGCCTTCGAGATTTTCTAGCTTGTATGCACCGGGGCGGATCACTTTTGAGATCTTGTATGGTCCCTCCCAATTCGGGGCCAGTTTGCTTTTCTGTCCGGGGAACGAGATGGCCAATTTTCGGAGGACTAGGTCCCCTTCTTTGAGGTCCGTTGGGCGGACTCTTTTGTTGTATGCTAGCTCAATTCTTCTTCGGTAACTTTGTTGCCGTATAGCAGCTCTTTCTCGGATTTCGTCTATCAAGTCTAGGCTTGCTCTGAGCTCTCTGGCATTCTGCTCTTCTTCAAAGGCAATCAAACGAGGAGAGGGTATCCCAACTTCTAGGGGAACGAGGGCCTCGGACCCATAGGTGAGATTAAACGGGCTCTCGCCTGTTGGGGTCCGCTTCGTGGTGCGGTAGTTCCATAGCACGTTGGGCAGCTGGTCGACCCACAAGCCCTTGGAGCACTTGTCTAGTCTCTTCTTGATGCCCGAGAGGATCTGTCGGTTGGCATTCTCGGCCTGGCCATTTGACTGGGGATGAGAGACGGAGGAGAAGCGGTGTTGTATGGCGAGGTCCTCACATAAGGCTCGGAAGGCAGCCCCAGTGAACTGCGTTCCGTTATCCGTAACTATGACCCGGGGAACGCCGAATCGGCAGATCACATTTTTCCAGAAGAACTAAACAACCCTATGCTCGGTGATTGTAGCCAGGGGCTCGGCCTCTATCCATTTCAAGAAATAGTCGACTGCCACGACTAGGAACTTTAACTGTCCTGGAGCTGGCAAAAATGGCCCTAGTAAATCCATCCCCCACATTGCGAAGGGGATCGGACTTGATAGGGAGGTGAGTGGCGCTTGTGGAAGGCGTCGGATGTCGGAGTACTTCTGGTAGGAGCTGCATTGCCGAACGTGTCGTTCGGCGTCCCGTAGAAGAGTGGGCCAGTAATACCCATAGTTCAACACTTTGCGCGCTAGGGCTCTGGAGCCGGAATGAGCTCCGCCGATGCCCTCATGAAGTTCTTGCAGGGCGTAGTCGGCTTGCCCGGGGGAGAGGCACCTTAGGTAGGGCCGACCATCTACCTGGGTGAAGGAGCGCTTATATAGAATGCCTTCGATTAATATATAACGCTCGGCTCGGGTTCTTATCCTTCGTGCTTCCTTCGGATCCTGGGGGAGGAGTCCGTCTCTTAGAAATTCGACGAGGGGTTTCATCCAATTGTCTTCGAGGAGGACATGCAATGTTTCAACGGAGTCGAGTGCATCGTCCTCTATGCTCGGCTTCAGGAGGACTTCTATCAAAACAGTCTGTTCGAGGCCTTGAAGGGAAGAGGAGGCTAATTTGGATAGGGCGTCGGCCTGAGCATTTTCTTCTCTGGGGATCCTTTGGATGAGGGCCTCCTCAAACAGTGCCATGAGGCTTTTAACTTTAGCCAAGTATCTAACCATCCTGTCATCGCGGGCTTCATACTCGCCGAGGACCTGATTGACGACCAACTGAGAGTCGCTGAAGATCCACAGGCGTTGTGCCCCTGCATTTCGGGCCATTCCAAGGCCGGCTATGAGCGCCTCGTATTCAGCTTCGTTGTTCGAGGCTTTGAAGTTTATACGGAGGGAGTATTGGAGGATAAAGTCATCTGGGCCTGCCAGGATGACCCCTGCCCCGCTTCCCTCGTTACAAGAGGACCCGTCGACATTGACCGACCAGACGGGCGGTCTCTTCATTGTTTGGCTGGACTCGGGGATTGTAGTTTCAATTATGAATTCGGCCAGTGCCTGTGCCTTGATCGCGGTCCGAGGCTGATAAGTTATATCATGTTGGCTCAGCTCGATCGACCACTTCATAAGGCGACCGGAAGTCTCGGGCTTGTGAAGGACCTGTTTCAGCGGCTGGTCGGTAAGGACGACCACCGAATGGGACTGAAAGTAGGGTCGAAGCTTTCTCGCGGCCATTACCAGGGCATACGCTACTTTCTCAATCTTCGGATACCGGAGCTCAGCGTCACGAAGCACCTTGCTGACGTAGTAGATGGGCTTCTGAGCCCTTTCTTCTTCTCTGACTAAGACCGCACTGAGCGTCTGTTCGGAAGCTGCCAGATAGAGGTAGAGTGGTTTGCCAGGTATAGGTTTGCTGAGAAGAGGTGGATTGATGAGGTATGCTTTAAGCTGGTCGAATGAGTCTTGTTGCTGCTGCCCCCACTCAAATCCTTTAGCCCCCCTGAGGGCTTTGAAGAACGGGAGGCACTTCTCCCCGGACTTCGACAGAAAGCGCCCTATGGCGGCTAGGCGACCAGTCAACCTCTGAACTTTTCCTTGACATTTCTAGGAGGGGCCATGTCCAATATGGCCTTGATCTTTTCCGGGTTTGCTTCAATTCCTCGTTGGCTAACCATGAAGCCGAGGAACTTCCCTGATGAGACGCCGAACGCACACTTGTTCGGGTTGAGTCTCATATTGTGCTTTCTCAGAACATCAAATGCTTCTTGGAGGTCAGCCACATGATCAACACCTCGGATGCTTTTCACCAGCATGTCATCGACGTACACTTCCATGTTCCGGCCGATCTAGGCCTGGAAAACCTTGTTGACGAGGCGTTGGTATGTTGCCCCTGCATTCTTTAGGCCGAATGGCATGACCCTGTAGCAATAAAGGCCTTGGTCGGTCACAAAAGATGTCTTCGGGATATCCGGGGGGAACATTCTTATCTGATTGTAACCCGAGAAAGCGTCCATGAAGCTGAGGAGCTCATGTCCACAGGTTGCGTCAATCATAGTGTCGATGCTCGGCAGAGGGAAGGGATCTTTGGGGCAGGCCTTGTTGAGGTCGGTGAAATCAATACAAATTCTCCATGTCCCATTGGACTTCTTCACCATTACTACGTTTGACAACCACTCAGGGTAGTTTACCTCCTGTATGAATCGGGCCTTCAACAGCTTGTCTACCTCCTCTTTTATAGCGAGCTGACGCTCGAGGGCGAACTTGCGCCTCTTCTGCTGAATCGGTTTGGACCCCAGATCAACGCTCAGGCGGTGGACCAATAGTTCTTCAGAGATACCGGGCATGTCTGCAGCTGACCATGCGAAGAGGCCTTGATTGCTTCGGATGCATTTTACGATATCTGCGTATAGGGCGGACGGCAGGGTCTTGCTAACAAAGAACTTGTGGGTCGGCTCTTGCTCAGAGAAGAGCACCTCCTCCAATTCGTCCACCGGCTCGGAAGTCGGCCGAGCGGCATCTTGGGGGATTTCCAGTGTTTCCAAGGAGAGGACGGGTCCGGGGGTAGAGGTCATATAACACTTGCGGGCCTGCTCCTGATTGCCCCTCACTTCTCCTACTCCGGCTCGAGTGGGGAATTTCATTTTGAGATGATAGGCAGAAGGGACCGCTTCAAGGGCGGCCAGACCGGGCCGACCCAAAATGACATTGTAGGCTGCTGGGACATCCACGACCATGAAGTCCATCGACTCCGTTCGGGTAGTAGGAGTTTTGCCAGCGGTTACGTCGAGGGTAATCACCCCTTCAATAGTCACTGGCACTCCCGTGAACCCGTGGAGCGTGTAACCGGCGGGTTTGAGTCTGTCCCGCGAGAGTTTCAGGCCTTTAAAAGCGTCGAGGAAGAGGATGTTGACGGAGCTGCCGTTGTCTACTAAGATCCTCTCCACTTTGAAGTTGGCCATGTGAAGGCTGATGACGAGTGCGTCACAATGAGGGGTGCGGACACCCTCAAGATCTTCGTCAGAGAAGGTGACGGGCACTCCGAGGCCTTTGGGAGGAGGGGTGGTTCGGACTGAGTTGACTTCTCTTATAAAAACTTTCTGAGAGGAGTTCGAGGAGCCCCCCATTGGACCCCCATGGATGAGGTGGAGGACTCGCTCTTCCTCAAAGTCTGGCGTCTCTTCTCGTTCCGGACGCTTGTTAGCCCCCCGAGGCTGGGGAGGAAGTTCGGCTCGGTCCTTTCTTACAAACTTCGTCAGCTGCCCCCTCTGGATAAGGGCTTCGATCTCGTTTCTCAGAGCATGGCAATCGTTGGTGTCATGCCCATGGTCCCGGTGATAGCGGCACCATTTCTCTCTATCTCTTCTCTTGGCGGGGGTGTTCATCCTCGGAGCAGGGGGCAAGACCGCTTCTTTTTCGACTTCCATGAAAATGGCAGAGATGTTAGTGGTGAGGGGAGTGAACTTCTCAAATCTAGGGGGAGGTCGGCGCTGGCCGGCATTATCCTTCTGGAGCTTCTTGGCTCCTTCTTCTTCCGTTCCCTTCCTCTTAAAACCGGAGGTAGACCCCTCCCAGTTGGGTTGTTGCTCGGCCTCTTTGGCCCGGATGTACTTTTCACTGCGAAGGAGGAGGTCGGAAAAGTTCTGTGGTGGCTTCTTGGCGAGGGAGGAGCGGAGGTTGGAATTGAGGACATTGGATTGGAACGCTGCGGTAGCAACTGACTGGTCGAGGGATGCGATGGTTCTGGCTTCAGCTGTGAACCTCTTCACGTAGTCCCTCAATTTCTCCCCTTTCTTCTGATGGAGGTGCAATAGTGAGATGCTGGTCTTTTCAGCCCTACGGCTGCTTACGAAGTGCGTGACGAAGAGGGTTTCGAACTGCTCGAAGGAGAATATTGAGGAGGGGGCGAGGCGAGAGTACCATTCTCGAGCCGGTCCCTTGAGAGTTGCGGGGAAGGTTTTGCAGAGGAGGGCATCGGAAGCTTGATGGAGGAGCATCAAAGTCTTAAAGCTTTCGATGTGATCAACCGGATCGGTCTCCCCGGTGTAAGTCTCGAATTGGGGAGGTTTGAAACCGAACGACACAGGTGCATCCACTATGGTCCGGGAGAAAGGGGGTCGGCTAGGACGTAGGGTCCTCCCCCTGAGCTCCTCTTCTCGGTTTATCTGACCCAGACGCCTTTCTACTTCATGAAGACGGCGGTTCATGGTGTCATCTCTTCGACGGTAATCGGCCGAGCCTCGAGACTCGTCTTCGTATGAGGGAGAGCGAGGGCTGCGGCGATGGTAACTTCGGGAACGACGAGGACTTGGGGTACGCCGGGAGTTGGTAGGAGCAGGACGAGGAGATGGGGACCATCGGTGAGGGCTTCGGACTAGAGGAGGGGACGGGACCTTCGGCTCATTAGGATTTTGACGGAGGTTGAGAGCCTGCAGGACAGTCGCTTGGAACTGCTGGAACTCGGCACGGGTGATTGGTGCCTCATTGTTCCTGGGCTGTTGCCGACCTGCGGGAGAGTGCCTTCTTCGGTAATGATCGGGGGACTCTTTCGTCCCTCTGCGGACGGGGGACCTGTGGTACCGGTGGCGAGGAGACCGCTCGCCCGGACGGTGTTGGCGGGAGGCTCCCTCTCGGGCCCGCTTTTCTTCCAGATGGCGGCGGAGATCATCCTCTTTCTAGCGATCAGGGACGGTGTTGTGGCGACCAGAGGCTCGGGGGTGATGGGAGGCCATAGAGTCCGTGGAGGCGTTGCGGATGGAGACATGCTCTTGATGAAGGGGTTGTTTCTGAGGGTTAGGACCCTTTGGATCAGGAGGGGGAAGGTTCTGTTGGAGCAGGTCTTCCGCGGTAGGGGGAAGTTGCCCTTGTTGCTGAGCGGGATTAGGAAGGACTTCTTGCTGCTGATCAGGGTTGGGTGCTCGGTTGGACCCCCTCGATCTGACTTTCCTAGGAGGCATGGCTGGAGGAGATCTGTTCACCAGGAAGAGGAGAGGTCTCTATTCGTTAGTTTCCCACAGACGGCGCCAATCTGTTGCCGCTAAATTTGGTGTGGGGGCAAACAGATGAATTTGTGGATTCTTAGGGAAACTGAATAGTAAACCTGTATACCTGTTCCATCAGGCCTTGATCGTCGATCTCGCCGTAGACCTGCAAAAAGTGCGAGACACCGGGGTTGTTCCCGGTGACGCACCCTCCGACGCTCAAGTCAGTAATCTAGGACGACTATGAATGAGCGCAAAAACTGGTGAAAGATTGATTACCTCTTAATGGAGATGGGTGGGGGGTATTTATAGGCGTCTTAGGGAACAGATTAGGCATGTAATCCCTGTGTATAGATAAGGAATGTAATCCCTAATCCCCAGTGAAATGATAGATATGAATCAGGGCCGTTGATTAATATTAATCAGAAACCCTAATTCTATCCTGGTGGACCGGGTTTGTTGCGGGTTGAAACCCGCACCCAGTTGAGGTGGATCCGTTCGCGGGTTATTGGATCTGTGAGAAGGAGACCCAGTACCCGCTTCAGACTCGTTTGTAGGTGAAATTACTGTCTTGCCCCCAGTCTTCAGGATTCGTGCCCAGTTTGGACGGTCTTGATTAAACCCCTATTTTTAGCCATATCAATCACCAAGAAAATAAAAATACAATAGAACTTGAGTTTGTGCAGCGAATGACGGCTGCACACCCTCTTTTATACAGGCCGGAAATAAGGAATTAGGGTTTTAGAAATACATTTGCAAAATAGTCCTTTTTCAATTTATTACTTTACATATATAACCTTCCTTAGTTAAAATAGGTTAACTAAATCAAAACCAAATCAAATATTTTTATCACTGAGTTGTCCAGTAATTCCGCACAGCCCACCCAATAAGAAAAATTCGGATTTACAACTCAGGATGGCGATTTTGCACAAAAGCCCTCCCTTTTGTAATATTTGCAAATACATCATAAAATATTCATAAAATTCCAGAAAAATCAGAAATAATATCTAATAATACATATTATATTTTCCAACCAAAATATCTGACTTTTACTTTCCAGAAAAATATTTGCACAAGATTCTACATAAATTCCATATTTGCAAAAACACCCTATTTGTTTTGAATCTTTACCAAATCAACTCCAAATAAAATTTAAATATACTTTAATTTAAATGATGATCATGGAAAGCCCAAAAATCAGTAAGAACGAACTTTCATTATTTATTTGAGATCAAAACGGCTTTTACATAAAATCCCCTCTCTTTCGAGGTATTTATAAAAATAGTTTCTTTATTTAGAAAAATCCCAAAATTTAGGATAGACTCAATTATAATTAGGAGAATTTAATAAAAATATAAAATTGGATATTTGCATCAAAAATATTTGCACGTGTTTTGCACGTGTAAAAAGACAAACCTTCCGAAAATATTTATTAAATCTCCAGAAAATAATTTAAATTAATTTTCAAATCTTTAAAATAATATTTGAAAATACGGGATACTACAATTTGATCCACTTTTCCACTTGGCAACATGTGAAACACATCAAATTTATAAAAACACAAATTCACTTTAGCTTTTACCTCAGAAGCGGTTCCTTCATGCCGCTTCAGCATGTTGTTCCAGATCTCGTAGGCTATTTTGCAGTTACGCCTGCACCGCATTAGCTCTTCATTGTTTAACCCTGCATAAAGAGATGTTATGGATTTGGAATTTGCTGTTTTGAAGGACAACTCTGCCGGTGTGAATGCCTTCTTTCCATCGCTAACTGGGATTTCTGTTTTGTTGATGCATACATTTCATACCTCTTCTCAGAGCATCTGTAAAAAATGAGACATACGAAATTTCCATCAAAGAATGGTGATCGTGTAAGACTTGTCCCATTGGAGACGAAAGGCTCCGATGAGTACAAGTTTTGGGGAGGAGGGATTTCGGCCATTGGGCCTTTCGCTTAAGCTTTTAAGCTTTTTATAAGCACCTCGCTCTGATACCACCGTAAATCACCCTTAGGGGAGGTGAATAGGGTGATCGTGCGGAATTAAAAGTTAAAGCAATAAAATAAAGTAAAGTAAAGTAAATGCAAGAGAGACGAGAAAAGTAAACACAGATGATGCAGCGATATAACGTGGTTCGACCCCTAGGTCTACGCCCACACCACCTACTTGTAGCAATTCTCCGCCACAAGCATTCCACTATACTCAAAACCCTTAGTACAGTGGTTCTCGGATTCAGGTCGAGAGACCTATTACACCTACAAGACTTCTAATCCAAGTCCCGTCAATCTCACCGAAGTGGAAAAGAAAAGAAAAGAAAACTCAAGATCGCTGAAGATCTTGACTAAAGAATACAACCAATTTAACGCCCACACTCGGATTGATTATCAAGAGATTAGTTCAAAGTATTTTTCTCAGTCGCAATAGGTAGAGAAAACACAGTGGATTCGTTCTCTTAAGTAGAAGAGGAAGTGTATCGATCAAAAGTAGAAATGATACATTCCTAAAAAGGTATACAGCCTAAGTTGCGGTCGACCGGTAAAAGTGTGTGGTCGACCGTTCAGCTCTCTGGCGTAGCTAGAGAGATGAAAGGTAGACCGCTTTCTTAATCAACTGAAGTTGCGGTCGACTGCAACGGTCGACCGGCATTTGGGTACGGTCGACCGGTTCTTGGCTGTATAAATTGAATCAACTTTGTTTTCTTATCATAAACTAATCAATCTTTAATCAATCATTTACAATAAATATCTCACGAAAATATTACTAAAAATCCAGTCTTGATAGATTGTTTGGAGACCAATTAATTGAGAACTCATTTTGAATAACTTCCTCTTTTGTCCGTATATGCAATCTTCTTTTATTACTTTCCTTATTTGTATATTTGTGAATCTCTCTTGAATCTCTTTTAGGTATTAATTGATCCTGAAAACCTGACACTCTAAATTAAAACTTATTAGTACAAGTTAACACGTTTTGTGCACATCAAACTAAGGGTCAACATGTCATAGCAGTTTATAATGTTATATTTGTATCTCACAGTCAATTGGACTTTCCAAACAATGAGCAATGTGCAAAATGTTCTTTTCGAGAGGCTCAGCAGCTTATACTAAGCAAACTAGTCACATTCATTTCAAACTTGTTGGAATCAGGAAGCATTGTAAAATTTAGTTTTGTCTGCTCGATATTGCTGGGCTTTGATGGTCAATGAGTGTAAAACAGAAAAGGTGTTTGTGTTTTCATCGTATGTAAGTAGTCCGATCATCAAAGACAAATTGTATTACAATCTCTAAGAAGTTTGTTTACTCTTTCTCCTGTAAAACAGTAATTTGCATAATATTACATTCGGGTTTTGCCAATCCGGATTGTTTCATAAAGTACTGTTCTCGAGGTACTAGGGCTGTTACGATAAGAGTTCGTGTTTCTTCGCGTAAAATGTCTTCTTTTTTTTTGTGGAGGAAAATGTGGAATTTGGCCACCCTATTTCATTAATCAGAAATTAACAAAACATACAACCTACACCAAATCCCTCCAACAATCCTGGAGGGTGGGCCGACAAACCGATAGTCATCACACTATCGAAGAGCACTGACATACTCCTCTAATATTATAATGGACCCAATTTTGGGCCCAAACACAAAGCTCGGACCAGCAAAATTGTATGTAAGTCGATTTAGGTTCGTACGCTGCCTCCATAGCACGCGCACACCTACCTGAAGCTAGCCAAACAGGATTTTAACAACCGCCGACCCATGCCATCTCATCGATAGGGGAACCCCTTCTTCAGGCCCAAACGTCGCAGTCGTGCTACAACAAATAAAAAACTACTTATTCCCTTCAACTGGGATACGACCCCCGTCGAACCCAACCTTCTCCTCCTCTCCACCCACACTCACGCAAACCTCACACTTATCCCAACCAAAAGCACCGCCTCCAAAGAGAGAGCCGTGAAGAGAATACCTTTACCTCTCTCATGTTCTTGCTCTTTCAGACGATTTCTCACCAAAGAATCTCTCTCACTCATCCTAACCAAAACCACGACCCAAGAGAGATCCGTGGAGAGCATACCTTCACCTTTCTCACGCTTTTGCTCTCTTCGTGTAAAATATTCATTACTGTTCCTTTGTTGTTACAATTGTTCTTTAATATTAATATCTGCAACACGGCCAATGCGTAGCTCTGATGAATGCTGGTTAGTTAGTTGTTGACTTTTCGGAATATGTTTCGGGCCATCATATCACCGAGATAAATAAAATTGAAAGAAGTTTCTGCTGTGCTGAACCGAAGAGACATGCATTCCAAAGCATCTAGTAATTCTTTTCACCAACACCCGTCAAGTAATTCTTTTCACCAACAACCGTATAAAAGAAAATTTTCATACAATCTTCAACTCTAGTAAAAAAAACACAAGCAACAAAGCTAAATCTGAGATCTCTCCAACCACAATTGTTCAAGCTAAATCAACCTATTCATACAACAAACTATCAATCACACAAAATACAAACACTATATGCTTCCAATACAAAAACACAATAACATAATATCAAATAAGAAATTGCATAATTCTTATCATACACACAATTTATTTTAAAACCAAAAATCGATATAATACAATTATAAATATCAAACAAGAAAGAGCATACATAATTCATGTGATGTCCATCTCACAAAACCCTAAAAAAGATTGCATTTTTAAGTGGATAATCATCATTGACTAAGATTTAACAAATTTCATTTAATCTACGTTAGGGTTTTAACAAACCCTAAAAAATTTGACTGTTGATTAGAATAATAAATCTTAAAAAGATGAATTTTTAACATACCGTAGCTTGTGAGTTGCCAAAACCTGATGTTCATTGACTTCAAGTGACTCAAAATCCATTTGATTAGATTCTTCTTGAATTCTCATTGCCTCTTCTTCTTCCATTTCTTCCATTAGAGAGTTGCATGAAGATGAAGAGTCCAAGTGATTTGAAAAAACAATAGGGGGGAGAAAGATGAATTTTTTTTTGGGGTGGATGGATGGGAATTGTTAGTTTTGGATGGGGGAGAGGATGGGGGGAGCGGAACCAAGAAATTGGGAGGGAAGGTGGAGTGAGCAAACAGTTTACCCCCATAACTTAAAAAGAATATGTCTGAAAATTTTAATTTATAAAGGGTAACTTAAGAAGGGGGGGGGGGGGGGGTGTTGAATACCAGGGACTCTTCCAAAAGTCATTAGATGTAATCATTGATCCCATCTTTTGCTGTCAAATGTGTTAATATCAATCATCAAATGTGTTAGTCATGGCTCATATTAGAAAAAAAAATATTGAATGCGTACAGACTTGCCATTGTGCATGTCCGATCAAGGAGGTTTCTAGAGTTCCAAATTGAATTTCAGGATGCAAAAATGCTTAAAAGTTGATGATCATTGTGAGACATTTAGTGTGAATGAAAATTATCCCAGACAATTGTTAGTCCATATATCTTGTTTATGAGTAAGAAATTTGAAAAGCGATTAATCTTGCAAAGCTTTTCTGAATTTATTAGTTTCTTTTACATTGAGCCCACCCAAATGATCAGAACTACTAATTATTTCCCAACAAACGAGATGCAAGCTTCAAGTGGAATATGAATTCCATAAAAAGAACTCCATAATATCCTTCGTCGTTTCTGAAAATTAAAAGAGGAAACCTTAATGAATGACGAAGAAATGTGGTCTCTCTCTGTCTCCATGATAAATGGGCTTTCTCTCTCCCTACATCAATGAAGAAGAAAATAAGAAAAGAGAGAAAATTTGGATGTGAGTTATACTGATGCCGCTATTGCCAATAAAGACATCAACTTAATGTTGTCGTTATTGGGAATAGCAGCATCAGTTATAAAATGTTTTCTATTACAAATTTTTTCTCAAATCAGAAAGCTCCTAGGTAAATGTAAACTAATGCCGTTATTCCCAATAGCGATAACATATTATTTTTACAGATGCCGCTATTGGCAGCAACGATATCAAAGTAACATATGTCATTATTGACAATAGTGTTTTATGATGAGTGTCCAAAACTGGGTCAGTTGGGTAAATTTCGAAAGTGGGTTAGTTTGGTCAATATTTTCAAAAAGTGGCCTAGTACTGGAAAAAGCTCGCATAAAAGCATCCATAGTCGTGTGCTATATTTCCATATTATGGATTTTATAGCAAAGCGACCTCTGAAGTCATGTGCTATTTTGCCATGCTTTACATTTTTTTATAGTAGAATGCTACATTTGAGAGAAGATTTGTCAATGTACATATTATTGCGGACAAAACATGATGTTTTATTCCAATTATTTAATAATATTTTTAATGCATCGAACGAAACATGAATCGTTCGATGAAAATAGTGATTTTTTTTTAATATTTAACGGAAAAAAGAAATAGCCCATTTTTGTCCAAGGAAAATGGATGTGTTTTTTGCAATTTATTCTAGAAATTGGATTCTATTGGGAAATATGTATAAGATTAAGTATGGAGTAAAAAGATGAACGGTTGGATGGAGGAAATGAGTGGTGGGAAAGATTCTACGAGATGGATTGTATAAGATTTTTTCAGACGAAACATTATGTTTCATTTGATAATTTTTCGTCTCCTTTACTATATTTTAGCATTTTATGACTGCAGCAAATTAACAAAATATTATTTCTATTTCGCTATTTCCTAGAATGCCCGACTGTGGATGCTCTAACACTAGACTTACATGTCAATGAAATTGACCTCATTTTGATGAACTTTTTCCCAAAATGACCCACTTTTGAAAGTATTTACTAAACTTACCCATTTTCGAAAGTATTTATCAAAATGACAAACTCGCTATCTCAGATAGCGAATTTGGTGAAAATACCCTTACTGTTAGAGATAGTGAGTGTAGACTTATGTGTTTTTTCTCCACTTTGAGAAAAAACTTGAAGAAAAAAATATTAAAGTAAGACTTGATGTCTCAAACAACGAGCGTAGTTGTATTGCACCCGCCATTTGAGATAGCGAGCTGACTTTGTTTTTTTTTTAATAAATGATGAATGCACTTTTTTTAATGTAGAATTTACATTGTTAGATAAATGTTCATTCAAATGTTGAATTGTTTATAATGAATTGTGGTGAAAATCTGGAAATGAACCATATATGATGTATACAGGAAAATTTGTTGCTGCAGGTGGCACTGGAAAATATCATAACTATATTCACATTCTGAGATAGCGAGTTTAGTTCAAAGAGACTACGCTATCTAAAATAACGAGTTTAGTATTGATAAAATTTTCAGAGACTTCAAATTCGCTGTAAAAATCTCTACACACAGTCGCTATCTCAGATAGCGAGTGTGGTATAATGACGCTCGCTATCTGGGATAGCGAGTGTATGTTTTTTATTTTTCCAGAGACTTCAAAGTCTCTGTAAAAAAATCTCTACACACAGTCGAGATTTAGAAGAGATTTTGTGGGTGAGAGGTCGAATTTGGAAGGCTAGATTTTGGGTTTCAGAGTTAAGAGGGAGAGTGGAAAGAGAAAGGTGAAAGAGGAAGTGAGAGTTGAGAGTGTGATTTAAAAACAAAAACCCAAACGATACTTGCTGTCTCCAATAGCGAGTTTAGTACAACCATGCTCGCTATTGGAGACAGCAAGGATAGTTTGAGATAGCAAGTGAGTCATTTTGATAAATACTTTCGATAGTGGTCAGGTTTGTAAATACTTTCAAAAAGTGGGTCATTTTGAAAAAAAAATCCATTTTTAATCCCATTTCCGAGGGCAAATACGTAATTTCTACATCCGCCTTTTTCAAATATAAATTTCGCCGACCAAGATCTCGCCTTCCCCGAAATAAAAAAATTAAAAAGAGACAATCAACAGACAAACCCAACAATCTATTCACCCAATTCAAGCTCTCTTTTCTCCCACTTTCCCCTTCCCCTTCTAGAAGCCTCTCGATGGCGGCATACAAGGCGGAGGACGAGTACGATTACCTCTTCAAAGTGGTTCTTATCGGCGATTCGGGAGTAGGGAAGTCGAACTTGCTCTCGCGGTTCACCAGAAACGAGTTCAGTTTGGAGTCAAAGTCGACGATCGGGGTTGAATTCGCGACCCGGAGTTTGAATGTCGATGGAAAGGTGATCAAAGCTCAGATTTGGGATACGGCGGGTCAAGAAAGGTATAAAAATCGAATCTTGAGGGTTTTTTTACAATTTATTTCATATAGGGTTTCTGATTTTGGGATTTTGGGATTTTGGGATTTTGGGATTTTGGATTTGGGATTTTGGGATTTGGGATTTGGGATTTGGGAGTTATTGAAATAATGACATAATGAGTAGATGAATTAGAGACGGCAACATCCTTGGTAGTGGTTCATGTTTTGACTTGTTGAGTGAACTTGGCATTGTGTTTGGGGATTGAAAGTTTGCATAGCTTTTGAAGTTCCGCGGCAAGCGTAGTTGCATGTACTTGGGAGTGTTTTATTAGTGAACTCATTTGGATATGCATAGATTGCTTTGTATGGGCATTGACTGTTGTAGTTGTGATTGAGTTTTATGAACTTGCATATGCATGCATGTCTTAGGCAATGTTACCATGTTTATTCGTACCTATTGGTTTGTGGTATGGGTATGGGATCGCAGAATGCTATCTTAAGTGGTACGTGGTATGGAGGGGGTAGGATGAGTCAGGGGACTTAGAATGCTCGTTTGAGTTAGAGAGAGAGAGATTTATACATAAAATTAGTAGTTACCTGCATTTCTAAGTATAAGAGTGATAATCTAATTACAGTCCAGAGCAAATTGACGAGATTTTGAAGAGAAGTTGATGAGTTGATGAATACATGTGTTCATTTTGAATAAATAGAAAACCTTATGTTGATTGCTAGATTAAGAGATCCAGATTGCAACCCACCGTGAATTGAATTGCAAGATCAGGATTGTGGTGTGGGGAGGAAGAACAAAGTAACACCGGTCTTAGGCATGAAATAACCTTGCTTCATAGTTTGGACTGTGGATGACAAACATATTCACGCTTACAATCATTTCACTTTACCTTAAATAGTTTATATGTGCGTGAGTATTGGTATCAACATTCGGTGTGGAAAAAGTAGTACATGTTATGTTTAAGCATGATAGAATTCCTATAAGGAGGTACGCAACTGTAGGGTGAGGGAGCATGCACTTCAAGATGCAGAGCGCAGCCTCTGTAAATACAAGGAGATATTTAAGGGGTTGTTTTGGGGTGTTTGCACTTGTTAATCCTATGGTGTGGATGCACCGCAAGGGATGTTGTTGTAACTTGTAATTTGGGTATAGAAATTGAAATATGTGCCTTCATGCAGTGTGTTATAGTATTTGTGTCCTACAGGGTTCTTATAAGGAGTCATTTGATTGTAGGATTAGGGAGTGTGGCTTTAAGATGCACAATCGTGCATGAGCTCCATAAATAGGAGGCAATTTTGGGGGTTTTCTGATGTTTGCGATCCTTAAACTTATGGTGTAGGTGCCCCCCTATAAATATCAAGATTGATGTTGTGAGTAGGGAACAAAAATATATGGCTTCATGCAAAGTATGAGACGAGGACAACAATGCAAAGTGAGGATGGGAATATACTTCGAGAAAACAGTAAATTATATGGAAACCTGGTTCAGTGAAGGGACTAGGGGTTGGGGCGAGAACAGTTTAGTTTAATTGAACTGCCAATGGAAAGCCTAACAATCAAACTGACCAGCAATGAAGTAAGGATAAATCAATTTGGTTTTGGTTCAGGTAAAATTAATAGCCAGTTTAATTAGTTTAATTAGTAAAAGTCTATAAAACATTGCTTTACAGAAAAATTTGTTTAATGAATGGGGCTCAGGGTATGATGAGAACAGTTTAGTTTAACTGAATGGCCAACCGAAAGCGTAACAAGTGTGTTTCTTAATAGTTAATAATTAAAATTGTTATATCCAAAATACATATTAAATATGTAATTAGCATAAATTAGTAAAATGACAACTGAATTGAAGGAACAAATTATTCAATGTGGAATTTGTTTGTTTTGACGATGGTTCAGTTTTGGTTCCAAAAAGCTCACCCAATAAGTACTTTCCCTCTATATTTTGAAAAGGTCTTGGAAAGTTCATGTCGGAAGTTGATTTAATTACTATGGTGTAAATGGAGTTATTCCAATATAATGTATCATCAGTAAGCATTTAGTGTGGAATGCTCTCTTGATATTTCTAATATGAAGATGTAAAGTGTATTGTGTTAGGTTTATGTCTCGCATAACTCGTAGCAAGAAGATGTCAAAGATGACGACGGCAAGCCGCATCTTGTGCACTTTTGTGCACATTGTCTGACATGACTGTCGACTGCAACGAAGTGCAGCCGACTGCCAAGTCTACTGCCTTGGAGTTGAGCAATGTTGTCAACTGCAAGGAGTGAAATCAACTGCCCAACGCTCGGGGCCTATGACAGTCGACTGCCCCATTGGTACAGTCGATCGCGCGGCTGTGTGCTGTCTTGATCAACGACTGAGATTAAATTCGTTTGTAACCATATATATGTGTGTGTTGAGTGCTGATTTTAGGGTTGTTGCGATTAGAACCAGCATCCTTTAAATACTTCATTGATATTATTCTCCATTGTAAGTGAGGCTTAAGAGATAGTTCTTGATGAGTGAGTTTAATTTCTTGTATGTAAATTTGTAACATGTAATTTTCTTTAGTTGAAATTATATCTCCCTATATTTTTCTCCGGATTAAGAGAAAACTAATTGGGATAAAACCTTTGTGTATTTTGTGTTGGATTGGTGAATCTACTTGTTTCATCATGTTCGATTGATTCATCTCATCTACCTCACCATCTTTATTACTCTAATTAGTTCTGCTGCACCACTGGTGTTCGATGAAATTTTTTATCGAAAGTTGTGGTGAGATTCCTCTTCCTATCATAGCACCCCCAGCAAAAAGGTATCAGAGCTTTTGGTTGCTGAGTTCCTTTGTGAAGATGACAAGTCACGGTCTTTTGAAAATCAAGCAGTTCGATGGAAAGATCAAATTCAATCTTTGGAAGGTAGACATATACGTCTATAGTTAGCCATAAAGAAGAAGGAAAAACCATCCGATATGAAGAAGGATGTTTGGGATGATATTCGTGAAAGAGCCGTAAGTCTAATATGATTATCATTGGTGGACGAGGTCAAGTACAAGTTTTTTGAAGAAACTAGTGCGGCGAGTTTGTGAAAAAAACTCATAGCTGACTATTCTAGTTCGTCGTTATTAGATAAGATGCATTGAAAGCGGAAGTTAAAGGTACCGATCTTCAAGACCACATTACGAAGTTCAACAATGTGTTATCTGAACTCAAGGCAATAAACGCCGATATGAGTGACGAAGATAAAGCTTTCAACTTGTTTTATTCACTGTTGGATTCGTACGAGCATTTGATAACAATCATGCTACACGGTAAATTTGCCAATGAAAGTATTACGGTGGATGGTGTAATCGAAGCCTTGAAGAAAAATCTACTTGGGAAGGAGACTCGTACATCATCGTCTATTCTCACAGGTTGTCTAGCAGTATAAGATTCTTCAATTGGAAGCTAAAGTGCGATGCAAAAAAGATTGATCTGTAGCCGATATTGCAAGAGGTCAGGGCAAAGATAAATTGTTAAAAATTGCAGTATCAGAATAACGCCAAAGATAGCAGTACTACCGCAAATATGATTTACCCCTTTGAATCAGGTGTTGTAACTAGCATCATCAACGCGAGACCGCGACGTTCAAATATCGTCGAGAGGTGGAGAGTGCCTTGGGATATGTGGAGCTCGTGCGGAGGTTGGGAATTCCATGTTGACGCAAACTGAGGTGTGCCGTTAAGGGACATACTGATTGGTGAGATTGGGTAGAAGATTTGTTCAACTAGCTAAAGAAACCATCGTTCCAATTATGTTCACGAGTGGAGATTCGTTGAGTTATGAGATGATGAATCACAACGCGATGATAGCACTCGTATGCAATTCATTGTGGAGATTATTAGGTTTATGTCTCGCATAACTCGTAGGAAGAAGAAGAAAGCAATGACGAAGATTGTGCCCATTGTCAGACTTGGCGGTCAACTGCAATGAAGTGCAGTTGACTGCCAAGTCTACTGCCTTGGAGTTGAGCAATGCGGTCGACTGCAAGGAGTGCAGTCGACCGCCCAACTCTCTGGACTGCTCGAAGCCTATGATAGGCGACTGCTCTTTGGTGTAGTCGACCGCGCGATGCTGTGTGCTGTCTTGATCAACGACTGTGATTAAATGTTTGTAACCCTGTATTTATGTGTGTGCGCGCGCACTGGTTTTAAGGTTGTTGCGATTAGAACAAGCAGTCGTCAAGTACTTCATTGATATTATTCTCCATTGTTAGTAAGGCTTGAAAGATAGTTTTTTGGTGAGTGAGTTTAATTCTTTGTATTGAGTTAATTTGTAACTCCTTGTAATTCTCTACTTGAAGATTATATCTCCCTATATTTTTCTCCTGATTAAGCTAAAGCTAACCGGGATAAAATCTTTGTTTTATCACTTATGTTGGATTGGTGGTTGTTTGATTGATTCGTTTCATCTACCTCGCCCTCCTTATTGCTCTAATTAATTTCGATGTGCCACAGGTGTTTGATGAAATTTTCCAACGAGAGTTGTGGTGGGATTTCTCTCCCTATCACAACACCTTAACATATTGGAGATCTAGGCAGTTAAAAACGATTTTTTGGAACTAATCGGTCTAGGAGCGATTAGTGATTAATCGGTTAATCGGAAACTAATCGGGGATTAAATCGGTATATATATCCTCATTATGTAGCAATCCTAAATCCTAACATAAACTTTCATGAGATTATCAAATACTATAGGAACATATAGTTATAGAGAAAAAGAAGAGAGTACTTGGTTTGAGCTGAGTTTGGATTCTGGATGTGGGTCGGAACAGGTTTGCTGATCGGTTCTATCAAACAAAAACAATCGGGTAGGAGCAACGCGAGCAGCAAAAGAAGGAGGTGTAACAGATGCGTGAAGGTCAAGTATGCGACAACGCAGGGGGAGCGACAGTGGTCTGGTTTGGGTTTGCTCGAGGAAAAAGAAGAGAATTAGTTTGGGTTTGGGTTTGCACGAGGAAGAAGAAGAGAGCGGCGACATGTCGAGCTTGGGTTTGCACAAGGACCAGAAGGGGTTTGGATTTTGGATTTGAGTTTGGGCCAGATTAAGCTCAAATAATGCAAACGAGTATGAAAATTAGATGGTATTTAATCGGTTAATTGGCCACTTAAAATCGGCCGATTAACCGCTAATCGGTCGATTATACACGATTAAATCGCTAACTATTGAAATATTATAAATCGCTAAAAAAATAATCGCTTAGCCTCCGATTAGCGATTAATCGGGAATTAATCGGGCGTAATCAGGGATTTTAACTGCTTAGTTGGAGATAGAAGTTCTATTTAAATAAAACATTGAAGCATTAAAGAAAACTTTCAAATTCCAATTATTTATCTATGTTTTAAGCATGAAACATGAGGTAGAAATTAATGGTAGGAATTTGATTGAAGAGTAAGAATGAGTCATTTTCCGGATTTGTGGAAAGAAATAGATTCTCTAATATCATGCTAAGAATAGCTAGGATTTGGAAAAGAAAATATCATTTGTTTGACAAGAAATTAAAAAAAAAACATTGAAGATTGTGTGCCTGATGCTAAAGATGTTGTGTTCAAAGTAACCAAAAGAAATGCAACAAGTGGAGTGGGATGGAGTGGGAGGATCAGTTGAAAAGTGGATTTCTAAGTTTGTAATCTGATTGTACCACCACCACCACCACCACCACCACCACCACCACTGATAAATAAGCGATATTCATTCGGTTAGCAGAACCTCCTCGAATAAAGGTTTCTATAGCTAGTTGACCAAAGTGAAGATCCCAAATTGCATTGGCAATAGGTCTTACATGTAAAAGGTCCTATATCCATCACTTATGCAAAGTTACATGAAACTGATTTTCGAACGTCCACCAAAAGATTTATGCTAAGGAATAAACCTGACAAGTTATTTGGTGCAAACATTTATAAGATTAAGAAACTAGGTATTAGTAAAATCAAATTAATTATCTGTTTATTTGGGGGGGGGGGTGGGGAATAAAGTGGGAGAAATACCTATGGATTATGAGTGGGTAAGATTAGTCAGCTATGAGTTGTTTAAGCAGACTATAGTATTTGTCTGAAAAACTAAAGCTTCCCGGTTACAGATGCCTTTGCCCATAGAAAAACACTTTAGAGTTCAGTTTAAACAGAGGGGACAAAAAGTGTGGAAATTCTATGATCTATGTTGCATGGACGCGGACTTGGCGACATGATTCGATACGATATGGACACGTGTTAGGTTCATGTCTTGCATACTATAGTTCGATGTGAAGAGAAGACGATGAAGCGAGAAGAGTTCAAAGTGTCGTTGGAAGAAGATGTTATGCAGGTTGGTATCAGTGTAGGGTTTTGACGGTCGACTGTATCCAAACGCAGTCGACCGCCAGAACTCTCTGACATGAGATGAGTTGAATATCGATAGGCATTGGCGGTTGGCAATTTATTGGGCTGGTTCTTGGGATATCTTTTGGGCCAATCTTCTCCTCCAAGTTAGATCGTATGATTCTTATCGTATGGTTATCTGTTCAGGATATATCAGACGACTATTGTATCAAAGACTAAAACCTAGGATTTCTTTAGATCTTTTTATATTATATTAGCCTCCATTGAGAGTGTAATACCCCGTAATTTCTTTAAAAAAACGATATAATACAAATATATATATATATATATATATATATATATATATATATATATATATATATAATAATAATAATAATAATAATAATATATATGATGAGAGAGAGAAGGGGAGGGGGGGCACGGTTGAGATGAAACAACAGCGAAAGCTGTGTTGTTGAGGTGACGTCACGATGCCGTCACCATGGGGGGGGGCACCCGGGAGATGGAAAAAAGGCAGCGCCTGTGCCTTGCTGATGTGGCATAAATAGGGGCCCACTGC
Organism: Hemerocallis citrina; assembly: GCA_017893485.1. Taxonomy (NCBI): domain Eukaryota; kingdom Viridiplantae; phylum Streptophyta; class Magnoliopsida; order Asparagales; family Asphodelaceae; genus Hemerocallis; species Hemerocallis citrina. Next base: position 158,791,849 of record CM030366.1, on the reverse strand, counting down.
TGGGTCATTACTGTGTGTCACAGGATTTGAGGGGATATGAGTATTGGATTTGTCCCATATCGGAATTGATACTAGAATAGTTAAATATAAATATAATAGCCTATGATCAAGAGTCACCTAATTGGTTAACCATCTTTTGAGAGGCAGCCTGTGGTGGGCAGTTGTACTATAAGTATTGATTTGTCTTCTAAAATATATAAAATTGTCTGAGTATTGAGGCGGGACGTTGCAGAGAGAGGTAGTACTTCATTGAGAATTCTTCATTGTAAACATCAGATTATCTTCTAGTACGGCCTGAGAGAATGATAGGTTCTTGCTAAGAGTGTTTCTAACTCTTGTATCTTCTCTAGTTGAATAATGTCTCTTATTTTTTTCCGAACTAGGATTTGCCCAAACCGGAACAACATTATGTGCTTTGTGTGTTTGGCTTGATCTACTTGTTTAATTGTTCATTGGATCGGTTGTTGCTTCTTGCTCCTAAAGCTCCACTCTGCTGCACCAAATTTCTAATAACACGACAATACAACGAGATTGAAAAAATAGGACACGACACCGCAAGGGACACGACAAATTTCAATGTTGATCAGATTGAGAGAAAGGAGCTAGGGTTTTCTTAATAAGAAAGGGGAAATGGATATTTTAAGTATGGGTCGGGTTTGGGTTCAGGTTCGGATTCAGGTTTATAATCGTATAAGGAACCAGCCCAATACCCAATTATAAGATCCAATTCAATCCATAACTTAAGTTGTGATTTTGGGTCAAATCATTATAACAGCCCAAAACCCGAATCCTGATACCATAACTTAAGTTAGTTGTTTGGCCCATTAAACATAATACCCGATCCAATTTTGTCGTCTTGTTCTTCCTCCCTCCCAATTCCACAATCGAAATAATAACCCATAGCGAGGGTTTCAAAAGTTGAAAATAAAAACAAAAAACTCAAAAGAGGGGCAAACCCGAAGGTGAATCATGAATCCAAAGGCGAATCCGAGCGGGCAATCTGAAAATGATGCATGGGGACACAGATCTTGACGAATTAGCTGCGTCAAAGAAGAATCGGTGCCGCTCCTGTGTCAGATACGTGTCTGACATGGGAGCGGCGGCCTTTTGGCCATGTTGGTGCAACGCAGGCTATGGTTGTGCCTTGGTGGAGATGGTGATAAGTTTAGAAGTTGTCTCACTTGCAGGAAAGTATTACTGGAGGGATGAGTGGAGGGTCTGTTGGAAGACCTGTGTTAGCCATATAATCCTGGGTTGATCAGGTTGGACGGAGAAACTGGCTCTTGGATGCAAAATCAAGTACTTCTCATAAATTCTGTCACCGCAATCTAGGCTTCTTCTCACCAAAATGGCATTGAGTTTAGAACACAAGGATCTAAAAAGATCATTGACCACATGCAACTCGTGACCAAATTTACAACTGATTGAGAACCTGATTTCAAAGCTCTTAGTTAATGTCAAATTCAGGACCAAGGTCATAACGCAGAGAAGGGTTTGGCTTTATTCCTGGACTATGCTTGCGAGCTTCCCCTACTTATTGTGCTCACTCATATAGTTTAAGCTCATAATGCCAGAAAACCCCCAAATATTTTCCCCTATAATTTAGTGTCTAGAAGTAAGGGGGGCACAATATACTTTATATAGAGAAATGCATTTATAAGAGCTAACTGATACATAAAAGGGGCACCTCCCCGTTAGATGTATTTTCAACTCTTGCTGTTATGCTTCTATATAAGTATGAATTTACAACAACACATTAATAAACTGGATTTAGGTGCTGCTCATTATCTAATAGATTCTTTTCCCTGTACCTAATAGATGCTTATTCCTGAACCTAATAGATGCTTTCCACTAGATCTAATTATGTTAAAAAAAAATTTTATGTCCCCAAGATCAATTATAACAAACCTATTTACTTTAACTAAATTATCATAATCTAAAAAATGTAGAATTCAATTTTTTTTTTTTTTTGTTTATTTTTTTTAGAGTGACATCCTTAACACGAAATAATGTGAAGATATCCTTGATTACTTCACAATAGAACTCCTTTCTTAGAAAGTCACACCTCTAAACTGCTAACATGTTCTCAAAGCACCTAATAATCACCGTGCTCGCTTAGCCATAAAGATTGGGAAACCACCCACCATTTCACCTACCCTGTTTTACAATTGAGTTCTGAGTAATTATGTGTTTGCTTCCTTCCTTTTTCTTCCATTCACTCCACTCTTTTAAGAAATCTCTGTCTAGTTAGCCAGTGGAGGTTGGTATGTTTCATTCACTGAACTTTAGTATCACTCTGATCTCGGATATTTCCCCGACCTCCAGCTCAAGATGTTGATTATCTTCCAGTTGAAAAATTAATCTGAATCGATAAATGCAGTGGCTATCGTTCAGATGACCTTTGATCCTTAATATGTGTGTTTCTTCTTGTTCAAAGCTGTGTCAAAATCAAGGAGGAGGTAAACCTGCCTCCCTCACTGTGGATCAAGAGGGCCATGTAGGGGAGAGCTGTGGGTTCCGCATTTGTGTGCATCCAAGAGCTGAGAGAGGTGGCATTATCTGTGCCAATTAAATTCATATTCACCACCAAAATCATTTTGCACATGTTTCTTTGTGATGAACATTTAAGGGTCAAATATAAGCATAAGAACTGAATGGAAGCAAAAGCATCCAAACTGTAGCACAGATAAATGAGGAGTTTTTCACTCCTAATTTGCTCATTGTGGATGATGATGATCCTTATGGAGTCTGATTGTTCAGCTCATACTGGACGATCAAATGTTTTTATATGTGATACCCTGAGCCCAAATTCCTTCTATGAGAACCATGGATACGGGTATGGGAGTTGGAAACGACATGTGTATGGGGAGATGACACGACAAATTTGAAAAACATAGGACATATGGATACTACCTTAGTGTTAAATAACCTAATATTAGCTCTCACTATTATGCATAAATTTAGTCCAGCTGACATCCAACAATATAATTTTGAGTTATATAATCAAAACAAGGAAACTCATAGTCCATATGAAATGTAGTTATTCTGTGATTAAATCGGAGAAAATCCATTGACCATACTCCATCCAAAAGTGATTATTGTTGACTAATATAAACAATGTGAAAATGTGTGTAAAAATTGCTGGTTATGCGTCTGGGAAAGTGTGTAAGAAGTGCCCGACATCATGTGTTGAACGGGTGTCCGTCCGTGAAGTGTCAATGTCCAAACACAGTGTTTGGCATGGGTACGAGTCCATAATAGTAGATATTGTGTAGGTCAGTTCCTTATCTCTTTTAAAGCGTTATCATCATTAACTTCCTTGCCAGTTGCTTTGCGAGCTTGTTGTTGTTAGGATTGTGGCCTCAAATACACGTAGACATGGAGTTGAAGTTGGAGAAGAAGAGAAGACACGAAGTAGCGAGAAAAATGCAGCAAGAGAAGAAAGGCAGTTGAAGGGATTGTGGTCGACTGCAGTGCGGTGCAGTCGACCAACTTGGGCTGCTGTCATTCCGGAGAATGTGACAGTCAACCGCACAGTCGACTGCCCGACGCTCGGGTGTTGGCGAGACTCAACTGCAGTCGACCGCAATTGGGTGCGATCGACCACAACGGCGTTGTATGTTGTTTTGGGCTGCAGGTTTCTATTACAATAAGTTGTATTTGTATATATCTTTTAGGGATTGCTTGGGGGCTGTGTGTGTGTGTGTGAGAACTCTTGGGTAAGAAGGAAACACCGAAGAAAGATTTGGTGAGCTGTTATCATTGTACTACCTCAAGAGATGTGAGTGCCGAGTGTTTCAAATGTGAGAGAGATTGAGAGTTTTCATCTCTTTGTAATCTTTGTATTTATTGAGGAATAAGAAGTATTGGTTGTCTCTACATATTATTGTGTTCGTGTGGGTGTGAGATTTTGCGATTATTGTGGTGGCTTGTTTTTGGTTCATCTAGGTCTTGGGCATATTTGTTTTTTTGTGATGTGCGTTCCCACATAGTATTAGGTCATATCTATTGCCTATCCACTGTCTTGAATTGACATACCTTATAAGATGCATTACCTTCTTAACTAGAGATTTGGGGCTCTTGCTCTCTCGGGGATCAAATTTTGCATTTACTTCATCTAGACAAAGACACAAGCTCTCAATGAAAGCACCTATTTACCAAAGTAAGTCACCTAAGCAATGAAGTTGCAACTAGTCATATTTGGGTTACTTGTAAATGCTCGAGTTCTCCAGTTGTTTCTGTACAAATTTGCTAAGCACGATCTTATGATCTGGTTCAGTCAATTGCATTAATCATTATGGTTTGAACCCTAAAAACCAACATGAACTTCATAATGTCCTACTTTATTCCTGGTGTCATGCTATCTTTACTATTATGAGTTTATAACTTGAAATGGTTGTGTGAACCCTTCTCCTTCTCATTATCTGTGAAACCAACCTGCATAATACACGTGTTCTTCTCGTTGAGCATAACAATCATAGTTAGTGAACATTATTAAATGTTGGCACACTTAGGTTGTGGGAATTGGTAAAAACACATATGACACATCCATATAAAATACTACTACTACTACTACTAATTGCACTAACCTAACCATCACTGCTAAAACCAGGTACCGTGCCATTACGAGCGCTTACTACCGAGGAGCTGTTGGAGCATTGCTCGTGTATGATGTCACTCGACACTCCACATTTGAGAATGTCGAGCGCTGGCTCAAAGAACTTAGGGACCACACTGATCCGAATATTGTAGTTATGTTAATAGGAAATAAGTCTGATCTCCGTCATCTTGTTGCTGTTTCCACTGAAGATGGGAAATCTCTTGCCGAGAGGGAGTCACTGTATTTTATGGAGACCTCAGCATTAGAGTCGACAAATGTGGAGAATGCCTTTACCGAGGTGTTGACTCAGATCTATGGGATTGTGAGCAGAAGGACAGTTGAGGCAGGTGGTGATGGTGAGGTATCTGCTATTCCTAGTAAAGGGGAGAAAATAAATGTTAGTGACGATGTCTCTGCAATGAAAAAAGGTGGGTGCTGCTCAAATTAATGGTTATCCTGAGGCTATCTACTGATGGTAGGTTCCTCTTGTGTTAATATCTGCTTCCTTTCATTGATTTCGTTGTGCAATAGAGTTAATTGCTTTTTCCCTTGATTCTCAGACTTTTATCTTTTGGGGGGAAATGGGGTTGGCCTATATCAGTTTTAGCGTTCAGTCTAACATCATTATCTTTACTGTTATAGTATGTAGTTATGTATTGTATGGATTCCAGAGCCTAAAAGAAAGGGAAACTATATTACAAGTACAATGCACTTGCTATGTTGTGTTTTAGTAGTATGTAGGTGGGGGATGTTTCATCCTCTTTGGCTTGTTCTCAACACAGTAATCATGACAGCCAAAAATATTCGACTTCTACATAAGGTAATGTCTCGTTGAATCTTTGTGTGCAACACACTTCTATGAACATTGAATATTTTGAATTTTTGTGTGCAATGCACTTCCATGAAGCTAGTAACCATAATTGCATATGATGTAGTTTAAGTGAAGCCATTTTCTGACCTGACATGTAGTGGAGGCACTGAGTAGTGACAACATTAGGGTAAAAGAAGATAAAATAACAGAACTGAGAAACTGAGGACTGGAACATTATATGTATTCCAGAGACTGTAACATTGTCCGGATTGATGAGTGTTTGTTCATAATTTACTTCTGCTGGATACAGTTCTACTTTTCTAGGATTGGGTTGTGCTAGGAAAGTTCGCTCTCTTTGCTACTTTGCCTTCGATCTTCGTAGTTTTGGCCCACTGTATTATCGCACCATTGGAATCAAATGAAGATCTGAATCTTGAAGAGGTTCAGATTCAGAGGAACCAAGTGAGGCTGATTGATAATATCGGTCATATTATAATTAATTGGTTTTGCATGTTCATTTTATGATCTGTTATTCAAATTAAAATTCTTTTGTCGAAAAATTTCACCGTTACTGCTTTTCCGAGTTTTTGTCGTTGAAATTTGGAAGGCTCATTTATTGTCTTAGGACATATTGACATTGCTTAAACGTCCACATGCTTTATATGTTAGTAGAACTTGACACCTTTCTCCCATTATATATTAGTACTAGGTTTGCCCATTCACAACGTGCCTACGGCACTTCTTCGGAACGGTGCACCTAGTTTTATTATATAAAATAATTTTGGAGGTCCAGCAAATTAATTGAAATAGCAAACATATTATATGAGGAAGCAGTATATCTACCTTTAAGCTCAATCATCATCTTCTTGATCATTAGCATGAACTTACCTGCAATGCATATAATTTGTTAGAAACACTGCATAGAGTTTTTTTAAACTTCAGCAACATTTTTAGATCCTTGTAATCGTTATGCAAGGACATTATCATATAGGTTTTTTGGAGCTTACTCTAATCCCAAAATCATTATGAGCATGTCTAAATACAATGGTAACACAAGCGCAGGTGTGAATGTATCTATAATACTAATAATCTAAACATTTGTTTGTCTGAGACTCAGTTTGCAATTAAATTACCTCTTATTATTATTCAACCAAAATGAAATACATGAGGTTCTCAAAACTCTAATCCAAGCTAATCATTTATTTTATCTCCACTTTGTCTCCCTATTGCACCTTTATAAAAAAATAAAAAATAGATAAATAATAAATTTACTTTAGCTGTTTTTCTTGAGTTGAGAGTTTGCACCCTTCACTAGTAAACTCCAGTCATCCCAATCCTATATATCCAAACACACAATAAAAGTTCTTATATGTTATGTTATCCATGGTTTCTAATAACCAGTGAAGGGAACACTTCCCGATAGCATTTTTTGTTGTAGTAAAGAAATTAATGTTACATATTTGCCAAGTTATTTTCGGTTGCTGATCAGTTTACCTGTCTGGTATGGTTTGGAAGCCCAAATTGAGGCCACCAAATAATCCATCTCTCACTTGCGTACACCTTAAATCAAAACCAATACAAATCTCATCAAATAAATCACCAAATTAAAATTTTTTAAATCCAAAAATAAAACAATCATACCTCTCTGAACTTAGATCCCATGCACACACAAAATTCGAGTCAGCAAAAAACTGAGTAATTCCCTGCACACACAAAATTAAAAATTAGAATGAGAATTTGGTTAATGAGATGAAATTAAACTATAAAGGCTCTCGATTCGGTGGAGGGAAGTCGCCGATACGGAGTAGCTTGATATTTGCGCTCGATTTGGTGGATGGGAGTCACCAATACGGAATCAGCAGTGGATCAGATATCGGCGACGACCTCTTGATTGAGGTTCGACATTGGATTTGAATTTGCTTTGAGATTTTCAAAATTTCAAAATTTCAAAATTTTTTTTATTTTAAAATTTTTAACAATTTTTAAAAATTTTAAAATTTTAAAATTTTTTTATTTTTAAAATTAATTTTTTATAAAAATTTTGTACATTTCTTAACAAAATTTTTTGAATTTTTTATAAGTTTTTGAATTATTTTAAATTTTATTTTATTTTATTTTTTTTATTTTTAAATTTTTTTTATTTTCTTAATTCTTTGAATAGGAGGGGGGGGGGGAAAGAGAAATAATTAAATAAATAAAGGAGTTGTTTTAGGTGGGGGATTTGAATTTGAGTTTTTGGGGGAAACTTTTTGTGTGTGTGCGTGTGTGGGGGGAGGGGAGGATGGGTTTTGTGAGGTTAGATCTGGGTCTTTTTGGGAGGATTGAAGGAGAGCCACTTGATAGCCTTCTTTGTGTTTTATTATATAGATGAGTGTTGCTACAAATCTCTAATCTCTAATATTATAATGGTAGAGTTGGAGTTGTAATTTGTCAATATACAAACCCGTGCGTTGTATGTGCAACTCAAACTCTCCCATTAATTACAAAATATTTCACACCTATTTAAAACGTGTAACGCACGTGCAAAATAAATTTTCAATATTTTTCAACACCAAACATACACATGTGTTGCACGTACAACTCAAATTCTATTTATAAACATATGCATTGCACGTTAAAAATGTAGCATTTTCTTCAAAGTATTTTTTCTAATTACGTGCAATGCACGTCCAACTCCAAAACTATTTTTTAATACATATATTGCATGTGAAAATCAACCAATTCTTATCAGTTGGACGTGAAAAATTCTAGTACTTCGTAATCTTAATGTATTCGTTGATGTGTTGGATTCTATGTTGAATCCAGTTGATCCAAACAGTTATGGTATATGTCATCACTTAATCAAATATTGTTAAGTTTAATTAATTTTTTGATTACATACCATAGTCACAATGAGATCCCACGTCGTGAAATATTTGGTAAAATTTGGGGCACTCATGGCATTTCTCATCTGTACAAGTATAGATACTATAAATATTGCAGTTTTCTAAATATCAATATTTGGGACAATGGGGAGCAAAACACTGCTCCAAAAGGGTTAAAAACCCACACGTAATTTTAGGTTAACGCAGATAACCCAACTGTGAAATTGGTCAACACATATAACCACCAAATGTGGATACAAAGTTAGTTAATCGTTAGTTTCTCAATTTTGTGCAGTGCACGTATTTTGTGCATAATGAGAATACTCTTATATTGTTTAGTAATTATTTTTTTTACATATAAATCCTCTAAAAATATTTATTGGATATACACCCATAAAGACACTTATGTAATCTTTATTTTTTGCAAATACACATCTGGAGACTTATTTGCAACAAAAAAAAAAGAATCAACTTTTTCTGCTCATTCTTGTTATATTTACCTTTCTTACAAAATCTAATCCGAATCCACACTATACCTGAACCCAAACCTCATACCCTTATTCTCTGGACCTTCCTATCTTCCTCCACTTTCTCCTCCCTCCTATTCTTCTCTCATCCTCACAAACCCAAATTAAAAGAATCCATTAAATTTGAACACAACAAACCTATCAAATTCGAATTCATTCCAATATTCTCATAGATACCTAATCACCCTCTTTGCTTTCTCTCTCTTTTCTTCTTGTCTTCGTCTCTTTAACTCAAACCCAAATTTAAAAAAGAAAAACCACCAAATTTGAATTCAACAAACCCATCAAATCTGAATCCAAATCTAACAAACCCATTAAATTCGAATCTCATCTCTTCCTCCACACCCTCTTCGCCATCTTTCTCTCTTTCTCTCCCTCCTTCCTCTTATATAATTTACATGTTCAAAACTTATTTAAATCTGAAATTTGAAGAAATTTGAAACCAAAAACCCAAAACCTGACTCAAAACTGAATCCAAAATTCCGAACTAGGGTATTTTCGTTATATACAAAATAAGTGCATTGCATATAACTTAAAAATTGGCGGCCGTACCTATCTTAGGTATCTATGTGTGCTTAGATATTTATGTGTGTCGACCAATTTTGTAGATGTGTTATCTGTTTTGATCTAAAGAGTACATGTTTTTGCTTTTAATCCATAAAAAGCCAATGAGATACAGGGTTTAGTGCCAAATGTGGGAGCCACACCACACTGTTCTACTTGTTGCATATGTAAAATGAGGACAATAAACTAGAATACTTGCTTCGTTTTGCTTCTCTCATTAATAATAACATCAACAGTTTCAAAACAGAAATATGTCACCACATTAGACAAAAGTAGGTTTAAGGGTTTAGAAAGACAGGTCCATGTTGTGGGGTTGTGATCAACAGCTCTATTGTTTCAAAAGCTAATCCAACTTTATTACATATCTACATCGTTGTAGATAATTTAAATATGCAATTGTCTATGATAAACAGTATCTGCTTCCTTTATTTTTTATATCTGTCTGACCTTTCAGACTTATCCATCATAGTATTATTATACTAGCACTTAATTCAAAGCTGCATTCCATTTGATTTAATCCCTTAGGTCACCTTATCTTGCTTCTTAAAGTAGTAGTAGTTCTCTTATTTGAACACAAATTAGATAACCCAAATTTGAGATAATCACTCCATCAAAAAATGGTTCACTTCGTGGTGAAAGCTATATCTTGTGCAATGTTTACGTGGAATTAATTTCGAAGATCTTGATTTCTGAGATGTCGAAAGTCTATATAGCTTACTATTGAAAGATGAACTTGTGCTCCTTCGACATACGTGGAAAGATCTCAACTTGAGATTAATACACCTGTGGCAATTGTTGTGCCTCGTTTTGAATGCAGATCATTGATTAGTTAGAGCATCTGTAGTCGTTACTTGCCAAATTTTGGGTAAATAGCAATTAGAAATAGGAAAAAAAGAATCTTGCTGCAGTCGTTCAAAGCTATATTCGATTCGTCGTTTGTTTTTTTTTAAAAGACGGAACATTGTCTATCGTCGTGTAGTGTGGTTTGAAAAAAATTCTGCGACGCAAAATAATGTACCGTCTTCCAATCGAAAAAATATTAAAAAAATCAAATTGAAGTATGGACGGCGTATGATCAATCGTCTAGTTAATTTTTTTTTTTTTTAAAAAAAAAAAGCAAGGAGAGGAGATAATCTCCCGTCAATCTCCCTACCCCATATGTGAACGGCGTATGATCACTCGTCTGCTTCCTTTTTTTTTTTTTTTTTTTAAAATAAGCACGGACGGGAGATAATCTCCCGTCAATCTCCTCGGACGGGATATAATCGGCCGTTCGTTGGTTTTGTTTGAATTTTTTTTTAAAAAAAGGGTGGGCAGGCCAATTGAAGGTGTATAATCACATACCGTCTTCCAATCGAAAAAATATTTAAAAAATCAAATTGAAGTATGGACGGCGTATGATTAATCGTCTGGTTATTTTTTTTTATTTTTTTTTTAAAAAGCAAGGACGGGAGATAATCTTCCGTCAATCTCCTTACCCCATATGTGGACGGCGTATGATCACTCGTCTGCTTCCTTTTTTTTTTTTTTTTTTAAAAAAGAAAAAAAGCACGGACGGGACATAATCTCCCGTCAATCTCCTCGGACGGGATATAATCGGTCGTTCGTTGGTTTTGTTTGAAATTTTTTTTTTAAAAAAGGGTGGGCAGGCCAATTGACGGTGTATAATCACTCGTCTCCTTCCTTTTTTTTATTTTTTTTTTAAAATAAGCACGGACGGGAGATAATCTCCCGTCAATCTCCTCGAACGGGGTATAATCGGCCGTTCGTTGGTTTTGTTTGAATTTTTTTATTTTTAAAAAGGGTGGGCAGGCCAATTGACGGTGTATAATCACTCGTCGGTGGTTTTTTTTTATTTTTTTATTTTTTAATTGGTGGGACGATGTATATTAACTCGTCCTTCAATTACGGCGTGATTGAAGGTTTGGAATTTATCGTCACGGGGGTGTGTGGGTTTGGGCACTTCCGATAAAGTTTTAAAAAAATGGTCATTTTTGGGTTATCGTCAATGGTTAACCCAAATTTTTTTTTTTAGAACGGACGGTAGTTAATCTACCGTCCTTCTAAATGGTCATTTTCCCAAGGTGTTCAGACGGTGTATATTACACCGTCTGTCAACTTTTAAATTTTTTTTCTTTTTTCAAACGCTGTTTAATCCTTCGTCCGATTGTCTTTTTGTACGTCTCACCTACGAGACGATATTTTATCTTTCGTCAATTCTAACGGACGAAATATAATTGTTCGTTAGCTATATTTTGGTTATGGCCAAATCGTCTGCTATATTTGACAAGGAACTGTTCATCGTACATTCAAATTTTGCAAATTTGAACGACGACTGCAGCTTTTTTTTTTTGGATATTTTTTCAAAATTTGGGATTTAGCCCAGGACTGTGGATGCTCTTATGCAAGCATTGCGCCATTTGTGATGCAATTATGTCTTTTTTATTTTATTTTTATGATTGATGGGAGAGCAGGACCACTCTCTCTCTCTCTGTTTTTTTGTTGGCAATTTTCAAGTACATTTTTGGAGAAGGTAGAATGTGGGAACATGCATGCATCTTGATTCTCATTTAGGCCATTTTCAACCCACAACATCAAAATGGTAAGTTTTACGTCAAAATGGAATAAAAATCACATCAAACAGTAACTTCATCTTCAATCCACAACATCATTTTTAACACAAAAGGTTCCTTCATATTCTCCTCTACCTACTTTTTAAATTACTTTTAACTAAATTCCTTGTTTCTTATCTATTTCATCAATTAACCACACACAAATTTTTTATTACGTATTGATCATATAATAAGTTTCAGAATTTTAACAAATTTGAACAAAATATCATATGAGTAAATTATATTTTATTATCTAAAATAATATATATATATATATATATATATATATATATATATATATATAGGGAAAGCTTCGGTTGAGCACTACTCTAGTGCTCACCGCGTGAACACTAGGCCTTCGAGCGTTCATATCGAAAATCCGAACCATTCACATTGATCTACACATCTAAATTAGTCTAAATATGTAAAATCAAATCATTTGAAATTCATTTACCCATCCATCATGTGACTATAAAAACAATGATTTTCAGCCATACAATTTTGTAACACTTCAATGAATGGACAAATGAATTTCAAATGATTTGATTTTACATATTTAGACTAATTTAGATGTGTAGATCAATGTGAACGGTTCGGATTTTCGATATGAACGCCCGAAGGCCTAGTGTTCACGCGGTGAGCACTAGAGTAGTGCTCAACCGAAGCTTTCCCTATATATATATATATATATATATATATATATATATATATATATATATATATATATAATTAGAAAATAAACGACCAAAACATTAAATTTCATGATGAAACATGAAATACAAATTGTTACAAATATATGTTGACGGTTTAATTAACCATCTGAATTAGTGTACTCCTCCCACAAGTGATCAATTAGTGCATTACGAAGCACAATGTGAGTATTTTTATCCTTGATTTGTCTATGGCGAGTAAGAAATTGTTGAAATCTTGTATTTTCATCTACTACTATTTCAACTTCTGTAGCCAGAGCCTCCCTCACATCTTCGATTGGTCTATCAAGATCACGTGTAGACTTCTTTCAGTGCATTGGATTCTTTCAATGCATCGGTTCTGGTGTAGAATTGTTTGAGTGCATTGGATTCTCTCTCAAAAGTCGTGTGACCAGTCTTGGACCTAGTATACACTAGTTTGAACATATCGGTTCTAGTATAGAATTGCTTGAGTGCATAGGATTCTCTCTCAAAAGTCACGTGACCAGTCTTGGACTTAGTGTACACCAGTTTGAACGCATCGGTTCTGGTGTAGACTTCTTTCAGTGCATTGGATTCTTTCAATACTTAAGATTCCACAAACTATTTTCCCTCTTTTATATAAAATGTCTATACGAGCTTCTGGATATGTTATTGGTGAAGATGTACTTCTTTGCGAAACTTATTTAGAAATTTCTCAAGACCCTATTACGGGTGTTCACTAATCCGCAGATCAATTTTGGACTCGTGTAGAGCAACGTTACAACCAATCAAAGACTAGAGTTGGGATTGCCGTAACAAGCGATCAGTACAGTCCCAAATTCAGGCTATAATGACTGAAGTAAGAAAATTGAATGGATGTCTCAAACAAATAGAGAATATGAATCCAAGTGGTGCATCCGATGCAGATATTGTGAGAATTTTTTTAAACTTATTTTTCACTATTATTAATACAGTCCAATTACTTTATAACATTAATTTTATTTTCAATTTGTAGTTATGTCGAGCGAAAGAGCTATTTATGCAAGATCCAAAGTTTAAGAAATGTTTCGGATTTTACCATGTTTGAAATATTGTTAAGGAATTTGAAAAGATGTAAGACAAAATGTTCGAAGCAGTGAAGTCAACTATGGCTCATCACAGTTCGATAATCCAACTCTTGAATCTCCCATATCATCTCCTGGCCAATCATTTTTTGCTTCGAATTTAGATGAACTCAATTTTGGTTCTACTTCGTCTCAACGATCCATCGGAGTGGAAAAAGCCAAGTTGAAAAGGAAAACTGATGAAAATTTGAACGATATTAGAGAAGGAAATCAACAGCTGGTGGAGTTGTTGAAGAAGACAAACTTCGACATGCAGAGACAAATGGATATCCAGGAGCAACAGTTGGCATTCAAAACAGAGAGAGAAGAGAATAAAATCTTGTTAAAAGATTTAAATTTAATTACTGATCCAACTGTACGTGAGTTCTTTCGAGCTAAACAAGTATCAATTATTCAAAAAAGAGCTAAAGAACAGCAACAATTTCCTTCTTCTGGCACTCATGACCTTGGGCAATATTTCATTAATATTGGAGAATCTGGAAGCGGTTTACCATATTTCTAAATTGCCGCTTTATTATTATGTATTTTTCATATTTCATTTCAGCATAAGTATAGTTTGCATATCTATGTAATCTTAATTGTAACACTGTTTGAATGTTTGGTGTTTTTTAATGCGAATTTCATATTTTTCTTAGGTATTATTTACACTTCTTATCAAATTCACTATTTAGATCAACGTACAATTCACCACACTTAAAAAAAAAACTAACAAATTGTTAAAATTGTAAAATTAATTTAGTTATAACTAAAATACACTTGTGAACAAAAAATTAAATTTTCTACAACACAAACCTATAACTAAAACACACAATTATCTATAAAAATGAGGCCTTATTTGCAAATTTAACAATTAAAAAAAATTAAAATAAATGGCATTGATGAACAGTGTCATGCCAGATTTGGCGCAGCACTGTTCACCCACACCAAATTTCCCATAATTGGCACTGGAATTGGCGTTCGGTTGGAGCCCGATCCAGTGCCATTTATGGCGTTCAGCACCAGAAGGGCGCTGGGTTGGAGAAGCTCTTAAGATGCGGCAGAAGGTGAACATTAGGTAATAGTGGTACCCAGTTGTTGTGTGGATTCGGATTCTCCTCAATCAGTAGATGATATAGTGCCCCTTGACTTAATGATCCAACGAAATGAATCATACTAATTTTGTGGACGAGACACATTCTGTTACCATTTAGAGATCCATAAGCATTATGCAGCTCGTGTGCAATAGGGTTATTTCTGTTGTAGATGAAAGCAGAGTAATGTTTTGGTACATATAAAGCGTGTAACAAGATGACAAGCTGGGATTATTTTTATCTTGTGCGGGTTCAGTCGGTTGTATGTCCATGTCAGGTATCCAAATCAATTAGCAACAGTGTCCAACTTGGCCAATTTATCCTCAACTTTCTGTGTTGGAAATTGGATGATTTGGAGATTTCAGTTTAATGTGCTTGATAACTGCTTCTGATTTTCCATTTTGACTACTGATCGAACTAAAATCCCGATCCTTAGTTAGAAACAATCGGTATAAAGATCTTAAATGATTAGACAAAACGGAAATTGAATACAAAAAATATAAATATATTGCAGCACCGGTATAACGTATTGGATCAATGTTTGGTCCAGATGTAGTACTAAATATCCAGGACTGAAAAGTGAAAAGTAGTAGTGCTTTTGTGTTCTGATTCCTAGGTTGGATATTTCAACATGATCCTTGTCATCATAGTGAGCTGATCTATAACTGGGAAACTTACATTATCATTCCAAATTAGTAGTGCCCTCTTGTAACTTCCTGGATTTCGAACACAAAGGACATGCATGCATGCTTTGATGTGCAAGCACTTTCACAGCGTGGTGCACGCTCCATAATAAGTATATATATCCGACATGACACGACACACCACACTATTTTTGCATCACCAGGAGGCGGCGGCCATCCGATGCTCCAAATACCCCCTCCTGAAAACCATCGAATATTCCGGCAACTCTCCCAGCCCGGCAAAAAGCGCGTCGTCCACGTCATCACTTATCTTCTCGTCGGGTGATGCCAGCTCAGCAGAATCCCGGTCCTCGAAAATCGGGCAGTAGAGCAGCGTGTCGCTCACCGGTGACGTGGAGGAGGTGGACCCCACCTCGGAGAACCAGGTGAAGTCGTTATCGGGCATCCCGATCAGATCCGAGAATCTCGACTCTTCTGGATCAGACGAGACTGCGGATTCGGGCGGGGATCGGGTTTGCGGGTCCTGATCCGGCGGCTCCTCCTCTTTGATTGCTGGTGGTTGTTCTTCTTGTTGGTGCTGGTGCTGGTGCTTTTGGTGGTGGTTTTTGGGAAGCGGCCAAGCGTGGTTGTGCTCGCAGGAGTAAGTTACCACCAGCATGGTGGGGTCCACATGGCTGCGCTCCACCTGCTTTCGTGCTGGGCAGCCTTTCGAACTGCTACACCGGTAGTAGCCCCTGTGTTTAAAAAACAAAGTGAATGATTGGCGACCCGATATGCTTCTCTACTTAAGACTACTGGCAACCAAACATGCAAACTAAATTGGTTGTTGTCCGTATGCTTACTGGCAACCAATTTTTGATCGATTTCCGGTAAGTGACTAATTTGGTCGATGTTATTATTTTTTTACCTCGGATAGGGGGAGCCCTTGATGGGTTTCTGGCCATACTTCCGCCACGCCCACGAGTCCGAGGGCGGGGCGCACTCGCTCGTGCCCTTGGCGCGTGGTGATCCTTCCACTTCTTGAATGGGGACTGAAACTACCCGCTTCTCCACAAATCGCCTGCTGATAAAAATGAAGACAAAATATTAAAATCAAAGACCCCTGCCTGAATTTTTGTTTCATTATTTCCCTCGTTAATGAAACAAACTAGGTGACTAGAAGAAATTAAGAGTGAGAGAGAAAAACAAAAAAAAACGAAACAAAACAAAACAAAACAAAACTCTTACCTTCGTTTAGGAGAAGGGGCGGAAGTAGACGGAGGAGAGTGGCGGCTGGATTTGGAGAGGGAACAAGGTGAATCCGAGATGTTGGTATCGGGTTCAGGTTCTGATCCAGAGTTTAGCAGCAACTGATTGATGCCGTCCATAATAATTAGAGTGAACCAAACTACCCTTCCTTGCTCAGCAGGGATTTTGATGGGAAAGTGGAGAAAGGGCCGGCTTAAGAAGAAAATGGCGACAGATTGGGGGAAGCTTATGAGGGAGGCACTTTGTGATTGTCACATCAATATGTTTATTTACATATAAAATATAAATTTACATAAACTAATTCTTTTGAGGAAGAAGGAGAAGGCGATGATAACATGAGATACGAGGAGGGGTTTAGAGCATAAAGGAAGTAAGAGACGTGGGTGCATATATAAGAAAAATTGATAATAAGTAATTAATTGAAATTTATAAAATTAAAAATTTGATGAATAGAATATGAAAGCGACTGCACCTCCACCCACTTGAAATTATAATTAATTAATTATTTATTTATTTATTAATTATAAGATTAAGAATAAAAAAATAGTAATTAAATTATGAGGAAAACGAGGCGAGATCCAGCACATGTCATGACAATACATGATCCATATTCTATTTTTTAAAAAAAGTTTTTAAATTATTTTTTTAAAGGGAGAGTGATTAGTTTTGATTCTGATCTGGACGAGCCGGCGAATGCGAGATTCTCTTGGTTTTTCTTTTTTCTTTCTTTCTATATTGAATTACTTTTTTTTTACTGTAAAGGTTGGGTCTTTTAAAAACTTTTTACTGTAAATTCAGTAATTTTTTTCCTGAATGAGGGAGTGAGTGGGGCCCATTGGATCTAGATCTGAATTTTGAGTTATCCACACTGACATGAGCTGAGCTGAGCATGATGGATATTTCAATTGAATTGCAGTTAATAATAGTAAAATTAATGACAGATTAGATTCATTTTAGAAAGGGCTTCAAAGGCAAATAATTAAAAGGAACTAATTTCAATATGGAGCGAGAGATTACAATTTACACATTCCTCAAATTTTATTTTAAACATATCTCAAACATTAAAAGATACTAGTATGATGCACGTGCGATGCACGTGGAGGAAGAAGGAAAAAGACAAAAAAAACCCTACCAACACGTGCGCTGCACGTGTTTGCACACATACAAAAAACAATAAAAAATTATTTATTTGTTTCGAACCCCATCTCTCCCATTATAATAGTTATAGAAATTTGGATAATTTTTAAATTATTTTTTGTTTGTCTTTTAGTGGTTTAGATATGTGTGAGGGTAACATTTGATATATGAGTAGCATTTATAATAGAGAGCAAGTATTTTATTTTCTCAATCCTGGTGGTAAGTAAAATCCAACTACCTTTTTTAATTAAAGAGTACTAGTAATTTACAGGTGTGCAATGCACATCTTAATAAAAAATTTTAAAAATAAATAAAGACTTTTGACGCTGTGAGGACTTGAACATTAAATCTTCTTCATATTAGTTATGTACGTGTGTCACAGGCATTTTATAAATAATACTAAGGCATTCTCTCATTATAATATTAGAGATTAGAGATTAAAGAGTCACTAATAAACATAGCTAATCTGAATTGAAGACGAAAAAATTGAAAATAAAAGGGAAAACAAATGGGAGAAATTGCATTTTACCACCAAAAGAGGGCCGAAACTAAATAAAAAGTAAAACGAAATCACTACACCTAACACCTTTGGGGTATCCCCAAAGGTAGGGCTAGTTGGTCCTAATCCAAGATCTTTTATACTCTTACATGTGGGAAGGTCGATCGTCTCCTTTCGATCTTGATGCTACCATCTTTACTTAGAAGAAGATAAGGTGCATAATTTTACTTGGTAACTTAGTTTACCACAATTTAGCCTACGAATTCCATAGTAAGAGTTAACCATTATTAATGAAGAGAACAAAAAATTCATGGTGAGAGAGGATGCAGCAAAAGTAATGAGCAAAAGTAATAAGATTGTATAAAAAAATTTGTAGAGGTTGAACCAGGGATATATACTACTCAGTCTTTAACAAAATATGGTATACAGTAAGCTTGAGAAACTGCCAAAGACAAAACTGTTTCTCCCTATATGCTCTTCTACTGTTGGATTACAAATGGAATGTTTAAAACAATTATGTAATTTCAATGTCTATTAACAATAATTTTTATTACTTTCTCAAAATATGTGCATTACATCTGTGCAATCAGTGTCAACTGACATTGAACATAGATCCATGTCCAGGTGTGGAATGTAAATCTACTTATCTCAGTTGATTTCAAGAAGATCATGGCATTTTCTTTGTTTTTTGAACTTTAAAAAAAAACACAGGAGAGGAAAAAGAAGAATATTTCTCCACCTATGATTGAATAATAAGTCCAGCTATAATGTGATAAGAGGCAAGCATGGAATCGCTTTCAATAATAAGTCCAGCTATACTTGAAGCATGCGTTGGGTACGATCAATACTTCCAACAACAGACAGATGCTATAAACGCGACTGGCTTATCTCCTATACAGAAATTAATAGCTGCAATGCGTTGTTTAGCGTATGGATCTTCTGCTGATGCAGTCGACGAATATGTCAGAATTGAGGAACCTACAGTGCTAAACACGGTACGTAGATTTTGTATTGCAATTGTGAATATTTTTGGTGCACAATATACAAGAAAATCCAACGCAGATGATATAAATAGACTCCTCGAAGAGAATAAATCTCATGGATTCCCCGGTATGTTGGGTAGTGTAGATTGCATGCACTGGGTGTGGAAAAATTGCCCTGCAGCTTGGCATGACCAATATACAGGTCATGCCCGTGAGCCTACAATCATACTAGAAGCAGTTGCGTCCTATAATCTTTGGTTTTGGCAATCTTTTTTTGGAATGCCGGACAGCAATAATGATTTGAACGTACTGAACCGATCTACATTATTTAATGATATTCTTAATGGTTGTGCACCTCCAGCTAATTATATTATCAACAATCATCATTACTCCATGGGGTACTATTTGGCAAATGGAATGTACCGCCCATTGGCCACTATAGTAAAAACTTACACTGCACCAGACACAAAAGAAGAAAAAATTTGCTCAAATGTAGGAAGGTGCACGGAAAGGTGTCGAACGTGAATGTGGGATGCAGAAAGTCTGTCTTATATAATGAATAATTGTATTATTTTACATAATATGATTGTTGAGAATGAACGAGAAGAAGATGTACATGATTATGAATACGAACAAAGTTTCCCAACTACACCGGTAACACCTAATACAACTTCTCCAAGTGAACAGACAGCTCGTATGGCATGAAACGTTATTTTACATGATCGACAGAAACATCATATACTGTGTCAAGATCTAGTTGACCAACTTTTTGGAACGAATTTGGGGATGCCGATTGACAAGCGTAATATTGTCTCAAATTTTTATTTAGACTTGTAATATTTTTTTATTAACGGAACATTTTAGTTTCATGTATCAACAATGGAAGTATTCTTAATGTAATCGTATCTTTTCATTATAATTAGACATATTGTTAAAAGTAGGCATAATATAATCGTAATTTTAGGCTCAAGTGGAATGCAAATTTATATATTGTCCTGTGCAATTGGAAAGGTAAAATTCAATTAAAAAAAACAATATAATACAATTAAATTAAAATTAAGCATACAATACATAAGAATGTTATAATGAAATGGACATGTAACAATCGCTAACGAAACATCCTTTTTCATACGTTCGAACTCGTACAAGACTAAATAGACTTACATGTCAATCCCCAATGAAACATCTTTTTTGCATTATTTGACGTTGTCTACAGATGAAATAATAATAACGTTCATCTTCAGAATATTAACTCAAGTCCAACCCCATTATTCGATCTTTCTCCATTTGCTCTTTTTATATCTTGATTTTTTTTTTCAATGCAAGTTTCATTTTCTGTCACATGTATCCTGCGTTCTTGCGTCTCAATATAGCAGGAGTTAAATCTTCTCGTCTCTTCAAGCATAGCCTCATTAGAACCATCCGCTTTATTTTTTGCCTTTCTTTTTTCTGCTTGGCGTCCAGGTGGCCGGGAGAGTGGTGTAGAGGATTCACCGCTAGCCACGACGTCCGAGTTGGGAGAGTCAACATTTATGGGCACACGTTGACTGCTACCACCATCAAATGACTGTGAACCAATGCCATATTCGAACACATGTGTGGTACGTAAAGAAAATTTTTCCAAATCCTTCAGTAATTGATAACATTCTTCAAATCGGAAAGCTTTCCCAGTAGAATGCATATATTCGGTTCTTGCTTCCCGTATCTACAAAAAAAAAACAACAAACAATAATTTTAAACTTGAACAATACATTTAAAATAAATAAAAGTTTTTTTTTTCAAATCAACATACCTTATCGGCCTCGTTGGTTCCGCTAAAATAAATAAAAGTTCTTGCTCTGTTTGTTACACTCGCCAATTTAGCAACCAATAGAGACACATCTATGGAGATAATGTGAAATCTACTACTAAGCGAATTCAATGTTCGATCGGTTGGAGTGCCTAATATAGCTTTGAATGTGTTGAATATACGATCCCAAAATTGGCTACCTGATTGGTCCGCACCGATTGTTGGATCTTGAGTGATTGCTATCCAACTTTGGGAAAGAACCACATCTTCACTTTTTGTATACGCTCTGCCTCTTGAACCCCTAGTTTCCATTGTTGTCGAAAATTATTTTTCACAGTAAGCTCTCGGTTGGAAGAGTTGATTGATTTTATTTTTTTCTAAAATTTGTACACTTTGTTGATGATGTTAGCGCAATATTTATAGACGTTTGATCCATTATAGCCGTTTGAAAAAATATAACGGTTTGAGAAATTTAAACGAAAAGAGACGTTGGAAGGCAAAAGGGGAATAAATAATTCAAAAAAATAATAATAAAATAAAATCCTCATGGGACAGGACATGTTATCCCGTCCGATCACTTTTGTGATCAAACGGGACAACATGTCCCGTTTGAGGATTTTATTTTAAAAAAAGAAATTAAAAGGGGAAGAACGATACATGTTGTGTCACCCAACCTTTTTTTTTTTTTTTTTGGGTTTTTTGGGGACGGGACATGTTGTCTCGTCCGATGATCTTAAAAAAATAATAATAATATTGGGACGAAACATGTTGTTTAGTCTCCTATAATTTGAGAATTTAATTCATTTCTAAAAAATGAGACGCGACTGTAGCGAATTTGCCATTTTATGGCAAAATAGCAAAACGACTGCAGCACCTTGTAAACGATTGTGGATGCTCTTATAAAACCTATGAGCAAAAAAAAAAAAGATATCTCCCATGATTTACTTCCCTTTAAAAATTCGAGTGACAACCTAAGCGAGCTGTTCTCGCTCCGCTTATTCCGACGAGCGCATCAGTCATTCCAATTATCCTACACTTAAAAAATTAAAATGAACACCAAGAATAGTACTAGCTTGTGTGCAGTTAGTGACAACTAACTGTCTTATTTATATATCCCATATCTAATATTTTTTAATTAATCTCTTCTAATCATATAATTATTAAATGTACTATGCACCAATTTGTCAAACCTCTTAATAATCATCACTTGCATTTTTCAATCAAGGAAACTGCTTCCTAATACCAACCTCTTAATTACTCTGTCACTCAGTTGTTAATTACTACTTGGAATTTCTTCATCTAAGAACTAAACTTTATAAAACATGACTACAACTCACTTGTACCTTTTACGTGTTACATAGTGCACATATTATTTAAAAAAATATTACCATAAAAAAATCATAGGCTAGCTAAAGACAAGGTCACAAGGGTGTGTATGCATGGAACCCATTGCATATAACTAGCCACTAATTATTTATTAAGTTTGTCATAACTCATAATAGATCTAGAGGTTAGAATATGCAGACATAGATGTCAAGTTGTTAACTGTTAATTGGTGTAAGAACTACAGGAGATTCCAGAATGGCTACATCTAGTTTGCTTTGTGCCTTACTTTTGAGAGGGAGAAAGTAGGGATTATTTGAATTGAAACAATCTCACATACATTTCAATTTTTCCTATAAAAAAGAGTACAACGCAAACGAAATTTTAATAGGTTGACTACTAAACCCTGCGTACCCTAGTGATATTTGAAGTATCTTTCAGTACAGGATTTGTTAAAGAATACAATAGTTTTTGTTCCATAACACTTCTGTTGATGATTGTAGCAAACATAGTCTAAGAAAATTGATATAAAGGATGAGAACACATTATATATCGATATGGGTCTCCATACTATATATATACATTATAGCTTGATCTTTAGTTCTGTACATTGTATGTGACAAAATTAGCTATAGATCAAATATTTATTTTCTTCAGTATGTAATAAGCCATGTAAAATTTGAGAATAATTTCTCAGATAAGGTATAAATATAATCACATCTTTTATTACAAGGGAGATGGGAAAGGACAAGGAAAAGGTTGGAGGAGCAACCTCGTGCTTAATGTATGAGCTATGCTGAACTCATCTGGGCCAGGGGTTTATGTACTACTAGTATAAATGCATATTATTGTACTCAATTTAAAACAAGATATGGACAAGGGAAATAGGTGGGGGGACTCCTGGTTTTGTATGTATTTGAATTTCTTTTGTACTTAATCTTTTCTTACCTAAGTGTTCTCACTCCTCGTAGGAAAAGTTAGACTTGCTCCGGTTTTTACTATTATAGCTAAAATGTTCAAATATAAGTGTGTGATGACTCATCCACTAGATGAAAACTTCGATGTTTCAGTCAGAGTTAGATGGTTTAGCACTTATATTCTAACATACCCCTCAAACTAAGGGCCAACTTTTTGGGTCGACTATTTTTATTTGTCAATCTGCAGTTAGTGAGTGTAACCAGTAAAATAGAATTTGGCTTGCAATGAATGACCCTGCCACTAGCCATAACCAAAACTTCGAAGTTTTATTAAGGGTTAAGGATTTAGAACCTGGGGGTGCCTGCAACACATATTGGAGTATTTTCGAAAATGAGAGAATTCCTAAAACTGTAATAGGCATGTAGTTTACTTGTACTAGTATACAACTTAACCACATCAACATTAGGCTGCCCATCCTCCAAAGTTTTGTTGGAGGGATTGTTATTGATATTGGTTTTTGTTGCTCTATGTTACTTTATGTTATATTTTGTATTGTCCTACTGTCTCATGTATGATTGAAGGTTTCATATTTTATTTTCTGTTTATTAACTTACTTTGAACCCAGTATTCTAGATATGTTTTATTAACTTCTTATTCATAAAATAAGGTGGCTATATTACACCTTTGCCTAATTTTTTTTTAAAAAAAATCATACATGCTAAAAACTAGTACAAGTAAAAATTACAGGCCCTTCGAGTTGGTTTTGAATGAGAAAGACTTGACTGAGAGAGACATGTTAATTAAATTGAGTATTTATTGACTTGGTCATAGCTTTGAATTTGAAATGAAAGAGAACCCTTCAATTCATTGCTCTGGCTTGGGCCATGGGGATATATAGTAAAATTTAGGATGGTTAAAGTTGTTGGGGATTTGATAGAAATTTTGAAAGCATTTTAATTGATTAGGAGGAGTTAGGTTATTTAAATTCATATAAAGTAAAAATAATCAAAGAGTCGGTGATAGGAAGCTGATTTATTTAGAAACTTGATTGATAAAGATTGGTGAGTGTCATTATTGATAATGTTGATTTTCTAACGTCTTACTTGAGCCTTGATAACCAAGTTGATGTGGTATAGATAACGTGGTCCAATTAGGACCATCAGATTTCCTCAGATTACGCTCTCTTGTGATTATTAGGTCAACAAGTCTAATGGACTTCTGCCAACTCCAGCCCATAGGCAAACGGGTCAGACCCGACCTGTTAGGGCCCCAGACCCGTTTACCCATGCCTATAAATATCAGACCCCCTCCTCAGTTTCAAAGGTAATCAATCTTTCTCCACCTGAACCCTAACTACTGTTGCTTTCTCAGTGACTGACTAGATCGTCGGAGGGTCTGTCTCTGAGAACTTTCCCGGGGTCTCTAGGCATTGTATAGGTCCGAAGATCCGAGCCGAGCTCCCAACATCCGAGCCTAGCTATGAGCCACAATCTACTTCCCACAACTCCCGAGCCGATCCTACAACTGGGGATCAGAAAAACATCAATGTCGTGCCTTCCGCTTCACAAAATACAAGAACTCACACATGTTGCCCCCACACCCAAAGAAAAACAAGCAACATCAGGTTGGCGTCGTCTGTGGGCGCGACACCTACATAGGTCTGGTCCTGCCGGAGGACACCCCCTCGAACCCAGGCTCTTCGATGGCTCCCAAAGCCAGAAGGGCTGTCACTTTTGGACACCGTCCAGACCCTCCTGCCCTTCAAAGCCACATGGACGCCCAAGGCTCCAACTAATCGCAGGCCAATGGCGCCGCCGGACTCGGACCAGGCGCTTCACTTTGTTGCAACCGATCTGCGACGCGTAATCCAGAACCAGCAGGCTAGCCGAACAAGGGGAAGGGTCGCTTCCAACTCGGTCCCGAATCAGGACAGGCAGCCGACCCTAGAACGTAGGGATGGCAACTGGGCCGGGTCAACCAGCGACCCACCCGCGACCCGGCCCGGTTATTTGCTTCGCGGGTTCGGGTCGAACCCGGTGAACAGTACCGGGTCGACCCGAGTCGCAATTTATGCGAATTGAACTCGCGAAATCCGGCCCACGAACCCGGCCCAACTCGCGAATTTAACCCGCCAACCTGCGGGTCGACCCGCGGGTTCCGACCCGTTCGACCCGTACGGATCGAACGTTCGACCCGTGATGGGTTGACCGTTGACCCGCGGGTCAAACGGTCGAAATTCCGCCCGTTTCGCTGCTGGTGCGCTCTGTCTCGGGACAGAGCCGTTTGGAACGGTTCTTTGAGCCGTTGGGGTATTTGTTTTTGGTTTGTTTTTTGTTTTTTCCAACATATTTAGCCTATAAATATCCCTAAAAATTTCATAAAAAATCACACCTCACTCTCTTACTCTCTCTACTATTATACATCATTTGTAAAGAATTTTTGAATAATTGTAGTATTCATCAAACAAAGAACAAGGAGGCATATACACGATCGAATTTCGGTCGTATCGGAATCAAAATTCAACGTCTTCAACTCTCTTCAATCCTCGTCAAATCTACTTCAACCTCTTCTCAACTCTTCAATTGCGGAATCGGCAAAGCGCTCCTCTATCTTTTCTATCCTATTCTTATTTTAACGGTTTTTTTTTACATACGCGTATTCCACGGTGAACGGTATCAAAATATCTCTATCTCTCTCGTTAATTTTTTTTTTGCGTTGTAGATAAAATTATTGTTCATTTTTTTGAACTTTTCTATCTCAACCCTCTTGTTTTTTAGATTTTTTTTGTATAATTCACCGCTCCTACATTGTATATTTTTTTTTACATACTTTACTTTAGCACATTACTACATTATGTCTAGATCACGCGGTAGCGGTCGTAGCGGACAAGATTTCTCCTCCTCTTCACGTAGGCCACCAATTGTCCCAACTAGTGAGCCCGCCCAAGATTACATTGATCCTACTATGGAACAATGGGGTACACACGACGATGTTGTAGGTGACATACAATTAGAAGAACAACAACAACAACAACAAACCGAAACCACACAACCCCGTAGTAGTAGGAAAAGTAGAGGAGAAACTAGCTATTGGCATAAGTTTTATGATTATATCCCGGACGAACATACTCCGGGTATAGGTTTGAAAGTGTGTAAAACATGTAGTAAAACATACAAATTCAAGAGGGGTGACGGCACCGGTACAATTAGTAGGCACATCCAACATAATCATAACGAACTTCTTGATCAAATACAAGGCCAACAAAAAATCAACCCTAGGACCGGTTAAGTAGATAGCCACCCTTATGATCCCGAACTTGTTCGTCGGGAAATGGCCCGATTAGTCATTAAGGAAGAGTTACCATTTTCCTATCCCGAGAGTAAGAACTTGGAAAATTTTAATCAAACGGCCTTAAACCCTCATTTTAAAAGAATTCCGAGAAATACTTGCAAATCGGATTGTTTTAAAATGTATGTTGAAATGAAGGACGCGTTGATTGCAATTTTATGGAGTTTAACTTTTAGGGTTAGTTTAACTTCGGATTGTTGGACGGGTGTCAACAACATTCCAACGATGGGAATAACCTGTCATTGGATCGACAATGATTGGATTCTTCAAAAAAGAATCATATCACTTGCGGCGTTGCCGTATCCCCATAGTGGCGCTGAAATAGCAAACCGTATTATAGAAATTTGTGATGTTTTTCATATTCGCGATAAAATTATGGCTATTAGTTTTGATAATGCATCTAACAACAATGTAGTAATTACTACTTTAAAATCTGTATTAAACCCTCCATCTGACAATATTTTTCATGTTAGATGTGCATGTCATATTATAAATTTATGTGTTCAAGATGCATTTAGAATAGCTGATCCATATATAATTAAAATTAGAAATTGTGTACATTTCATTGCATTAAGTCCAAGCATTTTACAAGAATGGAAAGCTTGGTGTAGGGTTAGAATTGTTCCTTTTAGAAAATTTCCAAAGGACGTTAGACACCGATGGAATTCTACTTTTGATTTACTAAATGTTATCACCGATTATAAAGCAGTTGTAAATGATTTTTGTATCGCAAAAAATATGGCTAATTTTGAAATGACTCCCCCCGATTGGTTTTTTGCCGAATCTTTATTGAAACTTTTAGAACCTTTTAAAACTGCAACTTTAAAATTTTCAAAAACATATGAATCTACTTCTAGTAGCATTTTTATTGAATTAGTTAGCATGATGCAAACATTTAACGAAATATTAAATGATACCCATGTTAGTGAGATTGTAAAACCTGCATTTCAAAAATTTTTGAAGTATTATTTTCCTCCTCCTATGTTGATTTGTGTTGCTACTGTTATGGATCCTCGTATCAAATTAGAAGGTACGAAGAATTTGATAGAAATATTTTTTGGATATTTAGAGGTAAATGTAGAATTAACAATTGATTGCGCTACTTTTTTAGTTTAGTTTGAATCTACGTTAAATAACTTGTATGATTATTATGATAGACGTTTTGCTTCTAGTAGTATAACTTCTGTAGTTAGTTCTTCTTCTGGTAGTTCTAAAGCTAAGGGTAAAAATAGAATTGGTGATAGAACATTTAGTTTACTTGAACAAATTCAATATAAAAAAACCTAGGACTAATCAACCAAATGAATTAAATTGGTATAACCAACAGGATACTGAGCCTACTCTTTCTCCACTAGATATTTTACAATGGTGGAAAGAACATGAACACACTTTTAGTATTCTGTCAATTATGGCTAAAGATTTACTAATTCCTTCTGTTTCTACAGTTGCTTCTGAGAGTGCATTTTCTACAAGTGGCAGGGTTCTATCTGATTACAGGAATCGGTTGAAGCCCGAGGCATTAGAGATGCTCGTTTGCACAGAAGACTGGCTGAAGGCTGAAGATAGGACGCAAGGGAAAGCACTATCAAGTTCCACAAGTGGGAGCAACTCGCCCGAAGAACAACAACAACAACAACAACAACAACAACAACAATAGCTTTGCTTGTTATGTCAAGTTAGAAAACTTATACTCAATTAAAATTGTATACAAGAAATATGTAATTGTATAAAACTTATTTGTGAATTGAATTCTTCATTTCGTTATAAATTGTTAAAATTGTATAACTTAAATTCATATGAATAATATTTCAAAATTTGTTGTCAATTTCACTCTGTCTCTTTCAATCTTATTATTATTATTACGATTTTTATTGTTTATTAGTATTATTACTTACTTAGTATTATAATTATTATTATTATTTTAATTTAAGCTACAAAAAATAAATAAATAAATAAATAAATAAACGGGCCAACCCGCGGGTCGACCCGGCCCAACCCGGGTTGAACCCTAAAGGGTTCACGGGTTGGGCGGGCCACCCAAACGAAACTTCAACCCGGCCCGGACCGGCTCGGACCAGCTAAGTGTGCATGCCAACCCTTACAGTTGGGCCCGGCCCGGCCCACTCGACCCGTTCGCCATCCCTACTAGAACGAGAACCAGGGCACAGCCGCTCACCCCGAGAGCCTCCACCCTCGCGCGGCCCTGTGGATCTGGCCCCCGTCACGAGGGTCGAGTTCCAAAATTTTAGGAACGAGGTTCTTCAGGCAATCCGAGGCGATGCAAGGATCGAGGAATGCAACAACTCCTATCCCTAGTCAAAAGCTAGGGGTGGCGAATCCCACGGATTGGCCCGCCCACTAGGACAAGAAGACGTCGTCCTTCAATGCCTTCGGGAAATGGAGAATCGCATGGTCCATCTCGGCAAGGGCGGGCCGATGCCTGGGCATGGTTACAGATCGAATCGACCCCCATTCTCCACCCAGATCTTAGAAGCCGAGATCTCCAGAAATTTCAGGCCTCCCCAATTTGAAACATACAATGGCGAGGGTGATCCTGCTTATCACATGGAAGGATTCAAAACCCTCATGCTGATTCACAGCACCTCGGATCCTCTCCTATGCCGCGCCTTTTCTGCCACCCTGCGTGGTCCAGCTCGGGAATGGTTCTTGAAACTCATCCCCGGCTCGGTCTTCTTCTTCGACTAGCTGGAAGCGAGTTTCCTAGCCCATTTCGTGACCAGCCGAAAAGTCGAGAAGACAACCAAGGGTTCATCGGGTTGTCGCCTTCGACCACCTCGCCTCAGACTCGCCTTCGACCAAGGGTTCATCGGGTTCCGAGTCACTCGACTCTACCACAAAGGGCCTTCTACTGCATATGGACGCGACTTCGTAGACCTTTATCTCTGACTCCATGATGTAGAGTCGGAGGCACGGGGACCCTCATCCCAACCCGACATAGTGGCGGACGAACCAGACTGAGCCCGCAACATACCAAAAAATAAAATTAACTAACCTGATTCGAAGAACGGTGAAGGATATCGGAAAATTTGCAGCCGGTGACTGAATTGCGATGGAGGAAGATTTGGGAACTTGAGAGGAGAAAGCAAATGCGAGAAGTGAGGGAAGGGTGGAGGATATATAGCTTGAGAGGCGACTCCTCGAAATCCGCGAAAAGCCTGACATCATCATTTCCACATGTCACCACCCTATTGGACCACGAACCGTCCGAATTCCCATGGCCCTCACACTCGAAGCTCGGCTAACACCTCAGACACACCAAACGGCGAACCAAACTCCGGGAAGAGGGATGGCCCCTCCTAAGGCCAAGTCTGGGGGGGTCGACGCTCGACAAGTATGGCGAACACCCACCTAGCTTTTTCCAACAAAGCTGCCTATCAAAGGCCAAGTCTGGGGGGCTCGACGCTCGACAAGTACGACGAGCACTCACCTAGCTTTTTCCAACAAAACTGCCTATCAAAGGCCAAGTCTGGAGGCTCGACGCTCGGCAAGTACGGCGAGCACCCACCTAGCTTTTTCCAACAAACCTGCCTATCAAAGGCCAAGCCTGGGTGGCTCGGCGCTCGGCAAGTACGGCAAGCACCCACCTAGCTTTTTCCAACAAAGATGCCTATCAAAGGCCAAGTCTGGGGGGGCTCGACGCTCGGCAAGTACAGCGAGCACCCACCAAGCTTTTCCCAACAAAGCTACCTATCAAAGGCCAAATCTGGGGGCTCGACGTTCGGCAAGTACGACGGGCACCCACCAAGCTTTTTCCAACAAAGCTTCCTATCAAAGGCCAAGTCTGGAGGCTCGACACTGGGCAAGTACAGTGAGCATCCACCTAGTTTTTTCCAACAAAGCTACCTATCAAAGGCCAAGCCTGTGTGGCTCGACGCTCGGCAAGTACGGCGAGCACCCACCTAGCTTTTCCCAACAAAGCTGCCTATCAAAGGCCAAGCCTGGGTGGCTCGGCGTTTGGCAAGTACGGTGAGCACTCACCTAGCTTTTTCCAACAAAGTTGCCTATCAAAGGCCAAGTCTAGGGGGCTCGATGCTCGGCAAATACGGCGAGCATCCACCAAGCTTTTTCCAACAAAGCTGCCTATCAAAGGTCAAGCCTGAGTTTCTCAGCGCTCAGCAAGTACAGCGAGCACCCACCTTGTTTTTTTCAACAAAGATGCCCCTTGAAGCTCGAAGCCCGATAGTGACCTCGAGCACACACTCAGCTTCTTCCTGAAGTTGCCTCACTTTGAAGCTCTCCGAGCCGACCCTACAAGCTCGGAGCTCGGTAGTGACCTCGAGCACCCACTCAGCTTCTCCCTGAAGTTGCCTCACTTTGAAGCTCCCCGAGCCGACCCTACAAGCTCGGAGCTCGGCAGTGACCTCGAGCACCCACTCAGCTTCTCCCTGAAGTTGCCTCACTCGAAGCTCTCCGACCCAACCCTACAAGCTCGGAGCTCAGCAGTGACCTCGAGCACCCACTTAGCTTCTTCCTAAAGTTGCCTCACTTTGAAGCTCTTCGAGCCAACCCTACAAGCTCGGAGCTCGGTAGTGACCTCGAGCACCCACTCATCTTCTCCCTAAAGTTGCCTCACTCGAAGCTCTCCGAGCTGACCTTACAAGCTCGAAGCTCGGCAGTGACCTCAAGCACCCACTCAGCTTCTCCCTGAAGTTGCCTCACTTTGAAGCTCTCCGAGCCGACCCTACAAGCTCGGAGCTCGGCAGTGACCTCGAGCACCCACTCAGCTTCTTCCTGAAGTTGCCTCACTTGGAAGCTGCTCGAGCCGACCGTACAAGCTCAGAGCTCGGCAGTGACCTCGAGCACCCACTCAGCTTCTCCCTGAAGTTGCCTCACTCGAAGCTCTCCGAGCCGACCATACAAGCTCGGAGCTCAGTAGTGACCTCGAGCACCCACTCAGCTTCTTCCTGAAGTTGCCTCACTTTGAAGCTCTCCGAGCCGACCCTACAAGCTCGGAGCTCGGTAGTGACCTCGAGCACCCACTCAGCTTCTCCCTGAAGTTGCCTCACTCGAAGCTCTCCGAGCCAACCCTACAAGCTCGGAGCTCGACAGTGACCTCGAGCACCCACTCAGCTCCTTCCTGAAGTTGCCTCACTCGAAGCTCGCCGAGCCGACCCTACAAGATCGGAGCTCGGTAGTGACTTCGAGCACCCACTCAGCTCTTTAAAGCTACGTCACTTAAAACTCTCCGAGCCGACCTTCTAAACTCGTAGCTCGGCGGCGATAGCGAGCACCCGCCTGGCTCCTCTCTCTGAGCTCCCTTCACGAAGTGCTCGACACCTAGCGGACGAAGTCGCCCCTCGGCCTTTGGCCCTCGTCCTCCGGTCCTCGGCCATCGGCCCTCTGTCTCGGCCTTCCACCAGAATTGCGGCCAGTTCTAATAAACATCCCCCAGGAATTCAGAGCAACAAATCTTCGCCAAATACTCCCCTCCTCTCTTCCCACAAAGACCGACTACCCCTACTCGGCTGGGTTACACAGCCCTCCAGGAGTGGGGGCTTATGATGTGGTATAGATGACGTGGCCCAATCAGGGCCATCAGATTTCTTCAGATTACGCTCTCCTGTGATCATCAGGTCAACAAGTCCAACAGGCTTCTGCCAACTCCAGCCCACAGGCAAACGAGTCTGACCCGACCCGTTTACCCATGCCTATAAATACCAGACCCCCTCCTCACTTTCAAAGGTAATCAATCTTTCTCCACCTGAACCCTAGCTACTGTTGTTTTCTCGGTGACTGACTAGATCGTCGAAGGGCCTGTCTCTGGGAACTCTCCCGAAGTCTTTAGGCATTGTGCATGTCCGAAGATCCGAGCCGAGCACCCAACATCCAAGCCGAGCTACGAGCCTCAATCTACTTCCCACAACTCCCGAGCCGATCCTACAACCGGGGATCAAATCAACATCAGTGTCGAGCCTTCCGCTTCACAAAATACAAGAACTCACACATGTTGCCCCCACACCCAAAGGAAAACAAGCAGCATCACAAGTCTTATCCAAGAAAATTTTGCAATATTCTTGGTGACAAAGTCTTTGTCAATGAAAGCCGTGCATAGTTTGTCTCATCTACGATACAAAATTAGTTGTAAATATTACTATTGTGGTTGCATTGTTATGGTAATTTTTGGCTTGACAGAAATAATTTTAATTCATCTAAAAGTAAATTAGCATTCATTTTTACATGTATATGTACGCAACTACATCTTGATCTTGAGAAAAGAAGGTTGAAGATTACGTATTTACTTTGGGTCAAATTTTTGCTCTGCGAACATCTTTAATATTATAATGGGAGATTTGGGGTTGTCATTTGTCAACATACAAACCCGTGCCTTGCAACTCCAACTCTCCCATTAATTCAACGACAATGAACAAATGAAAAAATTCAATCTATTTAAAACGTGTAACGCACGTAGAAAATAATTTTATAATATTTTTTAACACTAAACATACACATGTTACATATACAATGCAAATTCTATTTAAAAATACGTGCATTACACGTACAAATTGTAGCTTTTCTTTCAAAATATTTTTTCCAATTACGTGCAATGCATGTCAAACTTCAAAATTATTTCTTAACACGAAAACCGTATGTGAAAATCTTCCAACTCTTATCAAAACGTGTATTACACGTGAAAAATACTAGTATTTATAAATCGGTAACTAAAAACTAAAGAAAAACTCGAAAGCAAGTTCTAGAATTGAAAATTCTTAAAGAGGAAGATATTTCTAGCAAAGAAATGCTCGGTGTATGACTCTTCAATAGTTTTAAATACATGACCTCCTGCCATATGTCATGCGTGCCTATGTACATGCCTAAAGTTAATGAAAAATCTGATGAATCCAAACTTGTTATTTTCAAAGATAATCACTCCAAAACAGAGCAACATTTTTCGCAAATTTGAGATCTGTTTGGGTTGCTATTCCATACCTCAAAATCTTGAATAATGTGACCTTTTGTTCACGTCGAGACCCCCCCTATTTCGCTCTTACTAATCTCCAAGTATACTGCCTAATCTAGAACAACTCTTTGCCTTCTCATGTGAGGCTCGCTCAATGCAGTACATATCCTTCTAAGTTCAATATTGCTCGATTCATAGAGCACTCCCTACCTCCTTTGTCACCGAGCAGTCATTTAGGGTCATTTAGGGACCTTAGCTGGCGATCCGGACTATTTCCCTCTCGACAATGATGCTTATTACCCCATTGTCTCACTGGCCGACCTTGGCGATACACATGCCATACCTGGGTATGGATATGCTACAGGATATGCCTGAACTAATACTAATATTCCTCACCTTTTCCTCTCCTTTCTCATTCTCTTTTCCATGATTCAAGTATATATGGTTCTCCTTCTCTTAAAAAAAGTAACTACACTTATACTTAAATAATAATTCAATTTCTTCCTTAGTTGTACACAAATATGTACTTACTCTTTCTGTTCTAGAATTCAAATCATATATAAAGAGAGAATTCTCCACTTTGTTCGATGTGACAATATTTTTATTTTATTTTATTTTTTAATTTGACTCCACTAATCAGGATCATAGCTAGTTAGTTAGCATTATTCTATAATCAATATATTACTTTAGCTAGGAAACTTTTTTGTTTTTGTTATGTTTAGAACAAACATGCAAAAACAGTCTATTTGATAGTTGCAGGCTTGCAGCTTCAATTACTATAGTTAGAACTGCAAGGATTGTTGATTTGTAGTGACTGTATTTTACCATTTCTTGCAAAAAGAAAAGGTTTCGTTTTCCATATATAGTTAGATACAATAATTCAAAATTATGTAAATATAGAAGTGAATGTGGGTAAATATAAATATGTGTTCGTTGATCATGTGTATAATAAGAAGCACACATGTGTTTGCAGGTACTAGATTATAGCCAGTTAAGGAATCTAATTAAAAGAGTGCATATGTAGTACAATATCTACATGTGCATTCACTTCAACAACTCAGGTAGCAAACCGAATCAAAGTATATGATCACTGTAAAAAGTGTGCGGAGTCGAGCCTCTGCATATATACCTTAGTCAAATTGCTTTCAAGAAGAACATGCTCCTGAATGTTCTTTCTTCCTTTTCTGCATGCATTGCTCTTCGTCCACCCTTTTTTATCGCAGTGGACTGATGGTGCGAATAAGCCACTGAATATGCCAATTTTTATGTGGTGGTCTCAACCCAACCCCTTTGCATAGTGCATATAAATATCGACACTTGAATTCAACCTTCTGTGTATTTCTTCAAACAACAACCACAACTAGCGTATTGCTAGTAACACCTTCGATGCTAACTTCTGTTAAAATGTGGAGTTGTATTACTGGGTAAATCCTCCTCTGGCAGTTGGTCGGCTACTCATTACCGGTTTACTTAAATGATTAGTTAGCCTGGATCACGACTGCCAAAGGAGATTTGCCCGGCAATTCACCTCCACTCGACCTCTTCTGTTGCCATACTTCCTCACTAGTCACGACAGGGTATATTAGTTTTCTGGTTACAGGTCTTTGGTTGCATGTGTTGCATGCAACTGAGAGCCATTTGGAGGAGAATCTTGCAACTGATATATATATACTAGTGCGATGTTTATAATGCAACTTAATAGTTGCCCCCAACCATTAATTAGTTCTTCAAATCTTAGTAAGGACCCCCATTCATTTGCACTGAATTTTCTTGTAATTCACTTGCAATTGCAATGGAGCTAAACACATTTAGTCGAGTAACTCTTTGTTAATTATGCTTTGAATCCATGCGAAAGAACAGTAATTACTCAGAATTATGTAACTTCACTAATGCCTGTGACTATGGGTTCAAATAACTTATGTTGGTGGATCAATTTGTTAGCCTAGCTAGCTTTCTAGATTAATTTTGTGCATAATTTACTACAAAAATTACTAGTCCGTGCTTAATATAACCAGCAATTTGTATTGTTTTTTTTTTTTTTTTTGAAAATAAAAGTGACCGAAGTCACCAATCTCATTAATGATGATTAACGGGATTACAACAAAAGTCCTACAACATCATACAGTGCTCGTCAGCACTACATACAACAAGTCTAGATATTCATACAGTGCTCATAGGCACAAAATAAAGCAAATCTAAAAACAACATAGCATCTATGAAACAAGCAATTTGTATTACACAAAGACAATGTAGATGGTTTCTTGCTAAAGTTAGATTTCCAAAAGGCCTATGACACGGTAGAATGGGAGTGTGTTGAGGAGGCTATGAAACTTAAAGGATTTGGAGAGAAATGGAGGCTATAGATGAAGATGTGTACTACGAACGGCAAATCCTTTGTGCTAGTCAACGGTCGTATAGGACGGGAAATTAGATGCAAGAGAGGGCTGAGGCAGAAAGATCCACTGTCACCACTTATCTTTGCCATTATTGCTGATGGATTGGCTGAAATGAGCAAGAGAGGAATAGAGGCAGGACTTACGAAAGGGATTACAGTTAAAGGGATCTCCAAACCGTTGTCGATCCTACAATACGCTGATGATACCTTAGTGTTTGGGATGGCTAAGGTAGAAGAAATTATGGCGGTACGTGTCCTCCTTAGATGCTTCGAATTCTGGTCAGGGCTAGCGGTGAACCTGCAAAAGAGCTGCGTCACTGCTCTTTCCAATAACAGTGCAAACCTCACAGACATTACTGCAACCCTGCTTCAATGCGAACAAAAGGCCTTTCCACTGAACTACCTGGGAACGCCGATCAGACCGGGAAAGCTGATTAAGGAAGACTGGATTCCTTTGGTAGAAAAGATCAAAAAGAAACTGGTAGGGTGGAAAGAGAAATTCCTCTCTTTGGGAGGTAGAATTACCCTCATCAACTCCAGCCTTAGTAGTATCCTTACCTGATGTCGATCTACGAAATTCCTAACTGGGCTATCGAAAGAATCGATAAATGTAGACGAAGATTCCTATGGAAAGGTGTGCGCGACGATCATAAGGGCATTAATCTTATCAACTGGGAGAGAGTCTGCAAGAAGAAAGAGTTTGGAGGACTAGGGATCCTTAACCTCAGAGACATGAACAAGGCTCTACTATCCAAATGGTGGTGGAAAATGCACAAACAACGCAAGGCATGGTGGAGCAATTCCTTCATGAGATACAAAAGGAGGAAAATTACAAGATTTGGAGGGAAATGCAGGTATGGGAAGGTGTCCAGTATCTGGAAAGGGGTGGCTAAGGTGGGTGACATCTTCCATGCAAACACAAGATGCACGTTGGGGAAGGGCAACAACATCAGATTCTGGAAAGACAAATGGTGTGGAGATAACACGCTACAATCACTCTACCCTGATTTAGCAATGTCAGCCAAGAGGAAGGACGTTTTAGTCACAGACGTATGGAGGAATAGAAGACTGACGTTACAGCTCACAGGGTCCTCCTCCAATGATGTTCAGTTGCAACTGATGAGGCTTAATGCGATGCTACTGGAAGGAGGTACACAAGAGAGGCCACAGGAGGATGTCAGGGAATGGAATTTAGGTCAAAGCAAAATGTTCACAATTTCATCCATGTACGGTTTCCTAAACGATGGTGGGTTAAGGAACTCACTCGCCAATACTATGTGGAAGACTAAAGCGCCCCCCAAAGTTAAGGCCTTCCTTTGGCTAGTGCTCAATAACGGCATCCTATCCAAATCTAATCTTAAGAAACGAAACATTCTGCCAGACGCTACGTGCCATTGTTGTCACAATGGAGACGAAGACACCATTCACATTTTTTTCGTTTGCTCTAGAGCTAGGTTGACTTGGGAGATCATGGGTCTGGCCTTTCATACTACCGCAGTCCCGAGTTGCATCGATGACCTTTGGGGGGGTTGGAGAACTAGACACATCAAAATAGAACATAGGGGTCTGTGGGACAGTACGGTTGGGGCCATTGTGTGGAGTCTGTGGCTAGATAGGAATGACTTTTGCTTTCGTAATGATAGATGCTCTTTTCATATGTTAATTCATAAAATGCTAGTTCTAACAGAGGCTTGGACAGGTCTAGCAGGGGCTTGGAAGAAGCCGAGGTTGGATGGAGCACAGTAGTTGGCGATGGAACATGCATGGGAGGACCCTAGCTTTTGGTGGGAGATATCAAGCAGGGCAAGTTTGTTATGTCGGGAGGTCTTTTTGTGATCATTGATGTAACTTCTTTTGGATGTTTTTGGGTTGTTTTAGACCTACCTTTTGTATTAGAACGATTATGTTATGTTGTAATGATCGGTACTCTTTGTTTCGTTAATCAATCATTAATGAAACCGGTGGTATAGGCCATTTTTATTTTCAAAAAAAAAAAAAAACAAACAATTTGTATTGTTGATTCCTAGCAAGATTCACCGTCCAAATAGTAGGGACTGGGTCATCTCCAGTAATTAGGATTGTAGGAGAGTTTATTGTTACACCAAATCGTGATGACTAAACTGTTGATTGAATAAGTCGGACCTTATTGATGGAAAGTTGGATGATGTTAGCGGGGATCCTATCTCGATTACTAGCGCAATCTTGAAAAAGGCAATGTTAATTAATGTTATAATAAGTATATAAAAAATTTGCATCTGTACTCGTATGTCTGACAGCCATTTGGATTTCAAACTCACATATAGCCATTGGCTCTCTTAGATTTCAAACTGACCATAAGTTTCTCTGAAAGAAACTACGATTTGTGCCTATGGTTCCAGGTCGGAAATTAAGTTGAGGCCGGTCCAATTATGTGCTCAGTCCAACCTGATTAGACATAGGGTTGCGCCAAGCTCTTTCTGCTTTTGCACCAAGTTTGTGCCCAGTTATTAATTGACTCAATACTCAACTCGACGGAATCAAAGTAAGTTGTATGTCATAAAATCTATAACACTATATTAAAGTATCTCGTAAATAAACCAACCTAAACTATTTTGATAGCATATAGTAGTTTATAGGTGAATTAAATATACTATCTTTTTTGGTGAACAAATAATGATACTAATTAACTGATAGTATTCGATTAAAATCTTAGAATGTGTTGTGAAGCCCCAAACTGAAATTTTTGTGTGATTGGGCCTATAAGCCAAAAGCCCAGGGCCAATCTTGGACCCCTTCCCCAAAAATTTTAAATAAAAAAAAAATACTAATTAATTGGTCACGTGTCAACCGTGATCACATGGAACCGTTGCAAAACCTCGAAATAAAGTGACCAAAATCAAATTCAAAAAAAAGTACAAAGAGAGGAGAATGGTTGAGAGAGGTTGAGTGCTCTCAACCTTTTCCCCTGGCTCTGATCCCTTTTTCTCTTTTCTCCATAATAAAACCTTATTGTCCTCCTTTTCACTTCCGTTATTCATCTCCCTAGTTTCTTCTTTCATTCTAGTAGTCTACTACTCAAAACTCCATGGACGGCGGTATCGTCCTCGAAACCCTAGACTCTCTCTGGTTCTTCTCGAACATCCTCGCAACCCCAACTACATCTAACATTCAACCCCTCCTCATCATCCAATCGATCCCTAAAGAATCTCCGAACAATCCGGTTATAACCCCGGTAAAAGAAGAGAGCAATGAAGAATTTCCGGGGTGCGGAAAAGAGCCGAAAATGGAGCATAAGAGGAAGAAGAAGAAGAAGAAGAAGAAGAAAGAGGGCAGTGGCGAAAGGAGGAAAAGAGTACTAGACATGTTTATTGATGAGAGGAAAGAGATTGAGGAAGCCAAGGAGCTGATGTTTTTAATATCTCAACTTGTGAAGAACCAGACTGGTTATAGTAGTAGTTGGAGTGTGAGGCCGCCGAGTCGAATGAGGGGAGACGATTTGCGCAGAGATGTTATGAAGGAGCATCTCAAGTCATGGGCTCATGCTGTTGCCTGCACTGTCAAATAGTTCAGGGTGATGATGTCAGAAAATTTGTGATTTTGGATTATTGTCTTGTTGTAGTTGGGATGTTTGTTCTAGTTGTATAGGGTCTAATTCATTTAATTGTTTTGTAATTTCTTGTTTTTTAGTTTTCCTTCTAATTGATCCAACTGTGTTTAAGGTGTTGTAACTTTCTAATTTAAATTCATTCGTGTGGTGGGGTGATGATCTGTGTATGCAAGAGTCTCTCTTTCTTTCGTTTTCAAAATTAAATTTGTAGAGTTTATTTGGCTTTTACCTCTTATCTCTATTATTATATTTTTTTGTTGTTGTTTCTTTGTATTATGCTCGGATAATTCTCTTATCCTGTGTTTTGCCTGTATCTTCTGCGTTGTTTCTCTTTGGCACAGCGCTGTCGCTTTCCTGGTGGTGGTTGTGACAGTGCCATCTCTACCCACTTCCCTGAGTATTGATGCACTTTGCAGGTATTGTGGTGCTCGCTGGCATGCTGGTCCCTCATGTATTTTCCAGTTTGTGCCTTAGATTGTCATTTTTGTTTGTAATCGTTGTTGTTTGTATGGGAGCTTCCTTAGCTACCTATTTTGTTGGGACTTGGGAGGATTGGCCTCCTTGTAACTCAGTATTGTTGTATCTTTCGTTTGTTTTACTCCTTGTAAACATTCAGACTGTATCCTTCTATACTATTTCAATAATATTTAGCCTGGCTGGTGTCGTTAAGACTATCCGTTACTTTCCCCACATACACATGCGCGCGCACACAAAAAAACTGTGTTATCTTCTAAATTTTAAATATTATCAAATGAGTAATCTTGAAGGAGTACAGGTACAGGATAACGTTTTCATGAAGCTATAAGGAGTACGAATATGAAGAATTTATTCCTTAAGATTTACTGAATATATACACTAGATTTATGACATACAGTAATAGTTACATATATGACATGTTGGAATATGTGAGAGCAATAATCTATAATACAGGGCTCTCTAAAAATGGTTTATCTACTATCAGAGTACACAGGAATAGATGAAAATCGGAGGTGCATGAGCAACATGACTTATCTCGTTTATGGTTTCTTAACAGCTTCTGGAAGCTTCAGGGTAGGGGGTCGATCTGTACCTCTCCTCGAGTGTTCTCTCCACCTTCTGGCTGCTGCTGCAGCTCTCTTTGCTTTCTCCTTAGCTGCTTCTTCTGTCAATTACGCCATTCATGATCATATTCGTTAGTCTATCACATATCTCTTACTTGAACATATCAAATATACACAAACAAGAAGGCATTTCTCCCACAATGCCAAAAGGCGAAGAAGAAGAAAAACAGCTAAAAGAGCTTCTTGGAACAAATGATGGGCAAAAGAGCAACAAGGAGTGTTTTAGAAATGGCACCATAAATTAGTGTTTTAGAAAGCGTACATGTTTGTCACCCTATGAAATGATGTCAATCTTTTAATTAGTTTTTCAATGTATACTGCAAGTATACCTGTATTTTGATAGTCTTTTGGCTTTCCCCAAAGATCACTCCAAGCTTCACTACCTTTATTGGAACCCTTTTGTTTCATCATCCGTATCCTAGCCTTTTCCTGCAAGCTCAAACCCAGCATATATGAACTTGGAAAATAATATTAATAACTTGTTAGTTTACAAGTCATGAGAAGTTCATGAATAACAATTGAAACCTACATCCCTTCGTGAACAAGAAACGAGAATGGGGCACAAAGGCAACATTGACCTCCTATTTCAGAAGGAAGAAAAAATGCATGAAGGTCACTTCGAATGGTACAAATAATGCATTTGAGATGGGAGAGAGTTCTTAAAAAACCATGAGGAAACTGTGACCTCCCATTTTCTCGAACATAGCCAAATGAAATGCATTCCCAGATACACATTTCTTGCTAAAGCTTAACTCATAGAAACTACGAAAAGAGTTCGGAGCTATTGTTATCTTACAGTTAAAGAAGAAAATAAATTGACAATGCAACATGTGAAATTTATGCAAATAGACAAGGGTAGATCCCATGGCTTTAAGTGCAACAAATTATTCTGTTGTTGAGATGAAGCAAAAAGTAGCAAATATACCAGGACTTTTGATTGTCGTTTTTCCCATCTGGTGTGTGCCTACAATATGAGTACAAAACAACAGTCAGCATAAAAAGAAGGGTAACAAAATCTTTAATAGTATTTTCAAAGAAATATTTTCATCAAGAAACACCAAGTGAAAATTTTTAACTTAAAATGCACTGGTCGAGATTCACACATTTAAGACACAGCATATAAGCAACTTGAGGAATGCTTTCTTTGTAAAAAAAAAAAACTAAACATTAGTTAATTCCAACATTACTTCCACAACAGAAGACCACCTCTACGAGACAATCTGTGCCCTACTCAAAATATATCTACAAAGGCACGCTTTTTCTAACAGACAGGATCACTGGTAAGAGAGTAGAAGGTGCACCACCACAATAATTTTGTGAACAAATGTGTAGCTCCCTAAAAGAATCATAAGTAGGCACGCTGTAATGTCAGCCGACAAAACTGGTTCAAATAAGCTTAAATAGCTTAAATGTGGGTGACATCATTCACTTCTTTTTTTCTTCTTCCAAGTAAAATGAGGTGAACTGATGACCTCTATGACACTGACTGAATGTGAACGACCTGGACCCAAAGATGGGGAGCTATTGAGAAGTAGGCAGAAGATTTATATATCAAGTCACCAATCAACAAAACTGCAGAGTTCCAAGTTTGGAATGATTTCACTGCATATTAAACGATATATGAATATGTTAACTAACCATTAACTCTACGTTACCATGTTCTCTATCACATTTCTAATGTTGAAGCCATTACCACCTTGCCGACTGGCACCTACTAGGCTACGGTATACGAAAATCTTCTTCCACCCAAATCAAGTGAAGACGACCAAAGTATTTAGTTATTCAAAATTCCATCTTAAGTTATATCTTCTCATAGTGGGTTTCACCCAAAACCTGGATCCTACCATTCTAAAGAGTTGTTATATCATTCATCGTGATCTTATACAACCTCATCTCATCATCCAAAATGGCTTAACCCAACTCATGGGAGTGTCAAACAGGTTATATTTCATTCAAACAGAGTTACCATAGTCATCTTATTTTTGTTTGAACACTGTGAGACGGCCATCTCACTTCCGCATTCGTTGGTGTCCAGATTGTCTCTTGGTTATTATCCCTGTCACAGTTATTGTTTCTTTTAGGTTCTTCCCGATTAAAACACTCCACATCCAGTAATTAATGCCTGCTATGAAGAGCTTGCATTAAAAACAGCTATTACCATTAACAGAACGAAAGAGAGGTTTCATCTAATCAATCAAACAAGTAAAATAAGATGTTGGTTACGCCATTGATCATTGCTCATTCCGACATCTAACTGAATATTCAGCTTTCTTGTTCCATACCTATCTATAATATAATATTTGGCTTGGTCAATTCAGACAGCCCCTGTCTGTATTATTGCTATAGGCTTGGCGGTTTAGGATCTAACACAACTCCCTTCGTGTATGTCTGTGTTATTTCCCTTTAACATAGGTTAACTGAGGCCAATAAGATGTGCAGGTTTTATACATTTTTTCTTCTCATATTTATGGAGGATTTTCCAACATCTTATACTGCTTCATCTGTATTAATAGACTGAAATTTTGTTGAAATTTCTAGAGGGCCCCGGTCCCCTTTCCTTGCCCCAAAGTAAAAGGAATAGTGTAAAATCTCATCCCAGACCTAGACACCAGTAGTAGCTTCGTAAGGCATCAGGATTTGGTCCACCGATACTTTTGATATGGAAAATATTACCAATAAATGACAGATTGATAATACCCAGTATAATACCCAGATTTTATACCATGGTAGAAGGATTAATGATAATCCTCGATTGAACTTCTCAAAATACAAAAGTGACTTGAAATGTGCAAAATAAATTGTTGAAAAGCAAGAGCGATATCAACATATATAAAAAA
The DNA here is from genome assembly GCA_017893485.1 of Hemerocallis citrina. Taxonomy (NCBI): domain Eukaryota; kingdom Viridiplantae; phylum Streptophyta; class Magnoliopsida; order Asparagales; family Asphodelaceae; genus Hemerocallis; species Hemerocallis citrina. The sequence goes on along the minus strand of CM030366.1, from coordinate 158,748,280 downwards.
CATTGCATGTGCTTCCACAAACTCAAAACAAAAGCACTAATGAGTAGTCAGGTCATGTGCTTCAACACTTAACAGGCATTAATTACCATTCTGAAAACATCCGTAGATGAGCCCCCCATTCCTGCAAGCATTAGACCTACCTGTTAATATGGGAAAATTGCATCTGTTAGTTCAAAAACTTTCAGATATTGTGATTGAGATAACAAGTATCTATTGAGTATCCAAAATTGAGATAAGTACCTATCGAGTACCCAAAAGAGAACCATTCCATAAATGTGATGAGCATACACAATTTCATGATAGGTCTTGTTATACATACATTTTTATGAATCCGTGCGAGTATACCCATTAAAACATGGACATGGACGTAAGAAGAGATGGAAGCACATATCTACTACCATGACAGATAGATGTCCCTGGTTTGGCAGTCTAGTGGGCTAGAATGATGCACACACTATGGTGGGCTGTAGATGGTGGAGAGCATGCATGGAGGAAAGTACCTATACACCAATAGTGGGTGTACTTTAAGAGATATAGTGCCGCATTTTGGTTGTAACCCCAGCTGTATGGCTCATCAAACATTGGTTGCAAAACATTTTCAGCAAATGCTGCACAATGGGAGGAGGAGGGAAAAAAGAAGAAGTTTGGAGGTCAGGTTGCTAAGTATGGCAACAGCCAGGTAAATGATGATATGTAAGCATGACACTAAAACCTTGGTGCATGGCTGAAGAATGATGTCTTGCATTCAATCCAATTGTAGGGAATAAAGAGAGAACTGTTTGAGATGAATAGCATATATATGTGGTCATGTATCAGGTTGAAGATGGCTTCAATGTGTTTAAACAAAACATATAAGAGAAATCACGCTGACGTATCTATTCCTCTGTCCAGAAGTACCCAAATTTGATTTTCACAGAAGATGTTGACAAAGATGTTGCTGAAATGCAAGATGCTTAAAGGCATAAATGCATTATGTGCTAGAAACTAATCCAAAGGGATTCCAAGTTGAAGCTACCATGAATACCGTTTAGAGCAGGCATGAAAACTAAGTCAACTTAGAGGTACTCTTTACATTGATAATTGGCAATGGGCACAAGGTAAGTGAAAGTTCTCATCTGCGACATGTACCAGTTGATAGGACTCTTGACAAAAATATTTATAATGATTTAGCATTTGTATGATAATTTGAACGCTAATGAAGTGTTGCAGTGATTCTTGTCTTACAATAGGCCTTTCTTGTGTCTCACAAGAGCGAAACTTTATGATAGCTTACAAATTTTCAGTCAAAGAAATAACTAGAATTGTCATACTGACGATTTCAAAAGTATTCCTTCAAAAACATAAACATATAAGGAAGTCTATGATCTAAACCATAAAAACTGCATTCAGTTAATGAGAAGACACAGAACGAAACAAAAGGATCATGTGGCAAAGTATTCTTACATTCACTTTTTCCACCCTACGCATTTCATCTTCAAGAAGAGAAAGTTGTGCAGCAGAAGTCCAGTGAATGCAGTCAACTGGGCTGAAACCAAATAATCATTCACAAGAAAGAATCATCATAATAATACAGACGGAAACTAATGAATGCTGACCAGTAAACCAAGAGCAAATCCGGAATAAAATTTACATGGAACTTAAGACCAAAAATTCCAAAAGAATGAAATGGCGATTGAAGCGGCAAGTTAAATCACTTCCAAAGAAGGAATTTTTTAAAGTAAAACTTATAGATAACCATTGTAAAAGAGAACCTTTCTGTCTAATGAAAATGTCACGGGCAATAGGAACTATCAAAAGGAGAAGAAGCCTATCAAGTATGGACATCAAGGGAAGGAGGACAAATAAAATTAGACAACTCCTAATCTCCTACGACAGCATATATACAACTTAAATTATAATCTTCGTCAACACAAGGAAATAGCATGCAGGGTGTGACATCTCTCCTTTGCATATTTTTGTTTCATTTTATTGTTTACTAGACACCTCCTCCAGGAATCTATATGTACACCTACTTGTCTCGTTTTACTTTCTGTTGAAAATTGTAATAAGCTACTCTTGGTTGCATTCTCGCGTCATGATCTATGTTGTCTAACACTCACCAAGTATCGATTGCTTCCTGAACTAGAGCAGGATTTCCAGATTGGCTGCACACTCTTGCTCTTCCAAAGTCTTCCTCAATCTGAAACACATCTGGGGCCACATTGGCACAGTTTTTACAACCTGTATGTAGAAGAAAGAAAGAAACCGTATTATACACAAAGACTGAAAACATGTCGAATCTTATTCCAGTTGTTATGTTGGACTAGAATTCATACCAATGCAACTAAACTCATCAACAAATGCATGATCTCTTGGAGCAGAGTCATCCACAAAAGGATTGATCGCAGTCAATGCATACCCATGAATTTCGTCATACACCATTCTCTGCACAGGATCACTAAGCACCTGCTCTTCCCTGATTTATATTAGCCTAATAGTATATGAAAAAGAACTGGGATATGTCGTAGATTAACAAGATAACGTGAAGCCTCCATCTAACTTGGGCGGGCTCGAAGAACCTACCTCATAGACCTCATTGATGAATATGCAAAAGTTTGTGGTTTCTGGATCTTCACCACTCAAGTCCGGATGGCATTCTTTCATGCAATTGTAATATGCTTTCTTTATTTGTTGCGGAGTCGCATCTGGTAGCTGGTATTTAAAAAGTTTGTACAATAATATATTAGAATAGATAAACAAATTTACATAATCACTCAATTTTTTGTTTGTTGTTTAATTTTCTTTAACTTGCATTACCTTTTACATAAATTATTTAAGGGGGAAAAAAAATCAAAAAAAATTGACTGCAAATTTCAAAAGATTCAGGATTAAATGACTAATAAAAAAAATGTAAACAAGAATTAGAAATTATTAATAAATAAAAAATGATATACCAGTCCAAGAACAGAGTAGTAATCATCTGCAACCCCCTCCTTAAAAACCGAGCCCTCAACCGACGCCGTAACCCTAACCCTAACATCTCTCCTCCTCCTACACCGATAACCAACTCTCGATCGGCTAACGGAAAATCCACACCGTCGGTTACCGAATCCGATCAAGGGCGGCGATGCGGCCCGAAACTTGCGGAGCGCGTCGGTGCAAACGGGAGTCAGAAGTTGCGCCATTCAAGAAACCCGAAACCGACCCGATAAACCCGCTCTTGAAGTTCTTGAACTTCAGTGGGTTTTTTTAATTATTTTTTTAGTTATTATTTTTATGGAGGTGAAGAGAGGGAGGTGAGTGATGCGGAAAAGAAGAAGGATGAAGATTCTTGGTTTGGTGAAATTGATTGAATACAGTATTTTTGGAATTTGGTGGGAAAATGAGGAGTAAAAAAAAGTTAAATTTGAGGAAGAGGAGGAGTCCAGGTGTCGGTTTGTGAGTAGTTCGTTGATGCTTGTGGGACTGTGATATGCTGACACGGCGGAATCTCGACCATAATTTGGTTGTTACTCGAGGGACATGGATCATAGAACGTTGCTGCACGCTTTCGCCATTGTCCCCGCCGGGCTAAATGGATATTGTTGCTGCTGATTTTGGTATGGAAGCAAACCGATGAATTTTTTGATTCTTTTGGAAACAATAAAGGTAAATCTGTTGACTTTCACCGGCGTTTAACTGATTTCTTGCCGCTGCCGTTGACCTGCAAAAAGTTCGATACACCGGGATGGATCATGGCAACGAACTGTACGACGCTCAAGTCAGTAATCAGGAAGATTAGAATGAGCTCTTGTGGAAAAAAGATTGATTACCTTGTTATGGTGGTGGAAGAGGGAATTTTATAGTCGCCTTTAGAGACATTTTAGAGATAATTGTTTATCCCTATATCCCATGTGTTAGAACCTGAATATAAAATACTAAAATTCCCAACAGAATTTGTGAAGAAATCAAATCAATTGAAGAAAACAGTAAGTAGAAAGTTTGTACAGAGTCGAGATATGAAATCTCTGTCCTTAAAGCAGAATTTGCCCCGTAGTGTGACGGTTACCGGCAAATTGCTTCCCAGGATACAACTGTACCTTCTCTGAAGAATGCAGCACCCTTGCTTCAGAGACAACGAACTGCTGTCTGTGTTGTACTCTCAGTTAACACTTGACTCTGACACAGAGGAGAGGAAGAAGGAAAGAAGATGTAAAATTCTGTGCCTGTGTGCAAAACTCTGTCTGGTTTTATAGAGAATAGTTTGGACTGGAGGCTGTTCAGTAGCTGTCATTACTCTGTAACAGCAGAGTAATGGGGACTCTTCAGATTCATAACTGGTGAGCCATTACTCTGCTGTTACAGAGTAATGGCCCCAGTTACTGAATCTGAAAAGCCTTTTCAGTTCAGTAGGGGAAGAGGCTGTCTGGGCAAAAAAGTAAAATAAAAAATTTAAGGCAGACCAGACCGAACCGAACCCAGCCGAGCCGAAGCCGGGGCCGGGCCGGGCGCGTGCGCGCGTGTATGTTTGTCATTTTGGCTAAGTCCTCTCTCCACTACACGTTAGTGGTAACCCCCGGGCCACGCCCTCTAGTCCAGTTTTCTAGTATATATACTAGTATAAATCTTTTCCAATTTCCGATATGGGACTATCCATTTGTTAAGTTGGTACCTTTCAAGTACCCAACTTTGGATCAACATTTCTCATTCATACGGAATTCGTTTTTGGCAAGTGAGTATACTACGGAATAGTACTCGACGAGAGGATCGCAATCCACTCATTTTCCGGTGCCGCCGGTGGCCGGAGCTCGCCGGAATCCGGCCCGGAAAACTGCAAAAATTAATTCCAACAATCCCCCACATGAATGGAAATTACCAGACCATGTAATCCAGACACGACAGAAAAACAAAAAACATGACAGAAAGACTCTGAGAGTACAATCGGAAAATCACTGCATCAGGAATGGTAGTAATTTTTCAACTTTGAACCACCCTTAGTAATTAGCTATCGGATTCACTTGACCAGGTAGTGATCATGATGTCTTGAACTACCCGGGCGTTCATGTGAACCTAGACAATAACTATCACACAGTTTCATCTCCTCACAGAACTAAGTTCTCTTGTTGTGTTCATTTTGGCCTTGAACATCCCTGGTTAATCGTGAGTGAACTTGGAGAATGTAGCCTCTCTTCATTCTCCTAGAAACGGCCCCATTTCACACTCACAAGGTGATTGCCCATAAAGAGTATCCTGCTATACCCCACTTTTATTTCAAAGCTATGGGAATCATTAAAAGCCAAGCTTATCCTAACTATTTGCAGGCAGCACTTGTTCTATCATCCTAAGAATGGGTATGAGATGTTAATCTCTCAGTGCTTTCGTTGATTCAACAAGATTTAGTTGTCCCTTTGAACCTAGATCTTGGGATCTCCAATTCCTAGGTAGGGTTTCCATCAAGTATCCTCTTTCGTCATAGGCTTTAAGCCCATTCCTCTTGATGATCTGACAACCTGCTCTCGCGACAGACCTTTAGTAAATGGATCCGCTAGGTTGTCGGCCGATTTTATATATTGTATAGAGATTACTCCATTTGAGAGCAGTTGTCTAATGGTTTTGTGTCGCCTTCTGATATGACGAGACTTACCATTATACATGCAACTCAGTGCCCGTGCTATAGCCGATTGGCTGTCACAGTGTAGACATAAGGCAGGCACTGGTTTTTCCCACATTGGAATATCCTCTAAGAAGTTTCGAAGCCATTCTGCTTTCTCTGCCGCTTTGTCTGAAGTAATAAACTCAGATTCCATGGTGGATCTGGCCAATAGCATTTGTTTAGAGGATTTCCATGACACAGCTGCACCACCAAGTGTGAAAACATATCCACTTGTGGATTTTGAGTTCTTTGAGTCCGATATCCAGTTGGCATCACTGTAGCCTTCCAGTACTGCTGGATATCTGGTGTAATGCAGTGCATAACTCTGAGTATGTCGCAAGTAGTTCAATACTCTAGTTATTCCTTTCCAGTGACTTCGTCCTGGATTACTCGTGTATCAGCTCAGTATGTTTACCGAATGTGCTAAGTCTGGTCTTGTACAATTTGTTAGATACATCAGACTACCAATTACACGTGCATATTCCAGTTGTGATATGCTTTCGCCTGTATTTTTGAACAGGTGAAGACTTGGATCGACGGGACTTTTTGCTGTCCCATTGGAATAATTCTTGAATCTTTCAAGTATTTTCTCAGTATAATGAGTTTGAGACAAAGTAATCCCTTCAGATATCCTGGAGACTTTGATTCCTAGTACGACATCTGCAACTCCCAAGTCTTTCATGTCAAACTTGCCACTAAGCATGCTCTTAGTTTGTTTGATAATGTCGTTATTGCTTCCAATAATGAGCATGTCGTCTACGTATAGACAGACCAGAATGTATCCGTTTGGAGTATCTTTGATGTAGATACATTTATCACATTCATTTATTTTGAAACCATTTGACATCATAACATTGTCAAATTTTGCATGCCACTGCTTTGGAGCTTGTTTCAGGCCGTACAGTGATTTTACAAGCCTGCACACCTTATTTTCCTGTCCAGGAACTACGTAACCCTCAGGTTGTTTCATGTATATTTCTTCTTCTAAGTCCCCATTTAGAAATGCAGTTTTAACATCCATTTGATGTATTTCCAGGTTACGTAGAGCTGCAATAGCTATCAACATTCTTATCGATGTTATTCTTGTAACTGGGGAATATGTATCGAAGAAATCTAGGCCCTCTTTTTGCCTAAATCCTTGTACCACAAGTCTAGCCTTATGCTTCTCTATTGAACCACCTGGTTTCAATTTTTGTTTGAAAATCCATTTGCATCCTAGAGCTTTACATCCAGAAGGCAAATCGACTAACTCCCATGTATGATTTTGCATAATGGAGTTTATTTCACTTTTGATTGCTTCCTTCCACATAGGACCATCAGGCATAGACATGGCTTCCTTGAAAGTTCTGGGCTCATTCTCTAACAGAAAGGCCATCACAAAGTCAGGACCAAATGATTTTGATGTTCTAGCCCGTTTACTTCGTCTAGGCTCATCGGTATCCTGGTCTGGTTCATCAACTGAAGTGCTTGCAGTCCCTTGTTCACGTGTACGTTTAGGGTACGTAGTATCCTTGCACGGAAACACGTGTTCAAAGAATGAAGCATTTCTTGATTCCATTATTGTATTTACATGGATATCCGGTATATCCGATTTGTATACCAAGAACAGATATGCACTACTGTTGTGTGCATAGCCTATGAATATGCAATCAATCGTCTTAGGTCCGTTGGTGACCTGTTTCGGGTTAGGTACTGCCACTTTTGCTAGACACCCCCACACTTTGAGGTATTTATACGAATGTAAGTTACCTTTCCACAATTCATATGGTGTCTTGCCGGTTTTCTTGTGAGGTATTTTGTTGAGAATGTAGTTGGCAGTCAACAACGCTTCCCCCCACATGTTTTGGGGTAGGCCAGAATTCAACAACAAGGCATTCATCATCTCCTTTAGAGTTCGGTTTTTGCGCTCAGCAGTACCGTTTGATTCGGGTGAGTAGGGAGCAGTTGTCTAATGAACTATTCCATGTTCCGAGCAGAACATGTTAAATGGTGCATCATATTCTCCTCCTCTATCACTTCTAACGATTTTAATCGTTTTGCCAAGTTGATTCTCAACCTCAAGTTTATATTCTTTGAATTTATCCAAAGCCTCATTTTTGCTATGTAACAAATATACATAACAGAATTTTGTGCAATCGTCTATGAAAGTCACAAAGTACTTTTTGCCACCTCTGGTCTGCACATATTTTAAGTCACACAGATCCGTGTGAATTAGACCTAGAGTTTCTGTGTTTCTTTCTACAGAATGCGATGGAGTTTTAGTGAGTTTGGCCTCACAAAAATACTAATCTACGCATAGAATTTATATAAAATACTATGCGTAAAATACTAAAAATACTAAAAATACTAAAAATATAAAAATATAAAATATAAAATACTAATCTTCACAAAAATACTAAAAATATAAAATACTAAAAATCCCAACAGAATTTGTGAAGAAATCAAAATCAATTGAAGAAAACAGTAAGTTGAAAGTTTGTACAGAGTCGAGATATGAAATCTCTGTCCTTAAAGCAGAATTTGCCCCGTAGTGTGACGGTTACCGGCAAATTGCTTCGCAGTATACAACTGTACCTTCTCTGAAGAATGCAGCACCCTTGCTTCAGAGACAACGAACTGCTGTCTGTGTTGTACTCTCAGTTAACACTTGACTCTGACACAGAGGAGAGGAAGAAGGAAAGAAGATGTAAAATTCTGTGCCTGTATGCAAAACTCTGTCTAGTTTTATAGAGAATAGTTTGGACTGGAGGCTGTTCAGTAGCTGCCATTACTCTGTAACAGCAGAGTAATGGGGACTCTTCAGATTCATAACTGGTGAGCCATTACTCTGCTGTTACAGAGTAATGGCCCCAGTTACTGAATCTGAAAAGCCTTTTCAGTTCAGTAGGGGAAGAGGCTGTCTGGGCAAAAAAGTAAAATAAAAAATTTAAGGCAGACCAAACCAAACCAAGCCAAACCGAACCGAGCCGACGCCGGGGCCGGGCGCGCGTGCGCGCTTGCGCACGTGTGTGTTTGTCATTTTGGCTAAGTCCTCTCTCCACTACACGTTAGTGGTAACCCCCGGGTTACGCCCTCTAGTCCAGTTTTCTAGTATATATACTAGTATAAATCTTTTCCAATTTCCGATATGGGACTATCCATTTGTTAAGTTGGTACCTTTCAAGTACCCAACTTTGGATCAACATTTCTCATTCATACGGAATTCGTTTTTGGCAAGTGAGTATACTACGGAATAGTACTCGACGAGAGGATCGCAATCCAATCATTTTCCGGTGCCGCCGGTGGTCGGAGCTCGCCGGAATCCGGCCCGGAAAACTGCAAAAATTAATTCCAACACCATGTAGGGTTTAAAAGGTTTCATGATAATAGATTTTGTTTAAACTGTCTCTTAGAGATAACTATGAATTTGAATTACTCTTTAAATAATCTAGGTTGGATTATTGTGGGCTGCCACCCATACCCAATAGAACAGGTCCGTTTTTGGGTTATTGGGCTTTGAAGAAGACCCAATTTCCATTTCAGACCCGTTTGTAGGTGAAATTATCCTTTTATCGCTGAGAATTTTAATATTTTTGCCCAATTTGAACGATCCCGATTTAATCTTATTTTTAGCCATATCAGATATGGATGCACTAGTTTAACCCGGTGAAATTTACAAAGACCAAAATAATTTTGAATAACTTGTTAAATTATATAAAAGTTCAAAAAAGTATTAGAGAACTGACAAAAATTACCTTTTCAGAAGTATATAGTTTAGTAAATTTTATCCTTAAAAATATGTGCACAGTCCAGCCTTCGTGTACATCCTGACCGGCAAACACCCAAACCCTAGTCCACCCATCTCGACCCTCCTCTCAACACCCTCTTATATGCCACCTTCCACTTCTCCCTCCTCTCCCACATCTCTGCCGTCCTCAACCACCACGACGTCTCCCTCTCCAACACCCCCTCCACCTCCACGTGCACACGCGTGTAACCTTCTACCTCCAAACATACGCAAAGTACACATAGAATCATAGTTATAAACTCATAAAAATTGCTACTTTACTCACTATTTCAAAACATAATCATCATTCAAACATGAAAGTTATCAACTTTATTCACACACAAAATTTTAGTATTTCAACTATAAAAATTTAACCTTCACTTATTTAAAGCATAGATAACCAACAAAATTATTGCAAAACATCATCATAAATCTAATTATTTAAGTACAAACATATTTTCCTCCATCTATCATCAGTAAATATAATCAAAAAATTATGAAAGAAGAAGAAATGAAGAATAACCGAAGGATGAAGAGGTTGTCGGGTTCGATCCTCCGCTACCCCCTCATTCTCGTTGGCACTGACTCCAGCCTGCAGAACTCCTCCGGGTGGACCCCACTCCAGAAATCCCTTTTCCTCTGCCTCCCCCGCCACCACTCTGTCCTCATCCTCTGCCACAACCGCGTTTCTATCTTATTTTTTTAGATTTTCCTCTCCCATCTTTATTTTGCTAGAGGGTGAAGAGAAAGAGAGAAAACAGAAGATGATGAGAGATGGAAAGCGCTCGTTTAGGAAAATCCCAATAACCTCATTTGCAATTAGTTAAATAATACTTAAGAGGGATTTTAGGCTCGTAAATATTCTTTACCATATATATCCATTTACTTATCTTTTCACTCCCTTTTGAAATTTCAAAAGAGACTCTTATAAAAATTTGCAGCACGCACGTGTTAATTTAAATGAGATTTTCCTATTTTTGCTCTCTTTGCTCTATTTTAAAATAGAGAAAGGGGGGATAGGGTAGACTCATTTCCATTAATATCTCTACTATTTTAATGAGAGAGTTTGTCATTTAACAAACTCTATTTGTAATCAAACAAACACGTGCATTGTAACCCAACAAATACGTGCAATGCACATGTATAACTAATATAAAGGAGGTTGTAGGTTCGTTGCCAGATAACGTCGAATTTTTTTAAAATATATATATATAATATATATATTCATAAAGACGTTTATAAATTACTAGTATAGTTATAATCCGATCCAATTTATTTCATATACAGTTCATATCTGTATTTTGACTAATAAATTACTAGTATAGTTATAATCCGATCCAATTTATTTCATATACAGTTCATATCTGTATTTTGACTAATGCATGAGAATATATGTCCGAGTCACAATTTTCTTAACTATGCTCTATTTTGAAATTGTGGATGGATTCATTATCTCAACTCTTTAACTACAATCGGTCAGGCAGGGCTCCAGAGCACAGATATAATCGTTGCAACAGAGGAAAATTTCTTCCCATCTTTAGGGCCCTAGGGGGAGACAGTCAATGCATGTCGTCATACTTCTGCATGTTCACAACGAGATACATGGTTCCTTAGCACGAGAATGCAATCGCACACCTCAGGTAGTTAGGTTTATGTACTGGGAACAAAGCTTAATCAGAAGAAGCATTTCGTCGAACAGCTCATGGGCGCTCATACTATAATGTTGTATCCAAGTTCAAAACTTCCGCAAAAAGTGAAATTCCCAATTTAACATACTTCCTACTCTAGCGCTTTGTTTCAATTCAGCCGAGAATAGATGTACGAGAGCAACAGCCTCTACAAAGATAATTATTTTATATACGATGCACACAGGTCTCAGAAACACCGAGCACGAGAGCAAATAACAACAGAATGCAAAGCAGCACAAATATTGCTTGAATGTTTGAATTTCTTTTGGAATTCTAACAAGATTTATAGAATCCAAGATTCCGCCACTTGGTCAGATTAGCATTAAGCGAGTATGATAAACTGGATGGATACCTCCATAAAAAGTGCAAAAATAAACATCAAAATGCCACCAAATTATTGAGGTACATGATGTTCTTCTGTCATGCTGGCCCCCCAGCTCACAAAAAAAATTTAATGGGGCAATACAGTTCAGGGCATTAAATTGAAACCTAAACAAATAAATCCAGATTGCCAACATTTGCTTGAGGTGAAAAGATAAGTTCAAGGATAGTAGCCAGTGAATGTGAAACCTCTTCCCATAATCTCACCAACACAAAACCATGCATACAATTCAATACCGAATAGAGCAGCAATTCCTGCATCCTCAACCTTCAGCTCCTGCCTGTTCCTCCATATGTGCTTCACACCATCCAATTCTTTCCAGAATGCCTCATAACGACCAGGAATGCTGTAAAAATAGGTGTCATATGTAAATGTGGTAACTCATATGAAAGATCTACATAAACGAGCTTAACTGATTTTCAGTGGGCCTATAATGTAGACTGATAAATTCTGATTGCATGATCAATTACTACCTAAAAAAAGTACGAAATAAATTTTAATTGTACAGTCAGAATGCAGTCACAAAAATGCAGTAAAGGTGAAATGGAAAAGAAAACCTATTATCCAGTTTACTTTTAACAGATTTTCCTGAACTATGAGGAAGAAATTAAAAGAATATCACTCACACTAGTGGATTTATGGGTATATTAAAAGAAAAGAAATATATATATATACACACAAGGGAAATAGCAATTCCACATATTATCATTTACCTGCATATGCCTTTTATGGGGCAAGCTATATACAGTGCTAGAGGGAAAAAGAGGGTTAACACCAGATGAAGCAATACAGGAAGGGAAGGTGAGCAGAGGGAGGATTGCTGATCGAAGAACAGGTATGAAGTATCAAAGATACAATCAACTCTATCAGACACAAGCATATGCAAGTATTTAGTCCAAAACACAGACACAGAAGGAGACTGAAACCTTGGACTAAGAGCAGAGACAGACTGCATCGCCGTGCATAACAACTGTTGAACAATGCATACTTCAAGTTACGGTGGATGCAATTATTCAGACAATCTAATTTATATTCAATGTATCAAACAGTTCACTGAGAATAATTATCAAATTTTAAGTATTTGGCAGTAAGAACACGGTCAAAAGTTAAACACAGTTCTCAAGGAGGAAGCCCCCAAAGAGAGGGCATTATGGAATCAGATTATAAAATCAAATGTCAAGTTGTCAACCATCAAACTCGGCACAAAATTTATCGTCAAGAGAATACAACATGAAAACTAGTAGATCAGTTATGCAGTTCTATTTAGGAAGCCCCCGAAGAACGATAAATCAAATTATCAAATTAGATTATAAAATCAAATGTCATTCATCTAACTCTGCATAAAAATTCATTGCTAAGGAAATACAGCATAAAAACTAGTAGATCAGTTATGCAGTGCAATAAACTAAGGATCTCCAAATTCTTAACTATTAAAAGAGTTAGCAGAAATGCAAATGTGACAAGTTCATACGCAGAACATAATTTTCTATGAGGCACACACCCACACACCCTCAGCCAAAGAAAGTAATATGCAATTCATTGTCCGAAGAAACATGGTCTACAAAACAAAAAACAATACTAAATGATAAAAAAAGAGGGTACAGTACGTCCTAACAGAAGAGACTCGCATCAACCATGTTTTTTTTTAAAAAAAAACATTCATGCGAGGTAAAATCCCCTATAAAGGAAAGCATATAATAGATTTGTTATCACTGATTTGGATTTTCTAAGAAACCAAGCAGAATGGAGAAGAATATAATCGTAGAGACAGTAGAATTTGCCTCTAAGCAAAACCAAACGAATTAGCATGCCCAATCCCTCCAGCAATGCAACATCTACACAGATTTATAAAAACTAATATTTTTTATAAAAAAATAAGAAAAAAAGTGATGATTACAGGGAATTAACCTACTAGTTTTCAAGTGTTAGTGTGGTCCACTGGTGATAACGATGAGCAACGGGTAGGGAGTTTGAAACCCGCTTGCACCAAAAAATCCCCAACTAATATATATTCGGGGTAAAATGTGGGTGTGTCGCCACGGCCAAAATAAATAAATAAATACCCTACCAGTTTTCCATTTGCAGCTTGTTAGTAAATTAAGGACAATATCAGGTCTCACACCAAAAAAGAAATCAGTTAGGTATTAGTGATAATTTGCAAAAGAAACATTTTGCAAATGCCATGTACACAGTATTAACTACAGAATTCAACATTGTCGGTCTAAAAAATGCAAAAGAAATTTCACTTTCGCTAGAATGCACCGGAAACACTAGCAACCTTGTAGAGCTCATCCACGATGAGAATGCTGCCAATTTCTCGTGTCCACTGAGCAGTTGGATTACTGCGACTGTTTTAGGGAGATTGTTCGTCATCCAGATGATGAAGAATGAAGGCGACCTAGCAGCTGGTTTTGAAGTCTTTGAATGTGACTTCACTAAGACCTTGACCTTCAGCATTTACCTCAACATAATTGTGTCTAAAAGTTGCAAAAAAAGCATTTAAAAAATGGATACTCCCCGGGTACGCCGCCGGGAGTACCCCAGGAGTATCGGCACCCGATACGCACCCGACACGAGTACGTTGGCCATTTGGAAGTATCCGTGCTTCCTAGTTGAAAACAAAAGGTAATTTCTCCCCATTGATTTCCAGAAACTCCCTAAATCAGTGAAATTCTGAGACAAGCAAAACCTCTTGGGTCAGATTTAGTTACTCTCGTCCCAAAATGCATGTCATTCTAGAAGATATTTTCATCCCAAATTATTTGTTAATAGGTTTTCAATGAGTTGTATTAAACAACTCAAGTTCATTAACAGATTTCATACTAGACTACAAATTATACCCTTACCTAAACACTAGAAGAGAATAATTATGGTGTTCTTGACGCTAGCTCATTTAAGAGCCTTTAAGAGGAATGTTTCTAAATCTATAAAATTTCTTAACAAGCGTGCAAAAACCTAGAATGACATCAATTTTGGACGGAGGGAGTATACCATTTACATCTCAAGCAAAAAAAAAAAAGTTGGAATTCACACAACACAACTGTTGAGTAGGCTATCCATACTCACTTCAGCTAATAACATCAAATCAAATAAACCATAAAACAAAGGGTGAGGAAAGGGGAAAGTCCTTTTAAAAACTATGATTGCTCGACACTCGTGGAAAAATATAGAAAATGAGAAATGCCTTAATGAGATCATTCATGTCATAACTGAGTCAAATCAAGGCAAACACGCGGGGGGGGGGGGGGGGGGGGGGGGGGGCAATGAGACTACATGGATCTATATCGAGACCCATGTCATCCTTGTCAAGCCCCATTAATTAATGATTTTCCCTCAGTATCTTTGGTACACGTCACCCCTATGAAGTTCACCTTTCACTGGCCTTCCAAATAGTCTAGGTTGAATACTATTTTGTCTATTTTTACTTCATTTTTCTAAATTGCCGGATACACCAACCAAAAGAACATGGGTAACTAGATAAAACATGAAAAGCAAACAAAACCAACAAACTGATGAAAAAAATCTTCACTTCGCTGTTTTTTGAAAGAAATAGCAACTGAAAGAAAGAAATATCCTTTTATCGGAGCTGCGCTAACTAAAGCCCAAAGTCGTATCTGTTAGGTTAATAAGATCCAAAAGCCACAAGCCTTCTATTATCTATCTAATTATAGTTAGTATGTGTGTTAGGGAGTCCTTGACAATTGAATAAATAAATATACTATGGCGGGTCTTAGTGGTCCCACTGCTCGGTGGCTATGACAGCTGAATAGCTTCGAAAGCCCTCAATTAGAGAGGGAAAGAAGGTAAAAGAACGGCAAAGGGAAGAAATATAGTAGGTTTAAATTACAAACTAATCAAATAACATTTTCCTCCGATAAAAAGCACCCCTAACATACATAACATTACATGAAACAGCTAACAACTCGTATCATCTTACATGCTCTATCAAATTTAAAGAAACCCAATCACTAGTAACAATCAAAATTTAGTACTAAAACAAATGTGCAATACCAACTATATCCCTAATTTCAATATAGCCAACACAAAAAAGGCAGCATCTAACAAAGACATGGATGCAAATAATCAATCCAACAATTTACGATACACCCATTTACAATCCCCATCAACAATAAAATCAGCCCTTACCGCGAAAAATGTATAAAACAAGTACTATAATTTCCTATCCTGCGAGAGTATTCCTATTTGCCGCGATCGCAACCGAACAAACATAATTTTATGCTGGATCGAATGTACTACTACACCATTTTTTACACCCCCATTTATCTCAAACAAACATACGCTACTATAAAAAACTTAAAACACAACAAAAGTATCGAAACTCATCGAAATAAAGGAAAATAAGAAATGGGTTAGATCACGAACCTCGCGAGGCGAGTGTAAAATAGCTGCTTGGACAACTCCTGGCACTTCTCAACGGTCGGTGGATCCACAACGTACTTCTTGTTCTGCTCCATCATCTGCTTGTAGTAGTCGCTCCCGTACTTCTGCACGAATTTTGAGGCCTGCCACGCCTTCGATTGCAGCTGCACCAACTTCGACGCCATCTAGCAAATCACCAAATCCAAATCAATAAATTTCAATTTCTAAAACCCTAACTACAGATCTTACAATAAAACCCTAATTCAATCGGATTAGGAGGAATTGAAACCCTAGATCGGTTTACCAGTTCTCGAATTGAGTAGAATGGAGAAAGAATCTCAGCCGAATCTGGGGAGAGAAATTGGAGGAGATTTCTTGGTGGCTACTCTGGTTTTATTACTGCTATAGCTGTTCGAGGGTGATTTCGTAATTTTAGGTGCAGCATTCGGGTCGGGCCGCGACATTAAGAGTGCGTTTGGTTTGTTGTTTTGAAAACAGTTTTGTGAAAATATTTTGTGAAAACTGTTTTCTGAAAATGAGAGTGTAAAAGCTGTCTGGAATAGTTTTCTGAAAATGAGATTGTATAACCTGTTTGAGTAAAAAAATAAATCTGAATGCTGTTTTCTTAAAACTAGATTGTAAAATGCTGTTTTGTAATAATTTATTTTGAAATCCTTTTTTTTCTTCCTTTTTTTCAGTTCGGCAACAATTTTTTATTTATTTTCAATTTTCCTGATAAGGAGCTTATCCAGGGTGTATGTTTAATGAATTTGCATTAGTTTTCTTATGAGTTTTTTTTAAATTTTTTTGCAGATATAGACCCAAGTTCTACCAATATACGAACAAGCAACGTGCTACAATATGGAAGTTTTCTTTGCTAGGATTTTTTTTTTTCCTTCTTGGTATCCTCCCATCATTGGCAAGCTTTCGACCATGTAAAATTTTATTTGAATTGTGTAAGAGTCGGCTAATACGACAATTGGACACAATATGCAAATTTCCAATAAATGTACAAAATATCCATTACAAATTTCTGTTTGGTTACATTTATTTCACAAACTGGGATAGCCCAACCATCAATTTCGCATTACAAGCATGAGAAACCTTCAAAATTTCTAACATAGTAACAAGAATTAGAACTTTCTAATGTGAAAATTACAACTGAACCTCTTACAAAGCAAAAAAAAAAAAAATCAATTCCAATCCATCAGTGTCCATCATATTCCATTAGCAGCATCAGAACTCATCATAGGAAGGTAATTGTACACTCTATCGATATTTTACATTTTGAAACTGACAGAAAAATTGCAAAGTCCGAAGCAGCCATTACATAAGACCATCAGCAGCCATCACATCCTTCACAAGTATCAGAAGCCAACACCAGCAGCCATCAGTTGCTGATAATCTCCCACCATGATGGGCATCAATGCTGATCACAGCATTGTAATGGTTTGTGTACACAGTATGGAAATTACAACCCAGTTAAACTGAAACCCTCCTCAAAGAATACAACCCAGTTAGGATAATCTCCCATGGTTTCAAAATAACCAATACATGCGATTCAAAAAATAACCATGTTGTTACTAATATTTAAACCATCTCAGCAGCTGATAATCTCCCACCATGATGGGCATCAATGCCGATCACAGCATTGTACAGGTTGGTGTACACAGTATGGAAATTAGAACCCAGTTAAACCGAAACAAAGTTCAAAGAATACAACCCAGTTAGGATAATCTCCTATGGTTTCAAAATAACCAATACATGCGATTCAAAATAACCATGTTGTTACTAATATATAAACCATCTCAGCCGCTGATAATCTCCCACCATGATGGGCAGCAATGCTAATCACAGCATTGTACTGGTTGTGTACACAGTATGGAAATTACAACCCATTTAAACTGAAACCTTCCTCAAAGAATACAACCCAGTTAGGATAATCACCCATGGTTTCAAAATAACCAATACATGCGATTCAAAAAATAACCATGTTGTTACTAATATATAAACCATCTCAGCAGGTGATAATCTCCCACCATGATGGGCATCAATGCTGATCACAGCATTGTACTGGTTTGTGTACACAGTATAGAAATTAGAACCCAGTTAAACTGAAACAAAGTTTCAAAGAATACAACCCAGTTAGGATTATCTCCCATGGTTTCAAAATAACCAATACAATGGTTTCAAAATAACCATGTTGTTACTAATATATAGGTGATAATCTCCCACCATGATGGGCATCAATACTGATCACAGCATTGTATTGGTTTGTGTACACAGTATGGAAATTACAACCCAGTTAAACTGAAACAAAGTATCAAAGAATACAACCCAGTTAGGATAATCTCCTATGGTTTCAAAATAACCAATACAGTGGTTTCAAAATAACCATGTTGTTACTAATATATAGCAAGTGATAATCTCCCACCATGATGAGCATCAATACTGATCACATCATTGTATTGGT
Organism: Hemerocallis citrina; assembly: GCA_017893485.1. Lineage (NCBI taxonomy): Eukaryota > Viridiplantae > Streptophyta > Magnoliopsida > Asparagales > Asphodelaceae > Hemerocallis > Hemerocallis citrina. The sequence continues at coordinate 158,729,980 of CM030366.1, read as the reverse complement.
TTGTGTACACAGTATGGAAATTACAACCCAGTTAAACTGAAACAAAGTATCAAAGAATACAACCCAGTTAGGATAATCTCCTATGGTTTCAAAATAACCAATACATGCGATTCAAAATAACCATGTTGTTACTAATATATAAACCATCTCAGCAGCTGATAATCTCCCACCATGATGGGCATCAATGCTGATCACAGCATTGTACTGGTTTGTGTACACAGTATGGAAATTACAACCCAATTAAACTGAAACCTTCCTCAAATCACAGAAAATGTCATCACAAACTGATACAACCCAGTTATTATTTTCTTTTAAAGCAAACAACAATAATTACTCCAAAGAGTATTAAAGGATCAGAATATATCATCATCACTTCCAAATTTTGAAAGTGTAGTATCCATTACAAAATTCATCATATCCATTGATTGCCTTATTTGTCAAATTCCGACATATTTTGATGGCTACCTCAAAATTGTGATGACTTCTTCTGGTTATGAGGAAGGTTTCAGTTTAACTGGGTTGTAATTTCCATACTGTGTACACAAACCAGTACAATGCTGTGATCAGTATTGATGCCCATCATGGTGGGAGATTATCACCTGCTATATATTAGTAACAACATGGTTATTTTGAAACCATTGTATTGGTTATTTTGAAACCATAGGAGATTATCCTAACTGGGTTGTATTCTTTGATACTTTGTTTCAGTTTATATATTAGTAACAACATGGTTATTTTGAAAGTTGCCATTACTCCAAATATAAGATAACAACTGTTGTAGGTTCAGGACAACATCAACAAGGTTGTCATTATCTCAAATAAGAACTGTAGGATCAGAATATATCATCATCATATCCATAATTTGAATTCTAGTAGTCAATCACAAAAGTATCACCAATAATGTTATATAGGATCAGAATATATCTTCATCATATTCCTAATTAGCCGTAGCATCATCATGATTAGTGTAGAGCTGCATTTTTTAAAAATGCCACGCCAGCTACTACTAATGTCTTGTGCCCACCCCATCCGTCACCCATAGTTGAATACATCATTCATTTAGTCAGTATAATGGGAATATACGGTAGCAATATATTGTTGTCTTCTAACATCAAAATTTAATAAAAAAACCGGATCAGAATGTACCATATCCATCATTTCCAGCCAAACTCAGTGGCACATGATGTGTTCCACAACCTGCATCCATAAAAATATATCATCATAGATCACATGCTTAAATCATTAATATACGTGACTTTCAAAATAGATGGGCTACAAATGAGATCATTGCATTTACAACCATATATTACAACAACACAAAGCATATCATCATCAAGTACATGCTAATGCTTACATCAATGTCTATCATTCCACATTGCCATAGCTATTTGATCTCTTTTATTATTCATGCGATTCAACTGAGCAGATGACATATCCAAAGGTTGAGAAGTGGAAGCATTATCTTGATTTTGTAGGGGATTATTTTGTTCACCTTCTAAATCTGAAAACAATGAATCATCCGCGGAATACTTACGTATAAAATTATGGACTGCACAACATGCTGGTACCATCATAACTTGTCTAGTGTAGAAGTAATTGGGTATAGTCTTGAAAATGGCAAACCTTTTTTTGAACACACCAAAGGTTCGTTCTATGACATTTCGCAGCCTAGCATGCTGTTTGTTGAAATGTTGCTTATATTGGGTGGGTGCATGGTTAGGTGGTTGGAAATCCTGCAAGTGATATGGCTCCCCGCGGTAAGGAGCTAAAAACCCTGGCATGTTTGTGTACCCACAATCTACCAAGTAGTACTTATCATCGGGCGGGATTGGCAACAATCTATTTGCTAATGCACTATGTATTACGCGGAAGTCATTAGCGCTTCCTTCCCAACCCGCATAAACAAAAGTGAACATCATGTCAAAATCACAAATGGCCAGCACATTTTGACATATATCGCCTTTTCGACCGCGACAACTGTTTTGTCGGCTAGCGGGTACGGTAGCAGGTATTAAGGTACCATCGGCAGCACCAATAGCTCCCTATATTATTGAGGAAGAAAGCTACTACTTTATTGAACACATTTGAATCATTAGAATAAATGGTTTTAAACATTAAATGCATAAAATACCTTAAACCATGGATAGAAGTCTGGGGAACCACTGATCTTTTCATGTACAACATTCGTGTCTGGGTGTTTGATAAGAACTATTGATGCTCTTACCAAACCTTTCAACACATCAGTGAAATGTCTTTGGATTGTTTTCCAATGAATGATTAAACCGACCACATGCAAGCCTCATTCTATTACTATGAGCGACAATGAACCAAAAAATGGCAACACTTTCATAATGAGATATACGCCTTCTTTGTATATCCTCGGGCGTTTCCTGAAGGTAGTTGCCATTTATTATAAATTGACACAAAGCCAAAAAACAGTCCTTATTCATGCGAAACACCCAAAAGAATTTGGCCGGTGGACCGTCTAAGACTTCTTGTAGGTATTCACGACCTGATAGTTTGGACGTGGAATTGGGACTTTTATTATTATAAAACTGTTCCATCTCTTGAAGAAAGAAAAAATCCTCAAGATCGGATTCATCAGAACTTGACGACGTGTTACTTGAAGAGTCCATCAGTATGGTAGGAAGTGCAATAGTACAGAACACTGTAAAACTTAGAATACATTTGCATAAAGAATGCTTCATCAATTTTAAATACTCTATGAACATAATGGAGGTCATATAAATAATAACACCAACTGATAAAATTGTTGTCTACCAAAGTTAAATATAAGCATTCAAAAAACAGCAAGAATGTAGGAAAGCGAGTGCAGCTAAAGCTAAAAACCGTTACCATAGCCCTTTAAACTCATTGTGCCTGTACACAGATTCACCCAACTACTAATACAGAAATATGTCAATAAACTGCTACATTTAAATAATACATAATGAATTTTTATCGAATTTAATAAATTAGAATTATTTTTTCGCAAGTCTGCGTAACCACCCTACTCTCCACTCCGGATTCATTAGAACAAAGATTCTACGCCAATTTGGGTCATGAATTATGTTCTCCAGTGCCACATCGATCATATCTTCATCAAGCCCATCCAAACCATTTAGTATTAACATGGCATTGTCAATGGACGACTGATCGTCTGGGACGAAGCGATTAAGATAGCTGGCCTTCTTCTTATAATATTCTTCTTTAGCAATAGACTTTTCGGCATTGGCATCAACAGCAACATCCATTTTTGAGCTTTTTGTTGCTCGACCGCTAGACCCATCAGAGCGTCTCTTATGAGACCCCGAATGCATTGGTTCCCAATCATCATCATCAACCAAATTTACATGTGGTGCATTTGGGGGAGTGGGGTGGGAGAAATCAAGGTTGACCCTTCGTTCCTCATCGGAGTCATATACCCTTTGAGATGAAGCCCTAGAAAGTAAACCCTCGGCAGTAGAATCAGCAAAAATTTTGGTCAACACATCATAATTGGCCAAACCCTTCGTTTTGAATTCTGAAGCTTTGGGGTGTGCCTATTTATAAATTAATGTGTTGTTAGTTTACAAGTATTAAAGTCAATAATAAGTATATTACGATGATAATCCCACAGTAGGTTAAAAAAATAAAAAATTTATATGTGAACCTTGACATATGCCTCCCAAACATCTTTTTCGCAAGTCACTGTCTGATTCTCTTCATCCCAACCCATATCGCTTTGATTCTTCAAATCGTGAAACGCTCTCCACTGCATCTTAAGTCGACCACATTTTTCTTTTATTTGTTTAAGCGTGTATGCACGATTACATTGTTGGTTCAAAGAAGCCATCAATTGAGACCATTGTCTTGCATCAAATTTCGCACTTTTCAAACTATTTCTATCAACCTCGGCCTCCATAACCTCAATAAATATACGCACATTACATGCTGGCCAAAGCCCAAGATCACTCTCCATCTCAATCTCTTTTCCCTTAACGATCAAATATAAAATAACATTCATCAATTGGTAAAACATTAACAGTGAACAGTATTAATTTGGCGTTACTACAGCACTTGTAGATGGTGTGTACTATCCACCCCCAGTGCAATAGAAATCAAATTTTAAAAAATAAACTCCAATTCCAGTTTAGCCACCATCATTAATCCTGTCTAATTGAAATATCCAATTTCAACTACTAACAAAAGCGACGTCGCCATAGGGTCAAAACACATCAGTCCGAAATTCAATTCGGCTACAAAAAAATGCCTCAATTGAGTATAGCCCCAGTATTAGAAGTAAGAATTTTTAATTTTAGATTTGGAAAAAATAAATCGAAATCATACTTGATAATCAGTACTGATCATCTCCAAATAACCGGAGCAAAAAATTTGTTCAGGCTCCCTCAGATCAGTAAACCGGCAGCCAAAATTTCGTCAAAAAAAAGGGAATTTTTTCCAACAAAATTTGGAAATAACAAACGACCCAAAACAGCAGACTAATTTGGAAGCAAAAAAATTAATTCGATCAGAATCATACCTTGGTTTGTTGTTTTTCAAACCTCAAGAAGTTGTCTCCGACAGATTCCCTCAGCCGACGTTGGATTCTGCTACAGCATTGTCGATTACACCTTCTTCTAAAAGCAGATCTGGTCTCACAGACCATCAATAGATCCGAGCGTCGTGCGGGGTGAGAAGGGGGTAAAGTCGGCTGTCAACGAAGAAACAGGAAGGGGAAAAAGAAGATAGAGGAAGGGCTTTCAGATCTGGAGAGAAAAGAGTCTTCGGCTTTGGGTATGGAAAAGGAGAGGCGTTCAGATCTGGGTAAGGAAAGGAGGGGCTTTGACGCGGCGGCAGCGGTGGAGAAACAGCAGAAAGATCGGAGCTTTGAGGAGGGAGCTAGTAGGGATTTGAAGGCAATGGAGAAGAAGAGCAGGGTGGGGATTAGGGGGATTCAGCGTCAAAGAAGAGAGAGGAAGGGGGAAAAAGCGAATAAGAGAAAATGGTGGTTCGAAAAGTTTTCTCAAAAGATGCCAAAATGAAACCCTAACCAAACGCAAAACTGACAAAATATTTTCACAAAATGGGCTCTCAAAAGGTAACCAAACGGGCCCTAAGTCCTTTTCTCTGGCTTGCATCTTACATTTTTTATTTTTTTTAATAAATGAAACAGATAGATTCTTACGACTCCAGCCAAACAATAATATCGTAAATAAAAGTAACGTACAAGATTAAATTTTACAAGGAGTAAAACAAGAAATAACAAACAACAACACAACAAAAGTAAAAGGGCGACGATCGGAGGTTGACGAAGCCCCACAATAGGAGCAAGAGAACAAAACCGCAACGAGCACAATAAGAGCAGGAAGCGACAGATCCAACCCAACATAGGACTGGTCCTGGCTCCCCCAGACCAACCCGGCTACCAAGAGCACCGGGAGACCATCTCCGAAAAGGCACCACCCACAAGCAAAAAAACACCAACGACGACTAAGCGAGAGGCCCACTCAAAGGCACAGAACAGCCGCTGCCGACCCCCAAAACCCAAAGGAAACCTAGAAAAAATAACAAACTAAAAAACCCAAAGAAACAACTAGCCACCACACAACCGAAACAGAGAAATAGGTGGACGCACCACCCGATCTCGAAGCAACCTGCAGCAACCAAGGGTGTGCTAGTTGATTTGGTTTTGATTCTTTGGATGTCAGCCGTTCGATCTTGTTCTCTTGATTATGATCTTGATCTTGATTAATGGATTCCTAGCTATCCATTGATTTGATCTTGATTATCACCATCGGGGTGATCTTGGCCGTCCATTGGATCTTGATCATCATGCTTGATTGGATGTGAGCCGCCGATCGCTTTTTGATCTGTTGATCTCAGCTATTGATCGCATCACCATCATCATCATCATCATCATCATCAATATCTTAATCTCGATCGTCGGATCTCTTTTGATCATCGTGATCATCATCTTGATCTTGATTTTCGATCTCAGCCGTCCGATCGATCGTTCACACTTGATCTCGGCCCTTGATCGTCTCGATCATCTCGTTCGTCTTCTACTTGGTGAGTTAAATATTTGATTCACTTTTTGTTCTCATTCATCAAATTGTCAATCATGGTAAATTTACTCTTTTGGTACTCTTCTAATTCTTATATGTTTTATTTTCGATCTAGGCCGTTGGATTCGCTTGATCTATATCTTGATCACCATCTTGATCATTGAGATCCGTGCCCGATTACCGTGTCGCCGGGATTCTGATCCCATTATTCTCAAATTATCAGATCTAATCGTCGTCCTAAAGGCAAGTATTCTTCTTGTACAAATTATTGTTCTAGTACAAGTATTTAATTGAAAATACTACAAATAGATCGTAGTTGTGACTCCTTCTTGTCTCATCATTTGTTGATCTTAATTTATTCTTCATCGATTCCTAATCTTATGAGTCACAACCCTTCGGTGATATATTTACAAAACTAGTTGGACCCTTCTTATCTCCAAATTACTGAAACATGAACCCCTTGACTTGTAGACGTGTGTTGTTTGATGTATTGTGATGATCTTACATTCTTTTGAGTTGATAAATACATGTGACTTGCTAATTTGATCCCCAATACATTCGTATTTGTATCACACACTAATCTAGACTCATAATAGTCATTTATCATGCAACTTGTATGGAAAAGAAATTCACACTTGCTGCTGTTTTTGTCTTTACTTGTTGTTTCGACCTCGACAAAACAAAAATCTGAACTTGAACCCTGAATGTGAAATGTAGCCCTAAGTGTCTAATTGCCGATAACATCTAGAATTTTTGAATTCTGAGTTACGGTTTAGGAGATATTACAGTTTTACTGCTGCTGTGTCGGTAATCGTAGATTCATAAAAACTGCTGCACCATCTTGGTTTACAATTATTTTACCTATGCTACCAGTAAGTAAATGACTTGAAATTTTGCATGCTGATACTGGACACCCTAGAGAACATTCCCTAATTTTCTCATAATTAATTAATGATGTTTCAACACTGTTTCATATGTACAAACTCGGTTTTATAAATTTTGGCTGAACACAAATTCTGTATAGTTTGCTGTTTTAACACATGTTACCACAACTTTTATGTACCTTAATTATATGCATTGGAACCGGGCAGGAGTCTAGTTTCTAGACCTTCTGACGGATCCTCATTTGCTATCTTGTAGCAACGGGAATCGCAGTTTTTGTGTAGCAACGTCATGCTGTCCAGATTTGAGGTTTTCGTTGTTCTTGATACTTTGATTTGTTTTGACCATCCTGCCTAGCCTAGACTTGTTCCATGTTCTTGATTATGTTTACTTAACTTGTTTCGCACACTTTTATGCTTGCTTGATGATAATAATAAATAACAAGTCGGGGTTTAAAGGAAAGATCATAGTAGTGGACAATATAGGTAAGTGTACTCAGAGGAGGGGCCCGTGTTTCCTTATTTATCAGTTTATCGGTCTATCGGTCTATCAGTCTATCCATCATATTGGTTATCGAATAATTGTAGATTACTGACTACAGTATCTTAATTGATCCGGTCATCGGTCATTATCGAATATTGTTGCCTGAGTACACCGCCCTATAAAATCCACCACTAGGCCTAAACGTAACTGATTGTATGTAGCAACCATGTAGTAAAAGTATGGATGCATGAAGTTTTACCTTGATAGTAATAACTACAAGACTTGATACATGCTTACTTGAACATGATACATGCTTACTTGATACTTGATTACATGATACATGAGACTTGATACTTGAGCATAATACTTGACACTTGTTACTTGATACTTGTACTTGACAACTTGACACGTTAAACTTGTTACTTGTTACTCGAAACTTATACGTGATACTTATTACTTGATGCTTGATATCATTACATGTTCACTAGCCACTTGTTTTACTACTAGTACTTGTTACCCAACCTTGTCACTTGAGTTATCTTTTTTGCTAGCTAGTTTCTTGAATTCCCACTACCTGTTGTGTCCCTATTACATTCTTGATTCCAAATCTTGTTCCATATTCCTGTACTTGTTTTACTATTTGCGATCCTAACTTACACTAAGGGCGTTTACTTATTTTTCCTATCTTTTTCCCTTTTTTTATATTTATACAAACAGACTTTGGAGACGAATTGCCTGCTGGAATTTGTGAGCAGATATTTTAGGCTTCGCTTGGAGCAAGAACTTGCTTAAAATATTTGTTTTCTTTGAGTTATTTAGTTCTTTTGCTACATGAACCTTGTAACGGGCTATAGTCCCGAGTTTTATCTTTTGTTCCAGATTTGAAAACCATTGAGATATTATTATTTTGTTTCAATTATTTTCTGTTGTTTAATAAATTATTTATGCATGCCTGGTTGTGTACATTTTTTTATATTCTTGTTATGATGCTGAGTAGATCCTACAGCTCATGAATGATGAAAATCATTCACTGGGTTTTGTCACGTGCTCGTATTCTGTGTTTTTGGGAAGCGGGGCATGACAGTGCTGCTGGTAGTTGGCCACCCTGAGCACCTGCAAAATGCCTAGAGACACCGAGAGAGATCCCGATGACATGCCCTCCGATGATCTAGTCAGTCACTGAAAAATGTGGAATTAGGGTTTCAGTGGAGAAAGATTCATTACTTTCCGAAAGGGGAGGGGGCTTGGTATTTATAGGCAGATAGAGAGAGAACCATAACCCTAATGGGCCAGGTTGACCCTCTCTTGTGGGTCTGAAGCAGCAGAAGGCCCATAGGGGCCACATGGGAGGGGGCTTGGTATTTATAGGCAGATAGAGAGAGAACCATAACCCTAATGAGCCGGGTTGACCCTCTTTTGTGGGCCTGAAGCAGTTGAAGACCTATAGGGGCCACAGGCTTGATCTGTAGGGTTTTGCGGATCTGGAGGGGATCAAATGGTTTAGATTGAGCTGGACTTTTACCCACATCATAGGCCCCCCACTCCTGGAGGATTGTATGTACCAGCTATCAAGGAGTTACCAGATCTCGTGAGAAGATCAGCTGACAGTACACATAAGGATAGGGTGGAAGATCCCTACAAAGAGCAGCCTGAGGTTGATGCCGAGCTTTGCGGCACCGAGCACCGATCCCCATGCCTCGTGCCTCGGTGATAGAGGTGTCGAGCGTCAAACGTCGAGCTTGGCTCGAGGTTCATGCCGAGCATCGAGTGACTTGTACTTGATAAAAAAAAATGGCTGTTGGCTCGAGGAACATGCCGAGCATCGAGCATGGTGCAGCTTGTAAAAAAGCTTGCAAATGGCTCGAGGATCATGCCGAGTGTCGAGCGGAGCCAAACAGCTACTAACCAGCTCAAGGAGCATGCCGAGCGTTCAGCGTATCAGAGCTTGCGAAAAAACTTTGTTGCTGGCTCTGGGAACATGCCGAGCGTCGAGCGTAATGCAGCTTGTCGTTGGCTTGAGGAACATGCAGAGTGTCGAGCATAGTACAACTTGTGAAAAAGCTTGCAGCTGGCTCGAGGAGCATGCTAAGCGTCGAGTGTAATGCAGCTTGTGAAGAAGCTTTCCACTTGCTCGAGGAACATGCCGAGTGACGGCGTCGAGCGACGCGTACTTGGTGAAAAAACTTCCCGCTAACTCGAGGAACATGCTGAGCGTCGAGCAGAGCCAGATAGCTAGTAGCCAGATCGAGGAGCATGTCAAGCGTCGAGCGTAGCGGATCTTGCAAAAAAATGTGTTGCTAGCTCTAGGAACATGTCGAACATCAAGTGTAATGCAACTTGTGAAGAAGCTTGTCGTTGGCTCGAGGAACATGCTGAGTGTCGAGCATAGTGAAGCTTGTAAAAAAGCTTGCAGCTGGCTCGAGGAGCATGCCGAGCGTCGAGCGTAATGCAGCTTGCGAAGAAGCTTGCTGCTGGCTGAGGATCATGCCAAGTGCCGAGCATCGAGCGATGAGTACTTGGTGGAAAAGTTCACGCTTACTGTGCTTTTAGTGGGCACGTGTATTGCATGTGTGATGTTGACATCACAGTTGTGAAATCGAGGTGTCGAAATCTTATCCACCATTAGATTTAGATGATCTAGATTGGGTGGCTGAGATTGATCATGGATATCGAGGCATCATGGAGCTGTCTATATAACCCTCACTCCCCCTCTAATTTTCCACTTTGCTTTCTCTCTCTAGTCCTCAGAGCTTCTCTCTCTAAGAACCGTTCATTAACCGACGACCAACTTTACGACGAATTTTCTGGCAACGATAGCAAGTGAGTATATTTAATATTATGTCGAGGGCTCTGTACGGTTCTTTTGCCCCTACGTCTGTTCAGGGCGATGGACATCGCCCTTCAGACTCCACATCCTGGGAAAGTAGTGAAAATGTCCACAATGTCATACTGCTTTGCAGTCGTAAGCTATTTTTGGTAGAATCAAGCGACTTGGACGAAGAGGTAGAGGCGGCAGAGGTGGTTGATAAGGGTAAACCGGTCGGCGCAGGCGCGGGTAACGAAAAAGAAGTGGAGGGAGGTGGAGATACCGAGTGAGGTGTGGAGGAAGTTGTTGGTGATGAGGATGATGACGAAGATGAGGTTATGAAAGTCGGTCTGTCGGCTGAGGCCCCTAATCTGAACGTCGTCTCCTCAAAGGCTCCTCGCATTTGAGGTAGGAGGATGAGGTGGACCCTCCCGGGCAGTCCGAAATAGAGAGATGAGTTTCTCCCGAAACATGGGCTCGACGTCCTTTATCTTCAGTATTCAGGCTCCATTAGGATGTATCCGGAAGATGTCGAATACTTGCTTTGGTATGGGGTGCAACCTTCTGCGCCTGGCCGACCAAAGATCAAGATAGATAAGACGCATAGTGTTTTGACGCGCAGCGACCTACCACTGATACGGGCGAACTACTTCATAGGGCTGGAGTATGAGTTGATAATTTTGAACCCTGATCTTTGCCCTACGGACAAGTTGGCCCCTTGGTACTGCATGTTTCCGGTAGATGCCTTCAGCTCGAGGATGCAGCTGCCACTACACCCGTTCAACAAGAAGGTGTTGAATTGGGGGAGTCTAGCCTGATGCAATACGACCCAAATTCTTGGAAGCAGCTCGTGTGCTTCATGTTGCTTTGCGAGGAGAGAGGAGTGCCTTTGAAGCTGAAGTACTTCTGAGCCGTCTAGAGGTCAGCTCGTCGGGAGAGTACGAGGGAATATTTTACATCTCGCCTCGCCCCCATAAGAAGGTAGTCCATGGGCATCCGGACTCCATAAAAGGATGGAAAGAGAAATACTTCATTGTCCAAAATTAGATGCCTTGGAAAATTCCAACGAATTGAAACTTTTACAAGTTGAATCACAAGCCTCTGAAAGGAAAAGATTAACAGATGATAAGTGGGACAATATGGATCAGATTGTCGTAGACAACAGCATCGACTGGCCGAATGTGACCGAGAGACACCTGGCTAAGATCAGACTTAGCCCCATCGACTCTTGTATGTTTTTCGTTTCCTTTTTTTCAAATTTCTCCCTTCGTTCTTATATCTCTGGTTTTCTTTCGTAGTAGTGGATGATGTCGCCATCGACGTGAGGAGGGCCTAATTGGCCAAGCAGAGGGCTGCTGATCAGTCGAAGTAGTGGAAGAGGTCCTCTCAGGGGGGCTCCGAAGGGACTTCGGATCTGAAGTCCGAGAAGCAGAAGGCCCTTTCGGTCGCTGAGACCCAAAGCTTTATGAAGGAGGCACCAAGCTCGAGTAACCTCAAGGTTGCGGAGCTGCTGAAGGGTGGTATTCCACCCATCCACCTTGCAGTTCAGGAAGTGATGGTTGAAGAGGGCCTCGGGCCGTGGGCCCTGAATTGGGCTGTAAAGATGACCGACTCACTGACTAAGGGGTCGGTAGCGATCAAGGTGGTGGAACACCTGGCCACACTTCACGATAGGAAGGCCCTGGTGACTGAGACTGCCGAGTTGTGCTACATGAGGTGGGCTCAGGCTGACGTGCTGGTAAGTGTTTCCTAACTCTGTAAATCAAACTTTTTCTATTTCAGTTTTCCAAGTCTCAGCCCCTTGTTCGCAGGCGACATTGGCTGGAGCCCATATGAAGAGGCTGCACACTCGCGAGCTCCGGCGGGAGGTGCAGAACGCACAGCAGTATGAGCTTGAGATGAAGGATCAGAAGATGAAGGCGGATGCGACTGAGTCCCGTGAGGGCCCTTAAGGCTGAACTGACTTCCCTTGTCGACGACCGAGCTCGGAGGGAGGCGGAGATGAAGAAGGCGGCCGACAAGGAGCTGAAGAAGATAGGAACGCCGCCATGGATATGGTCATCGAGTCCCAGGACGAGGTGTAACGCCCCGTAATTTTTAATATAATATTTTGAATTAATAAATAATTTTTAAATCAATTTATTTAATTATTTTGAATTTTTGTAAAATTAACATTTTCACACGTGCAAATATTTTTGAAGTGTGGATTTAGAATTATGAGTTGATGAAAAAATTATATTATTTGCTATTGGGTATATTTTAATTTTTGTGATTTTTTCTGAATAAAGAAAACTACTTTTGTAAATTTTTGAAAGAAAGAGTTTTTTTGTTGTAAAAAGTCGTTTAAGAGTGAAAATTGAACTTAAAAATTGTTTGGTTGCATTTAGGGTCGTCTGTTCAGTAGAAGGCTATAAGGAATTAGATTATTTCCATATTTGGTTGATTTTTATTGATTTAATTGAATAAATATATAATTACACAATTTTGAGATTGATGGGGGCTTTATTGAAAACATTCTTTCTGGAGTATAAAAATCAGAAAATTTATTTGAAAAATACAATCTTTATTAGTATATATTAATTCTAATTTTTCTGGATTTTTTACTAATATTTTATGGCTTATTTGCAAATACTCAAAAATAAAGGACTTTTGTTCAAAATTGCCACTTAGAGTAAAAACTCCAGATTTCGAATTTTTGGGCTACATATGTTGATCGGCCAGATCTGGGATGTGAATGGCTTTAATTTTATTTTATTTTAAATTGATTTGATTAGCTAATAATTGGAATGGATCCATATATGTAAATAAATAATCTTCTTGGAAGGGTAATTTTGTAAACTTTTGTGAAAACCCTAGGAGGCCAATCCCGGCCTATAATATGGGCAGCAGCCGGCCATCCCTATTGTGCACTCAAAACATCTCTTTCTCATTATTTTCTTGTAGTTTAAAGCTTGGATCTTGGACTTTTCAAGGAGAAGGCTTTTCTTTATTTCTATTATTGTTCTTCAATTTGATCTTCTTTGAGGTGAGTGATACTTCTAGTCTTTTGATGTGTTTTACTCATATTATCATGATGAATGAACTTATAGATGTTTACATGAACTAAAGATGCAATTTTTATGAGAGATGATCATGTTTTATTAATTTTGAATGTTAAATATTGATGATAGATGAAAAATCTAACTTGGGATCTGTGGATTTAATTGTAGTTAATAAATGTTAGGAATTATGAGGATCTTGTCGAGTCTTTAACAATCAACACAAACCATCAAGCAAAACTAGATCACACCAATCACACAAAGTACACAAGAATTTTTCACGAATCTGCCTAACTCAAGCCCGAAACCCATCAGCGATGCTAACGGTCGACCGCACCAACAAGTCGGTCGACTATCCTCCTCTCTGGAAGACTTCGTACAGGGGTCGGTCGATACGCATGAATCTATACCTGTGTGATTTAAAACTCTTCTAGACCTTTCTTCTCCGCTTTGTAAACAACATGTTTCCATGGATTCTTCAACTAGTTGAACAAACCTCCACCTGTTTTCCTCCAGCTGTATGCCCCCCTCAAGGGCACACCCCTGTAGATGTAATTATGGAGGTGCCACCCTCCACACGAACTCCACCTACATCAAGGCTTTCTCCACCTTCCAACAGTATTCGAACGTTGCAGTCTCCTGTCGGAAATTCTAGTGACGGCTTACTAGATGATGTTTTAGGAAGAATGGGCTTTCATACACTCGGCCGAGTTTTCCTGCTCCCACAAAGCTGGTAGAGGTTGTGTTTACCCTGCCCAATCCCCCTCTTACCCTTCATTACCATACGACGACTATCCCAAACTTTCAAAACTCCACCTCGAGCTGTGTACCAGCAGCCACAAGCATCAAGAGTACCCAAGGATATAAGATTCTGCTGTATAGAAGGAATATGCATGACCTCCTTTAGTGTGAACCCTTTACCATCTGACGTCTCCAATTCAACTGTTCCCTCACCCACTACTTCACAAATCTCACCACTCTCCGTTCTCACACTACGCCCTGTTGATGACTTGTAAGTAGAAAACATATCCCTCTCGGAGAAAATATGAGAAGAACTTCCTGAATCAAGATACCAACTTGAATCCACATCTGAAGAACTTGAAACAAGAAGACAATAATCGTCGTTATTACCTGACTCAGTTGCGCTGACTATATGGGCTTGTTCCCTTTCTTTAGTAGCACTTTTCTTACTCAACCACTTGCAATAGTCTCTCTTATAATGCTCAACTCCTCTACAGTAATGGCAATGAATCTTACCCTTGTGTGTCGCATCCCTTCCAATTGAAGTATCACCATCCACCGCAAAACACTATAAAGAAATAGACCATCCTCTATGAGTCTCATTTCTTAGTTCATCTTCCTTCATACCCTTAATTACTCCGGTTACAGTAAGTGTCTCCTTGACTGATTTCCCATGTAGTATGGTACTTATCAAGTTATCATAAGAAGTAGCCAGTGAATATATCAAGTTGAAAGCTTTATCCTCTTCGCTAAGATCATCAAAATTAATCACCTTCACTTTAGATATTACCTTATTGAACTTCACAATATGATCTTGAAGATGAGTATCTTCCTTCATTGAGAACCTAAACAACTTCTGTAGTACCCCATATTTTTAAATACTATTTTTTAGATTAGAAAATGAATTGAAATGATTTTTTTGGTGATTTAATAAATGTTCAGTTAGAAACCTATCCTTTACACGTGCAAAACACGTGCGAATATTGTCTTTGAAAGCTTAAAACCACAAATTATTTTGGGGAAACTCACTATTTATTATTTGAGATTATTCGTGATTTTTTTAGATTTTTCTGATAATTATTAGACTTATTTGCAAATATTTCAAAAAGAAGGACTTTTGTGCAAAATTACCAAAAACTCCAAATTTTTTGGACTTTTAGGCTGGGTACAATGCCTAGTCAGTTCAAGTATAAAGTGTTTACCTTTTGTTTCAACACATTCGAATTATTTTACAAGTTTTGATAAAATAGGATATTTTCGCAAAATTGCCATTTTAAGGGGTGAAAGTGCAAAGCTGTTTTTTCTGGATTTTTTCTACAAGTGCCGGCTGATACTGGAGGGGATCTTTTTGATTTTTGAATTGATTAAATTGGTTTTAACTAGTATTCTAATAAAGAGATCTATTTATGTAAATGTATGTTGTAAAAGGACTATTTCGCAAAATATTTTCTAAAACCCTAGAAACTTAAATCCCTGACTATATAGGGTTTTGTGCAGCCGTCTTTTGCTGTACAACACAGAGGATCTCTTATTTCTTATTATTTTGGAGTTCTAAGGAGAAAACTTTGGATTTCTTGCGAAGGAGGGGCTTTCTTAACTTCTATTTCCTTTTCGTTCGATCTCTTCAACAAGGTAAGTGACTTGTTTTGTTTCATTTTGTTTTGTGTATATTGTATGTGAGTAATATAAAATATTTTGTTTATTCTTTGAATGTTGTATGTGGTGTTTCATCTCCTAGAAAGCATGCTAAGATTTGGGTATGAATGTGTATGTTGGATTTATGATAAAAATTAGATCTTGTGAAACCCTAGTTGTTTATGAATAAAATTGCATGTGGGTAATTCGAGATTGATGAGTGACCTGTTGGAGATCATGGGTAGGCTATTTCTTTTGGATTGATGTTGGATTGATTGAATATGGTAGATTTCATGCATAAAATTAATAAAAATGAGATTTTTATCACTTTTGAGTATTGGTTGAATGAAACTTAATATGGTAATGTTATAAATTGATTATGTCGTAAGTTATAATGGTGAATCAATTTTGAGAAATTGGAGGAAGAGTTTATGAATCAAGAGATCATGTCTTGAAAATCGAAATTTAAAATCGAGTTGAGTTTGAGGAAATATATCCAAATTAGGGATTTTTCTAGATTTTTGTATTGATACGGTTTGGATCTGAATACAAAGCTATTTCAATGAATAATTGTGTTTTTTTTAAACTTTATTTTGATCATATGCATAATTCATGTTTTAGTTGAAAGAAATCAACAAATCGCTGTTTTATAAATTCAAGTAGTTTGATTTAGTTTTTATGGACTATTATATCCTATAAGTTGTATTTGACCAAATAAGAAATACGCTTTTTGTAGAAATCGTTTTCATAAAGTAAAACTATGTATCGGTTGAAATGTGCACAACCAAAATCTGCAGCCTGCAGGTCGACAGTCGACCGGTGTGATTTTACAGTCGTCCGTCGCGACCTGGCTGCTGTGTTCTCTAGTTTACTTGAAATTTTGTTCTGGACAGTCGACTGATGACTTTTTATAGTCGACTGTTATTACTTAGAATAATCGAAGTTTTGGATTTTCGCTCTGGACAGTCGACTGATGGCTTTTTACAGTCGACTGACATTACTTAGAATTATTTTCTCAAAGTTATTGAATTTTTCTCTGGACAGTCGACCGATACTTGTCAATAGTCGACTGATACCAATGTATCTTTATATATTTGAATGTTCTTTTAAATGATTTATTCTCTAAATATTTTTAATCTATAACTTACTATTCTATACCTTATCTTCTACTGAACAAATGTTTTTCATGTTATTTTAATTGAGCAATTTATGTTGGAAGATTGGTTTGGATATTTGAGTGTGAGTCTCTAGAGGGTGCGTGTGATCCTAGTATACCGGCAGTTGAGATATTTATGTTTGGACCTATTGAGGTATTTTAGTTGATCAGTTGTTGAGTTAAGTCCGGTGGGGTACACCAACTCTAGGAGTCTGTAAAGTAATTAAATAACCTAAATGATAAGGACATGCACTAGTGGTGATATGATGAATGAGAACATGGGTTATAGACCTCAGTATGGCTCGCGGTGTGAGATAATCCCCATAATTATCTAGGTGTGAGTAAAATAGTCTCGGAAATTACCTGTGGTGTGGGATTAATCTCCAGAATTATCGGGGCCGAGGCGACGCACATGTAGTATTCGTGTGCTGAGGTGCCATTGCTTACGGTATGGGGTATTCTCGAAGATTCCCAGGTGTGAGTAAAATAGTCTCCGGAATTATCTGTGGATAGAGATTGACCTCCGGAATTATCGGGGCATGGGCTAATACTCACAGTTTATCTATATCTCGTAGTAGTCATCATAGTAGGATTAGTTGTATGGCGGAGGATTAAACCCTATAAAGTGGAGACGTTAAGGGCTTGCACCGGACCTATGTAGAGTGGGATGCATAGACTCCGACAAGTACGCATTAGAGAGTCAGCATATAGCATTGATGTTTCCATGACTTGGTATTACAATGTGTTTTCTTTTTTCTACACTTGACACTTAGTCTAGCTTCACTTATTGTGTTTTCGTGTTTCGTGATTTTTCCTAAATTCACTTACTCTTGTTTATTTCCTGTTGTTGATGAATCTATGCTTTACTTATGTTGTTTGTTTTATGTCACTCACATATTTATGGCTGACCCCTTTAGTTTTGGAGGTTAGAGTTATCTTTAGCCTCATATTTTACAGGTGATTATCTATAGCTTGAGATTTGGATGCTTGAGTTAAAGTGATGTAATGGATTGAGTGAATTTGTAAAAAAAGTGTTGTAAAGAAGAAAAAAAAGTTTGTAAATCAAGGTGTATGTATTCAGTTGTGCTATGTAAATATTATTGTAATAGAATTTTGAGAAAATTTTACTGGCATTTTGGGTTGTGTTTAACATTACATTTGAAGTTGATGCTGGGAATTGTGCCACGTATTTTTAAGATATCATATTGGAAATTCGGGGCGCTACAGCTTCCTCTTCCAATACATTTGATCTAACAACAATGACCCCGAGTTGTCAGATTTGAGTCTCGCCCATAGACTCGTCGCACTTTTTTCCTCAAGAATATTACACTTGACTTCGTCCACCAATTGCAACCGGTGTAAACTCAAGGCCTTCAAACAAATTTCATCCCCTTCTCCTGCTTCGCGTCGGTTGGTTTCTTCTCTTCTAGGGCAAGATGCAAGTCCTTGTGAACCAAAACATCATACATGTCCACCTTCCATAGATTGAAGATGATCTTACCGTCACAACTGCTTAATCTTTGTCTTTTGATCTGCCATCTCCAAGGAACTCGAACAAATCCACGAACCAGATTACTCTGATACCACTTGTTAGGAATTATGAGGATCTTGTTGAGTCTTTGACATAATCATCACAAACCATCAAGCAAAACTAGATTACACAAATCACACAAAGCACACAAGAATTATCCCGGTTGGGGCTTTCACCTTAATCTGGGGGAGGAAGAACCGAGATATTATTTTAACTAGAGAAGATACAAGAATATTACAATTCTCACCATGACCCTCTCTCAAGCCTAATGGAACTTGATGCTGCTTACAATGAAGAAATGAAGAAACTCTATCACCCTCTCTATAAAGTACTATCTTCTTCTATTCGACACTCAATAGAATCATATGGATCTATGAGCTGTTACAATTGTTTACATAGATCTAGAGACAAATTCTAAGTTGATATCTTGTTACAATAGCCATTGGATAGTACATAAGAGATAACCCTACGATGGGAGCCACACGATCTAACTTGAAGAGCAAGTTGGGCTTTTCACGAATCTGCCTGACTCAAGTCCGAAACCTATCAACGACGCTAACGGTCGACCGCACCAACAAGTCGGTCGACTGTCCTCCTTTCTGGAAGACTTCGTGCAGGGGTCGGTCGATCGCACATGAGTTGCGGTCGACCACAACTTATGTTGTTGCTGCCACTGACTATTTCTCGCCTCCACTCCATTTCCAATCGTCTTGATCCCTCCATCGTCTTATCGCCTTCTTATCCAACATCGTATGCAAGATATAAACCCAACAATAAAGATATGTAGAAATAATTAGAACTTGCTTCATGCTTTTGAATCCATGCTTGATTGATTATAAAGTTGAGATCTTTCCATGTTATTGGTTGTTTTTAATCATAAAAAAAATGAAGCTAAACATTAGGGTTAGAATAATTGTTGTATGGATCGAAAGTAATTTATTTTGAAGTGGCTTATGCATAAAAGATAAATATTATTGCTTAAAGAAATAAATCTAATGAGAATATATGTGATTGTAGATGTTAGATCATGGTGTATGATTCAAGAAACATGTTTTGGATGATTAAAAGTTAATATTTTTTTTGGTCTAATATTGAAGTAATGTGGTATGATTCTATATAATTGTTGTGTATATAAGAAGTATTTTTGGCAAGAAATATATATAAAAAGAAACAATAAAGAAATATTAAACCCTACCCCAGGGTCACTGCTCACGGTGAACATTACCGAGGGTTACTGTTCACGGTGAACAGTACCCGAGGCTGTTGTTGCTGTCTTGTGTTTTTCGAGTGGGTTTTGGAGTATTTTTCGAGTAGTTTTGTGTGTGGCTTGTATTCTATATTAGGGGGACTCTAGTATACATGTGTAAGCATTTATATATGGGTTTAAACATATATATATATATATATATATATATATATATATATATATATATATATATATATATATATATATATATATATATATATATATATATATCTATATATGAGCGGTTTGATCGAGTTTGGATGAGATTTATAGACATTGTATGGTCTGGACCATCGTCTGTTTAAGTTTGGAACGAGATTTCGACTTAGTTGCTAATGGAATTACCTAAAACTTATCTTTAATATTATAATGGGAGAGTTGGGGTTGTCATTTGTAGACATTCAACCATCTGATCTCAACCATTAATTTTTAAGTGGGAGTTATATTAACCATTCATTTACTCAACTGTTGTTAGTTACCATAATACCCTCAAAGTTCAAATTTATTTACAATATAATTATTTACAAAAGTGTCACTCATATAAAATAAAAGTTGCGCCACTAGGGATAATTTGTAAAGAGTATGTGATGAGTAAAGGGAGGTATTAGATTCGATGCCAGATTACGTCTTATTATTTACTACATACGGAAAAAAATTAATTAGAACATGCAACGCTCGTGTAGATTAATAGTAAAATAGAAATTGTAGCTCACTGTGTCTTGTTTCCAGAACATCTGACGGATCCTCAATCCGACTCATAGATTGTAAGATATGCAATTTCTACCACTGTACTGTCGTAGTTTCAGATTTTTAAAATAACAGTTAGATTTCATAATTTATTGAATTGAACCCCTTAAACTAATTTATTTGATTCCAGACTTTTATGGTGAATTCCTCGTTGTGCGCTGAATTTAATTTGATTTTTTCTAGAATTTAATATTGATTTTAGAATGTACTGTTTTGAGCAACGAAATCATGTAACTTTCATATTTTTGAATGAAAGATAGTTTTCAGAATTTATTGAATATCAACCCTTTAAACTAATTAATTTGAGCCCAAATTTTTATGGTGGATTTCATGATATGTGCTGGATTTAAGTGAGTTTTTCCATAATTTAATATTGATTTTTGAGTGCACTATTTTGTGTAACAAAATCGTATAATTTTCAGATTTTTGTAAAAACCTATTTTTCATAAATGAAACGTGCTTCCATACATATAGACGAGTTCTCATGGCAATATTGGTTGATAAAAAGGAATGTGATTAATGAAGAGTATATTGGTATAATAAAAACCAAGATGGGTTTGATTGGAGACTCAGGGTTATGATGTGGGCCCTAAAAAGACTATTAATGATACTTTGAGTTGTGAGACTCTGGAGGTTGAGTGGGACCCTTGTATACCGGCAGATGAGATTTTTGTGGAAGTTGACCAGTTGGGGTCTTCGTTCTTAGTTTAGTTGGGTTAAGTCTGGTTGGGCACATCAACTCTAGAAAGACTGTGTTCTAATTAATTAATTAAACATAATAAACATAAGGACATGTACTAGTGGTGATGTGATAGATTTTGGGAAACATATGTAGGGGGTCCTGTATAGTGGACGAACGAGGTTCGGGACTATAGTTGTGGTTGGGCGGTTTGATTCCGAAGGCTACGATTATCATTGCCATCTCCCACGTTTGCACGTTGAAGGTCTTCTACAGTTTGGCAGTTTTATTCCGAAGGCTGGGACCTATTCGTGGAATTTCAGCATGGAATGTTCAGGGCGACACTTACATGAGGCTTGCGTGTTGAGGGTGCTAGTCTATCTGGTAGATACTTGGACTTAGGCCTATTCGTGGAGTATTCTAGATCTTGTTTCTATCACCGTAGTAGGATTAGTTGCATAACGTGAGATTAAACCCTAAAAAGTGAAGAACGATATGAGCTTGCACTGGACCTATGTAGTGTGGGCTGCATAGAATCCGACAAGTATGCATTGGAAATCATCATGTGCATTTGTGTTTTCTTGACTTGTGTTATGCATGCTTGTTTTCTGTCTTCTTACACTTGCCACTTAGCCTAGTTTCACTTGATGATTTATGCTTCATTTATTGTTATTTCATATTCCATATGTTAAAACTGTGTTAAAATATTTCACTTGTTGACTTATGGTTTTATTCTTTATATTTCTATTTAAGTTGTATTTTCTTTAAATATCACACACACCGTTATGGCTGACCTCTGTTGTTTTGGGGGTTAGGGAAATCTCTAGCCTCATGTTTTACAGGTAGGTACCATTAGCATGGAATTGGGAGCATGTGGTAGAATGTTTAATGTTGTTCCATACTTTGTAAAAGGCATGATTGTAAAGAAAAATTGTATTTATGGTGCTTTTAAATACCGCTATGTTGTAAAAAGAATTGTAATTTAAAGTGTTTAAATTCCACTGTGCTTTGTAAAGGAGTTGATGTGATAAAAAGTTTTAATTTTTCCTGTATTTGGTTGCTTTGTTTATGGTTACAATTGAAGTTGATTCTGAAATTTGTGCCATGTATTTCTAATTATATTTGTTGGAAATTCGTGGCACTACACAAGGCGTACAACCGGTCTCTCGAGCACGTCTTGTATTATACCCCGAGTGTCAGCTTAATAAGTTTCATTATGACATGAAACTTCCCGAGCATTCGAAAATGCCCAGAGAAGACGACGAGGAGGGGGCGAACAACTTCCAGCCGAGGAGAATGTAGCAGAGGCGGCTGACCCAGAAGCTAACGTGGCGCCAACCGAAGAGGTGCCAATATCTTCTAAGCAGTAGCTTCACCCTTTTCATTTTTTTTGTATTTATCGATCGCGGACTGGCCACCGCCATTTTGTAAGAACTTTGATAAATGAAAAGGATTTTTGGCTGAATTCTTTGACTTTGAATTTTTGGCATCATATCTGTGTTGTGGTGTTTTGTGATTTGGCCAAGTTTATGAGGCTGAGAATGACATGCCCTTTTCCTCCTTTGTGCCAGATGAACGAGCCCTCTGAGGCCGATGCTCGTGATGTCGAGATTGATTGCCTTAGAGACAAGCTGAAATCCATGGAATTCGTCTTAGTTCGCTATCGCAAACAGGCCCGTGATCGGGAGCAACTGTTTCTTATTTTATGAATAAGTCGAAGGAATTGAGCTTAGAGTCGGATCATCTGAAGAAGACGATTGCCTACTACAACTTGGGGAGCACCGAGACTAGGTGGTCGATGTCTAGTACTTCCGCTCGGCGGCCGATCTCTGAATCATTCATTTGCGAGGTTATAGTGGAGAAGGAATTGGAGATACAAAGGTTGAGGGTCACACTCGGAATGGGTGGATCCCGAACCCGTTCTTTCGGGGGTGGTTGGCCCTCCGTTGGGGGGCCCGTCTCCGACCTTGAGGTTGAAGCCTGCGAGATCGGGCGATGCTCAGAGCTCTGTTGCTGGAGCGTCCACCTTAGCGAATCTTAGGGATCTTGATGGGCTCGTCGGGGAACAAACACATTCGGTTGGGTTCAAACTGGTTTGCGTTAGCCCTAAGCCCCCCCCCCCCCCAAGAGGAGGGGTAGGCTGAGTCTGTAATAGTTGTAACTTTCATACTTCTTGTAACTCATGTAGCCTCACCGATTGTATCAATAAACTCATGTAGCCTCACCGATCGTATCAATATCCTTCCTTTTTTGAGCTCGGCTTCAGTCTGAATGTTTTGACAAGGTAGACCTACTAAATGTGAGACGTTTCATCTACCGATAACATTAATGGTCTGGAACAGGAGACATTTTGTCTTCCAAGTGAATTGATGGATCGTCATAAATGGGCCTTATTGGAAGACGAAACATTTGGCCTTGGGAGATGTATCAACACCTTTTTGGGCCGTTGGATGTTAGCGAACGATTGGGATTCGTCCACATAAGTGTCACGTCTATCAAGCTCCCAATTTCCCTTGTCCCTATCCCTTTCTCATTTCTCAATTCGTTGAGAGCTCTCATGATTGATAGTTCTTCTATTACCCGCTGACAGTTAGGGGTTGCGGTGATGAAAGCTGCTCTATCCCTGGTCGTCAGTGGGTGGAAGAGGGACCAACTGGGGGCATGGAGCTCGAGGTCCTTGACGAAGCGAGGGCGGTAAATAAAATTAAAACTTTTGCAATAGCTGAGGTTCGTGTCCGATGCCGGAAGGCAGGGACTTGAGAGGTTAGGAAATTTTAAGAAATCTAAGTCGAGCGACGAGGATATGAGAGGCTAAGAAATCTCTCGCTAGGGCTCGAAGTCCAGGTCGAGCGGCAAGGGCGTGAGAGATTGAAAAATCCCTCGTTAGGGCTCGATGTCCAGGCCGAGCAGCGATGATGTGAGAGATTGAGAAATCTCTCGTTATGGCTCGAAGTCAAGACTGAGCGGTGAAGACGTGAGAGGTTGAGAAATCTCTAGTTATGGCTCGAAGTCCAGGCCGAGCGGCGAGGACGTGAGAGATTGAAAAATCGCTCGTTAGGGCTCAAAGTCCAAGCCGAGCGGTAAGGACGTGAGAGATTGAGAAATTTCTCATTATAGCTCGAAGTCCAGGCTGAGCGGTAAGGACGTGAAAGATTGAGAAATCTCTCATTAGGGCTCGAAGTCCAGGCCGAGCGGCGAGGACGTGAAAGGTTGAGAAATATCTCGTTATGGCTCGAAATTCATGCCGAGCGGCGAGAACGTGAGAGATTAAGAAATCTCTATTTTAGATAAGTAAATGCGGGACATTCTGACATGAAAAATAAAAGAAACTTTATTGCATTTAATTGCTTGATTTCACAAAAGGAATCGCGCGTAGCACCGATTACAACCACAGACGCTCCTATGGTCCCTCATGGAACTTAATAAGGTGCTCTGCATTCTGGGGTCTCTTGACTATCCTGCCCCCAGGTCTACGAGTCGGTACGTGCCAATGCGTACCACTTGGGAGACCTTGTACATGCCCTCCCAGTTCCGGGCCAGTTTACCTTTCGTGGTGGGATGGGAAATAGCGAGCTTCCTGAGTACGAGGTTACCCTCCTTGATGTCAGTCGGACACGCCTTCTTGTTGTTGAACCTTTCAATCCGATGTTGATAGATATTTCTTCTGATGGTGGATTTTTCACGGATTTCGTCGACAAGGTCCAAGTTGGCCTTAAAGTCGCTTGAATTGGATTCCTTATTGAAACCCATGATCCTAGGAGAAGGAAGCCCGATTTCCATCGGGATGACAGCCTATGTCCCGTATGTCAGGTTGAATGGAGACTCGCCCGTAGGGATCCTCTTGGTTGCTCAATACGACCAAAGGACGCTCGGTAATTCGTCGACCCACAGTCCTTTAGGAGATTTGTCCAACCATTTTTTGAGACCTTCAAGAATTTGGCGGCTGGTGTTTTCAGCTTGGCCGTTCGACTGAGGATGAGATATTGATGATAACCGCTGCTGGACTCCGAGATTTTTGCATGCAATTTGAGTTCTGTTATTGGTGATGACCACGTGCGGGATCCTGAACCGACAAATAATGTGTTTCCAGAAGAATTGTTGGGCTCGATGTTCAGTAATGGTGGCCAAGGATTCTGCCTTGACCCACTTGGTGAAGTAGTTAACGGCCACAATGAGGAAGCGTCTTTAGCCCCTGACCTTCGGAATTGGGCCGACTAGGTCCATCCCCCACATGGCAAAGAGGATTGGACTAGTAAGTGACTTGAGTTCGGTTTGGGACACGTGTCTGATCGGGGAGAATCTCTGGCAGGGGCCGCACCTTATCACAATATCATGGGCATCCTGCAATATGGTTGGCCAATAATAGCTATGTTTGAGCACTCTCCTCGTGAGCGACATGCTACCCATATGGCACCCCCCAAATCCTTCGTGCAGTTCCTCTAGCGCATACTTGGCTTTATCCGGACTCAGAAATCGAAGATATGGTCTCCCGTCCACCTTAGTATATGAGTGCTTGAAAAATACATTCTTAATCAAGGTGAATCTTTCTGATCTGACTCTCATCCTCCTGGCTTCGGCCCGGTCTAGTGGGAGTTCGCCATCTGCCAAGAACTTCTGGACGTGGTCCAACCAAGTGCCCACTTGAACGGTTGGGTTAAGGGAAAGGTCCTCAGGGTTTTCGATGCTAGGCATAAAGAGGATCTCAACGAGGATAGTGTGATCTAGGCCCTCGAAGGACGAAGAGGTGAGATTGGACAAGGCATCGGCCTGGTTATTTTGTTCCCTCGGAATGTGCTCAACAACAGCGCCCTTGAAGGATGTTAAGAGTTGCCTGATGCGTGCCAAGTATTGGATCATCCGGGCGTCACGGACTTCATAATCCCCAGAAATTTGATTGACCACGAGCTGAGAGTCGTTGAAGGCCTTCACCCATCTCGCCCCATCTTATGGGCTAGCATGAGCCCGGCGATCACTGCTTTGTATTCTGCCTCGTTGTTGGAGGCCTGAAAGTTGAGACGTAGGGAGTACTAGAGGACGAAGTCGTCGGGGCCCTTAAGTATGACGTCAGCTCTACTTCCACCCTTGCAAGATGATCCATCGATATAGATCTCCCACACTGGTTCATCCTCTCCGATTTTAGATGCTTCGGGAATGGTACATTCTGTGATGAATTCTGCGAGGGCTTGCCCCTTGATGGCTATCCGAGGGTGGTAGTTGATGTCATGCTGGCTCAGCTCGATTTACCACTTGATCGAGCAGTTGGAGTTCTCCGGTTTGTTGAGGACCATCTTGAGAGGCTGGTCCGTTAGGACTTGAATGGAGTGAGCGTGAAAGTATGGTCAGAGTTTCAGGACGACCATCACCATTGCATAGGCGACCATTTCCATCCTGGTGTATCGGAGTTCAGCATTGTGCAGGACTTTGCTGACATAATAGATGGGCTTCTGGACCCCGTCTTCCTCCCTGACTAATACTGTGCTGAGCACGTGTTCCAAAGCAGCTAGATAGAGATAGAGGGATTCGCCCGGCTCCGGTTTGCTAAGGAGTGAGGGTTGGCCAGGTAGGACTTTAGCTAATTGAAAGTCTGCCATTGATAATGTAACGCCCCGCCCCAATACTCAGACAATTTATTTATTTATTTATAATTTATAGTACAATTGCCTACCACATGCTGCCTCTCTAAAGGTGGTTAACCAATTAGGTGGCTCTTTATCATAGACAATTATATTTATTATTTAATTAATCTTGTTCTATTCCGATATGGGATCAACTAACGCCACAACCCTCTCTCGCGTGTGACATCATCACACAGCAAGCCCCCTCGGGTGAGCCCCCCATCGCCACGTCGGCACACCCAACAGAGCAGCCCCTAAAGACTGGGTCCCACGAGTCTGGCCGCGTCAGCCACGTGGTACAGCAACAACAACCATCTGTTGTCCTGGGCCCCACTGGACAGCAAATTCTAAACAACTCCCTATAGGAAATCCTATGGGGCGGCCTACAATTCCCTCTTACACACACACACACACACACACACACACACACACACACACACACACATATATATAAGGGGTGGTGTATGTAGCACCCCGTAATTTCAAGATATATATATATATATATATATATATATATATATATATATATATATATATATATATCTTGAAATTACGGGGTGCTACATACACCACCCCTTTAGAAATTAGCATCCTCACTGAGTACGGGGCATGCACAACCTAGTGCAGGATCTCATTTCTAGCCGATGTGGAGCGAGAGTACCCTGATTCAGCTAATTCCGGGTCAGTACACTAACCACGGCTCTCTCTCCGGCATACATCTCACCGATGTGGAGCGAAAGTACCCTGATTCAGCTAATTCCGGGCCAGTGCACTGACCACAGCTCCCTCTCAGGCATACATCTCGCCGATGTGGATGGGGTACCCTGATTCAGCTAATTCTAGGCCAGTGCACTGACCACAACTCCCTCTCAGACATACACCGCACCCACTCTTTTTCCACACTCGATGTCGAAAGTCGGCTCTGATACCATTTGTAACGCCCCGCCCCAATACTCAGACAATTTAATTATTTATTTATAATTTATAGTACAACTGCCCACCACAGGCTGCCTCTAAAAATGTGGTTAACTAATTAGGTGACTCTTGGTCATAGACAATTATATTTATTATTTAATTAATCTTGTTCAATTCTGATATGGGATCAATTAACCCCACATCCATCTCTCGCGTATGACGTCAGCACACAGCAAGGCCCCCTCGGGCGGGCCCCCCATTGCCTCGTCGACACACCCAACAGAGTAGCCCCTTAGAGCATGGGCCCCACAAGTCAGCCACATGGTACAGTAGTAGCAACCATCTGCTGTCCTGGGCCCTACTGGCCAGCAAATTCTAAACAACCCCCTATAGGAAATCCTATGGGGCGGCCTCCAATTCCCTTATATATATATATCTTGAAATTACGGGGTGTTACAGAGAATCTTCCCACTCAAACCCCCCAGAGGGCTTTGAAGAACGTGATTGATTTTTCTCCGAACTTGGAGAGGGAAATAGCCGATGGCCGCCAGTTGGCTCGCGAGCTGTTAGACTTCTTTGACATTTCATGGAGGGGCCATGTCCAGTATAGCCTAAATTTTCTCAGGTCTCGCGTTAATGCCTCGTTGGCTGACCACGAATCTGAGGAATTTCCCTGAGGTGATGCCGAAGGCGCATTTGGAGGGGTTGAGTCTCATATTATGGGATTTCAGGACCCTGAAAGCCTCATCATGATCGTTGATGTGATCTTGTCCCTTGTAGCTTTTGACGAGCATGTCGTTGACATATACCTCCATATTCTGGCCTATATGCTCCATAAAGACCCGATTGACGAGCCTTCAATACGTGGCACCGACGTTCTTCAGCCCGAAGGGCATGACTTTGTAACAGTAGAGGCCTTGTTCTGTCATAAAGGAGGTCTTAGGGATGTATGAAGGGAACATTCTGATATGGTTGTAGCCTGAGAAGGCATCCATGCAAATTTAGCAGCACATGACCTGATGTCGCATTTATCAGGACGTCGATGCATAGAAGGGGGAATGGATATTTAGGACAGGCCTTTTTGAGGTCTATGAAGTCTATATAGATCCTCCACTTATCATTTGGTTTCTTCACCATCACAATGTTTTCCAACCACTGTGGGTAGTTAACTTCTTGTATGAACTGCACCGTAAGGAGCTTGTTCACTTCTTCCTTCACCGCCTATTGCCTGTTGGGAGAGAACTTATGATGCTTCTGCCGGACTGGCTTCGAGTCTTAGTGGACACTCAGTTTGTGCATGATGAGGTCCTCCAAAATTCCTGGCATATCCAAGGGCGTCCATGCGAAGACGGCATTCTGACGAATACAGCCAATAATGGCCAGTTTCAAGTCTGGAGCGAGAGCCTGGCTCACTCAGAACTATTTAGATTTTTCCTTCCCGGAGAAGGGGACCTCTTCCAACTGTTGACGAGCTCCGAGTGCAACTGACTCCTGTCAAATGGAAGTTTCACCGCATCAAGGGGGAAGACTCCACCCCCACCGCAGCCATGTAGCATGAACAGGAAGATTCCTGATTGCCTTGGACAATGCCAACCCTATGCTCGGTAGGAATTTTCATCTTCAGGTGATAGGCGGAGGGCACCACCTGGAGGGAGCAGAGGTCGGGTCTACTGAGGATGGCATTATAGGCAGCCTTGACATTGACCACCATGAAGACCATTGCCTCCGTCCGGGTGGTCGGGGTCATTATGACTGTTACATTAAGTGTGACGATTCCCTCAATTTGGACAGAGATGCCCGAGAACCTGTGGAGCATGTTCCCGACTTGCTTCAGCCTCTCGCGAGAGAGTTTAAGCTTTTCGAATGCATCCAGAAACAAGATATTGACGAAGCTTCCATTGTCAACTAGGATGCATCGGACCTTATGATTAACCATGCCGAGACTGACTACTAGGGCATCACAATGAGAAAGTCGGACAGCTTCCAGATCTTCGCTGGAGAATGAGACCGCCATTCCTTGATCACCAGGGAGCAGATAGTTGTGAATTGAGTTAACCTCCCGTACGAAGGCCTTACGGGAGGTGTTCGACTCCCCTCCCCCCTCCCCCCCCCCCTCCCCCATGCATGGGTCCACCATAGTGAAGAATGCCCCCCCCCCCCAGCTTCCTCGAGCTAGGGTTCCGCCTCTGGACATCTGTTGGCCATTCGAGGAAGGGGCGAAGCCCTCTGGTCCCTTAAGTTAGTTCGGGTGAACTCCCTTCGGTACCCCCTTTGGATTATGGCCTTAATCTCGTCTTTGAGGGCGCGATAATTATTAGTCTTGTGCCCATGGTCCCGTTGAAACCAATAGCAGAATCTCTACTCCTTCTTCTTGTTGTGTTTCGCACGGGGAGGATGGCGGACAATCCCTTTATCCTCAAATTCCATGAAGATGGCCGACACACTCTGAGTAAGCGGAGTGAACCTCAGTTTGTGCATGATGAGGTCCTCTAAAATTCCTGGCATATCCAAGGGCGTCCATACGAAGACGGCATTCTGACGAATAAAGCCGATAATGGCCAGCTTGAAGTCTGGAGCGAGAGCCTGGCTCACTCGGAACCATTTAGATTTGTCCTTCCCGGAGAAGGGGACCTCTTGCAACTGTTGACGAGCTCCGAGTGTAACTGACTCCTGTCAAATGGAAGTTCCACCGCATTAAGGGGGAAGACTCCACCCCCACCGCAACCATGTAGCATGAACATGAAGATTCCTGATTGCCTTGGACAATGCCAACCCTACGCTCGGTAGGAATTTTCATCTTCAGGTGATAGGCAGAGGGCACCGCTTGGAGGGAGCAGAGGTCGGGTCTACTGAGGATGGCATTATAGGCAGCCTTGACATTGACCACCATAAAGACCATTGCCTCCGTCTGGATGGTCGGGGTCGTTATGGCTGTTATATCAAGTGTGACGATTCCCTCAATTTGGACAGGGACGCCCGAGAATCTGTGGAGCATGTACCCGACTGGCTTCAGCCTCTCGCTAGAGAGTTTAAGCTTTTCGAATGTGTCCAGAAACAAGATATTGACGAAGCTTCCGTTGTCAACTAGGATGCATCGGACCTCACGATTAACCATGTCGAGACTGACTACTAGGGCATCGCAATGCGACAGTCGGACGGCTTCCAGATCTTTGCTGGAGAATAGGTACGCCATTCCTTGATCCCCGAGGAGCAGATAGTTGTGAATTGAGTTAACATCCCGTACGGAGGCCTTGCGGGAGGTGTTCGACCCCCCCCCCCCCCCACCCCGTGCGCGCGCGCATGGGTCCACCGTGGACACAGTGAAGAATGCTTAGCCCCCCGGCTTCCTCGAGCTAGGGTTCCGCCTCTGGATGTATGTTGGCCATTTGAGGAAGGGGCGAAGCCCTCTGGTCCCTTAAGTTAGTTTGGGTAAACTCCCTTCGGTACCCCCTTTGGATTATGGCCTCAATCTCATCTTTGAGGGTGCGATAATTATTAGTCTCATGCCCATGGCCCCGTTGGAACCAACAGTAGAATCTCTACTCCCCCTTCTTATTGTGGTTCGTTTGGGGAGGATGGCGGACAATCCCCTTATCCTCAATTTCCATGAAGCTGGCCGACACACTCTGAGTAAGCGGAGTGAACCTCTCGAATCGGGGGACATGAGGTAGTCATTTCTGTCCAAGTGCATCTTTTTAGCCTTCTTCATAGGCTCGGAGTCATTGGTATTTTTCTTCCCTTTAGCTGGGGTTTCTTTTAGGTCTTTAGGGTGCAGAGTATTCTATGCACAGATGTATTTTTCGACCCTATTGAGAAGGTCGGAAAAATCGATGGTAGGCTTCTTCGCCAAGGAGGCCTTCAGTTGGCCGTGGCGAACATTGTGTCGGAAGACTGCATACGTAATGTCCGTGTCGAGGGAAGATCCCGCCCTAGCCTCGGCGTAAACCTTTGCACGAAGTCCCAAAGGGACTCTCCTTCCTTCTGCTTGAGGTCCAGGAGGGACGCGCTCGTCTTCTCAACCTTGCGACTGGTCACGAAGTGAGCAGGGAAGCTCGTCTTGAGCTGGTCGAATGAGAAAATTGAGTTGGGGGCAAACTTGGAAAACCATTCCTATGCTGGGCCACACAGCATGGCTGGGAACGTGCGACAGAGGAGAGGATCTGAGGCATTGTGAATCATCATGAGAGTTTTGAACCCTTCCATGTGGTCAGCAAGATCACTCTCTCCATTGTACGTCTCGAACTAAGGCGGTCTAAAATTCCTTGTAATCTCAGCATCGAGGATTTAAGCGGAGAACGGGGGTCGGGTAGGCCGATACCCCCGATTGGGTTGTAACCTGCCCTCGCCAATCCGGGGAAGCGATTCTCCATTTCTTGGAGGTGCTGGAGGACGACATCATCCCGTCTCCCCGACTGAGTTGAGCCGTGAGACTCACTGCCCTGGGCTTCCTCTCGGTGAGGGTTATCATTTTGACGCTCGGTTCTGGGGCCACCCCGGAGGGTCTGGAGGACTTTATTCCTGAAATCTCGGAACTCAGTTCTCGTGACTGGGACCTATTCGCCTTGACTTTTCGGGGGTGGCCTATCTCTTGGGGAGTGGCTGCACCTCTGCTCTCGCTTCTGAGATGGGTGAATGCTATGGGTCGGAGTTTGATTGGAGGGGGTAACCGCACCCCTCGATCGGCTGAGCTGGTGCCAGTGGTCATCCATAGGCTGCTGGTTGTTAATGACGTACCGAAGGTCATTGGCAATCGAGCGTGAAGTGCTCGAGCCAGGTTCTGACTGACTGTCGGCTCTCTGCCTTTGAGACCCTTGTGTGTTCGCGTGTCTGCGAGAAGGATAAGGAGGGTCGGGATGACGTCCTGCCGTGGGTGCTCAGCGTGAGATCCGAGTCTGGAGTCAAATCATTCCATTTGTTCCCACAGACGACGCCGATCTGATGTTATTGATTTAGAGGTGGGAGCAACAGATGTGAGTTAGACAAGTCTTCAACCGCATATCTGGATCTAATATGAGGTTTTGGTGAAGAGAAGGAGAGGGGGTGCTGCTGTTAGCTGGCCGCCCTAAGCACCTGCAAAACGCCTAGAGACACAAGGGAGAGATCCCGGCAACAGGCCATCTGTCGATCTAGTCAGTCACTGAAAAAATGTGGAATTAGGGTTTCAATGGAGAAATATTCATTACCTTCTGAAAGATGAGGGGTGATTGGTATTTATAGGCAAAGAAAGAGAGAGAACTCTAACCCTAATGGGCCGAGTTGACCTTCTCCTGTGGGCCTGAAGTAGCAGAAGGTCCATAGGGGCCATAAGCCTGATCTGTAGGGGTTTGCGGATCGGGAGGTGATCAAACGACTCAGATTGAGCTGGACTTTTACCCACATCAACCAGGTTTGTACCTACTACAAATCATATAACCTAATTTATTCACCACATTTCAAACATTAACCAATTCCTACCCTTCTTCTATCCATTTTTTCTTTATTATTTGAGAAACTCAACAAAGCTTAGAAAAATCATAACACAAATCAATCACTGACGCAAACCAATTCCTATATTCTTCTACCCATTTTTCTACATTAATTGAGGAAACCATTACTTAGAAAAGGGAAAAAAAACTTTATGTAATTTTGGAGAAAATCATTTAAAAGCACATCGCATAACAGCAAATGTTTTTTTTTTTAATTATTTGTATTTTATTTGCATTATGTTTATGTGAGATATTTATATATTTGGTTATTTTCTGATCAGAAATAAAGAATTTAGTTTTCTCACTCATTTGTCATGTTTTGATTCTGACCTCACTTAAGTTTTAAAGAGGAC
Organism: Hemerocallis citrina; assembly: GCA_017893485.1. Classification (NCBI taxonomy): domain Eukaryota; kingdom Viridiplantae; phylum Streptophyta; class Magnoliopsida; order Asparagales; family Asphodelaceae; genus Hemerocallis; species Hemerocallis citrina. The sequence goes on along the minus strand of CM030366.1, from coordinate 158,696,641 downwards.
CAGCTGGAAATAGGCATGTGTATAGATCACATTGCATGAAATTTCCATGCTACACATTCACACTTGATCTATGTCATATGATTATGTTGATATATGTGACCATTGATGAATTTAGTTACGATAAATGTAAAGAAAATTGCTTTGATCCTATATTTACATGATTAATGGACGAGATTGTTTGGCTATGCATTTAGTTATGATAGCAAATTTTGAGCTCATAAAGTATGTACATTTATAAGGAGTAACATATGTGGCCCAAGTGGGAGATTGTTGGAAAATAATCTATGTGGGCTCACATATGTGACTAAATGTATAATTGCTATTCTAAAGTCTAACCCAAATTAAAGTAATCTAATCAAGATTAAGTAAAGGGTTAAAAGCATAAAATTTAAAGTGTGATATAACACGTGTAGAGACCGTAAAGTAAATTTCTCATTTTGTGATGGGCATAATTGGAAATCAATAATTATCAATTCGGGTTATGGTCCCCTATATATACGTATCTTCTTATTCCATCTGTAATGCCATCAACAGAAGAATAAAGAGACAGCCTCTCATAGAAGTTCGTATCATATAGGAAGATCCAAACCCTCTGCGCAATCTCCATCAATGGCTTCAGGTTAGTGCTTCCGCTTTTAATGTTCTTCTTTTGATTTAGCAAAGATCTATAGTTTCATGATTTAGGATTTTATATTAAAGCACTTTTGCAACATGATTAAGATCTAGAATCATAGAAACATGTTTTAGGTTGTTATTAATGTTTTATGCATGTTCTTAAGTGTATATAAAATTCCATCAAAGTGAAGGTGCATGGCTCCCTTTGATTAATTTTTTTTACAACATAGGGCCCCGAAAAATATTGAAATTCCATGTTAGCCCCCTACAGATCAACATTTTCATATTATGCTTCGTTTGACATTACTTGTTGGGGGTGCTTTTAGATCTAAAAGCTCTTTTAGGCTCAAAATAAGTATTTGACAAATTTAATTTAAAATGTGTTTAATCAAAACTATGTTTAATTAAAAGTGTATTTGACAAATTTGTAATTTTTCATAACGTTGCACTTAAAATTGAAGTTCATCACTTTAAGTTACTCTTATTAGAGTTGGTTAAATTAATATGAAAGTAGTGATTTATGAGAGACTAACATGAAATTTCAGTATTTGTTGGGACCGGGAATGGGAAAATCTCAAAAAATATCTACTATTATAACTCAAAAGTTAGGGTTGTGTAAGTTGTAAATAAACAAACTTAATTAATTTAATCTCAACCACACATTTTAAAGTGAAAGTTATATTAATCATAATTTTCTAATTAATTAGTCAGTTACCATTATATCCTCAAACTTTAAATTTATTTACGATATAATTATTTTCAAAAGTGTCATTCATATAAAATAAATTTTGGTGGTCATTGGGGCTAATTCGTAAAAAGTATGAGCTTGAAAAAAGAAGGTTGTATCGTACATGCAAAGCTAGATTAGTTAGATAAGCTATAAATGATAGAGCAATGCTCAGTTGCAAACTGACGCGTTGCAAACTGAGCTTCTGGTTGGATCAGATCTATCAAAATACAACGACCATGATTACCCCCACCCATCATCCTCCATCCCTCACTTAAGTTTGGAGGGATAATTTGGGGATTTTACCTCAAATAACTCTTCAACTTATTAACTCTCTCACACACTTTCTCTCGCACAGTTGACGAAGTCATTTTTTTGACAAATTTTTAACTTAAGGTAATTTTTTAAACAACTGTAGCCATTGTTTCAAACAATGACTTTAGTATAACCTAGGTTGTTGTTGGAAACAACGGCCTAAGGTAATTTTAAACGACCTTAGTCGTTGTTACAAACAACGACTTTAGTATAAATTAGGTAGCTGTTGGAAACAACAGCCTAAGGTAATTTTTTAAACAACCGTAGTCGTTGTTACAAGTCCCGGTTTATCGCCTCTCGCAATCAAGCACTAGCAGTCGCCGCATTCACACACAACGTCAACTATGCTGATTTGAATACATCCCATACCAAGAAGCCTCCTATGAACTTCTCGGAACTCCCGCTTAGGAGTGAGAAGTACATCCAAGCTGAAGAGGCTCTCAACCCCCCCGGTCAAGAAGATCCCTCCTCCGGGAACAAACAGAAGGGTGAACATGAAGAAGGTTCCAAGAAACTCCAGAAGAACAACAATGGTCAACATTGCCCTCCTCATTTTGAGAAACTCATTCCCCTCAATGCTAGTATATCAGTTGTACTCATGAATGTAGACAATGAAGGGCTGCTTCGCTCTCCCCCGAAGATGAATACTCCAAGTAAGAGAAGGAACAGAGACAAGTTGTGATGCTTTCACAGGGATCATGGCTACAATACAGATGACTGTCGAGCTCTCAAGTAAATAGCTTATCCAACGGGGGCACCTATCCAAATTCGTCCAAAAGGACAGAACCGATCCACCTTCATCCCGAGGAGCTAACAAGCGGTCCAAGAAGCCCTCTAAGTCCCAAGAATCGGTGTCAGAAGTAGTCCTTCACTCCATTCATGGAGGGCCGGGGGGGGGGAATCAAACTCCTCCCGAAAGGCTTTCAAAGAAGTCAATTCGGTACAAAACTTTCCCCCAGCTAAGAGCTTTGGAGTCCCCGTGACTTTCTCAGATAGAGACTTAGAAGGCATCTGAACGCCCTAATGTGATGCACTCATAATTAGTCTCCACATGACCAACCACGAGGTTCGTCGAATCCTGGTCAATGACGGCAATTCTGTTACATCCTTTTCCTTGAATCTTTCGAAGGTCTCAAGCTTTCTCGAGATCATCTTAAACCTGCCGATACACACTCCATGGGTTCTCTGGGATCCCAATCTCAATCGAAGGTATAGTCACTCTTGATGTGACCGCAGGAAAAGCCCTGACAACCTGGACATAGGCAATGGACTTCATGGTCATCGATGTGAAGGCCGCTTGCAACGCTATCCTCGGCCATCCGGGCCTAACAATACTTTATGCCGTACCTTCAGCATTTCACATGAAAATGACTGACCTTAGCAGAAGTATGAGACGTCAAAGGAAGCCAAGAAACTGCTCGGAGATGTTACTCCATTATAATGGAGGCTCGGTCCTCCAACTTGAAGCATTAGAACTTCCCCAACAGAACAGTCAAGTCCTTCCCGAGCTAGTTGATGAACTCAAGGAGATCCCCCTATTCTGGGAAGGCAGACTTGCAATATAGAACATCAAATGAAGTACCACGAGGGTGCCTAACACCCTCTCATAGAAGTAGGTTTTCAGTTTTCAATAAGGTCGACACTTGTCATACAGCCAAAGCATATAATAAATGTTTGCACAATTGAAGCAACCACTTAGTTTTTCTTTCAATAAAATTTAGTTTATTTTTCTCTCAAAGATCATTGCAATAGCCTCATACCTGTCCATCTGAGTCATGACCGCTACTCAACTAAACAGCTAGCTCGAAGTCCAGCTTCTCTCCAAGGGATGCTCCCACGACTAGTTAGCATCCAAACAACAGGTTTGGAGTCCAACACTTGGTTTGACGCTGTTTTAGTCACTTGTGAACAAGCAAGTGTGCAGTGGTTCACCATTCGGAATTGCCCCTGCAACTGGTTGAAACTCTCAAACAACAAGTTTGGAGTCCAACACTTGGTACGATGCCGCTTCAGTCACTTGCGAACAAGCAAGTGCTGAGTAGCCCACCATTTGGAATTGCTCCTACAACTCGTTGAAACTCTCAAACAAAAAATTTGGAGCCCAAAACACGGGTTTCGTGACAACATATCAATAACTGCACTTCCATAGCAAAAGAAGTCCAACACTTGGTTCGACGCCACTTTAGTCGCTTGCAAATAAACAAGCGTAGGGCAGCTCACCATTCAGAATTACTCCCACAACTTGTTGAACCACTCGAAAACTCCATAATGGCATAGTCCATCTTCTTAAGCCTCTGAGAGACAGAGATTATGGACTAGTTTTGACCCCCAAGATAGACGAATCCTCAATCTATTTCTAAATAAAACTTGTAGGCCTTCGATTCCTCGTCGAAATAGGTTATATGCCCCAATCAGATCTCTACAACTCCTAGAATATGCATTACACTACAGCAACGCAAGAAGCATGCGAACATGTGAGGTTGGAGTTCAAAGCGACCGCTTGAGTCCTCCCTAAACATGTCAAGTTGCCAACAAACAAGCTTAAAAGGCGATCCCTCCCTGGGACTGCCTCTATAGCTTGCTCCTGCGACTCGACAACCCTCAACAATGAGCTCTGGGCTCTGCTCCTTGCTCGAACTTCCCTAACAATTCCTTAACTCCAAGCAATGGTGAGTTTAGCTCATCCATAGAGCTTCTTCCACAACTAGTTTACCTTCAAATAGCAAGTTCGGCACCAACTTCTTCCACGAGTTGCCTCTACAAACTTGTTGGGCTCAAACGACAAGGTCGGCGCCATCTTCCTCCTCGGATTGCCTCTACGAACTTGTCGGGCTCAAACGACAAGGTCGTCGCCATCTCCCTCATAGGATGGCCTCTACAAACAGCAAGGTCGGTGCCAACTCCCTCCTCGGGTGGCCTCTATAAACTTACTGGGCTTAAACGGCATGGTTGGCGCCAACTCCCTCCTCGGGTAGGGTTGGCAAACGAGTCGACCGGACCGGGTCGGGTCGAACCCGTCCGGGATGTAACCCAACTAAGGTGGGTTCGGGTCGGGTCTGAGTGGCAACCGGGTCGGGTCGAAATTGCAAAAACTCGACCCGCCCAACCCGCGAACCCATTCGGGTCTAATCTGGGTCGAGTCGCGGGTTGGCCCATCTATTTTTTTAAACTAATTTTTTTTAATAATAATAAAAAGAATGAAATAATAATAATAAGAATCAAAGAGTGAAATTGCCAAAAAAAATGTATATATTATTAATATGATTTCAACTTATACAAGTTTCCCAATTTGTAATAAGAAATAAAGATTTTCTACAAATTTATTTTATACAATAACAAATTTCTTCGATACGATTTCAATTATCTTCATTTATCCTAATTTTTTACAACAAACAAAGATTTTATACAATTTTTTATATATTTACAATTTTCTTCAATTTGTTGGTCTTCAATTTGTTGTTGTTGTTGTTGGCCTTCAATTTTTCATGTTGGTTGCTATTGTTGTTGTTGTTGTTCTTCTAGCGAGTTGCTTCCACTTGTAAACGTGTCGAACCCTACTCCTTGAGTCCTATCTTAGGCCTTCATCCAGTCTTCCGTGAAGACGAGCATCTCCAACGATTGAGGCTTCAAGCGATTCCTAATCAGTTAGAACTCTGCCACTTGTAGAAAATTCACTTTCTGAAGCAACTGTAGAGACAGGAGGAGTTAGTAGATCTTTAGCCAAATATTTAAGAATACTATAAGTATGTTCATGGTTTTTCCACCATTGTAAAATATCTAGTGAAGAAGTAAAACTTTCAGACTCTTGTTGATTATACCAATGTAATTCATTTGGTTGATTAGTCCTAGCTTTTTTTGATTGAACTTTTGCAAGTAAATTAAATGTGGCATCATCTAATTTATTCTTACCCTTACCTGTAGAAGTAACAGAAGAAGTAGTAACTAAAGTAGTAGTACTACTAGATGAAAAACTTCTATCATAAAAATCATACAAGTTATTTAATGTCGCTTCAAATTTAGCTTAAAATGTTCCCAAATCAATTTCAGAATCTTTTTCCCAAAGTAAATTAAAAAATATTTCAATCAAAATCTTCATACCTTCTAATTTGATACGAGGATCCATCACAGTAGCAATACAATACAACATAGGAGGAGGATTAAAATATTTCAAAATTTTGGTGTATGCAGGTTTCACAGTATGACCAATAAAAGCATCATCGATCATTTCTTTGAAAGTTTGCATCATAGTAACTATTGAAAAAAAAATGCTACTAGAAGTAGATTCATAAGATTTTGAAAATTTCAAAGTTGCGGTTTTAAAAGGTTCTAAAAAGTTTAACAAAGATTCGGCATAAAACCAAGTTTAGGGGTCATTTCAAAATTTGGCATATTTTTTGCCATACAAAAATCATTTATACATGCATTATATTCAGTAACAACATGTAGCAAATCAAAAGTAGAGTTCCATCGGTGTTTAACATCCTTTGAAAATTTTTTAAAATGTACATTTTTAAGCCTACACCAAGCTTTCCATTCTTGAAATATAGGGCCACTTAATGCAATAAAATGTACATAATTTTTAATGTTAATTATATATGGCTTGGCTATTTTTAATGCATCTTGAACACATAAATTTAAAATATGACATGCACATCTAACATAAAAAATATTATCAGATGGAGGGTTTAATACGGTTTCTAGTATACTAATTGATGCATTGTTGTTAGATGAATTATCAAAACTTATACACATAATTTTATCATGAATATGAAAAATATTACAAATTTCTAAAATACGATTTGTAATTTTATTACCACTATGGGGATAGGGCAACGCGGCAAGTGATATGATCCTTTTTTGAATAATCCAATCACTGTCGGTCTAACGACAAGTTATTCCCATCATTGAAATATTATTGCAACCCGTCCAACAATAGGAAGTTAAAGAAACTCTACAAGTTAAACTCCATAAATGGCAATCAAAGCTTCTCTCACTTCGTTGTACATTTTAAAATAATCAGATTTGCAAGTATTCCTATGGATTCTTTTAAAATGGGGGTTTAATGCGGTTTGATTAAAAGTTTCTAAGTCCCTACTCTCGGAATAGGAAAATGGTAACTCTTTCTTGATTACTAGTCGCATCATATCCCGACGAACAAGTTCGGGATCATAAGAATGGCTATCAACTACACCGGTCCTAGGTTGTTGGCCGGGTAGGTCTACAAGAAGTTCTTTATGTACATTTTGGATGTGTCGTTTTATTGTACCCGTCTCCTCACCCTTCTTTCATTTGTATGGCTTCGAACATGTTTTACAAATTTTTATATCTACACCCGGATTTACTTCGTTCGGAATATAATCATAAAATTTGTGTCAATCACTAGTTTTCCCTCTAGTTTTCCTACTACTATCCGGTTGTGTTGTTTAGGTTGTTTGTGTTTGTGGTTCTTCTTCTATGTCTATGTCTCCTACAAACTCATCGTGTGTGCCAATGTGTTCGGTCATATGGTACTCTTCGGTGGGCTCAATTTGTGGGACAATTGGAGGCCTATAAGAAGTGCCGATGGAATCTTGTCCACTTTGGCTATGACCGCTACCTCGTGATCTAGACACGTTGATATAGTAGTGTATGTCAAAAATTTAAATACAATCTAGGCGAGATAAGTTTTTAAAAAAATATAGAAAACAATAGGAGGGTTGTGAGAGAGAAGATCGAAAAACCAATAAACAAATATGATACAATAAATTTACACAACAAAAAAATTATCAAGACAATAAGAGGGTTGTGAAATTTTGATACAGTACTTCGCGGATACTCGTATATAGAATGAGAGCGAAAATAAAAGTAGAAGTACAAGTACAAATCCGGACTCGTATATAGAAAGTAAGATAGCTTCTTTGTTGAGCCTTGGAGGAGTTGAAGACTTGAAGTAGACGTAGTTGAATGTTGAATTCGATACGATCGTAATTTGTCGCTTCTATGTTGTATGGCTTCTTTGTTGACAAAATTTAAAAGAATTGAGATTGAATTGAGTAGTAGTAGTAGATAGAGTAAGAGAATAAGGTGTGAACTTTTTAGAGTGGTTTAAAGGGTATTTATAAGGGAAAAAGGGGGGGAAATACAAAAAATACAAAAACGGCTAGAACAGAGCTGTTGCTCTGTTTTTGTCGTCGAACGGTCGACCCGCGCGGGTCGAATGTTTGGCCCATACGGGTCTAACGGTTAGAAACCCGCAGATCGACCTGTGGGTTGGTGGGCGGGCCGACTACTGTTCACTGAGTTGGCGGGCCGGGTTCAATGGGTTGGAAATCCATATTACTTGACCTGGGTCGACCCGCTTAGGCTCGCAGGTTTGACCCGGACCCGAACTGCATATTCACGGGCCAGGTTTGGCAAGCGGGTCGCGGGCGGGGCACGGGTTAGCCCGGCCCGGTTGCCATCCCTATCCTCGGGTGGCCTCTACAAACTTACCGGGCTCCTATGCCATGCTCAAATGGCCTTGAACCTATGATCTTATAAAAAATTGTGCTCGTGGTTTTCAGCAAAAATTAAAGTAACAGATACAGTCTTATACATTTATGCCGACCTAAGTAAAGTATATGTTTTTAGTAGGAGAAAAAAAACCTTTGTTATCAAAATGTTGCCCCCCCCCCCCAACAACAACAACAACAACACAAGAAGAAAAAAAATTAGTTTTCCTTCAAAACTCTATCTTCAATCTTCAAAATCTGACGTTGAGGACTCTCTTTCTCCCTTCCGTGGAATTCTAATCAAGAGCTGACTCTCTCTCCCTCATTTCTCTTTGTTTGTGTGTGATCTTGAAATTCTTTTGATTTTATACTAGAATATTCAGTTTTATAATGTGCTTGGTGGGATCACGCTAAAATACAAAATTAGCGCAATATTGTAGCCTACATACTAATTTGTGTTAAAATAAACCCTGCCAAAGTAGAAAGATATTGACAATCTTTTTCTTCTCCCTTCATACTGAGTAGTATTATTACAATTTGATCCTTTTGCTCCATTTAAATTTTGTTTATATTATAATACTACTTTTTAAGTTTTGTATTATCAACTCCAACTACAGTAATCTTAACATAACAGAAAACAAATACTATTAAAATACCATAGTAGTGGAAAAAGATCATATGCTAAAATGGTCTTAAGCATGTAATCTTATCAAAAATCGTGCCCGATTTTCAGTGAAAATTAAAGCATTATATACTGGCTTATTATTTTTCCTATGCCCACTTAAGTATGTGTTTCTAGTAGAAAAGGAGAGAGAAACCTTTGTAAAGAAATGTTAATAAATATAAAAAAAAATCAAGTTTTCCTCTAAAACTCAATCTTCAATCTTCACAATCTGACGTTGAGGATTCTTTTTCTCTCTTCCGTGGAATCCTGATCAAGAGGTATCTCTTTCCCTCATTTCTCTCTGTCTGTGTGTGATCTTTAAATTCTTTTGATTTTGTACTGGAATATTCGGTTTTATAACGCGCTTGCATATAATGTCCTTTGATGACCAAGAACAATAGCATATTGCTCTTAGAGTACCATAGTAGTTGGGAAAATATTATATGCTCAAATGAACTTGAGCCAATGATCTTATGAAATACTGTGTCCGTGGTTTTCAGTGAAAATTAAAGGATCAGTTACGGTTTTATAATTTTTTCTATGCCCACTTATATATATGTTTCTAGTAGAAAAAAAAAAGAAATCTTTGTTATGAAAATGTTGCAGGTCCCCCCAAAAATTAAAAAAAAAACAAAAAACAAAAAACAAAAACAAAACAAAAAACAAAAAACAAAAAAAATAAACATCGAGCCTTACTTTTATAATGGAGAAGACGATGCTAAGGATATATATATGCCAATCCAGTCACTTAAATTCAAAGTTGCGAAACAGATAATCGTAGTTGGAGAACAAGAGGGTTTTATGGCTATTACAGACAAATAACTTCTTCCACAAAAAGTATTGTTTCCAAATTGCAGAGAAGAATTTCTTAAACAAACTGAGACATATAAGAAGATGGAGAATTCACATGTATTGAAACCAATACATCTTGCAGAGAAGTCTGGTGAATTTGTTTTTGTTTTTATGGAAAAGATGGATACTTGTGACAACTATTTGAATGGCCTCTATGATTCTAATGATCCAAAAGTTCTTTTTGACTTCTCTACTGATTTTGGTATGAAAGATTTGGATGAAACACTTATAATCATCATAAGGTTAGTCTAATACTCATATTTCTTTACCTCTGTTATATTTTCTTCCTATATTATGTTTTTGCCCAAGTTAACTGTAATTGTTTCTTTATTTTATTATTATTATTATTATTATGTTAATCAATATTTTTTTCTTTTCTTCTTTAATCTATTTTGATTCTATCTTTATTCTAATTTCAACAAAGTTATGTACTTAGGCTAAGCAAATAATATTTTTTTGACTTGACTACTAACTTCACATACAGATACATGACATTATGAATTTTTTGTTTCTTACAAATTATAAATATAAATATTAGTGTGTTAGCTGTAGCATGATATTAATATGAATTATTTTTTTTATATATAGAGGATATATTAGAGCTATTATGTGCTATCATCAACATGGCATAATATGTGATGTTCTTTCGGATAAGTGTTTACAAATGATGACCGAGAGTGATGGAAAGTATACTTTAAAGTTATTCATCACAAAATTTGAAATCTTAGGTAAATGAACTTATTGACAAGTTTTGTTTATTACTTCTCCTCTCATAGCAGTTAGAGTTAATTTGTCATTTTTTTCTCCTTAATTAGATAAGACCAAGATAAAAGAGGACTGGAAAAGCTTAGTTTTTCTTCTCCGATGAATTCTAAAGAGTTCGAGGTTAAGGGAATAAATAAATATTGGGAGGACAAACAACCTCTTCATTCTGAACTTGATATATACAGGCTTTTCAAGGAGATGGAGGCTATTAATTATATAATGTTAGCACCTTATCTTTATACAATAAATTTTCATGCAATAGTTTTTTTTTCTTCATGAATATAACAATTTTTCTTATCTATTGTAGTGATGAAGGGAAATTTCTCTCTCATGCTGCCCTAATGAGTCCTCGACAAAAAGCATGACACAATTTTGAATATAATACATCAGCTCGTGCCAATCGACTCATGCATTTAATTACCTTGAAAAATGAGGCCCAACAATACCTTCGGAGAAACTTTGGTCGGTATAAGTGGGTTGGAGGATGTATGCAGAAAATGAAAAAATTATAACGAGGATTGTATGAGTTTGCAATTCCCGCTTACTTCATATGATGACAACGAACATGGTTTTCTTAGATTTTCTAGGAATACCTTTGCACATTTTAATAGTATAGTAAGTCAATTAAATCTCCTCCTTCCCCCCTCATTTTCCCACTCTGTGTTTACTTTCTCGGATAACAGGAATTTCTCTTATAGTCGTCGATGACCATTTTTTCGGCGATCTTCCCGTTTCTTGGCATACCAGGTTAGTATTTTTGATTCCCAATGTCGCGCTCTCAGTCCGGCTCTGAGGAAAGCACTTCAGGTTGTTCTGAGGAGGTCCAGCCATTGTCGACGTCTCTCTAGGTGATTTTGGAGTGAAGGAGGAGGTTCAGTCAGACTTAGGATCAGATGGCGAGGGTGTCGTAGTTTATGACGTGCAACCTTTACAATCCTGTAGGCCGGACAAGGAGCCTGTGGAGGAGGGTGAGCATGAGGGAGGAGACCCCGAGGGAGAGGGGTTTGTTGAGGAAGGGGAGCATGAGGAGGGAGACCCCGAGGGAGAGTGGTTTGTTGAGAAGGGGAAGCGCGAAGGAGACCCTGCGGGGGAGAACGAAGAGGGAGAGTTCGTTGAGGAGGATAACCGGGAGGGGCCCGTCCTAAGAGCCTAGGGAGGCAACGGTCGGGGAGAAGAGGGAGGATGAACCGCGGGAGAGGCAGTCGAGGAAGAGGAAGATCTTCCACCTCTGCCCCCGTTAGCGACCCCATCTTCGGAGAAAAAGCCTCACCCCCATAGGCAAAAAAGGAAGCTGACTCGCCCCGATAGCCCAGGCTTGCCACACAAATACGGAACTGAGCCGGGGTTTGAGTCCCCCCCTGTGTCCCATAGAAACCCAGGGTTGATCAGGATGTACCTTGACAACGTAGAGGGGCTTCTTGCGTTCACTTCATTGCTACGGGACACGGGTCGGCCTATGATCAAGATGGACAGCATCCAATGTGTTTTGGGGGCGGACTACTTGCATGTCTTAAAGGCGGCTTACTTTATTCCGAAGGAATTTGAACTTCTGATGCCGAACCCCGGAATCCGTCCGACCACAGAGCTGGATCGAGCTTCTGTATGTTCCACGAGGATGCCTTCCTCTCGGGGTTGAGGTTGTCATTGCATCCGTTCATCGTGAGGGTTCTAAAGTGGGGGGGGGGGGGGGGGCTGAGCCCGATGCAGTATGGCACCAACTCGTGGAAACACCTGGTTTGCTTCATTCTGAAGTGCCAGGAGAAGGGTGTCAAGCCGAGGCTCATGTACTTCCGTGCCATCCTATGGATGAGCTCGCTCGGCAACTTGGAGGGGATTTTTTACCTCTCGCCGTGCCCCCACAAGAAGGTGATGCACGGTCATCCGGACTCCATCAGATGATGGAAAGAAAAGTATTTCGTTGTCCGGGGTGAGAAGCCTTGGAAGATTCCAACTGTTTGGAATTTTAGTAAGCCGAACCACAAGCCCCCGAAGCATAGCGAATTGACTGAGAAAGAGTGGGCGAATGTGGAGAAGATTGTGGGAGGTCATAGCATAGGGTGGCCACGCGTCACGGAGTTGCACTTGGCCCAAGCCGGACTGAGCCCAGCCGACCCTAGTGTGTTTTTGTTTTGAATTTGTAGATCTTCCTGCCTTCATGTTAACACATTTTTTTTATGCTATCCTTTTTGTAGAGATGTCTGCCAAGAAACTCGACAACCGACAGACCCTGCTGGCCCTAGCCGCTAGGAGGAGGGCCGATCAGGAGAAGAAGCCCGATCAGGAGAAGCACTGGCGAACGTACTCTTCGGAGTCACTTAGGAGTGTGAGCTAGAAGTAGCCATAATTTAGGAGTTTGCGGGCGAGGGATATCGCTCCCAAGTGCACGCCACACATGTCGTCATGGGCCTCCTTCATGGCATAGTCCACTTCCTTGGGGGAGAGACACCTCAGGTATGGTTAGCCGTCAATCTGAGTGTAGGAGGGTTTGTACATGACTCCATCAAGTACATGACCTCAGGTGTGTACCGCTCTGCTCTGGTCCTGATCCTCCTCGCCTCTTTTGGGTCTTCTGGAAGAACTCCATCCCTAAGGTACTCGAGTAAGGGCTTCATCCAATTTTCCTCAAGTGTAAGGAGCATAGTCTCCATTGGCTCTAAGCCGTCCTCCTCGATACTCGATCTCAAGAGTACCTCTATCAGTACGGTTACTTCTGGCCGTACAAAAAACAAAAACAAAACAAAAAACAAAAAAACAATAAACAATAAACAATAAACAAAAGAAAAAGAAGAAGCTAGTTTTCCTCTAAAACTGTATCTTCAATCTTCACAATGTGGCGTTAAGGACTCTCTTCCTCTCTTCCTCTCTTCCGTGGAATTCTGATCAAGGGGTGACTCTCTCTCTTTTCTCTTTCACTGTGCGTGATCTTGAAATTCTTTTGATTTTGTACTAGAATATTCAGTTTTATAATGTGCTTGGTGCGGTCGCATTAAAAGACAAAATTTGTGCAATACTGTAGCCTACATACTAAATTGCGTTAAAACAAACACCCCAAATTGGAAAGATATTGAAAGTCTTTAGCTTCTCCCTTCATACTAATTAGTAGTAGTAAAGTGTGATCTTTTTGTTCCACGTAAAATTTTGTTTATATTATAATACTACTTTTTATGTTTTGTTTTATCAAATCCGACTACAGTAATCTTAACGTAAGAAAAAACAAATACTCTTAGAGTACCATAGTAGTGGAAAAAGATCATACGCTCAAATGGTCTTGAGCCTATGATGTTATCAAAAATCGTGCCCGCAGTTTTCAGTGAAAATTAGAGGATCAGATACGATCTTGTATTTTTTCTATGCCCACTTAAGTATATGTTTTTATTTGAAAAAAGAAAGAAACTTTTGTCCCCCAACACACACAAAATAAAAGGAAAGAAGTTAGTTTTCTCTAAAACTCTATGTTCAATCTTCACAATATGACGTTGAGAACTTTCTTTCTCTCTTCCGTGGAATCCTGATAGAGAGGTGACTTTCTCTCCCTCCTTTCTCCATGTGTAAGTGTGATCCTCAATTTTTTTGATTTTTATAGTAAAATATTCGGTTATGTAACGTGCTTGAAGGGGTCGCGCTAAAATACCAAATTTGTGTAATACTGTAGCCTACATACTAATTTGCGTTAAAATAAACACCACCATGGTTGAAAGATATTGACAATCTTTTGCTTCTCCCTTTATACTAATTAGTTGTATTACGGTGTGATCTTTCTGTTCCATGTAAAATTTTGTTTATATTATAATGCTACTTTTTGGTTTTGTAGCAACTCCGACTACAGTAATCTTAACATAACAACAACCAAATACTATTAGAATACCATTGTAGTGGAAAAAGCTCATATGCTCAAATGGTCTTGGGCCTACTATGATCTTATCAAAAATCGTGCCTGCGGTTTTCTGCGAAAATTAATGGATAAAAAACTGTCTTATAATTTTTTCTATGCCCATTTAAATATGTGTTTTTAGTAGAAATTGGGAAAAGAACCTTTGTTATGAAAAAACTGTTGCAGGTTTGATTACCCCCTCCCCCACCCAAAAAAATAGGTTTGATTTCATACTATAATATTTGGTTTTAACACAAATTATTATGTAGGCTACAATATTGGGCAATTAATATTTTATAAAAAATAATCAGTAGTGCACCGCAAGTGAAATCGGAGAAAAGAAGGCAGGAATGGGTGGGGTTGCGCTAAAAGAAAAAATTTGCGCAATAGTGTAGCATACATACTAATTTGCGTTAAAACAAACACCCCAAATTGGAAAGATATTAACATTCTTTTGCTTCACTCTTCATACTAATTATTTGTGTTACATTGTGATTTTTTTTGTTCCATGTTAATTTTTGTATATATTATAATACTACTTTTTAGGTTTTATTTTATCAACTCCGACTATAGTAATCTCAACATAACAAAAAAAATACTCTTAGAGTCCATAGTAGTGAAAAAAGATGATATGATGAAATGGACTTGAGTCTATGATCTTATAAAAAACCGTGCCCGATGTTTTTCGGCGAAAATTAATGTATCATATACAGTCTTATAATTTTTTCAATGCCCACCTAAGTAAATGTATTATACTAGAAAAAAGGAGAGAAACCTTTGTTATGAAAATGTTTCAGGTTTTATTCCATCCACACAAAAAAAAAAAAAAAAAGTTTTCATCTAAAACTCTATGTTCAATCTTCACAATCTGACGTTGAGGACTCTCTCTCTTCTGTGGAATCCTGACCAAGAGGTGACTCTCTCTGTCTTCTTTATCTTTGTCTGTATGTGATCTTAAATTCTCTTTGTCTGTATGTGATCTTATAACGTGCTTACATATAATGTCCTTTAATTACCAAGTACAATTGCATATTGCTCTTATAGTATCATAGTAGCGGAAAAAGATCATATGCTCAAATGGCCTTGAGCTTGTGATTTTATCAAAAACCATGCTCGTAGTTTTCAGCGAAAACTAAAGGATCAGTTACGGCCTTATAATTTTTTCTATGCCCACATATGTATATGTTTTTAGTAGAAAAAAAGACACTTTTGTATATGTTTTTAGTAGAAAAAAAGGAGAAACCTTTGTTATGAAAATGCTGCAGGTTTGATTTCCCCCCCAAAAAAACAAAAACAAAAAAACAAATTTAGTGTTCCTAACTCTATCTTCAATCTTCACAATCTGACGTTGAGAACTTTTTCTCTCTTCCATTGAATCCTGATCAAGATGTGACTCTCTCCCTCCTTTCTCTTTCTCTGAGTGTGATCTTGAAATTCTTTTGATTTCGTAATACATTATTCAGTTTTATAACGTGCTTGGTGGGGTCGCATTAAAAGACAAAATTTGTGCAATACTATAACCTATATTCTAATTTGCGTTAAAATAGACTAATCCATCTGTCCGCTAGTGCGAAATCGTAAATTCTAAAATTTTAAAAATATAAAAATAAAAACTCTGGCGTAGTGAGGACTCGAACATGAAACCTTCTTCATATTAGCTATGTACGTGCGTCACGCGTTGATAGATTTACAAATGACACTAAGTCCTTATCCCATAATAATATTAGAGATAGAGATTAGAGATTATATAATATATTATAAATAGATGGATAGATAGATAATAATTTACATGTTTGATGCAGATTTAATATATTAAAAAAATTTAAAGTAAAAATTATGACGTAGTGAGGACTCGAACCTAAGACCTCCTTCATATTAGTTATGCCCATGCAATGCATGCATTGGTAGATTTAAAAATGACAGATTTAAAAATGACACTAAGGCCTTCTCCCGTTATAATAATAGAGATAGAGATAAGTGGTATTAAAGTGTGATCTTTTTGTTTCATGTAAAATTTTGTTTATATTATAATACTACTTTTTAGGTTTTGTTTTATCAACTCCGAGTACAGTAATCTTAACATATCAAAAAGCAAATACTCTTAGAGTACCATAGTAGTGGAAACAGATCATATCCTCAAATGGCCTTGAGCCTATGATCTTATCAAAAACCGTGTCCGCTGTTTTCTGCAAAATTAAAGGATCAGATACAATCTTATAATTTTTCCTATTCCCAGTTAAGTATATGTTTTTAGCTGAAAAAGAACAAATAAAAAAAACAAAAAACAAAAAACAAAAAAACAAAAAAAACAAAAAAAAAAAAACAAAAAAAAACAAAAAGTTTTTCTCTAAAACTCTCATCAATATTCACAATCTAACGTTGAGGACTCTCTTCTTCCCTTCCGTGGAATCCTGATCAAGAGGTGACTCTCTCTCCCTCATCTCTCCCTCATTTCACTCTGTCTTTGTGTGATCTTTAAATTCTTTTGATTTTATAATAGAATATTTGGTTTTATAACGTGCTTGGTGGAGTTGCGATAAAATACAAAATTTGCACAATACTGTTGCCTACATACTAATTTGCGTTAAAACAAACACCCCCAAAGTGGAAAGATATTGACAATCTTTTGCTTCTCCTTCATCTCTAATATTATAATGGGAGAAGGCCTTAGTGTCATTTGTAAATATACCAACATGTACAACGCTCGTATATAACTAACTAGTAATTTGCACGTGCGATGCACGTCTTAATAAATATAGTTTTTTAAAATAAAAATTTAGACATAATCTGGATTTGAACTTAGAACTTCCTTTATAATAGTTATGCACGTGTATTACACGGGTTATAGATTGACAAAACATTTACAAATGACACTAGGGTCTTCTCCCATTATAATATTAGATTAGAAATAGGAGTATTTCTTAGTTTTTAAAAATAGTGGGGGTATATGCTAATTTTCACATTTTAAATGGGGGCATTTGTTAAAATATTCCTTTTTTAGGAGCTGCACGTGCATCACACGGGTATGTTTGGTGGATTTAGTTTGCCGTATATTGCACGTGTTTACTCAGTTACAAAATTAGGGTTTGTTTGTTTACAACCCCAACTCTCCCATTAAAATAGTAGAGATATGAAGGAGATTTCAGGTTCGAATCCTCCCAAAAGTCAGAATTTTTTTAAATTTTTTTTATTAAAATGTGCATCGCACGTGTAAATTACTAGTAATAATTGGTTGTATTACTGTGTGATCTTTTTGTTCCATGTAAAATTTTGTTTATATTATAGTACTATTTTTTAGGTTTTGTATTATCAACTCCGACTACAGTAATCTTAACATAACAAAAAACACATACTATTAGAGTACCATAGTAGTGAAAAAATATCATATGCTCGAATGGTCTTGAGCCTATAATCTTATCAAAAATCGTGGCCACGATTTTCAGCGAAAATTAAAGGATCAGATACGGTCTTATAATATAATCTATGCCCCCTTAAGTATATATGTTTAGTAGAAAAACAGAGACAAAAGTTTGTTATGAAAATGTTACAGGTTTGATCCCCAACCCAACAAAAAAAAAAGTTAGTTTTCTTCTAAAACTCTATCTTCAATCTTCACAATCTGACGTTGAGAACTCTTTTTCTCTCTTCCGTGGAATCCTGATCAAGGGACAACTCTCTCCCTCTTTTCTCTTTGTCTGTGTGTGATCTTGAAATTCTTTTGATTTTGTATTGGAATGTTCGGTTTTGATGCAAACTAGTATGTAGGCTACAGTATTCCGCAATTAATGTTTTATAAAAAACAGTAGACAGTGCAGTTCAAGCAAAATCGGAGAAAAGAAGGCGGGAAGTGGTGGGGTCACGCTAAAAGACAAAATTTGTGCAATAGTGTATCCTACATAATAATTTGCGTTAAAACAAACATTAAACACCCCCAAAGTGGAAAGATATTAACACTCTTTTGTTTCACCCTTCATACTAATTAGTTGTGTTACAGTGTGATTTTTCTGTTTTATATTAATTTTTGTTTATATTATAATACTACTTTTTAGGTTTTGTTTTATCAACTCCAACTACAGTAATCTTAACATAACATAAAATAAATATTCTTAGAGTACCATAGTAGTGGAAAAAGATCTTATGCTCAAATGGCCTTGTGCCTATGATCTTATCAAAAATCGTGCCCGCAGTTTTCAGCAAAAATTAAAGGATTTCGTATGGTTTTATAATCTTTTCTATGCCCACTTAAGTAAATATTTTAAGTAGAAAAAAAAAGAGATAGAATCCTTTGTTATGAAAATGTTTCAGGTTTGATTCCCTTTTTTTCTATGCCCACTTAAGTATATGTTTTTGGTAGGAAAAAAAAATGAGAATCCTTTATTATGAAAATGTTGCAGGTTTGATCCCACACACACAAAAATAATCTTAAACTATATCTTCAATATTTACAATTTGACGTTGAGGACTCTCTTTCTCTCTTCCGTGGAATCCTGATCAAGAGGTGACTCTCTCCCTCCTTTTTCTTTATCTGTGTGTGATCTTGAAATTCTTTGGATTTTTTTACTAGAATATTTGGTTTTATAACATGCGTGATGGGATCGTACTAAAAGACAAAATTTTCGCAAAACTGTAGCCTACATACTAATTTGCGTTAAAACAAACACCCCAAAGAGGAATGATATTGACAATCTTTTGCTTCTCCCTTCACACTAATTAGTTGTATTATTGTGTGATCTTTTTATTCCATGTAAAATTTTATTTATATTATAATATTATTTTGAAGGTTTTGTTTTATCAACTCCAACTATAGTAATCTTAACATAATAAAAAACAAATACTCTTAGTGTACCATAGTAGTGGAAAAAGGTCATATGCTTAAATGGCCTTGTGCTTATGATCTTATCAAAAACCGTGCTCGCGGTTTTCAGCAAAAATTAAAGGATCGGATACAGTCTTATAATTTTTTTCTATGCTCACTTAAGTATATGTTTTAAGTAGAAAAAAGGGAGAAACCTTTGTTATCTTGAATCGTTGAGAACTCTCCTTCTCTCTTCTGTGGAATCCTGATCAAGAGGTGACTCTCTCTCCCTCATATCTCTCTGTATGTGTGTGATCTTGAAATTATTTTGATTTTGTACTAGAATATTCGTTTTTATAACAACATCCAAGTACAACTGACTATGGATATGCCCAATAAAGAATATGCCCAGCATCCAAGTGCCTGACCATGAAAGGAGAGTTGACATCGAGATGTAATCTATAATATGCCAATAAAGAATATAAATATCTATAGTCCAAGTTTTGTTTAGATGAGGAAGAAAATCATTCTTGTTCATCTCATTTTCTCTTCTCCTTCTCTTATTTTATCTTTTATTCTTTTCATGAGGAGGAACTAGTATTTATAGGAGCCATATATTAACCCTTAATAATAAACCACTTAAAGTTCCATAAAATCAAACAATAATTATCTTATTTATAACAGTAATTAACTAAAAACTTATGAGTTATAACTAATAGTAACGGCTAGTTTGGCCATGATTAAATAAAGCTTGATTTGGTCAAAATAATTATTATATTTTAGAAATTAACTTTTTTTCATTATATTTTCCAAATCCCCCCTCCCCCCCCCCCCCCCCCCCCAAACAAAAAAAAAACAAAGAAAGGAACCAAAAAAAACAAAAAAGAGAGAGTCAATTTTAAAAATATTTCTTTTGGAAAAGGAAGAATAAAATTTGACTCATTCCTCATTGACACATACATCTATGCAATCGGTGCACGTACCTATGCTTGAACCTACACTTAGTGACATTTGTTGCAACCTAAGGAACCATAATGGATTACACCTAGAACAATGTTCTTGTGCCAGATATTAACAAACACACATAGAAGGCTTACATGTAAATCACCTAGGGGTGAATAGGGTGATTGTGAGTGTAGCGCCCCGAATTTTCAATATGATATCTCAGAAATACGTGGCACAATTCTCAATATCAACTTCAATTGCAATAGTAAACATAGCCAAAAACACAGATAATTTTATTTCAACTTTTATTACATCACTTGTTTACAAAATACAGCGGAATACAAAACACCTTGAATTACAATCTTTTCTTTACAACACTTTCTTTTACAATTTACAAAAGCTCCTTTAACATTCTAGCACAAGCATCCAAATCCCAAACTATAAGTACCTACTTGTAAAACATGAGGCTAGAGATAACCCTAACCCCCAAAACTACAGGGGTCAGTCATAACGGTGTGAGTGACATAAAAGGAAAACAACCTAAATAAATCATAAGGCATAGAGTCATAAGCGACATATATTAACAGCATGAATAAATGAAATAAGAAATAACAATAAAGAAAACATGAAAACATCAAGGAATATAAGATAGTATTAAGTAATACATGAAAACATCAAGTGAATTTAGACTAAGTGTCGAGTGTAGGAAAACAAAAAACAGCAAGCATAAAACCAGGTCAAGAAAACACAATTGCTATATGCTGACTCTCTAATGCATACTTATCGGATTCTATGCATCCCATACTACATAGGTCCGGTACAAGCCCTTAACGTTCTCCGCTTATAGGGTTAGATCCCTCGTTATGCAACTAATCCTGCTACGGTGATGGAAAATAAGATCCTAAATACTCCGCGAATAGGTACCACAACCCTCAATGCGCACGCATCATATAAGAATAGCTCATAACTCGGAGAATCACCTCCCAACCGCGTACCCCACGAATAGGCTTGCAAGACCCTCAACGTGCAGATAACCAGGTACATTCCGTGAATAGGCCTGCCGACCCTCGACACGCGAATGCACCCTGCATGCTCCGTAAATAGGCCTGCAGACCCTCGACACATGAACATACAAATGCCCTCTCGAGACAGAACAACAAACAGTCCTGGAACACATCCGTTGGACTAACAGACCAGAGCATATACTTATGTTTTCCAAGTTCCATCACATCTCCACTAGTGCCCGTCCTTAGGTTGGTTATTATTAAAAACACAAAACTTCCCATCTCTAGAGTTAGTGTATGCTGTCAGACTTAATTCCACAAAACAAACCCAAGACCCCGCAGGTCTGAATCCACAAATCTCATCTGCCGGTTCACAGGACTCCCACTCAACTGCTAGAGATTCACAACTCATCCATCAAAACCAAAACTTTCAACAAACTCACAAATCCATCGTCAAAATGATTATACGAAGATAGTTCTCCAATCAACAAAATCCAAAACTTATATACAATTCCAGAATCCAAATAAAATATTAAATCCGTCAAATAACTGAAAACCATATTTTTAGGTAGTAGAATATCACAAAACATTAATTCCTTTGAAAGCACGTATAACTCAAATAAGGTCCAAAAGAATACATTTAAAACTCTATCGTAAATAAAATATATTTAAACATTGCAAAACATCTTTTAAAACAATATAATATTGAAAAAATAATCGTTCAAAAGAAGCATAAAAAACTCAAGAAAACATCAGTCAGAGCAGTAGCAGTCGACTGTGTAATCTGGACAGTCGATTGTCCCGCAGGAAAATCCAACACTTAAAAAAAACATTAATTCAGAGCAGAGACAGTCGACTGTATAAGGTAGTCAGTCGACTGTCCCACAGGAAAATTCGAGACTCAAGAAAATTCTTCAGCCAGGACCCCGAAAGTCGACTGTCGACATTGGTCGGTCGACTGTCAGACCTCCAGACTGCAGTTTAAAGGTTGTGCATGTTTTAACCGATACACGATTCCACCTTGTAAAAATCACAAATTTGAAGAACTAATTTCCTGAGATAATTAATTGTAACTTTTATAACATATAGGAGTTATTAAAACACATCAAAACACATCAAGATCTCGAAATAGGAGTTTTACCCAAAAATCTTTCAAAACAACATCTTATATACATATATGTTCGAATACGAATTATAACATCAGTTTAGACTTCAAAAATCCATCAATAAGAGTAGTAAAGAGTTTAAAACTATCTCGGAACCAAAATAATTGAAATCCAATCAAAACTCCATCAAAACACACGAAAACCCAATTTCTTCGAAAACAACGAAATAAGATATATGTACACATGTTTGTGCGCTAAGAAAACTTCAAAACTCATCAATTAGAAATAGTGAAATATTTAGATTTAATCTAGTACTAAAACTAATCATATCCAATTGAAAACTTCTCAAAACTTCACAAAATCACGAAATCCCCAAATTGATCTTAATGCATAGATCCAAATCTAAACCCCCTTTTCTCAAAATTCCAAGACTTAATTCTTAGATCCAATAGCCATTAAATTCATCCACAATCATCCATAATAAATTATCCTTGCATATAAGCATCATAACAATCACTAATTAAGTTTCTATTCAACGAAAAACCCCCAAGTAGAGTTATGCATTTATACCCAAGTAAAGGTAATCTTTTTATCCACTTTATGCAATACCTTCATACCACACTTCTCAACAAGTCAAAACAGCAAATATGTGAGGGAAAACAACCTACTCATGATTTCTATTCAGTTCTTTAACAATCTCAAGTCAACAAATTAGGGTTTCAATTATCAATAATATAGTTTCATGAAAGAATTCACTTTTAATTCATCTACTCTTCAAAACTTCATATATCATCATACAAACTCCTAGTATGCTTTCTAATCGATAGATCATCACATACAACATGCATAAAACAAAACAAAACATGTCTCTCACCTTGTTGAAGAGATCAAACGAAGATAATAAAGCAATACGAAAAATTCCCCCTTCGCAAGAAATCCAAGATCTTTTGCTTTAAAATTCCAAGAAAATAAAATAATGAAATCCCTTGTATTGTGTAGCGAAAGACGGATGCACTCCACCCTTAAATAGGTCGGGATCCAAGGTTTTAGGGTTTTGAACACATTTGCAAAAATACTCCTTTTAAAACACATCTTTGCATATATAGATCCATATACTTGGAAACTTGATAAAACCAATTTATTTGAGATTTAAAAACAAAAACAACCATCATAAAGTCAGCCGGCACTGTTTAAAAGGCCCAGAAAATGAATTTGCACTTTTACCCCTTAAAAAGACAATTTGCAAAAAGATCATCTTTTATCGAAACTTGTAAAATAAATCAAATTCATTAAAAAAAAGTAAACTTTTTAACCATGAGCTGACTAGGCATAAACCCAGCCCAAAAATCTAAAAATATGGAGTTTTCACTCCAATTGGTAATTTTGCACAAAAATCATTCTTTTTTTGTAATATTTGCAAATAGGTCCAATAATTATCAGAAAAAATCTAGAAAAATCAAAAATAATCTCAAATAATAAATAATGAGTTTTCCCAAAAAAAAAAATTTGACTTTGAACTTTCCAAGAAACATTTGCACGTGTTTTGCACATGTAAAAAGGGTAAATCTTCAGAAAAATATTTATTAAATCTCCAAAAATCATTTTAATTCATTTATAAATCTTAAAACAATATTTAAAAATACGGGGTACTACAGTGCAGAATTTTAAAAAAACCTAAAATAAAGTGCAGAGTAAATAAAAAGAGATAAAAAAAAGCAAACGCAGATAGCACAGTGATGCAGCGATATAACGTGGTTCGACCCTCAGGTCTACGTCCACACCTCCTATTTGTAGCAATTCTCTACCACAAGCATTTCACTATACTTAAAACTCTTGTACAGTGATTCTCGGATTCAGGCCGAGAGACCTATTACACACATAGGACTTCTAACACAAGTCCCGTCAATCTCACCGAAGTGGAAGAAAAAGAAAAAGCTCAAGATCTTTAATGATCCTGACTGAAGAATACAAATAGTTATCACACACACTTGAATTGATTGTTGAAAGATTAGTTCAAAAGAATTTTTTTCATAAGTAATAGGTGAAGAATACACAGTGGGTTCATCCAATTAAATAGACTGGGAGGTGTATCGATCAAAATTAGAAATGATACATTCCAAAAATGTGAAGAGCGCAAAGTACGGTCGACCACAATTTCGGTGCAGTCGACCATTCATCTCTCTGACATAAAGTAGAGAGATGAAGAGTCGACTGCTTCTTATGTAACTGTGAGTTACAGTCGACTGCGATGCAGTCGACCGTCATGAGGTGCGGTCGACCGGTATCACGTTGTTCATACCGAATCCACTTTATATTCTTACCAAAAACTAATCAATCACCAATCAATTTTATACAGATTAAATCTCACAAATATGGAATGATAACAGCTGGTCTTGATAGCTTTCTTGGACACTAATCAATCAACTGCCCTTTTTGAATATTATCTTATTTTGCTTGATTTCTCAATCTTTCTTTATTACTTTCCTTCTTTGAATATTCTTGAATCTCTCATGGATCTCTTATGGATATTATTTGATCCTGAAAACTTGAACAACTCAATTTGTAGAGTATTTAAAGAAGGAAAGTAATAAAGAAAGATTGAGAAATCAAGCAAAATAAGAAGAGTCAACAAACTATTAGTATTTATCGACACATTTTGTGCACACCAAACTAAGAGTCAACAATCTCCCCTTTTTGGTGTGAATAAAACATGCCTTTGAATATTGAAAGTAAAAATTAAACAATTTGGCATATAAATACTTCCCCTGAATTTGGTACTTCATGTAGCACAGATTTTCATAGGTAAAGAGCTTTTAAGAGTAATTTGTAAATACTTCCCCCTAATTCAATACTTTATAGAAGATAAAAAATATTTACTTTTAGTGTTAAAAAATATTCATAAGATTCATAAATATTCTTCCCCCTTTTGGAACACACCAATAGGGAGCAAAAGACAAATATAAAGTATAAAACATGGGAAATATAATATACTCCCCCGAAAACTATTTGCAAATGAAAAGAACTTTCATTAAGCAAAAAAAGAGAGATGAAGTTTGGAAATATAATAATTTTTCTGAAAGTGAAGGAAAATCTACTTACATGATACCATTGATAGCGAGACTCTTTGATATACAGGGAGAGCTATTCATGGTATCATAGATTTGTGATTTTTCCAATACAGATGTAATGCATGGCTAAGAAGAAGAAGTGAAGAATGAATTTCAAGAAACCGATAGTATAGAAAAAATGAGTAGATAGTTCTTAAAAATCACAACGTGCAACCAGAAAAAGAACCGGTCGACCGCAAAACCAATTGAGCATATAAGTAAAAAAAATACCCGAAAGCAAACCGGTCGACCGCACACCTATTTCAAAAGCACAGCGAAACACAGGGGGTGAATCGGTCGTCTGTACGGTCAACCGCAAATACTAAAAGCCAACATTTTGAAAACAGAGTATAAAACAAAACGAAGACCGAGAGTGTGCTGGTCGACCGCCCAGTCTACCGTACACCCCCATAAGCGTACAGTCGCTCGTCCAGTCGACCAAAATGCATTTTCAAGCTGAAATATCAACAACATGCAATATTTCTTTGGTGTAGGGATTAGTTTCATAAAAAATAATATCAATGGATTCCTGAATTGTGCACCTTCTTTTATTAAATACATGATATGTTTTGCTACTTAGAGAATATCCTAAGAATACACCTTCATCACTTTTACGATCAAATTTTTCCAAATTATTAAGAGTGTTTAAAATAAACACTTTACATACGAAGACGTGAAAGTAACTTAAGTTGGGATTTTTGCCATAATATAGTTCAAAAGGTGTTTTCTCAAGATATTTCCTAATGATTACTTGGTTAATTGTATAACATGCTGTATTGACAGCCTCTGCCCAAAAAGATTTAGGTAAATCTTTTTCACTAAGCATGATTTGGGCCATTTCTTGAAGAGATCGATTTTTTCTTTCAACAACCCCATTTTGTTGGGGAGTGCGAGGACAAGAGAACTCATATTTTATTCCCTTTTTGTCACAAAATGATGTGAAGAGTTCGTTTTGAAATTCTTCACCATGATCACTACGAATAGTAACAATGGTGAGGCTTTTCTTTTTTCCTTGGTAGTGATGTAAAGTATTTGCTGTCACCTGTCATATGATTTGAGCATCCACTATCAAGATACCACCGATCTTTAGTCTTGATACGCTGAAGTACCTATATCAAGATTAGTAGGTATAATTTTGCGTGCCCAAATTTGTTTTGAACCTGCATTTATATTCTTTTTTATCCACACAAAATTAGTATTCATTTTTAATGGACAGTTATAAGAAATATGTCCTAGTCTACAACAGTAATGACATGTGATACGACTATGTCTTAAGTCATGCACACTTGCATAGTTTTGAGTTGGTTTGTGATTATGTTGGTGATTGTGCAAGTGTGTATGACATGATGATTTAAATTTTTGATGGTGTATTGGCTCTTAGTAACCAAGCCCTCGATTATCATGATATGATCTTGAATTTTTTGTAATAAGGTAATTGAGCCCTTCATATTTTTCTACAATTTTTCAAGCTCAATTACTCTTTTACAAAGTCTTTTCCTAGTCATCTCATCGTCTTTTGTGTTCCAACAAAGAGTATCTAGTGTAGCATCAAGAATCCTATTTTGTTCAAGAGCTTCATTACAGCCTTACTATCTCATCAAATTTTCTTTTGCATTCTTTTAAATCATGTGTGAGCTTAGCAATATAAAAAGATTTCTCATGAATTTCTTTTAAGTATTCATCATGTGTTGATAAGGATTCTTGAATTTGTTGTTTTAAAAGTTTATTTTCCTCTAACAATACAACATGATCTTTTCTAAATGACTCGAATTTTTCCATGATCTAAGCATTTTTATTTTTTTGTTTTTGATTTCTAGTGATACAAGAGTCATGTGTTTCATTCGGAATTTGTTTATATTTTCTTAGTTCACGACTTATTTTTTTTTGCATAGTCTTTTAATCCATTGCACATGTCTACTAGCTCATCATAAGTAGGTTCTTCGATTACCTTTTCTTGGGATGATGATTGCACCTCACCATTCTTAAGAGCCATGAAGCCGACATCGTTGTAACTTTGCTCTTCCTCACTTGAATCTGAGTCAAGCCATGTTGCCTTTAACGCCTTCTTTTTTAGACCCGGGTTTGGGCGGTAGTAGTCCCTATTCCTATCTTGTGAGACATGGTAATTTGCACGGATGTGTCAAGGCTTCTTGCACTTATAGCATACGTCATCCTTATCCTTCTCTCTTTCTCCTTGGTACCTACCATATTTTTTATGTTTGAGATACTTACGAAACTGCTTAGTTAATAAGGCAATGTGTTCGTCTAACTTCTCACGGTCTGAATCTGCCTTTGATGGTCATGATTTTTCTGCTTTTGGTGCAATGGTTTTCTCTTCGGTTTTTGGTTCAATCCCGATATTTTGTCTGTATCTTTTGGTTTTCGTCATCTCCATCTCGTATGTCTTCAACTTTTCTTGGAATATGTACTAGTCGAATCCCTTTTTTTCAAGGGTCTCCCTCATTGCAACAGCCTTTACATCCCACTCTGGCGTGAGCCAACTTATGAGTTTTCCCACCTTTCGGTCATCATCCAATCCCTTACCTTAGCTCTCAAGTTCATGGGCAATGATATCGAAGCAGGCAAGTATTTGATCCATATTTTCTCCTGACAACATAAGAAACACATCAAACTTATAAAAACATAAATTTACTTTAACTTTTACCTCAGAAGCGGTTCCCTCATCCCGCTTCAACATATTGTTCCATATCTCGTACAATGTCTTACAGTTTCGCCCGCATCGCATTAGTTCTTCGTTATTCAACCCTGCACAGAGAGCCATCATAGCTTTGGAATTTTCCGTCTTGAGCACTAGCTCTGCTTTTGTGAAAGTTGTATTTCCGTATCTAACCGAAATGTCTGTTTTATTAATAAACACATTCCATACTTCTTCTCCAAGCATCTGTAGAAAATGAGGCATACGAACTTTCCGAATATCATAGCATTTTCCATCAAAAAATGGTGAGCGTGTAAGACTTGTCCCATTGGAGACGAATGGTTCCGATGAGTACAAGTTTTCGGGATGAGGGATTTCGGCCATTGGACCTTTTGCTTAAGCTTTTAAGCTTTTGATAAGCACCTCACTCTGATACCACTGTAAATCACCTTAATGGGGGTGAATAGGGTGATTGTGCGGAATTTAAAAAAACTAAAATAATGTGTAGAGTAAATAAAAAGAGATAAGAAGAGCAAACGCAGATAGCACAAGTGACGTAGCGATATAACGTGGTTCGACCCCCAGGTCTACGTCCGCACCTCCTACTTGTAGCAATTCTTCACCACAAGCATTCCACTATACTCAAAACCCTTATACAGTGATTCTCGGATTCAGGCCGAGAGACCTATTATACCCACAGGACTTCAACACAAGTCTCGTCAATCTCACCGAAGTGGAAGAAAAAGAAAAAGCTCAAAATCTTTAATGATCCTGACTGAAGAATACAAATAGTTATCACACACACTCGGATTGATTGTTGAAAGATTAGTTCAGAAGATTTTTCTCAGAAGTAATAGGTGAAGAATACACAGTGGGTTCGTACAATTAAATAGACTGGGAGGTGTATCGATCAAAATTAGAAGCGATACATTCCAAAAATGTGAACAGTACAAAGTACGGTCGACGACACTTTCGGTGCAGTCGACCATTCATCTCTCTGACATAAAGTAGAGAGATGAAGGGTCAACTACTTCTTATGTAACTGTGAGTTGCAGTCGAATGCGATGTGGTCGACCGTCATGAGGTGCGGTTGACCGGTATCGCGTTGTTCATACCGAATCCACTTTATATTCTTACCAAAAACTAATCAATCACCAATCAACTTTATACAGATTAAATCTCACAAATATAGAATGATAACAACTGGTCTTGATAGCTTTCTTGGACACTAATCAATTAACTGCTCTTTTTGAGTATCTTCTTCTTTTGCTTGATTTCTCAATTTTTTTTTATTACTTTCCTTCTTTGAATATTCTTGAATCTCTCTTGGATCTCTTATGGATATTATTTGATCCTGAAAATCTGAACAACTCATTTTAAACTTATTAGTATTTATAGATACGTTTTGTGCACATCAAAATAAGGGTAAACATTATATCATTAGGTCATGGGTTGGAGTGTTATGGTCATGCTCACTACAAAAAAAGTTCATTGAGAGTTTATATGGTTCAACCCCAATTCCCCCTACCGTAGCCTCACAGTTCCTCTCATATAGGTAAGTCAGACCAAGACACTTTTGACTGAAAAAAGTACCATCACAATTCATGTATTGAACTTACTAAGAGTTTAACTCAACCTAGCCAAGTCACTTTTATGAACATTGTATCACCATAGGAATGAGGTTGGAGTAAGTATACCTAAGTACTACTCCAAGACAAATTTAGTGCTCCTGTGGGATAATTAGTCCAGCTTGTTTCTACTTTTTGAACTTCTATGGACGTATCCAATCGATGATAATCAGTCCAGCTTGTTTCTACTCCTTGAACTTCTATGGACGTATCCAATCGATGAAGTAGGTCCCTACTATCATACCTGGGACTAAATGCTTAGAAGAAAATGACAAAATTTTTTCGAATCTCGTCTTTACCTCTACATGAATCCTAAAGCTATCATATTATAGTGTATACATATACCGATTTAATCTTGAAATGTGTGCTAGTGTCGGATACAGTACATAAAATTTTGAATTACATATGCGGATTAATCTTTGTTGCTTTTGGCCCAGATTTGTCCGTGTATGCTATAGCAAGGAATGACATTTGGGTCCCACGAACAAATTTGGTGTTGTTAGAGCATCCACAGTCGTTTGCTTTTTTGCCATTTTTGCCATTATGTGTACTATAGGGCACACAGTCGTTTGTTATTTTGCCATTTTTAGGCAATTCGTCAATAGTAGAAAGGGAGAAATAGCATTCGAAATGGCAAAATGCATATTATATGGATTATTTAATTATATTTTTAATTGATCAGACAAAACATGATGTTTCGTCCGAATTAAAAAAAATTTAAAAACACAATAAAATAACTGGTTAAATCAATTTAAGGGTGGGAATGAACATGATGTTTCGTCCCATGTGGGACGAAACATATCCATTTTTTATTAAGAATTAATTTTTAAAATTAATTTTGTAAATTTTTTAATTGTTTTTGCAAATATTTTTTACAAATTATTTTTTAAAATTGTTTTTGCAAAAAAAATTTTGCAAAAAAAAACTTCCGTAAACATCATGTTTCGTTCGGTTATTTTGGACTCGGCGACACAAGTCCCACTCGCCACTTTCCCTAGCTTGGAGTCGTCCCTAACCATGGCCCGTGCTCATCCTCAACCGGCATGAATATAACTCAATAGCGCCAAACTGGACATCCAACGCATCGGCAGAAGTTCATATCTAGGGTCGATAGGCATAGGGTATCACCCTACCCTAGTGACTAATTCGGGTCACAACAACCTCCATAGGAGTCACGCCAACAAGACCAGCAAAAGACACCATTCATCCCCAAACAATGAGTTATCAACTATTAGGTACACGAGTTGGTCACGAATTTTAAATGGTAGAAGAAGATGAACATGATGTTGACTTGGTAAGAACGTGCGATACTTGATGTGGAGAAGTTCGGCAATTATTTTGATTCAACACCTATTTTAAAGATGAATGCAACCTATGGTGGAGTTGTCGATCAAGATGAGGTGGAACTTGTTGACGTACAAGTTGGTGTGGAGGGAGAGGAGGTTTTTGACGAATTCGATGAGTTTGGAAGGGGACCGAGATTCGAGGATGAGGTTAGGGGAGGTGGTCCAGGCGAAGCGCCAATGCTTGGAGATGAGATGAATGGTTTTGATGATGGATTTGGTGGTGGAGAAGGAGGAGGGATGATGATGATTAGTTTGAGGGGAAGTTGGTTGAAGCGGTGGGGGTTTGATGAATCCTCCATTGTTGGAGTTGGGGGAGTTGAGGAGACGGGTGGAGAGAGAGGGAGAGAGAGATATGCGTGTCGAAGTGGAGGAGAGATAGGGTTTGAGGAGACACGTGCAGAATTGGGAAATTTAATCTGCACGGGCTATGCAGTTAAGTTGGGTTATCTACAAATTACACAACCCCAACTCTCTCATTCTAGTATTAGATAGATATTATATATAACCCGCTAACTCGCAAAAAAATGTACACAGTTAGGGATGTTCATCAGTTAAAAAATTGAATCGAACCGAACTTTTTGGTTTGGTATTCTAAGAACCAAAAACCGAACTGAACAATAAAGGTTTGATTCTTACCGAACCGAACTTTATTGGTTCGATTCGGTTAAAAACTGAAAAAACCGAACTTATAAAAAAAAAATCCAAAACAATCGATAATAGTTGCAGATTCACATAATCACAATAGCATTACAAAAAAAACTTCCAAGAAGGTAAGAAGGAAATCACAGATTCACAATAGCATTGCCTTGACATCAAGAAGGAAATCAAAATCAAAATAACAAATATAGATAACAGCTAACAAACATAGTTTGCAACACTGCCATATAACTGGATAGTTTGCAGCACTGTGACATAGTGAAAAAACAAAAAAAAAAGTCTAAGATAAGTAGATAACTTGTAACGCCCCGCCCCAATACTCATACAATTTTTATTATTTTTAGAAGACAAATTAGATACTATGTAGTACAACTGCCCACCACAGACTGTCTCTCAAAAGGTGGTTAACTAATTAGGTGGCTCTTGATCATAGACAATTTTATTTATATTAAACCATTTTTTTGTATTCTCCTGATATGGGATTATTATAATCAATTCTTCTCTTTTCTTTTAACTCCGCGACACACAAGGAGAAGTCTGAGGGCCCCCACTCATGTGCCACGTCACCATACTCAACACATCTGAAGACTACAGGCTGTCTTCACAATATGTAGGTGGCCCCCACACGTTATTCTACCACGTCACCCGCGGTGACGTCACCGATCCAAAGCAGCAACTGCTGCTTTCTCATTTAATTCTCCGCGTGTGGGGCCCCCAACCACATCTCATATTTTACCAAAGTGCCATCCATCTATATATATATATATACTCTTTAAATTACGTGGTATTACATAACTAGAACTAGATAAGATAAAGTTCCAAGATAAAGTAAAGTTTATAATTCAGTTGCAACATTAAAAAACCGCGAAACACATTGTTGGTAGTTGCATCAAACTTTTAACAAATGTTGTCATTCCAACATTCAATGTTTTTTTTTAAGGAAAAGGTAGAATAACGCCACCCTGTTTCATTAATAAGAGGTTAATAAAACAAACCCGGTGTACCGGGAGAAAACAAAAATACAGTGCAGGAAATAAAACATAATCCCCCAACAAAACCCTGGGGGGTGGGTCTAACCATTCATACATCATACAACCAAAAGTACAGAAGGTCGATACAAAACACCAAGTAGCAGAGACTGCGACAACTGAAACTCTGATGAGTATGGAGGGCGCCAACCACTCAGTCCAGTGTCGGCCCAAACTCTACCTTCTCATCATCAAATTCTTCCACCTGGAAGACTCTGGCAATCCTCCCTCTCGCTCCTGTGGCAGCAGCTGTAGCCCAAAAAGAGATAAGATGCATGATATGAGTAAGGTTACCAGAAATACTATTACATGAAGCACGAAAGTAAAAATTATTTCTATCTGGACATAATACCCATGTAGTTGCCGCAATGACAATGTACCACGCATCCTTCATTTCCTGGCAAATTGAGGTAAATTTGGGGCCAATTCACAAATCCTCATATTCGCTGGGGTAGTCACTAGTTCCTAGAGCTCGTAACACCTCTACCATAGTTGCCTTACTTCTTGGACAGTGAATAAAGAGATGATTCAAATTCTCCACATGCATGTTGCAGAAACCACAGTTGGTCGCTATCCGAGGTTGTCTTTTGGCAAGGTTCTCTCTGGTGAGGATTGCATTGTTGAGCACTAGCCAGAGGAAGACCCGAACTTTAAGGGGGGGTCGCCTTCCATAAAAGCTGGGCCCAGCTGGGTCTGCATCCTCGGTAGTGAATTCGGTGATACAGGGACCTAACCGTGAAAGCTCCCTTGGACTCAAGTCCCCAGCGCATGTGATCTGGGCCTTGGATACACCTTGCCCCAGTCCGTGTGATGTGCGCTTGTAAATTAAGCACTTACTAGTGTAATCCTGGAGTAAGGATTCCTCGGAACAGTGGTCTCCAATTATCTCTCTTCCAGGTCTCGGCCACTGATATATTTGGTCGCGTCGTTTTCTCGAACAGATCTGGGAAGGTTTCCTTGAGGGAGTGGGCACCACACCACTTGTCCCACCAGAATCTGGTGGACCGTCCATTACCGATAGTTGAGGTAACTGCTGATCTGGACGGTCTGCTTGCTTTGGCAACTCCTTTTCAGAATTGAGAAACTCTAGACCCTACTCGGAATCCTAAACTTCTCGTACCTTTTCCCGAAGGTATGGTTGAATGAAGTCCTTCCAGCCTTCCCCGATGTGGTGAAATACCTTCCACCACCATTTTCCCAGCAGGGCAAGGTTCATGTCTCTAAGGTCAATGATGCCTAGCCCTCCATGCTTCTTTTTCATGCAAGCCATACTCCACTTGATCAGGTGGTAACCCTCCCTGTTCGAGCCTGTCCCTTTCCAAAGGAACCTTTTACGAATTCGGTCGATCCTTTGGATTACCCATTTAGGAAGCTCAAAAAATGACATATAATAAATGGGCAGATTAGACAGAACTGAGTTGATGAGTACCACTCTGCCACCGAGGGAAAGCGATTTTCCTTTCCATCCCGGCAGCCTGTCCTCCACCCTATCTATGATAGGGAGTCAGTCCGACTTAGAAAGATTTCCGGGCTTGAGTGGAAGCCCTAAATATTTGATCGGGAACTCATCTATCATACAGTTAGAATGGTCGCATGGTCCTGTGCCTCTACACCTGATAGTGCAATGGGATCAATGCACTTTTGTGAAAGTTAATCCTGAGACCTGACCATACTTCAAAGCAGTAGAGCGTCCCTTTAAAGCAGACTGTCTCGGACCTGTTTCCGTTACCAAATAGTAGGGTGTCATCAGCATATTAGAGAATCGTGCACCCTTTGTTAGATTGACTGCTAGCCACAGGCGCAATCCAACCATTCCTCCGATAGTTGTCCAGCATGCCCCTCAGAACATCAGAGACGATGGTGAAAAGTAGGGGAGACAGTGGATCCCCGTGTCAAAGCCCCTTCTTGCACGGAAACAGTGGACCCGGTCGCC
Organism: Hemerocallis citrina; assembly: GCA_017893485.1. Taxonomy (NCBI): domain Eukaryota; kingdom Viridiplantae; phylum Streptophyta; class Magnoliopsida; order Asparagales; family Asphodelaceae; genus Hemerocallis; species Hemerocallis citrina. The sequence continues at coordinate 158,662,157 of CM030366.1, read as the reverse complement.
CATTAACCGAGATTGCCATTTTACCAGTGTATAGACACTGTTTGATCCACCTAACCCATTTATCCCCGAAGCCTCTTCCTCTGAGAGCTTCCATAAAACAGTCCCAGTCAACAGAGTCATATGCTTTCTCAAAGTCTAGTTTGAGAAGGAAATTCTTAGAGTGGCCCGTATGATAGTGGTGAATGACCTGTTCTGCAGTAGCCACGCAGTCCAGGATACATCTGCCCTTGATGAAACCAGTCTGAGTTTTGGAAATTAAGCTATCCATTAAACTTCCCAGGCAGATGGCCAGGACCTTTGTGATGATCTTAGCCGAGCAGTTTATGAGATTGATCGGCCTAAAATCCCCCACCCTTGAGGATTCCGCCCTCTTAGGGACCAGCACAACTTCCGCAAAGTTGAACATGCCCAATCTGAGATTGTTATGGAAGAACTCATCCATCAACGCCATAATGTCCCCTTTAATTTCCTCCCAGAACACCTTGTAAAACAACATTGGAAATCCGTCCGGCCCAGGCGACTTATCAGCTCCCATATGTTTGATGGCATTTTCCACTTTCATTTTCGAGAAAGGAGCTTCCAAGTTAGAGAACGTTTGTGCTGATTCACTCTGCCAGTCCTGCCAGAAGTCTTCCCTGAGCGGGACCCTGAGCGGGACCCTGAAATCGTTTTTTTTTTCAAAGAGGACCTTGTAGTAATCTTGAAAGGTCTTGGAGATCACCATTTTGTCTTGCGATGTTCCCGAGTCCATTTGTAATGACAATATTAGATTGGACCTGCATCTTACACTTGCCACTCGGTGGAAGTAGGCCGTGTTCGTGTCTCCCACTTTGAGCCACGTGAGCCTCGATCTTTGCTGCCATTTGATCTCTTCCAGCTTATAAAGATTGGCGATATTTTCTCGTAGTTCTAGCAGCCTGTTCCTTTCCTCTTACGACAAGACTCTTGTTTCCTCCAGCCTTTCTAGTTCATCAATGCCTTCCAGAAATGAGTCCTTTGCGCGCCAGATGGTCGAAAATCTAGACCGGTTCCATCTACGCAGCCGCTTTCTCAACCTGCGAACTTTTTCACACCATCTGGATGCTGCATCCAAACTAGTGGTTAGCAGTGCCCAGTTTTCCATAACCATGTGGTGAAAACCTTGAATTTCCAGCCAGGCCTTCTCAAATCTGAATCTCCTTGGCCTTGGAGACTCCTGAACCCCCACATCAAGGAGGACCGGGGTGTGATCTGAGGTCGGTCTAGGGATAGATTTAGCACTAGCTAATGGGAATTTAGCCTCCCAGTCCATAGACACAAGAATTTTGTCCAATTTGGTCATTATCGAGGTTGCTTGCATGTTGGACCAGGTAAATAGTCTGTCATTGATAGGGATATCAATAAGTTCTAGTTCCGCGATCACCCTGTTGAACTCTTCCCTGTGCCTGTCGCTGGATCCTCTTCCCATGTGCTCAAAAGCAAATCTGGTGATATTAAAGTCCCCCCCGACTATCCACGCTCCCTGCCAGCGTTGGCGAATATCGGAGAGTTCTTGCCAGAAGTTTTGACGTTCTGTAGCCACGTTCGGTCCATAGACGACCGTGATAGTCTGCGTCCAATTATCAGATCGTCGCTCAAGCTGGACAGTCAGGGAAAACGTTCCGCAATGCTCCTCCGAGCAGGTGAAGACATCCGGATTGAACCCAATAACAATCCCCCCGATGCCCCTACTGCCGGGCGCAGCACCCATTCCTTGATTCTGCTGCCCCCAACTCTTTTGAGTTTAAAATCATTTGCCAGTTTGGTTTCTTGTAACCCGACTACATCCGCCTTGGAGCTTTTAATAACGTCCCTAACCATATCTCTCTTCCCCCTGCCCCCAAGTCCCCTAACGTTCCAGAATAGTGTATTCATTAGGTGACTGTGTAAGGTTAATCATGTGGGTGGGGTGGGGGGAGTGTTCTACCCTAGCCTCCATCGAATTAGAAATAGACTGTGTGTCTATCTGAGTGCTCATCTTAGCCCGATCCATTTCCCACCCTCTAATTTTGTTCAGTAGAAGAGCGTTACGCTCTTTGTCACAAACTTCCAAACCACAGGTATGAGGTAGCAAAAAAAACTTCTGAATCTGACATAAAATTTAGAACAGAAGCTAAAAAACATTTCGTACCTCCATCGTCGAATTTTGCTGCTTTGGCTGTCGCAGTGACCTTCAGGTAGTCATCTAGGGACTCCGCATGAGCTCTCTTAGGCAACCGGTGTACCCTGAATCCCACTGCTCTGCTAGGCGCTCTGCGACCCGAGTCAGGTGCTGATTCTAGGAGGGTGGATAATACTATATCTGGAGAGACCCCACACTGCGTAGCAGCAACAAACTCAAGATCCTCAGATTCCTCCTCCGAAAATGAGAATTCTTCGTCTAAATTTAAGCGGTCTGCTAAATCTTCATCACTGTCAATATCCAGTTGTGCAGGGCTCTTTCTCATTGCGGACTCCTCAATGAGCCCGCTAAGTGTAGACGCTTCTATCAGAAGAGTAGTGTTTCCTGTTGCGAACCCTTCAATGGGCCCGCTACTCATTTGTATCTGTACTAGATTGCATTTGGGCCCCTCTTTGGGCCTAATAGCACTTATATAACTACCCCCCCTTTGTATGTCGGCTTCCCCACCAGACACGTTAACTTGTACTCCTCCACGGAACAGCATACCCTCGTCCTCAAAACCCTCGCCCTCTGCTGCGAGTTCCAAAGCACCGCATGCTCTGCACGCCTCCTCGAGCCAATCGCCACCTCCATGTGGCACCATCTGATATGGGGGCACAGCGGTCGCAGGCGTTAAAAGCAGAGACTGAGTCTCTTCTCTCTTCGACTTATTGTTGCCTCCCCTTCTCCCTCACCTGCTCCCTTCTCTTTTACTTTCCTCCCTTCTTCTCCGCTGCCATTACCAGCTCTCTTAGTGCTTAGATCTTGTTTTCTACCCAAATCGAGGGCCCCTTCTGTGGTACCGCTCTCCTTTTGGGTGATAACTCTTTTATAGGCGCTATCGAGCTTCGTCTTCTTGTCCAGAATGGTAGTCTGCTCTGTCGACTTTCTACCCACCGCTACCCACTCGTTCCTCTTTTGGGGACTGCTTTGCCTGTCTCGACTGCTGTTCGGTGGGTCGCTCTTGCTTTTTCCCCCTTTAGCGCGACCAGAATCCCCTCTCACCTCCACTCCGGTCTCTTTCCCACCAAACCCCATGTGATGGTTGCCTCTTTGAGCTAAGGTTCGATCCTGCTGTCGTAGAGCACTTTTCTGCACAGGGGGCTTTCCAAATCTGGTTTATGGCTCCGCATCACCGTTGGATCTGAAGATGTAGACGTTCCTAAGAATCTTGGGTCGTTGGATCTGATGGTCGTGGCTCTTCCTCGACTATCTTTAAGAGTGGTGCAGTTCCCCGGATCTGATCCCTCCGCCACGCCTCCTAGGCCACACTCCTGCCCTTTCGCCACTTTGATGAGCACTCTATGAGCCCTCTCCACTTCGTGAGCTCCATCGATGGTAAGATCCCACGGTGGCACCACCACCTGCCTGTATGACCTGTGGTCTCTAAGCGACGAAGCAGGAGCAGGGGAGATGATGGCCGGCTGCTCCGATGATGGTTCCACTCGCTTGTCGAGGACGAACCGGACGAGGTATGCATCTTCAAAAGAGAATATTTTGGCGAAGCGCGGCATCTGCGCTATGTCGATGCTCCTTATGAGCATCCTAGCCGAAACTAACTCTGATCTTCGCACCGTCTTCTCGTCAATCTCTACTATGGACCCAAACTCGGTGATGATCTCTTGGAGAGCCTCTCTCCTCCAAAAGTGAAGTGGGACATTATGGATCCAAATCCAGTACAAGTCCCCTTGAGGGAGTTCGGCTCCGAAGCTAGGCGACCATGCTTTGAACTCAATTCGGAAATGGTCGAAGTTGATATTCCCCAACCCAATAACATCAATTACCTTCTCCGACGATGGGAAAGAGACCAAGAATTGTAAGTGGCAAAACTTCTTTGCTACCCAGTCTCTATGTGCATTCATAAGCCACTTTTCATTGAGGGCTTGGAGTAAATGTGCTTCTGACGGACTCCCCGATGTAACCTTCGTGACTGCACACCACTCGCGTAGCCATTTCTCCTCGTTTTTTATCGTTGCTAAGCTGTTTGCGAGGCGAATAAGAGTGGGGTTCTCTGGTGACCTACCTCGGCTCACTGGTCTTTCAACATCAGAATGGGTTTCAATCACATTGGTACAAACATAAGATAAGTGCCCCCACTTCATACATTTTAGACAGCGAACCTCCTTAGTGCATTCGCTCCTGAAGTGCCCTAAATCTCCACAGTTGAAGCACGGTACCGGCTTCTTTCTCCCCCTCCTCTGCTTCTTTGTGTGCTGGTGTTGTTCAACTTGTTGGTTGGGTGAAGAGCTCGGTCTCTCGCTTCTTTTACCTAGCACTTGTATCCACGGTTCCCCCCGTTCCCCTTCTTCCGACAACTCCACCGCTGTAATCCCGTCTTGCAGAGCTCCTTGATGGACTCTCTCGATGCTGGATTTAAGCGTGGGGTTCTCGCGTGGAGGTGGGTTGGGGAGGTGGTGAGTGTTTGGTTGGGGGGGCTTTGTCGGAGAGACAGGGGTTGGAGACTGGTGTGCTCTGTGCTTGTTTTGATGGGAGGAGCTAGCACCCTTGTAGTGTTGCTCTGAGACTTTGTGTTGTAATTATGGCCTGTATTGAGGTGGATGGTGCAGCTGTGGGTGAGCATCATGGTTGTACACCCTGTAGGAGTGCTGGTCGGAGGGTGGGGTTCTCTTACGCCCACTGCGGTCGGTAGGAGGACCCCCTCTTTGGGCCCTTCCCTTGTGGGACTCCACGCCTCTGCGATGCTGCTCAAAGGACCTGGGAGCCTCTCCTTGGCGGCGATGATGACTCCGCCTCCTCTCCTCATGACGCTGATGCGCACTACGATGTGCACGTGTCGGAGAGCGAGCGTGTCTAAGCCCCTGATCAATACTCTCTAGCGGGGGGTTGGTCGGGTTAGGAGGGGAAGACGGGATAACTGCGAGTGGTACCGCAGTAGCAGGGGGGATGGCTGGGAAACGGTATGAGTTCTTACAGTAGATGAGGTTGCTGTGGTGGGGAGTGTGCGGCCGTTGTATGAGGTAGTAGTGGTGCAGGTGGGGCAGCTTCAAGTGGTGGTGATGCCGGTGGGTGACGGACCTTCTCAGTAGGCCCGCACCCACTAAGCTCAAGTTCCGATAGCATGATGGAGGCGAGAGAGGGTGGGGATGATGGGGGGATATGGGACCTAGCTAGTGCAGACTGCGTTTACAATGGGCTGTGGGGGGAAACAGAAGCTATCAAAGTAATCTGGGAGGGAAGAGAAGCGGGTTGAAGGGATCGTCGGAGGGGGAGGGGGAGGGAAGGGGAGGGGGGTTGTGGTTAGGTATGGCTAAGGTTTCATTCCAACCTTCAATGTTAAGAGACTTCAACCCACCATTTTCTTAACGTATAAGGTTCACACTTCACACACACACACACACACTCACTCACACACTCTCTCTTACACACATTTCTTTTTGATCGTATCACTTCATAATTCAATATTTCTCTTTAACTCACAAATTTACGAGAGGGGGCAACGTGGAGACGGGATGGCGATGCAGCAGTGGAGATGTCGAGAGGGGGCGACGTGGAGAGATGAGAGCTAGTGGCGACCGACGACAGCGATGCTGGTCCTGGGCAGGGCCGGCCCTGAGTTCCCGAGGGCCCGAGGCGGACTCCTGAAATAGTTATTTTTGGGGGCCCTTATTAACAGTATTTTTTTACGAGCAAAATACATGCCTATATTTATAAGGGAATTACAAATTTGGGGCCCTAAAATCGCAAAAGCTCCGAGGGCCTGAGGCAGCCGCCTCACCCGCCTCAAGGGTGGGGCTGGCCCTGGTTCTGGGTGAGTGAGACAGTGGAGATTGAGGCGGAGACGCTGGAGAGAGTGGAGATTGAGGTGGAGAATGAGGTCAATTGGTCGAGGGTTTCGACTTTCGATCGAGGATTTAAGGATTCAGGGGATTTGGGGAATCAATGCCTAAGGCTTTGGAGATGGTGGTAGGGAGCGATTGCTCGATGAGAGCGATGACGATGGTGATTGGGGTGGAAGAGGAGGAGGTTGGCTTTGGGATTTCAGATTTAGGACTATGGTTTCAAATGACTGAAGTGAACGAGAGAAAATAGAGTAATAGACTATAGAGAATATGAGAGAATTCTCGACCGTTGATCACTTGATATAGGGCTGGGAAAGTTCGGTAGGCAACTAGGCATGAAAAATTGGTTTGGATTTCTGTTCGTTTTTTTTTAACCACCAGCCGGAACCTTATCTTAATCCCTATTAAAACTTCGGTTTGGTTCAAATTTGACTCAAAAAACTGATCTGAATTGCTAAATTTCAGTTCAGTTCGATTTGGCGATCGGTTTAAAACCAATTATGAACAACCCTGTGTAACATAGTTGAGAAGCGCGCCCATTTGCAGCCTTCTCAAAGCACTAGTAAAATATCCCTTTCTTCAAAAAAAAAAAAAAAAAAACCATATATAGTATGGCACATAAATGAATCATTTTCACACAAAAAAAAATGTACACACAAATCCTATACACCACCATCGTAGAACTTTCCTATACCAGATCCCCACTGACTGCCAGATCCCCCAAAAGATGCGCGAAAGGTTTTTTTACGATTCACACAGTTTCATCCTTCATTTTTTTTAATAAGTCACACCGTTTCACCTATACAATATCTAATACTATCTCTAATACTATAATTGGAGAGTTGGGGTTGTCATTTGTAGACAACCTGTAATTTTTAGACAATCAACAATCTAATCTAAAAAATTATTTACTCAACTGTTGTTAGTTACCATAATACCCCCAAAATTCAAATTTATTTAGGACATAATTATTTACAAAAGTGTCACTCATATAAAATAAAAGTTCGTGCCACTAGGGATGATTTGTAAAGAATATATATGACTAAAAGGAGGTCTCACGTCGAGGGATTTTTTTTTATCAGACACTTTTTGAAAATATTTGCAGAAAGATGACAATTGCTAAAGTTTTTGCGCTTGTGGACTCAACAACCAAACTCGCCGTTCCCAACGACGTGTTTAGTTGTTACATGCTCATCGTTGGGATACGACGAGTGTAGTGTTAATTTTCTGAAAAACCCGTCGTTCCCAATAGCAAGTTTAGTTCAAAATTTTCAATGAAGACTCGTTGTTTTCAACGGCAATGACATTTATACTATACTCGCTGTTGGGATCTTCGAGTTTAGTTCAAAATTTTGAAAGAAGCCTCGTTGTTTCCAATGGCGAGGACATTTACTAGACTCACTATTGGGAACGGCGAGGATGTAGAAAATTTCACAGCGAGTAAAACATTCTGTTGGACTTAGTGAATTTTCAAAAAAAAAATCCATAAATTTTTTAAAAAAAACTATACTCGCCGTTCCCAACACCGAGTCTAGTGTAAAATCCTCGCCGTTGGGAATAACGAGTCTTCATTGAAAAATTTGAACTATACTCGTTGTTTCTAACAGCGAGTTTAGTATAAATATCATCGCTTTTGAGAACAACGAGTCTCCATTGATTTTTTTTGAACTGAACTCGCCATTAGGAATGGCGAGTTCCTAAAAAAAAGCACTAAACTCGCCGTGTCTCAATGGCGAGCATGAAACAACCAGGGCCGGCCTTGGCCCAGGTCGGGCTGGGCGACCGCCCAGGGCCCAACTTTAGGGAGGGGCCCAAATTTTTTTTAAGTATAAATGTTAATAACAGTTTGTAATTAATATTAGGAGGCCCAATGCAGATGTTATTGGCATGCAGCATGCCAGCATGAATTAATCTCTTTGTCTCTCTCTATACTTCGTAGTTCGTACGCCTCTTCATCTTCAAAAAAAAAAAAAAATAAACATCTCCAGATCTCCTATCTACCAAGTTCCAAGCAGGCAAGCACTCAGTTAGTCACAGACTCACAGTCAGTTCACTTGGCTAGTTGGCTTCTTCAGTTCTTCAATCTTGCACTGGATGATTCAGCCATTCATGGTAAGTTTGTATAAGAAATGTTGATTAGCATATATACAATTGTTTTTTGTCTTCAAAAACAGCCACTCTTTTGGGTTGGAGTGTCTGAATGCATAAGCCACTAAGTTAGTCTCCCTTGTTAATCAATGGCAGACATGAGGGAAGGGACCCATCTGCTCCAAAACATAATATGTTGATTTAATACAAACATTGCATGATTTCTCCAATCATAGTAGTGATTGTTTGATGTATCACAGTATCAGAACATCTAAGAAAATAAAAGGAATATTGCTGGAAAATTGAAGTCAGTAACAAATGAAATTTTGTTTAACTTACTGAAGTACTACTAGGATTGCAGAAATTGTTTTCAATCTGGTGTGTTGTTACTTGTTCCTCGCAAGTTCATGGTAGATCATGTTGTTAATGGATATAAATCACTGATTTATAAGTTTGTATATAAATCAGTCATACTCTCATGGTATATCATTGAATATCCCTAATCCCTGATTTCTTAACTTACATCTCTCTAAGCTCTCTTATGTTTGTTTTTAATACTGTGAGAGTAGAGTTATTGAAATTATGATATTGGTTGTAAGAATATGTGCAAGATGCTTAATTCTTTGATGGTTGATTTGAGAAATCCATCATTCTAATTTCTAAGTGAGGATTCCTGAAAAGACCAAGAACTTGAGATCCACTCAGGTCAACCTGGGTCTGGGTAAAGATCCGTAGTTTATGTTCTCTAGTCTATTGCTTTCATGGATAAAACATATTAAAAATGGTTGCTAGCTCTTGATTGGATGCAGGGGGAAATTATTTTTCTACCAAATTGGACATAGAAAATTATATATTGGGCATAAAAAAAAATAAAAAATTATTCTATCGTTTGTTTAGTTTGTTTATGCTAATTAAGCTTGCCAGCAACAATAAAGGGTCTACTAATTGTTCTTTCCCTTGTTCTATATTTTTCAGATTAGCCGAATGATTTGAATGCTGAGTTGAGAATTTTCGAATTGCAAGTCTACATTCACCCTCCAGGTTCTACTATTCTATATTTTTATGCTTTATTAATTTTATTTTAATTTCTAGATTAAAAGGAATGTTTCCTAAGAAACAAGCTTCTGGGTATGAAAAAAGAAAAAGAAAGAAAAGGGAAGAAGATATTATAAAATCTCAAAGCGGTTCTTTAGATAAATTTTTGAAGAAAAAAAATGCTTCTTCAGAAAACCAAGTTGAAAATGAGTTAAACGAAGGAGTTCAAGATTTAGATGAAACTGAAAATGCGGTAAACGAAGAAGTTCAATATTTGGTTGAAAATGAAAATGAACAAACCAAAAATATGGAAGAAACAACAAATGTTACTGAAAATGAGAACACTGAAAATAATATAGAAATAAAAATGTGCTTGAATGTTCAGAAGTTACAACATCTTTGAATGTATATGATCCTAGAGTTTGGGATAGTTTACATGGAAAAATGAGAGATTTTCTTGTAGAAAAAGGTCCTATTAGAGAAACCAATATTAATTTTCCTAAGGATAATCAAAACAGGGGGTTTTCTTATGACTTTTATTATCGAAAATTAACAAACGGAGAACTTTCTGATAGAAAATGGTTGGTTTACTCAAAAGATTTAGATAGAGTGTTTTGTTTTTGTTGTAAAGTGGTAAGAAAAGTTCATACTATGAGTAAATTAGCAGATGAAGGAATTAATGATTGGAAACATCTTGGGGATAAGCTTAAACAACATGAAAATAGTCATGAACACCTTATTAACCTTAGAGCTTTAGTTGAACTACGAGTCAGATTGAACACAAATCAAACAATTGATAAAGAATTACAAGAGCAAATCAAGAAAGATACAAACCATTGGAAACAAGTTATGGTCAGAATCATTGTTGTTGTAAAACGTCTTGCTATGAATAATTTGGCATTTCGTGGAACAAATGAAAAAATCTATGACGATTCTAATGGAAATTTCTTAGGCTTTCTTGAATCAATAGCAGAGTTTGATACCGTAATGATGCAACATTTTCGACTAATTCAAGATAAAAATATTCATTATCATTATCTTAGTCATAAAATACAAAATGAATTAATAGAAATGTTAGCATCAAGTGTCAAGAGTGCAATTATAAAAAAAATTAAAGAGGCCAAATATTTTTCTGTTATTCTTGATTGCACTCCTGATGCTAGTCACAAAGTACAAATGACTCTGATTATACGAAGTGTCGATATCGCAAGTTACCCAACAAAAATTGAAGAATTTTTTTTAGAGTTTCTAAATGTGGAAGATACATCTAGATTGGGTCTTTTTAATGAATTACAAGTTGCTCTAAACTCTCTTGATTTAGATATTGATAATGTGATGGGGCAAGGTTATGATAATGGTTCTAATATGAAAGGAAAACACCAAGGTGTTCAGAAAAGGTTACTTGACATAAATCCCAGAGCTTTTTATATGCCATGTGGTTGTCATTCTCTCAATTTAGTACTTTGTGATATGGCAAACTCTTGTTTAAAAGGAAAATCTTTTTTTGGAGCATGCCACGCCATTTATAATGTGTTTTCTAATTCAACAAAGCGATGGAATCTTTTACTTGAATATGTAAATGAATTAACTTTGAAATCTGTATCAACTACACGTTGGGAAAGTCACATTGAAAGCGTAAAAGCAATAAAAAGTCAAGCTCCAAAAATAAAACAAGCTTTAATTAAATCAGCAGAAATTTCTGATGATTCTAAAGTGAGTTGGAATGCTGAGAAATTAGCATCAGGTGAATTTTCATGTTTTGATTTTATTTTAAATTTGGTTATTTGGAATGAAATTTTGTATAGGATAAACTTAGTGAGTAAAAAATTGCAAACTGAAGATATGCTTCTTGATGTTGCAATTAAAAACTTGGAAGGATTGGTTTCATTTTTTGAAAAATATAGAGAAAACGGATTTAATTCTGCTATGATTGAAGCTAAAGAAATTGCATCTGAAATGGAAATTGAGCCATTATTTTCTGTAAAACATAGAATTTTTAGAAAAAGACATTTTGATGAAATTCCTGATAAGGATAGAGAACAACAATCTGCTTAAGAAAATTTTAGAACTGATTATTTTCTTGTTTTAGTTGATATGGCTCTTTCTCAATTGAAGAGTAGATTTGAACAAATGCAAATGTTTGAATCTATATTTGGCTTCTTATTTGATGCATCACGGTTAGTTTCATTGGATGATGATGAAATGAAAAATTGTTGTTTGCAACTTGAAATTGCTTTGAAACATGGTGATGTGTCTGATATTGATACAAATTATTTACTTTCAGAATTACAAATATCTATAACTATTATAATGGGAGAGTTGGGGTTCCAAACAAATAAACAATTTTTTATTCTTTTTTGTATGTGTGCAAACACGTGCAGCGCACGTGTTGGTAGGTTTCTTTTTTTTGTCCTTTTCACTCCCCATCCACGTGCATCGCACGTGCATAATACTAGTTACAAGAAATGCTACCAAGTGAAGCATATGAAACAGATAAACCATGGCATTCAATTAAAATTATGGAGTTTGCAAAAAAATGGATATGTTTCCAAATATTTTGGTTGCTTATAGGATTTTGTTGACTGTACCTGTGACCGTGGCATCTGCAGAGAGAAGCTTCTCAAAATTAAAATTATTAAAATCTTATTTACGAACAACTATGACACAAGATCGGTTAAACGGATTAGCAATTTTGAGTATTGAAAAAAATATGTTGAAAAATATTGAGGTTGAACATATAATTGATGATTTTGCTTCTAAAAATGCAAAAAGAAAATATTTTAGATGAGATGTGATTGATTTTTTTTATTTTTTTGTTGCAGGTACAAGAGTCGTTGTCACTATGCCTAATAAAAATTATGGAGTATTTGATGTCATTGAGTAAAACAAAGGTAATCTTTATTTTTCTTAGTATTATTTTTATCTTCCCCGCCATTATATTATATTTTATTAATATATATAAAAAAAATACTTGCATGTCTATATAGGGCCCCAATTTTATTTTTTGCCCAGGGCCTAAAATACCTCAGGACCGGCCCTGGAAACAACTAAACTCGCCGTTGGGAATAACGAGTTTAATTGTTGAGTCCACAAACGCAAATACTTTGGCAACCGTCCTATAAGTACAAATATTTTCAAAAAGTGGCACATATATAGAAAAAAAAATTCCGAGTTCAGATTACGTCTTATTATTTACTCTTTAAAAAGAAATAATAATAATCCCTAATATTATATTGGGAGAAGGTCTTAGTGTCATTTGTAAATGTTTGTCATTCTACCAACCCATGCAATGCACGTTGAGGTAGGATAAAAATGGCCTGGGGCCCAGGATGGCTCTCGCTCAAAGTCAAGCCAGCTCGGCCCCGGACCACCACAGGCTCGGTGCCGAGCCGTAAGTTCACCGCCACGAAACTGGCCTCCTCGTTGCGACGATCCGCCCAGACCTTCGGTCCCCGATCCTCGCCAGTCCCCCGGGCCTTCCACTCAACCGGGTAAGGGAGGGGGATGACCTGGCGCAACCTAGGCCCTCCGATTCTCCCAGAAACACAGGGCCCCCACGATCTGCCATATCAGCTCCAAAACCACTTGGGGCTTTGCCACGTCAGCCCTAAACCACTCTTGGCACTGCCACGTATGCCCTAAACCCCCTGGGCCTCTTGCCACGTCAGGCCCATAGGCTTTCGGGTCCAAACCCGGCCCCCAAGCGGATCCAAACCCGATTGGGGTTATGTATAAATACCAGACCCTCACCCACCTTCAAAGGTAATCAATCTTTTTCCACTAAAACCCTAGTTATTGCTACTCTCTCTCAGAGACTGACTAGATCGTCGGAGGGTCTGCCACCGAGATAAACCCCGGTGTTCCGAGACCGTCTGCAGGTACACGAGGCAAGGCTAGCCGAGCCGACCCTTCAGTGCCGGAGCGAACCTCCAGCTCACCGTCCGTTACCGAGCTCTTCCCCCTTACAAATTGAGTCCGAACTCACACCTGGTGCATCCACACTCCTCCCAAAAACAAATCGCATCAGGTTGGCACCGTCTGTGGGAAACTTATTTATTCGGTAAGGACACAGTCCAAGCCTCACCACCGACGCTCTCCCTTCGACCCACTCTCCCATGCCTCCCAGGGCCCGGAGACCGACTTCTTCTGCCCGCCAGGACGGGCCTCCTCTTCAGGACGCCCTCGACGGAAGGCAAGGATCAAATAATCCGGGGGCAAACCCCGGACCCCAACAAGGCGAACCTCGCGTCGAGCAACCCGACCTTCGTCGGGTCATTATGAACCGAGGGGCTAGCCAGGCCAGGGGAGGGACCGCTTCCAACTCGGCCCCGAAACATTCCAGGCCTGCGCCCGAAGCGAGACCGTCGGTACTCAGCCGCATTGGCCAAATTCCTACGCCCCGACCTGACCCTTCTGACCATGGCGCGGTCACCAGGGCCGAATTTCGGAGCTTCTGGGATGAAATCATGGAGGCTCTTCACGGAGCGCCGAGGTCCGCGACGCTCGACCGACCCCGTCAAATGAGCGAAGGAAGGAGCTACACTCGTGCGCCACCTCCTCCACCGGAGCGCGCAGACCAGGTACTCCGTCGCCTCATAGAGATGGAGAATCGCCTTGAACGCATCGGCGACGGGAATCCGAACCCCGTCCTAGGCCGAGCGCCTTCCCGGCCGCCATTCTCCGTCAACATCTTAGAAGCGGAGATCCCCCGGAACTTCCGGCCTCTGCAATTCGAGACTTACAACGGCGAGGGTGATCCAGCTGATCACATGGAGGGCTTCAAGACCCTCATGATGATTCACAGCGCTTCGGATCCCCTGCTATGCCGAGCATTCCCAGCCACCCTCCGGGGGCCGGCCAGGGAATGGTTCTCCAGGCTCTCCCCCGGTTCAATCTTCTCGTTCGATCAGCTAGAAGCCAACTTCTTGGGCCACTTCGTCACCAGCAGGAAAGCCGAGAAGACGAGCGCATCCCTGCTCGACCTCCACTAGAGGGAGGGGGAACCACTCTGTGATTTCGTCAAAAGGTTCACAACCGAGGCAAGATCCGTCTCTGCCTTCGACGCCGGGGTCGCCTCGGCCGCCTTCCGACACAATGTCCGGCACAATCAGCTGAAGGTCTCCCTGGCGAAGAAGCCACCTCTGGACTTCCCTGACCTTCTCAATCGAGTCGAGAAGTACATACGAGCAGAAGAAGCTCTGAACCCAGAGGGCAGCAAAGAAGTCATAGGAAAGGGCAAACGCAGGGCTGATGAGATCGAACCTGCCCGAAAAGCGGCAAAGGAAGAGGTCGGCATGAAGAGGGTACCTCCGGTCCCTCGCTTCGAAAGGTACACCCCCCTGACACAGAACGTGTCTGCCATCCTCTTAGAAATTGAGGACAAGGACCTTGCCCGACTCCCTCCCCGACCAAGCAACAACAAAAAGCGAGACCAATGCTTCTACTACCGTTTTCACAGGGATCATGGGCATGAAACCGACCAGTGTCGGGCCTGAAAGATGAAATTGAGGCCCTCATCTCACGAGGATACCTCCGAGAGTTCACAAGAGAAAGCCAACGGGATCGGCGGGATACGAGGAACCGGAGGCCTTCGCCCCCGATCCCTATTCCGAACCGCATCCAGGATCGGGATCCCGAGCCCGAGGGAGCCGCAGGCACGCCGGCCATTCTACACTGTGTCCACGGAGGACCAATGGGGGGAGAGTCAAATACTTTCCGAAAAGCCTTCGTCCGAGAGGTGAACGCTGTCTAAGACAAACCCTCACCCCGATTACAACCGGTACCTGTCTCCTTCTCCGGAGAGGACCTAGAAGGTGTCCGCCTCCCTCATTGTGATGCCCTCGTCATTGGCCTCCACATGGCAAACTGTGAAGTTCGCCGGATCCTCGTCGACAACGGCAGCTCGGTAAACATTCTTTTTCTCGAAGCCTTCGAGAATCTCAAACTGCCCAGAGGCAAGCTCAAGCCAGCCGGATACACTTTGCACGGATTCTCCGGCATCCCTGTCGTAATAGAAGGGATTGTGACTCTTGATGTTACCGCGGGATCGGCTCCGATCCAGCGAACCGAGTCCATGGACTTCATGGTGGTAAACGTCAAGGCAGCTTACAATGCCATACTCGGCCGACCCGGGCTGTGCTCCCTTCAAGCGGTTCCTTCAGCTTACCACTTGAAACTCAAATTCCCCACCCAGCAAGGGGTCGGTATCGTCCGAGGTAACCAAGAAGCGGCACGATCATGCTATATAATCGCCGTCGGAGGGGGTGTCTTCCCCCTCGACACCGTCGAGCTCGAGTCCGAGAGGGACGGCCCCGCTCCCGAGCCGGTCGACGAACTGGAGGAGGTTCCGTTCGGTGCTGCGGACGAGTCAAAATGGTTCCGGGTGAGCCGCTCACTCCCCGAGGACTTGAAATCAGACATAATCGACTGCATCCGCCGCAACGTCGATCTCTTCGCCTGGAAGCCCTCTGACATACCCGGGATATCCGAAGACCTGATCATGCACAGGCTGAGCGTCATCCCGGGATCCAAGCCGGTCGCTCAGAAGAGGCGCAAATTCGCCCCGGAGAGGCAGCAAGCTGTGAAAGCAGAGGTGGACAAACTCTTGTCCGCTCGGTTCATTCAGGAGGTCAGCTACCCCGAGTGGTTGGCCAATGTCGTCATGGTTAAAAAGGCGACTGGGGGATGGCGGATCTGTATAGACTTCACGGATCTAAACAAAGCATGCCCTAAAGATCCTTTCCCCCTCCCCAACATCGACGCTTTGATCGATGCGACCTCGGGGCACGAGCTGTTGTCCTTCATGGACGCCTTCGTAGGGTATAACCAAATCCGGATGTTCCCGCCTGACATTGCGAAGACCTCATTCGTCACCGACCAGGGTCTTTTTTGCTATCGCGTTATGCCCTTCGGGCTGAAAAACACCGGAGCCACCTATCAACGGCTCGTGAACCGGATCTTCAAAGACCTAATCGGCCGCAACATGGAGATCTATGTCGACGACATGCTCGTCAAAAGTCGGGCCGGCCCAGATCACGTCGCTGACCTCGAGGAAGCCTTCGGAATCCTTCGACGTCATACCATGAGACTCAACCCGGCCAAGTGCGCATTCGGGGTCTCCTCCGGAAAGTTTCTGGGGTTCGTCGTCAGCCAGCGCGGCATCGAGGCGAACCCAGAGAAGATTTAGGCCATAATAGACATGGCCCCACCCCGGAATGTCAAGGAGGTTCAGCGACTCACGGACCGGTTGGCGGCCATCGGTCGCTTCCTCTCCAAATCAAGGGAGAAATCTCTCCCCTTCTTCAAGGCCCTGCGCGGGAAGGGAGGCTTCGAATGGGGTATCAATCAACAAGAAGCCTTCGAGCAGCTGAAGCAGTACCTCGCTAACCCTCCTCTCCTCAGCAAGCCCGAGCCGGGCGAACCGCTATGGCTCTACCTGTCCGCATCGGATAGCGCCCTCAGCACCGTCCTCGTCCGAGAAGAGGACGGGGTTCAGAGACCATTATACTATGTGAGGAAAGTCCTGCTCCCCACTGAGACGAGGTACGCGAAGATAGAAAAGGTGGCCTATGCTCTGGTAATGGCAGCCCGAAAGCTCCGTCCTTACTTCCAGGCTCACTCCATCCAAGTACTGACCGACCAGCCATTAAAAACTGTCCTCCACAAGCCCGAAACCTCCGGCCGCTTAGTCAAGTGGTCAATCGAGCTGAGTCAGTACGACATCGGCTATCAGCAGAGGACAGCGATCAAAGGACAGGCCCTTGCCGAGTTCATAACCGAATGCACAATTTTCGAGCAGCCCCACATCGATGGGTCGGATCCGACCTGGGATGTCTATGTCGACGGATCCTCCTGTGAAACCGGGAGTGGAGCTGGAATCATCCTCCGAGGCCCTGACCAATTCCTCCTTCAATACTCCCTCCGCCTCAACTTTCTGGCCTCCAACAACGAGGCGGAATACGAGGCCATGATCGCCGGACTGAACATAGCACACCGAGCCGGAGCCAAGCAGATCCAGGCCTTCAGCGATTCTCAGCTCGTGGTCAATCAGATCACCGGGAAATACGAGGCCCGCGACGACCGGATGGTGAAGTATTTGGCTGTGGTCCGACGTCTCCTAGCATCATTCTGCCGCTCCACGGTTGTCAGGGTCCCCAGGGAGCAGAACGCCCAAGCAGACGCATTATCAAAACTCGCCTCCTCCTCCTTCGAGGGCCTCGACCAAACGGTACTCATCAAAATCCTCTTAAAACCAAGTATCAATGACCAAGGCCAAGAGGCAATGTGCGTACAAAGCGGTATCAGTCCGGACGACTGGACCGCCCCCATTCGAAGATTCTTAGTCCGAGCCGAGCTTCCCGAAGACCGGGCCGAGGCAAGATGAGTCAGGATCCGAGCTGAAAGGTTCGTCATGATCGACGATATCCTCTTCAAACGCTCGTACACACTGGCCGATGGTAAGCCGTACCTCCACTGTCTCACCAATGACGAAGCCAGCTACGCGCTGAAAGAACTTCATGAAGGGATCGGCTGATGCCATATGGGAAGCAGATCACTCGCTCGTAAAGCCCTGAATCAGGGTTACTATTGGCCCACCATGCTCCGAGACTCCCAAGACCTGGTCAAGAGGTGCGGCCCATGCCAGAGGTTCTCCCCTATCAAGAGGCTTCCTCAAGCCAATCTCCGATCCCTGGCTAGTCCTACGCCATTCGCCATGTGGGGCATGGACCTTGTGGGCCCCTTCCCCGCAGCAATAGGGCAAAGGAAATTCTTGATAGTCGCCATCGACTACTTCACAAAGTGGCTCGAGGCCGAGCCGCTGTCCAGTATCACCGAGCGCCAAACACAGCAGTTCTTCTGGAAGAATATCGTTTGTCGGTTCGGGATCCCTCAGGTCCTCGTTACAGACAACGGGACCCAATTCGCAGGTCAAAACTTCCGAAAGTTCTGCGAAGAAATCGGCATCCAGCAACGCTTCTCCGCTATATGCCACCCTCAGTCCAACGGCCAAGCGGAGAACGCGAACAGGCAAATCCTCGACGGCCTCAAGAAGCGCCTCGACAGTTCTCCCAAAGGGCTGTGGGTGGAAGAGCTGCCCAGCGTGCTGTGGGCACACCGAACCACCAAAAGGATCCCCACGGGAGAGACGCTGTTTAGCTTGACCTACGGGACGGAGGCGGTGATCCCTGTGGAGGTCGGACTGCCTTCTCCCCGGATCATGGCCTTCGACGAAACTGACAACTCATCAGGCCTAAGGGCCAACCTGGACCTCGTCGCCGAAGTCAGGGAGAAGTCTTCCGTCCGGAGAAGCATCTATCAGCAACGGATCGAGAGGTTTTACAACAAGAAGGTCCGCCCAACAGACATCAAGGCCGGGGACCTCGTGTTACGCAAATTGTCCGTCTCCGATCCAACCAAGAAGAGGAAGCTGGCCCCCAACTGGGAGGGCCCATACAGGGTAGCCGAGGCCGTATGCCCCGGCACTTACCGACTGGAGGATATGAAGGGTCGGGCTATCAAGCGACCCTGGAACGCCGAACACCTGATGAAGTTCCTGGAAGAACAGATATAGGTTCCTGCTTGGCTAATGTAAATAATAATTTTGTAAGCTTTCATATGTAAAAGGCCCTTTTAGCGCCCCTTTCTACATGTATGAAAGAGATCCCTTTTTGTCAACTCCAAACGCCTCGGCAGGTCCGACCTAACACCGGACAATGGGATCGCTTTCTCAAAGCTTCGGCACCCGAGTCCTCACTCTGGTGTTGTCCCCCGACGTCTCGGTTGGTCCGAACCGGCTTCAGGCCAGGGAGTCGCCATAATGCCTCCCAGTGCCCAAGATGCCACACCCGGTACCGATCCCTCACGGATCGGCAGGACCGAACCTCACCTCCACCACCAATCAATGGGCTATTGGCCAGGGCAACGAATGAAAAGAAACTCCTTATTCATACTCCCTTATTAGTTCTTGAAAACAAACAAAGACCGTTACAGGACCACTCCACTCATTTCAAATAGAAAGAATTCACTCTTAGGGCCCCTCGGGTCCGAGGGATGGCAATCCCACTCCGATCGAATGACTAGGAGCTCTCTCCTCGTCACGGTGGTCCTTGGGGTCAGCCACGGTCGACAAACCAGCCACGGAGCTCTGGGCATCAACCGATCGGACACACTCCAGCAGCAACAACGCCAAAGGAACCCCCTCCGTTTGCCGGTCTCCCGAGGAGGATGCCATCCTCGTCCCGGACACACCCAGCATCGTCTTATAACGGTGTATCTCCATCTCCTTCTCCACTATGACGTCGCGAAGGAGCCTCTCAGACGAGAGCCTCTGCACCGACGCACTCGACATGGTGTACCCAAGACCGGCACTTCCGAGGTCCCGATCTACCATTGCCCTCTTCAGCCGGTTCGCCTCGGCACTCAGAGCCTCGGACTTGTCCCGATAATAGTTAAAGGCAGCATCCTGCTCGCAAGCCCCCTTGCGATAACGAACCAACGTGGCCTCCAGGACCTTGATTTTACTCCGGAGCCACGCCACGTCGGAGCGATGGGGTCCGCCTCGGGAAGGAGATCCGTTACCTAAAAGAGAACCAACCACCGCTCAAAACACATCGGCAAAAGGGGTCCGGAAAAATCCGAGTACAAAAGACTTGGCCAATCAAAAAATCCTTTTTTATAAATCAAATCCTTCATACAAAAATGCGGTGGCCAGTCCGCGGTCTGCAAATACAATGGAAAGGAGAAAAAAAAAGACTAAAACAAGAGGCTAACAGACTAATTCCCCACCTCAGCATCGGCCGGGTTCACGGGAGGGTCGACTGCCGGGCCCACGACCGGCCCTTCAGTATTGGGAGTCTTCGGTGGCCCCTCGATCTCCAAATCATAGTCGAGGCCGGTCAGGTCGATGGTCGGGTAGAAGTGCCTCACGTGGCTGAGGGCCTTCTCGTAGACCTCGTTCTGGACCGCGATCACCAGGTCCTGCCCTGTCGTTGTCAGCTCCTCCTTCTCCTTCGCAAACTTCTTCTTCAGGGCGACCACCCTCTTGCCCCACTTTGCCTCCTTGGCCTCGAGCTCGACCGTCATTTGCTGCTCCCTCTTGTGCGAGCCATCGAGCTCGATCCTCATCTCCTTCATTTCCTGCAAGTACTTGTCCGCCCGAACTCGCTCCCGTTCCACGGCCGCCTCGTAGAGACTTTTCACGTGGGCCCCCTGCACACAAGCCTGCAGCAACCAAGCACTGTTAAGGAAACCTCCTTCACAATAAATTCACAAGGAAAGTGGAGTCGGCGGACTTACCAGCACGTTGGCCTGCGCCAGGCGCATGTACGCCTGCTCCAAAGTCTCGCTGCTCATCTCCTCATGGTCCCGGGGAGTCGCCAGGTTCTCCACCACATCGATGGCCTGGGGCCCGCGGGTTAGACAGTCCCCCTCCCGTATCGACCAGGCCGGCACCCACGGCTGCGTAAGCTCCTCCATAACAGTGTCCCCTCCCTCGGCTCCGACCAGGGGACCCTTCCCCTTGCTGCGTTCGGACACCTTCGCCTGACCCGAACTCTTCGGAGCGGCCGCCTCCTTGCTCGTCTACGAGCGTGTCCTCTTAGTCTTCGGCTCGCCCGGGGCCTCGGAGATAACGTGGGACGACCCTCTCGGCCTTCTTCTGCTTCAAAGCGAGCCTCCGAGCCTTAATCGATTCTGGATCCATACCTGCAAAAAGACCCATTAAGGGCGATGAGCTCGAAAGAACAGTAAAGGCGAGAAAGAAACGACTACATACAAGACACGGCAGGGCTCAGTCCGACGCTGGCCAGGTGACCCTCCGTCACCTTCGGCCAGCTGATGTTATGCGACAAACGGAGACGCTCGACGAATCTCCACTCCTCGGCAGTCAGGTCCTTTTGCTTCGGCGCTTTGAAACTCGGCTTGTAATAGTTCCAACGAGTGGGAATATCCCAAGGCTCCACGCTCTGGATCACGAAATATTTTCGCTTCCACTCCTTGATGGAGTCCGGATGGCCATGGACCACCTTCCCCTTACTCCGAGGCGAGACATAGTAGATCCCCTCCGACTCCCCCGACGAGCTGATCCCCAGCATCACACAGAACATGCCCAACCTAAGAGGCACCTTCTGCTCCTCACACAGCAACACGAAACAGATTATCTGCTTCCATGAATTCGGCCCATACTGCATCGGAGTCAGGGACGCTCAATTTAGCACATCCCGAATAAACGGATGGACCGGCAGCCTCAGTACGGAGCCGAAGGCGTCTACGGGGAAGATGCAGTACCATTCCGGCAGGGGGTCAGTGGGACAGAGGCTCGGGCTCGGCAACATCAGTTCGTAACCGGACCCGATGTGGAAGGCCGACTGAGCAACCTCCAAATCACCAGCTTCCAAGATCGTCGGAAGCGTATCCCTCTTTACCATCTTCCGACTCGGCGAAGACGGCTGAACCCCATACAGCACCTTATCGGAGAGATCATCGGGGTACTGTCGAAACTTGTTCGGCTGTACAGGAGACCCTGTCACTACATTCCGGAGGATGGGCGCCTGGCTCGGACCACCGGCCTTCGCCCCCTTCTTTCTTGACGCCCTCTTCTTCTTAGCCCTCTCCGGCGAGGGAGTGGATAAACGCTCGAGACCAGTCGGCGTGGAAGACGAACCTACTCCCCGAACCGTGGACCTCTTCCCCGTACCTCCTATCCGAGCCTCGACCGCTTCACCCTTGCCTTAGCTACCCTCCTCCTCGGAAACCGGATCCAGTATCTGAACATCGTCCGAGCTATCACTCCCCTCCTCAGAATCGCTGCTCTCCACCACATACGGCTTTCGGGAGCGAAGGGGCTTCACATCATATACCGTCTCCTCCTCCCACGATGTCGAGTCTGAGAGCCCGGCGCCAGGGTTCCCTTCCCCCCTAAATGTCGACGCCGAAGAGCCAGACTGAGCCCTAGACATGACTAACTAAATAAACTTACAAACTAACCTTTGGTTGCCTCGGAAAGACGAGCCCGGTGCTGCAAACAGTAATGACGAGCGCCGAAGTGTTTGGGTATTCTTTGGAGAAAGCAGCAAGAGAGAAATGAGCAGAATGGGGGGAAGGTGGGGGTATTTATAGAGGAAAAAGTGACTCCTCATTTTTCGCGTTACTGTTCCTCGATTGACGTGAAACTGCCACCTAGAAAATCGCGCCACGTCACCTTGAAACGTGCGCCGCTGATGTCACCCAGCATCAGATTGGAAACCAGACGAAAGGGTCGGTCCGGATGAAGTACCTCGGACCCGTACACCCCCGCATCTGTCCCTGGAAGCAAGAGAAAATTTTGTTTAAAAGTTTTAAAGGCACTCACCTTGGGCGAGCGACCCGGGCTCCAGGGCTCGGTCGGTTCCCCTCTCACCCGCGAGCAACTCGGGGCTTACGGCCTCGGAAGCCGAAACCCTGAATTGTTCGAGGGTGGGAGAAAAACCACCATCCCCTGGGACCCTGTCGGAAAGCAGATCGGCCCACCTCCCATCTCTAACTCCTTCGGGCTGACAACCAACAGAAGCCGTCAGCCCGGAAGGAAGACAGAGATCGGAGAAGACCCATCCGTCCGAGGCATCTTATCCCCCCGGTCCGAACTTCGGTCGTCATCCCTCCTGCCCTGATCTCCCTTGGTTCTGACAACCGTATCAGCGCCGTCAGAACCAGAAGAAGATCACGGCGGCAGAGTAACCACCCATCCGACGCTCTCAGGGTTGGAATTTTTCAAGTAACAGGCGTCCGCCCAAGGCAGACACCTCTGATGGTCGAGCCACCCTTGCTGTGATCGAAGCTACAGGGGGGGAGCAGGGTATTTATAACCTCCCCCAAAGATCAGCCATTATGGCCCTTGGGAGGCCAAGCGACGGAAGCCCAGCCGTCACGCCTAGGGAGCTGAAGCGCCATACATTTATTACAGGACGCCATTTAATGACTCCGGGAAGTTGGAATGCCGCACGAATCCCGGAGCGCCATTAAAGCTCCATGAAGGCAGCCAGCAGCTCAGCTTAGCCTTCTCACGAAGGCACAACGGTTCGCCATCGCCCTTGCTGACCCGTAAACCCTTGCCAGTCCGAGGTAAGGTCTGGCACAAGGGTAGCCTTCTCACGAAGGTCCAACGGTTCGCCATCGCCCTTGCCGACCCGTTAACCCTCGCCAGCCCGAGGTAAGGTCTGGCACCAGGGTAGCCTTCTCACGAAGGCCCAACGGTTCGCCATCGCCCTTGCCGACCCGTAAACCCTCGCCAGTCCGAGATAAGGTCTGGCACCAGGATAGCCTTCTCACGAAGGCCCAACGGTTTGCCATCCCCTTGCCGACCCGTAAACCCTCGCCAGTCCGAGGTAAGGTCTGGCACCAAGGTAGCCTTCTCACGAAGGCCCAACGGTTCGCCATCGCCCTTGCCGACCCGTAAACCCTCGCCAGTCTGAGGTAAGGTCTCGCACCAGGGTAGCCTTCTCATGAAGGCCTAACGGTTCGCCATCGCCCTTGCCGACCCGTATACCCTCGCCAGTCCGAGGTAAGGTCTGGCACCAGGGTAGCCTTCTCACGAAGGCCCAACGGTTCGCCATCGACCTTGCCGACCCGTAAACTCTCGCCAGTCCGAGGTAAGGTCTGGCACCATGGTAGCCTTCTCACGAAGGCCCAACGGTTCGTCATCGCCCTTGCCGATCCGTAAACCCTCGCCAGTCCGAGGTAAGGTTTGGCACCAGGGTAGCTAATATGGCTAAAAATGGGGGTAAATCGGAATCGTCCAGATTGGGCACAAATCTTGAAGCTCGGGGCTAAAACGGTAATTTCATATACAAATGGGTCCGAAACGGGTATTGGATCTCCTTCTCACAGATCCAATAACCCACAAACAGATCCACTCCAATTGGGTACGGGTCCCGACCCGAGGCGAACCCAGACCAACAAGAGGCAAATTAGGGCCACTGATTTGACCAAGTCAACGGGCCTGATTTGCTCTCACCGGGAATCAGGGATTAGTTTCCTAAACAGACTGTGAGGATTTTACTCCTGACAGTTACACAGGGAATCAAGTCCCTAATCACTCCCCTGGCGACTATAAATACCTCCCTTCTACCACTGTGACCAGGTAATCACTCTTTTTCCACCTTAAGCTCTTTCATAATCAATACTGGTTACTGACAAGAGCGTCGGAGGGTGCGTCGTCGGAATCAACCACGGTGTATCGCACTTCCTTGCAGGTTGCGGCAGGAATCGGAAGGCTTGGATCCGCTGTTCAGGTTATTCTCGAGCTCACAAATCTCATCTGTTTACCCCCACACCGAAATCAGCGGTAACAGATTGGCACCGTCTGTGGGAAACACCACACGAACAGCCTCCGCCTCTTCCTTGTCGTCTACCCCTTCTCCAACCATGCCTCCAAAGAAGGTTAGATCTAAAGGGTCCAACCGCAGACCCAATCCCGCCGACCAGCCAGAGGAAGTCCCTGTCAATCCTGCTCCACAGCCTGAACTTCCTCCCCCGGTCCAGAAGGCCCAACCTCCTCTTCCCAAACAACAACCCCCCAATGGCCCTTCCGGCCATAACGAGCGGAGGCAGAAACAACCCCTACACCCAGACCACGTCTCGGTTCATAATGCCTCCTCGGATTCAATGGCTTCTCATCACCCCGACCTCCGCAACACCGTTCTGAACCGCCAAAAGGATGAGGACCTTCGCACACACCTAGATGAGAGGCGGGCCCGAGAGGGAGCCTCCCGCCAGCATCATGGTGACCGATCTCCTCATCGCCGAGACGGTAGGAGGTCTCCAGACTGACGGGGCCGAGCGGCATCTCCCGAGCGCCGTAGGAGGCGGCCACATTCCCCTGCAGATCGGCATCATCCGAGGAACAATGAGGCACCTATCACTCGTGCCGAGTTCCTACAATTTCAGGAGACCGTGCTGCAGGCCCTCAACCTTCGCCCCAACAACCAAAATGCCCAGAGGGTTCCAACACCCCCCGCGGGTTCCCAGTCCTCGCCACCGATCCAGAAGTCCTCTCCCGGCTCCCAGTCACCAGCAGAACTACTATAGTCCTCGCCGATCCCAGGACTACCGGCGTCGCAGTCCCCGCTCCCCTTCCTACGAAGATTCTAGGGGGTCGTTTGATTACCAGCAGAAGGATGATGCCCTCTACCGTCGTCTCCACGAGGTGGAGAGGTGCATCGGTCGCATGGACAGGGAGGAGGAGTCGAGAGCAGGGACTGTTCGCCCCAGCAGACCCCCCTTCTCTCGGACGATCATGGAGGCCCCCATACCGAGGGGTTTCAAACCTCCGCAGTTTGAAACGTACTCAGGGGAGTCCGACCCAATTGATCACGTCGAAAGCTTCAAGACCTTAATGCTGATCCATCAAGCTTCCGACGCCATGCTCTGCAAGACCTTCCCCGCCACCCTTAGGGGGTCGGCTCGGGAATGGTACTCCAGGCTTGCCCCCTCTTCCATCTTCTCGTTCGAGCAGTTCGAAACGCTGTTCATAACTCACTTTGTGAGTAGCAGGCGAGCTGAGAAGACGAGCCTCTCCCTACTCAACCTGCGGCAAGAAAGGGGAGAGAAGCTGAGGGACTATGTGAAGAGATTCACCGCAGAAGTCAGGTCTATCGCCTCCCTAGACCAGTCGGTTGCGACCGTTGCGTTCCAGTCAAACGTCCTCAACTCCAACCTCCGGTCGTCCCTCGCCAAGAAGCCCCCGCACAACTTCGCCGATCTTCTCCTAAGATTCGAGAAGTACATTCGGGCGGAAGAGGCCGAGTGCCTCCCGAACTTCGGAGGATCGGCCTCCGGGTCGAAGAGAAAGGCGACAGAGGAGGAGGGGTCCAAGAAGATGCAGAAGGACAACGGCGGTCAGCGCCGTCCTCCCCCTCGGTTCGAGAAGTTCACTCCCCTCACCACCAATGTCTCCACCATCCTGATGGAAGTGGAGAAGGAGGGGGTCATACCTCCGGCTCCAAGGATGAACACCCCGGCCAAGAGGAGGAACAAAGAAAGATGGTGTCGTTACCACCGGGACCACGGCCATGACACCAACGACTGTCGGGCGTTGAAAAACGAGATAGAGGCCCTCATCCAGAGAGGGCAGTTAGCCAAATTTGTTAAGGCAAATGATCGGGCGGACCGCACAACTCCTCCGCCTCGGGGGGCTAACAAGCGCTCCGAGCAGCGCGAGGAAACCCCTGAGTTCGAGGAAGAACGAGTTCTACACCTCATCCATGGAGGCCCGATGGGGGGCTCCTCCAACTCCTCTCGGAAGGCCTTCGTCCGCGAGGTAAACTCGGTTCACAGCGCCCCTCCCCCCAAAGGTCTCAGCGTCCCAGTGACTTTTTCCGATGAAGACCTCGAGGGGGTCCGAACTCCCCACTGCGACGCTCTCGTCATCGACCTCCGCATGGCAAACTTCAAGGTGCAGAGGGTCCTGGTCGACAACGGGAGCTCGGTGAACATCCTCTTCCTCTCGGCCTTCCGAGGGCTACAGCTGTCTCGGGACCGTCTCAAACCGACCGGTTACATGCTCCACGGGTTCACGGGGGTACCAGTAACTGTCAAAAGGGTTATAACCCTAGACGTAACTGCTGGAAAAACCCCTACTATCCAGACCGAGCCGATGGACTTTATGGTCGTTGACGTCCCGGCCGCATATAATGTCATCCTAGGCCGACCCAGCCTAGCTGCCCTGGAAGCTGTCCCTTCAGCGTACCACCTTAAAATGAAGTTCCCCACTCGGTCGGGAGCGGGGGAAGTCAGGGGCAGCCAAGAGACGGCTCAGAAGTGCTACATGACTTCCACTGGGGGTCCGGTGCTCTCCCTGGAGACCCTAGAGATTCCCGAGCCGAATGTCCGACCCACGTCCGAGCCGACAGACGAGTTGGAAGAAGTGCTCTTCTCGAACGAGGACCCGAGTCGAAAGTTCCTCATCAGCAAATCCCTGCCGACTGCACTTTGTTCCGACTTGGTGCAATGCATCCGGGATAACCGCGACTTGTTTGCTTGGTCAGCCGCAGATATGCCCGGGATTTCAGAGGAGCTGCTAGTCCACCGCCTAAGTGTCGAACCGGGGTGCAAACCGGTTCAGCAGAAGAGGCAAAAATTCGCTCCCGAGCGGCAGCAGGCCATTAAGGAGGAGGTGGACTAACTCTTGAAGGCTCGGTTCATACAGGAGGTGAACTACCCAGAGTGGCTCTCCAATGTTGTAATGGTTAAGAAGTCCAATGGCTCTTGGAGAATATGCATCGACTTCACCGACCTGAATAAGGCGTGTCCAAAGGACCCATTCCCTCTCCCAAATATCGACACCCTCATTGACGCCACCTCGGGCCATGAGCTCCTCAGCTTCATGGACGCCTTCTCCGGCTATAATCAGATCCGAATGTTCCCTCCAGACATTCCGAAGACCTCCTTCATCACCGACCAGGGCCTCTATTGCTATAGAGTCATGCTGTTCGGCTTGAAGAATGCTGGAGCCACCTACCAGCGCCTCGTCAACAAGGTCTTCCAGAGCCAGATAGGCCGCAACATGGAAGTGTACGTCGACGACATGCTCGTCAAGAGCATCCGAGGTACCGACCACGTGGCCGACCTCCAGGAGGCCTTCGACGTATTGAGGAGCACAGCATGCGGCTGAACCCGAACAAGTGTGCGTTCGGGGTCTCGTCGGGAAAGTTCCTCGGCTTCATGGTGAGCCGGCGAGGGATCGAAGCAAATCCCGAGAAGATCAAGGCCATACTAGACATGGCCCCGCCCCGGAACGTCAAGGAGGTGCAGAAGCTCACGGGTCGGCTCGCCGCTATTGGCCGCTTCCTCTCGAAGTCTGGGGAAAAGTGCCTCCCCTTCTTCAAGGCTCTCAGGGGGGCTAAGGGTTTCGAATGGGGCCAACCACAACAGGAGTCGTTCGACCAACTGAAGGCCTACTTGGTGAACCCCCCTCTCCTCAGCAAGCCCGTTCCGGGGGAAACCCTCTTCATCTACTTAGCTGCTTCCGAGCAGACCCTAAGTGCTGTGTTGGTAAGGGAAGAAGATCGGGCTCAGAGGCCCATTTACTACGTGAGTAAGGTGCTTCGGGACGCCGAGCTCCGTTATCCCAAGATAGAAAAGATGGCCTACGCCTTAGTCATGGCGGCGAGGAAGCTCCGTCCATATTTTTAGTCCCACTCGGTTGTGGTCCTCACCGACCAACCGCTGAAGCAAATCCTCCATAAGCCCGAAACCTCGGGCCGGCTAATGAAGTGGTCCATAGAGCTAAGCCAACATGACATCTCCTACCAACCTCGGACGGCAATCAAAGCTCAGGCCCTCGCCGACTTCATCGTCGAGTCCACTATTCCTGAGGTCAGCCACGTCCCGAACGGACCCCCATTTGGACGGTCTTTGTGGACGGCTCCTCCTGCAACGAAGGAAGCGGCGCCGGTATCATCCTGAACGGCCCTGATGACTTCGTCCTCCAGTATGCGATCCGTATGAACTTCAAGGCCTCGAACAATGAGGCGGAGTACGAGGCACTCATCGCAGGTCTCGGACTTGCCCGAAGTGCTGGGGCGTAGCGCCTCCGAATTCACAGTGACTCTCAGCTGGTTGTGAACCAGGTCTTGGGCGAATACGAGGCACGAGACGAGCGAATGGCGAAGTACCTCGCCAGGGTCTGAGCCCTCATGAGCCGGTTCAAAAAGGCACTCATCCAATGAGTCCCTCGAGAGGAGAATTCGCAGGCCGATGCCCTCTCCAAGTTGGCCTCATCCTCCCTCCAGGGTCTCGAACAGACCGTTTTGATCGAGGTCCTCTCAAGGCCGAGCATAGAAGACGAGACCTCCGGCTCGGTAGAGTCGTTGCCGGTCTTGCTGCAAGATAATTGGATGAAGCCGTTGGTGGAGTTCTTAAGGGATGGACTCTTGCCCGAGGATCCCAAAGAAGCACGCCGAGTCAGAACCAGGGCCGAGCGGTATGTCTTGATCGAGGGGATCCTGTACAAGCGCTCATTCTCGCAGATCGACGGCCGACCATACCTAAGGTGCCTCTCCCCGGAGCAGGCCGACTATGCCCTACAAGAGCTCCACGAAGGCATAGGCGGAGCGCATTCAGGATCTAGATCCTTGGCTCGGAAAGCCTTGAATTATGGGTACTTCTGGCCGACTCTCCTCCAAGATGCCGAGCGGCACGTTCGGCAATGTGGCTCCTGTAAGAGACATTCCAATGTTCGTTGCCTCCCTCAAGCCAACCTTGCCTCCCTATCAATTCCTATCCCCTTTGCAATGTGGGGAATGGATTTACTAGGGCCGTTCCCCCCAGCTTTCGGCCAGTTCAAGTTCTTGGTTGTTGCCATCGATTACTTCTCGAAGTGGATTGAGGCCGAGCCCCTCGCCACTATCACCGAGAATAAAGTGGTTCAATTCTTCTGGAAGAGCATCATCTGTCGGTTCGGCATCCCCCGCGTCATAATAACTGACAACGGGACTCAGTTTACCGGGGTAGTGTTTCGAGCCCTGTGCGATGACCTTGCTATCCGACAGCGCTTCTCTTCCGTCTCCCACCCTCAGTCGAACGGCCAAGCAGAGAATGCCAATCGGCAGATCCTCACAGGTATCAAGAAGAGGTTGGACAAATGTTCCAAAAGCCTATGGGTCGACCAGCTCCCCAATGTGCTGTGGAACTACCGCACGAACAAGCGGACGCCCACAGGAGAGTCCCCTTTCAACCTCACTTATGGGTCCGAGGCAGTGATACCCCTCGAGGTCGGAATACCTTCCCCTCGCCTCGCAGCCTATGATGAAGAACAGAACGCCAGAGACCTCAGGGCGAACTTAGATCTGGTGGACGAGCTGAGGGAAAGAGCGTCAATTCGGCAACAGAATTACCGAAGAAGGGTCGAGTTGTCATACAACAAGAAGGTCCGACCCACCAACCTTAAGCAAAGGGACCTAGTCTTGAGAAAACTGGCCATATCCTTCCCCAATCCGAAGAGCAAGCTGGCTCCGAACTGGGAAGGGCCTTACAAGATCACAAGGGTAGTTCGGCCCGGAGCATATCGTCTGGAAGATCTAGAGGGCAGAGAGATTCCGAGGACCTGGAATGCCGACCACCTCCTGAAATACCAAAAAAGCGCCCCGGCGCCTCTCTAAGTATTGCAGGATATCGAGCCATTCCTCTCCTCTAACTTGTAATCTATTTCATAAGTTGTAATATGTAAAAATGGTTCCCCGTCGATTATCAATGAAGAATGCTCTTTCATACTTATAAATTTGTTTACATCTCTCTGCCTCTATCCTTTGTTTTTTATTTTTTCAACCAATGGTTTGGAGTCCAATGTCCGGCTCGACTTTACCTCCTCGGCTCGGTCCCGGACGAGCCAGGGGTAGATCGCCATTCAGAACTGCTCCCACAACCGTTGAACTACACCAATGGTTCGGAGTCCAATGTCCGGCTCGACTTTACCTCCTCGGCTCGGCCCCGGACGAGCCAGGGGTAGATCGCCGTTCGGAACTGCTCCCACAACCATTGAACTACACCGATGGTTCGGAGTCCAACACTCGGCTCGACTTTACCTCCTCGGCTCGGCCCCGGACGAGCCAGGGGTAGATCGCCGTTCGGAACTGCTCCCATAAACGTTGAACTACACCGATGGTTCGGAGTCCAACACTCGGCTCGACTTTACCTCCTCGGCTCGCCCCCGGACAAGCCAGAGGTAGATCGCCATTCGGAACTGCTCCCACAACCGTTGAACTACACCGATGGTTCGGAGTCCAACACTCGGCTCGACTTTACCTCCTCGGCTCGCCCCCAGATGAGCCAGAGGTAGATCGCCGTTCGGAACTGCTCCCACAACCGTTGAACTACACCGATGGTTCGGAGTCCAACACTCGGCTCGACTTTACCCCCTCGGCTGGCCCCCGGACGAGCCAGAGGTAGATCGCCGTTCAGAACTGCTCCCACAACCGTTGAACTACACGATGGTTCCGGAGTCCAACACTTGGTTCAATTCTACTCCCCAAGCTTGCTTCTTAGCAAGCTAGGGGTGGATCACCATTCGGAATTGCTCCCACAACCGTCGAATACTCGCTATGACCAGCGAGTCTCACCACGGAAAAGAGCTCGGCTCACCCCTCGACTTCGCAAGAAGAGGGAGACCGAAGCACTGTTCGACACCACAATCCGAGCCATCTCGTCACGGAGACGAAAGCCCCAAGAAGAAAGGTCAAACCATGCTGCCTCCGGTCGGACGCCGAGCAAGTGCCATTCCGACCCTGCAAACGGAGAAAACTAAATTTCTCCTCAACTCTCGTGTAAGATCTCGATCAGACGGCCCAGATCTTGCCAACGACGCTAAACGACAAGATAGCGTTTTCTTGGGAACTGAGCCGCCTCGAGATTCGTGCCATCATCCGACGGTCTAGATCTTGTCAGAGTCGCTAAACGACAAGATAACGTTCCGTTAGGAGCTGGTTCGCCTCGAGATTCTTGCCGACGGCACTATGCTCTCGGCTCGGGGACCTCAGCACGACCAACACACTTACGAGCAGGACAAATACGCAGAGCAACAAAAGACACGCTAGTTATTGAAAGAAATTTTATTAATAATCGGGGCATAACACAAAGCGATCCTTCCATGGTTACAAGGCATTAGGAAACAAAAATACAGCGCCGACCCACAACACTTGGTTTTTAAACAAAAAAATCATCACTGTCCCGCTCGGTCGCCAGTCCACCCACTTCGGCTGACAGCTCCTCTGCCTCCTTCTGAAGCTTCGCATCCACGGTCTGCAAGTGATGGATCTCTGAGAGCAAATCGTCCCGCTCGGCTATTACCTTCGACTGGTTGCACCGAATACACTGGACCCGAAGAGCGTTGCTAAAAGCGGTCTATGAATCCTCGTCCTCTCCTACGGGGGTCGCCTCGGTGATCCTACTCTTTAGACGTCGGATCTCGGCGTCTCGTTGGCCGAGGACGGACTGAAGGTGGGCCCGCTAGCTCTCAGCCCGGCGTAACTCCAGCTCGACGCCATAAAGCCGCTCTCGGCACTTCATCGAGCGCGACTTCATTGCCCCTGAAGTCGCCTCAGTTTCAGCGTTATCGTCCGAGCCGTTGGAATCAATGTATTGAGCTGCCACCACGAGCTGAAAAGAAGGGAAAACGAATGGCACAATTTCAATACACTGCCGAAGTCCAACACTTAAGAATTTTCCAAACAAACTTTCAGATTCGTATTCAAATATAATAGCTCTACATACAACAAGACCGACCCCACAATAAAGTTTTTACAACAGCCAGAAAAAACATAAAACGATATGATCAGGGCCTCTTCGGAAGAGGAACGCTTCGGTTCAAGGAAACGCGAAGACGACGAGGCCTGACCTCCGAGCTCGATTCCAAACCAACGAAGCGCGACCCCCCTTCGCCGCTGACCCTAATTGTGGCACCGACCGAGGCACCGACCGACGAGACGGCCACGCTACTCTGAGCGTCAGCAGGGCTCCGCCGAGCCACAGGCAAACGTGTCGCAAGTTCGTAGAAGGTGATCCCTCTCTCGCTCTCTTCGCGAGTGCACGATGTACTGCGGACGTTGGCCCTCTCCGGCAGAGGCTTGAGTGACGCAATCTCTTCCTCCAGTTCAATATTCTATCTCTCAAAACGTCGCCCTTCGCCAACTTCTTCAAACGAGGAGGCCTTGACGAGCCCGAGGCGTTGGCGCTATCGG
The DNA here is from genome assembly GCA_017893485.1 of Hemerocallis citrina. Classification (NCBI taxonomy): domain Eukaryota; kingdom Viridiplantae; phylum Streptophyta; class Magnoliopsida; order Asparagales; family Asphodelaceae; genus Hemerocallis; species Hemerocallis citrina. The sequence continues at coordinate 158,629,347 of CM030366.1, read as the reverse complement.
TTGCGAGCCGTCGGAAGTGGGTGACCTCGATCCCCCTATCTATCGTGATCCTCCTAAGCCTGTCGACCTCGGCCAACAACTTCTTGCGCTCGGACGATGCCTTCTCCAGTTCGGTAGCAAGCTTCTCTTCTTCCGCCGAGCGAACTTGCTCCGCTATCTCCATGTGTCGGATCTTAGCCGAGAGCTCGTCGTTCTTCCGCTCGGCGACAGCAAGCTCTCTACGAAGCCGCTCGACTTCACCTTCGGGACAAGGGGCTTGGGGTTGCTTCCACAGTTGCTTCAACTCGCGACAATACCCCCTCACAGCTGCCTTCGTCTCCTCCAGCTTCAAGAACATGAGAAACCGCCTCTGTCGGCTATTCGAGAGCTCGCCCTTCGTTTTGGCCAGCTCCTTACGAAGGTGTGCGATCTCCGTGATCGGACCGAACCTCACCTGAAAAGCAGAGATAAATCCGAGACCCAACACTTGGAGAATTCTATGCCTAATCAAACACAAAATCCGAGACTCAACACTTGGATAAATTTTGGCCAAACAAACTGTTTTCATTCAAAACCGAGAAAGAGTTTTACAAGAGCGGTGGCCAGTCCGCAATTAGGCTTACAAAAAGAAACAAAACAACAAAAGACTAAAAGAGGCAACCGAGTCAGGGGTCGACCTTTTTGTCGTTCGGGTCCGTCGACCCCTCGGCCTTGTCCTCGCCCTCGTCCTCGTCCTCGTCCTCGCTCCCACTCCCCTCCTCAGAGTCGTCCTCCTCTTCTTCCTCGGCCTCGGTCTCACCCGGGCCTTCGACACCGTCCGTCTGTCCCTCGGGGCCGAGCATCCCCTGGGGAACCTCCTCCTCACCCTCCACGGGGTCGTAAAAATGGTAGGAGGACGTGTCGAAACCCGGATTCTGAGCAGCGACATGGAGCAGGGCTCGGCCGTAGGCATCCTCCATGTTCTTGAACATGTGGTGCTCGGCCTCCTCCTGGACAGCCTTCCTCGCCTTTGCCACCTTGGACCGGTGCTTGGCCATGATCTTCTCGGCTCTCTTCCTAGCCCTCTCTGCCTCCGACCGAGCATTGGCCAGCTCCTCCTTCAGCTCGGCATTCTCCTTCTCCGAGGCCTCGAGTTTGGCTGCCGTGTCCTTCGACAGCTGAATGGCGTCGGCCAGCTGCTTCTCCAACCCCGCCACTTCGGCAGCCCTTTTTGCCGAGAGGAGTTGCTCAGCATCAAGCAGCTTCGTGGCTTTGACGCGCTCTGTTCTCTCCCGCTCATGCTCCTGCTCCTTGCTCGCAAACTGCTCGAGCAAGTAGTTGAAGTGGCAGAGGGTCTGAAAGGAGAACAAATCGTTAAAGTCCGAACGCAGGAACTTAGAAAAATCTCAGAAAAAACTGCAATGAGAAAGAGTTCGATCCACTTACCGACATTGTGTTCCGAGCGATCTGCATCGTGGCGTCCCCTGCCAGCCCGGCCTTTAGGGCCGCTCAATCCTTTGGGGTCGGCAGGTGCCACACCGCTTCCATGCAGATGTTGCCATCGCCCAAGAAGCCGTCGACATTCATCACCTGCCAGTCAGGGATGAAGATCTGCTTGTGCCGCTCGGTCAAGATCTTCTCCGCCTCGGCCGTGAGGGGCGGAACTTGGAGGGACAGCACCTCATTCACACCGAATGTACCGCTCGACGAGCCAGCTGCATCCCCCCCCCACTGTTGGCGCCGGCACACCGGAAGCTGGAGGATCCGTAGCTGCGGACTTCTCCTGCTCGGGGCCAGTCCCCGGGACAACGGCCTTCTGCAGGTCGCTCGTCTTCTCGACTGAAGGTATCTTCGGGGCTCGGCTGCCCTGAGGCCCCGCCGAAGGCCTTTTCTTCCTCGTCTCTTGCTCCGCCGCCCTGGCCTTCGCCATCAAAGCCTTATAGTCCATCTTCATCGTCTCTGCACAAGCCGAATGAAAAAACTTAGAAAAATTTTCATGAACTTTAAGCAAAGAGTATAAAAACCAGAGGCGTACTAGGGTCGATCAGACTGAGACCCCCTCAGAACAGAGCCTCCTCGGTAATATCTTTCCAGCTTAGCGCTGGCAGAGCGAGGAGCTTCTTGAGGACCTCTGCTTCCTCGTCACTCAGCATCGACTCCTTCTTAGCTCGCTTGGGCAGGCCATCCTTCGCCCAAACTATCGGTATCGCCCACGGCGCGGGAGCTCGGATGATGAAATACTTCTCCTTCCAATGTTTGATCGAGTCCGGGTTCTCGATCAACTTCACGCCCGTCCGCGGCGAAAGATAGAACCTCTGTTCGTTTCGGTTTGGCTGGCAGGGGCGGTAGAGGCTCCGAAAGAGAAACATGCTCGGTACGGCGCCGACCTCTTGGCACCGAAGAACAAACACCATGACGTGCCTCCAGGTGTTCGGCATCAGCTGGGCGGGGCTCAAACCGTACCAATTCAAGACGTCGGCTATGAACGGATGAAGGGGAAAGCGGAGCCCGGCGAAGAGGGAGTCGACAGGAAAGATGCACACGTCTGTCGAAGACTTCGTGTTGGCTCGGAAGCCCGGTCTGGGGAGGAGTAGCCCATAGTCGGCAGGAATCTGGAATCCCTTTCGGATCATATGTAGATCGGCCTCCGTAAGAGACAAGATGGTATGCTCCGCCTCGGACAACTCTCTCGGTTCATTCTCCTCCACCGATTTGGCCGTGCCTTGGGTCACCTTCTCTAAGATGTCCTCGGCCTAATCCCGAACGCCACCCACGCTCGACAGAGCGATAGGCTGCCGACCGAACGCCCTCGCCGTCTTCGGCGTCTCGATGATCGTGACCACTCCTTTACCCTTCTGAAACGCCGCAGCGACCTCCTGAGGTGGCTCGGCTACTTCGCCCTCTCTGTCCGGCCGAACGACGCTCTGATCGGTCTGCTCCACAACCTCCTTTCCTTTACCCGCTCGGCCTACGGCTTGCTCCGAGGCGGGGGTCTCATCCGAGGATGTAATCTTAACCATTTTCTAAAGAGAAAGGAAACAGACTGACCTTGAAGTGACAGTTACGGTCGGAAAAGCTCACCGGAGACAAAGAACGCCTTGCCGCGACAGCTAGCAGCGCCACCAAGGAGCTAAAAACTTCGAAGGTGAAAGTAAAAACTGGAGAGAGAGAGTAAAAGTGAATAATGAGACTTGGATTAAGGGGGGTGAAGATTTATAGTAAAAAAGGAGCATCCCTTGGACTCCCAAACGTAGGGGCGCGACTTTTGGGGCGCTCTCGAAGCGTCGCGAAGGCCCAACACGACTCTATCCTTTTCACCAAGTCAAGTAGCTCGGCACAACCCTAATTACACACAATCCGAGCCCAGCAGCAAAGAGCCCGGTCGGCTGCCGAGCAAGCGCCATTCTGAGCCTGCAAACGGAGAAAACTCACTTTCTCCTCAACTTTCGTGTAGGATCTCGATCAGACGGCCCAGATCTTGCCAGCGACGCTAAACGACAAGATAGCGTTTTCTTGGGAACTGAGCCCATCTCGAGATTCTCCATACCATCTGACGGCTCAGATTGCGCCACGTCGCTCGGACAACCGTGCCCTCAGGCGTCCCACCTCTGTCTGAAGAAGCCAGAAAAAATTTAGATTCAAAGTTTTAAGGCACCGCCATCGGCGAGCCCCTCAGGCCCCAGGTCTCGGTCGGCATCCCTCTCACCCGTGAGCAAAACAAAGCCTCCGGCCTCAGAGCCGAAGCCACGAACTGCTCAGGAATTAGAGAGAAACCGCCGACACACGGGGCCCGGTCAAAAGCAGATCGGCACGCCTCCCATCTCTAACTCCTCCGGGCTGACAACCATCAAAGCCATCAGCCCGGAAGGAAGACAGAGATCGGAAGAGACCCATCATTCTGAAGCTGCAGTCCCTCGGATCCGGACTTGGGTCATCACCTCTTCTACCATGATCTTCCCCGACCCTATCACCCACATCGGGGCAGTCAGAATAGGGAGAAGATCATGGTGGAAGAACGACCACCCATCCTACCGAGACACACCGCCCCTCGGATCCGGACTTGGGTCATCACCTCTTCTACCATGATCTTCCCCGACCCTGACACCCACATCGGGGCAGTCAGAATCGGGAGAAGATCACGGTGGAAGAACGACCACCCGTCCTTTCGAAACACATGGTCCCCCGAATCCGGACTTTGGTCATCACTTCTTCCACCATGATCTCCCCTGACCCTGACATCCGCATCGGGGCCGTCAGAGTCAGGAGAAGACCATGGTGGAAGAACGACCACCCGTCCTTCCGAAGAGCAACCACCCAAAGCAGATGCCTCCGAGGGCTAAAACTCAACATTGTTGCGATTAAAATGACAAAGGGAATGGGGTACTTATAAGCTACCTGTAGTAGGGTAAAAATGGCCTGGGGCCCAACCAGGGCCCAATACAACTCTCACTCAAGAAAGGTAAAAATAGCAATCTAGTTTGGCTTCGAACCATTGCAGGATCGGCGCCGACCCCCAAGTTCACCCCCACAGAACTGGCCTCCTCGTCTCCGACGAAGTCTCAGTGGTCATCGGCATCCGATCCGTGACAGCCCCATGGGCCGTCCCCCCTTTCTGGCGAAGCAGGGGGATGACCTGACGCAGCCTAGGCCCTCCGTTTCTCCCAGAAGCACAGGAGACCTACGATCAGCCATGTCAGCTCCAAATACCACCAAGGGTTTTGCCACGTCAGCCATATACCGCCCCTGGTATTGTCACGTTGCCCTAAACCCCCTGGGCCCTCTGCCACGTCAGGCCCATGGGCTTTCGGGTCCAGACCCGGCCCCCAAACGGAACCAAACCCGGTTGGGGTTCTCTATAAATACTAGACCCTCACCCACCTTTTGGAGGTAATCAATCTTTTTCCACTTAAATTCACCTAGTCATTGCTACTCTCTCACAGAGACTGACTAGATCGTCGGAGGGTCCGCCACCGGGACAAACCCCGGTGTTTCAGGACCGTCTGCAGGTACACAAGACCTCGGATCCGAATCCTCTGATCCGAGCCCAGATCTCCGAATCACCCCGAGGTCGCCACAGGTTCCGCCCAGTCAGCCGAGGGTCATCAGACGAGCAGCTTTCTCCTTCAAATACAAATTGAGTCCGAACTCACACCTGGTGCATCCACACGTCTCCCAGAAATAAACCGCATCAGGTTGGCGCCGTCTGTGGGAACACTGCTTCAGAAGCCGACCCGAGCCCGACCATCGAGCGACCTCAACAGCCGAACTCTCATGACCTCCAAGGGCAGGGGAAAGGCCGCTTCCAACCCGGCCCCGAACCGTCCAACACCGCCGCCCGAGGGACGGAGACCAGCGCTCAGCCGCGTCGGAAGGCAACCTTCAGACCGACCGAACAAGGTCGGGGGAGCCCCTGTCACTCACAAGGGATCCCAGGACTTTCAAGAAGAAATTCCTAAAGCTCTCCGACGGACCTCCAGGGAGGAAGGCCCACAAGATCGGCGAGGTACTGGGAACCGGAGACTCTCACCTCCGAACCCTACTCCGAACCGCATCCAGGGTCGGGATCCCAAGTCCGAGGGAGCCATGGGTACGCCATTCACCCTGCACTATATCCACGGGGGGCCCATGGGAGGAGAATCCGATACTTCCTGAAAAGCCTTTATCCGAGAGGCGAATGCTGTCCAAAACAGCCCCTCCCCCAAGCAACAACCGCTGCCGATCTCCTTCTCAGGAGAGGACCTCAAAGAAATTCACCTACCCCACTGCGATGCCCTTGTCGTTAGCCTCCGCATAGCTAATTGTGAGGTTCGCCGAATCCTCGTCGACAACGGCAGCTCGGTAAATATTTTTTTTCACAAAGCCTTCGAAAGTCTTAAGTTATCCAAAGGGAAGCTCAAACCAGCCGGATACACGTTGCTTGAATTCTCCGGCGTCCCAACCGTAATAAAGGGGATTATTACCCTCGACGTCACGGCCGGATCGGCTCCTGTCAAGAGGACCGAATCCCTGGATTTCATGATCATCGACGTCAGGGCGGCTTACAATGCCATTCTTGGCCGACCCGGACTAAACTCCTTCCAAGCGATACCTTCGGCCTACCACCTGAAGCTTAAATTTCCCACCCCCCAAGGGGTCGGCATCGTCCGAGGTAGCCATGAAGCAGCACGATCGTGCTACATAACCGCCGTCGGAGGGGGTGTATTCCCCCTCGACGCCGTTGAAGCAAACCCCGAGAAAATCCAAGCCATTATTGACATGTCCCCGCCCCGGAATGTCAAGGAGGTTCAAAGGCTCACAGGTCGATTAGCGGCAATCGGCCGTTTTCTCTCCAAATCAGGAGAGAAGTCTCTCCCCTTTTTCAAGGCCTTGCGCGGAAAAGGGGGCTTCGAGTGGGGTACCCCTCAACAAGAAGCCTTCGAACAGCTAAAGCAATACCTCACCAACCCGCCTCTCCTCAGCAAGCCCGAGCCGGGCGAGCCGCTTTGGCTCTACCTGTCCGCCTCGGACAACGCTCTCAGCGCCGTCCTCGTCCGAGAGGAAGAAGGGGTTCAAAAGCCACTGTATTATGTGAGCAAAGTGCTCCTCCCAGCAGAGACGAGATACGCAAAGATAGAGAAGGTGGCCTATGCGCTGGTCATGGCAGCCCGAAAGCTTCGCCCTTACTTCCAAGCCCACTCCGTCCAAGTACTGACCGACCAACCACTAAAGACTGTCCTTCACAAGCCCGAAAACTCCGGCCGCTTAGTCAAGTGGTCAATCGAGCTGAGCCAGTTCGACATCAGCTATCAGCCAAGGGCGGCCATTAAAGGACAGGCCCTCGCCGAATTCATAATGGAGTGCACCGTCTCCGAGCAGCCTGGCCTCGAAGGATCGGATCCGACCTGGGAGGTCTTCGTCGACGGTTCGTCATGCGAAACAGGAAGTGGGGCGGGCATCATCCTTCGTGGCCCAGACCAATTCCTACTTCAATACTCCCTCCGCCTCAACTTTCCAGCCTCCAACAACGAGGCAGAATACGAGGCCATGATCGCCAGATTGACCCTCGCCAGCCGAGCCGGGGCCAAGCAAATCCGGGCCTTTAGTGATTCTCAACTCGTGGTCAATCAGATCACCGGAGAATACGAAGCCCGCGATGAACGCATGATGAGGTATTTGACGGCAGTCAAGCGACTCCTGGCGTCCTTCAGCTGCGCCGCGGTTATCAGAGTCCCCAGGGAACAGAACGCTCAAGCAGACGCGTTATCCAAACTTGCCTCTTCCTCCTTCGAGGGCCTCGATCAGACGGTGCTCATAGAAGTCCTCCTGAAACCAAGTATCAGTGACCCGGAGCCGGAAGCGATGTGTGTGCAAGAGGGGACCAGCCCGGACGACTGGACCACTCCCATCAGAAGATTCTTAATCAATGCCGAGCTTCCTGAAGACAGAGCCGAGGCCAGACGAGTCAGAGTCCGAGCTGAAAGGTTTGTCATGATTGATGACATCCTCTTCAAACGCTCGTACACCTTGGCCGACGGCAAACCTTACCTTCGCTGCCTCACCAGCGACGAGGCCAGCTACGCCCTCAGAGACCTGCACGAGGGGATCGGCGGATGCCACATGGGGAGCAGGACGCTTGCTCGGAAGGCCCTGAATCAGGGGTACTATTGGCCAACCATGCTCCAAGACTCGCTAGACTTGGTCAAGAGGTGCGGCCCCTGCCAAAGGTTCTCCCCTATCAAAAGGCTTCCTCAAGCCAATCTCCGGTCCCTGGCAAGCCCTACACCCTTCGCCATGTGGGGTATGGACCTTGTGGGGCCCTTCCCCCCAGCGGTGGGACAAAAGAAATTCCTGATCGTCGCCATCGACTACTTCACCAAGTGGATCGAAGCCGAACCACTGTCCAGCATCACCGAGCGCCAAGTACAACAGTTCTTTCGGAAGAACATCATTTGCCGGTTCGGAATCCCTCGAGTCCTCGTCACTGACAACGGAACCCAGTTCCAAGGTCAAAACTTCCAAACCTTCTGCGCAGACATCGGTATCCAGCAACGTTTCTCCGCCATTTGCCATCCTCAGTCCAACGGCCAAGTGGAGAACGCGAACAGGCAAATCCTCGACGGCCTCAAAAAGCGCCTCGACAGTTCCCCCAAAGGGCTGTGGGTCGAGGAACTGCCCAGCGTACTATGGGCGCATCGAACCACCCAGAGGATCCCCACGGGGGAAACACCATTCAGTCTGACCTACGGGACTGAGGCAGTCATCCCCGTCGAGGTCGGATTACCTTCTCCCCGGATCATAGCCTTCGATGAAGCTGACAATGCGTCCGGCCTGAGGGCCAACCTGGACCTCGTCGCCGAGGTGCGAGAGAAATCTTCAATCCGAAGAAGCATCTACCAGCAATGGATCGAGAAGTTTTACAACAAGAAGGTCCGCCCCACAAACATCAGGGCAGGGGACCTGGTATTACGTAAGCTATCTGTCTCCGATCCAACCAAGAAGAGGAAATTGGCTCCCAACTGGGAAGGCCCATACCGTGTAGTCGAGGCTGTCCGCCCTGGTACATACCGACTGGCGGATATGGACGACCGACCCATCAGCCGACCCTGGAATGCCGAGCACCTGATGAAATTCCTGGAAGAGCGAGCCTAGGTCCTAGCCTGACTAAAGTAAAGTAAAACTGATGTGAGCTTTCATATGTAAAGGGCCACTTCAATGGCCCTCCCTATCTGGTATATAAGAAGTCTCTTTTTGTCAAAATCCAAATTCCTCGGCAAACTCCGACCGGGTACCGAACAAGGGGATCGGCACCCAGGTTCACGCTCCGGTATCGTCCCCAAGAGCCCCGGCAGGGTCGACCCAGTTCTGGACCAGGGAATCTTCCTGTTGCCCCACGTCGATCCCTCACGAATCCGCGGAGCCAGACCTCGCCTCCACCGCCCTTCACCACACCGCTGACCAGAGCAAAGAAGGAAAAGATTTCTTTATTTCATATTCTTTTATTTTATTCGGTGAAAACAAATAAAGACCGTTACAAGACCACTCCACTCATCTCAAACTAAAGGAAATCGCCGCCTTAGGGCTCCTCGGATCCAGCTAGGGGCGGGATCACTCCGACCGAATGACTTGGAGCTCTCTCTTCGTCATGACGGTCCTTCGGTTCTGCCACAGTCGACGCACCAGCCACGGAGCTCTGGGCGTCAACGGATCGCATACGCTCCATCAGAAGCATCGCAGAGGGAACCCCCTCCGCTCGCCGACCCCCCGAGGAAGATAGCGAGACACCCAACATCGTCCTATAACGGTGTATCTCCATCTCCTTCTCCACTATCACATCACGAAGTAGCTTCTCAGAGGAGGGCCTCTGCACCGAGGAACTAGACATAGTATATCCGAGACCGGCGTCCCCGAGCTCCCGATCCGCAATCGCCCTCCTCAGCCGGCTTGCCTCCTCACTAAGGGCCTCAGACTTATTCCTGTAGTAATTGAAAGCCGCATCGGTATCACGGGCCCCCTTTCGGTACCGAACCAAAGTGGCCTCCAGGGCCTCAACCTTGCTCCGAAGCCACGCCACGTCGGAACGACGGGGGTCCGCCTCAGGGGGGGAGCCATAACCTACAAGAGAACCAGCCCACTCAAAACACATAAGCAAGGAGGTTCGGAAGTATTCAAGGTCAAAACACTTGGCCAGCCAAAAAACCTCTTTTTATAAATTTAGTTTCTCCATACAAAAAATGCGGTGGCCAGTCCGCGGAAGGCAAATACAATCGAGAGAAGGAAAAAGAAGGACAAAAAATTATACACCTAGTTTTCCCACCTCAGTGTCGGTCGGGTTCACGGGGGGGTCGGCAGCCTGGTCACCATCGGGCTCTTGTTCGCCAGGGGTCTTCGGTGTCCCCTCAATCTCCATATCAAACTCGAAGTTGGACAGGTCGATAGTAGGATAGAAGTGCCTCACATGACTGAGGGCCTTTGCGTAACAGTTGCCCTGGGCCTTGATCACCAGGAGCTGACACGACTCCGTCAACTCATCCTTCTCCTTCGCCGACCTCTTCTCCTGAGCCGCCATCGTCTTCGCCCATTCCTCCTTCTCCTTGTCGAAGGCCGCCTTCATTTCCGTCTCCCTCCCATGAGAGCCTTCGAGCTCTACCTTCAACTCCTTCACCTCCTGCTCGGCCTTGTCAGCCCGGTCTCGCTCTCGCTGCAAAGCCGCCTCATAAAGGCCTCTCACGTGGGCCCCCTGCACGGTCGCCTGCAATATCCCAACAATACTAAGAAACCTGTCTTAAACGACATGATCTTAAAGCAAGTGGGTTCGGTTGACTTACCAGCACATTGGCCTGCGCAAGACGCACGTACGCCTCGTCCAGGGTCTGGGCCTTCATATCCGAACGGTCCCGGGGGGTCGCCAGCTTATCGGCAACCTCCACGGCTTGGCGCCCTCGGACCAGGCAATCACCCTCTCGGATCGACCAATTCGGCACCCACGGTCGCCGAAGTCTCTCCTCTATCCCGGTATCCACCAGGGGACCCTTCCCCTTATCAAGGTCAGTAGCCCTGCCCTGATCCGAGCCTCTCTGAACCACCGCGTCCCCGCCTATCTCCGAGCGAGCCCTTTTGGCCCTCGGCTGAATTGGGGCCTCGGAGACCACCTGGGACAATTCGGTCGTCTTCACCGCGTCCCCCTTCTTCTCGACCTTCTTCTTCTTCATGGCGAGCCTCAGCGCCCTAATCGATTCTTCATCCATATCTGTAAAAAAATCCATTAAGAACAATGAGCAAGAAAGTACAAGAAGATCGAGAGAAAAGAAACAACCACATACTAGAAAGTACGGCCGGGCTCAGTCCAACACTCGCCAGGTGGGCCTCTGTCACCTTCGCCCAATTGATGCTGTACGACAGACGGAGGCGCTCAACAAACCTCCACTCCTCAGCCGTCAGGTCCCCCGGCCTCGGCGTTTCATAGCTCGGCTTAGAATGGTTCCACCGCGTGGGAATATCCCAAGGATCCTCACTCCGAATCACCAAATATTTCTTCTTCCAAAACTTGATAGAATCCGGGTGACCGTGGACTACCTTCCCCTTACCACGAGGCGAAATATAGTACACTCCCTCTGACGACGAGCCGATCATCAACATCGCTCGGAACACATTCAGCCGCAGGGGTACCTTCTGCTCTTCACACATCAGCATGAAGCAGACGATCTGCTTCCAGGAGTTCGGCCCAAACTGCATCGGCGCCAAAGATGCCCAATTCAGCACCTCCCGAACGAATGGGTGGATCGGCAGCCTCAGTCCGGAGATAAAGGCGTCCACAGGGAAGACGCAATACCTGTCCGGCAGGGGGTCGGTCGGCCGAAGAGTAGAGTTCGGCAGCAGAAGCTCATAGTTGGACCCAATGTAGTATGCCAACTGCAGAGCCCCTAAGTCACCTACCTCCAGAACTGTCGGGTGTGCGTCCACCTTCACCCTCTTTCGGCTCGACGACGACGGCTGGACCCCAGAGAGCTCCTTATCGGAGAGATCGTCGGGATAGCAACGAAAGGGCTTGGGTTGTACAGACGATCCTATCGTCAGATCACCGTAAATGGGTTCCTGACTCGAGCCGCCGATCCCCGACTCCCATATCCAAGGCTCTTCAGCCTCAGGCCCAGAATGCGGTGAGCACCATTCCCCGACCGGATCTCTCTCGGGCCAGACAACCGTGTAAAGGCCGTATGAACCAAAAGGGATTCGGACGGCAGAGTCGCCACCAATCCGGATCAGGGAATAAAATTTTTAAGAAAGAGACGTCCGCCGAAGCAAACACCTCTGGCGGCCAATGGAACACCCTTGTTGTGATCGAATCCTCAGAGGGGAATTAGGTATTTATAACCTCCACCGTTGTCCTGCCACTATGGCGTGGGGAAAGCCAAACGACGGAAGCCCATGCGCCATGCTTTTATCAGGCGGCACCATTTAATGCCCCTAGGGAATTGGAACACCTGCACAGATCTCAGAGCACCTTCTAAGCGCCGCAAAGGCAGCAGACCACCCCGCTTAATCCCTCTGAAACACCGGCTCACCATCACCCTTACCGACCCATAATCCCTCCTCATCTTGAGGTTCGGTCTGGCACCAGGGTACTCTTCTCAGGAGGATCCACCGGCTCGCCATCACCCTTACCGACCCATAATCCCTCCTCGTCTCGAGGTTCGGTCTGGCACCAGGGTACTCTTCTCAGGAAGAAACAACGGCTCGCCATCACCCTTACCGACCCATAATCCCTCGCTAGCTCGAGGTCCGGTCTGGCACCTGGGTACTCTTCTTCGGAAGATCCACCGGCTCGCCATCACCCTTACCGACCCATAATCCCTCCTCACCTCGAGGTTCGGTCTGGCACCAGGGTACTCTTCTCAGGAAGAAACAACGGCTCGCCTTCACCCTTACCGACCCATAATCCCTCGCCAGCTCGAGGTCCGGTCTGGCACCTGGGTACTCTTCTTCGGAAGATCCACCGGCCTGCCATCACCCTTACCGACCCATAATCCCTCCTCATCTCGAGGTTCGGTCTGGCACCAGGGTACTCTTCTCAGGAAGAAACAACGGCTCGCCATCACCCTTACCGACTCATAATCCCTCGCCAGCTCGAGGTCCGGTCTGGCACTTGGGTACTCTTCTTCGGAAGATCCACCGGCTCGCCATCACCCTTACCAACCCATAATCTCTCCTCATCTCGAGGTTCGGTCTGGCACCAGGGTACTCTTCTCAGGAAGAAGCAACGACTCGCCATCACCCTTACCGACCCATAATCCCTCCTCATCTCGAGGTTCGGTCTGGCACCAGGGTACTCTTCTCCGGAAGATTCAACGATTCGCCATCTCATTTCCACGACTATGAACACTCCTCCCCGGCTAGCTCCCGCACCCACGCAGGAGTGGGGGGCTTGTGTAGTAGGGTAAAAATGGCCTGGGGCCCAACCAGGGCCCAATACAACTCTCACTCAAGAAAGGTAAAAATAGCAATCTAGTTCGGCTTCGAACCATTGCAGGATCGGCGCCGACCCCCAAGTTCACCCCCACAGTACTGGCCTCCTCGTCTCCGACGAAGTCTCAGTGGTCATCGGCATCCGATCCGTGACAGCCCCATGGGCCGTCCCCCCTTTCTGGCGAAGCAGGGGGATGACCTGACGCAGCCTAGGCCCTCCGTTTCTCCCAGAAGCACAGGAGACCTACGATCAGCCATGTCAGCTCCAAATACCACCAAGGGTTTTGCCACGTCAGCCCTATACCGCCCCTGGTATTGCCACGTCTGCCCTAAACCCCCTGGGCCCTCTGCCACGTCAGGCCCATGGGCTTTCGGGTCCAGACCCGGCCCCCAAACGGAACCAAACCCGGTTGGGGTTCTCTATAAATACTAGACCCTCACCCACCTTTTGGAGGTAATCAATCTTTTTCCACTTAAATTCACCTAGTCATTGCTACTCTCTCACAGAGACTGACTAGATCGTCGGAGGGTCCGCCACCGGGACAAACCCCGGTGTTTCAGGACCGTCTGCAGGTACACAAGACCTCGGATCCGAATCCTCTGATCCGAGCCCAGATCTCCGAATCACCCCGAGGTCGCCACAGGTTCCGCCCGGTCAGCCGAGGGTCGTCAGACGAGCCGCTTTCTCCTTCAAATACAAATTGAGTCCGAACTCACACCTGGTGCATCCACACGTCTCCCAGAAATAAACCGCATCACTACCCTCCAAGATCCGGCCATTATGACCCTCGGAAGTTGAAGCGCCGCACATTAATTGAGGGGCACCATTCTTAATGACCCCGGGAAGATGGAACGCCGCACAAACCCCGGGACACCATTAATGCCCTTGGGAACAGGACCGTCTCGAAACTCGTTGCGTCACGTCGCTCGGACTGCCGAAACCCCAATCCTTCGGTCGGCTACCGAGCAAGTGCCTTTCCGATCCTACAAACGGAGAAAACTCACCTTCTCCTCAACTTTCGTGTAAGATCTCGATCAGACGGCCCAGATCTCGCCGAGGACACTAAACGACAAGATAGTGTTTTCTTGAGAAATGTGCTCGTCTCGAGATGCATGTCGTCATCCAACGGCTCAGATTGCGCCACGTCGCTCGGACTGCCGAAACCCCATGCCTTCGGTCGGCTGCCGAGCAAGTGCCTTTCCGATCTTGCAAACGAAGAAAAAAGACACCGAGCAACTACGATCGTTGGATCTCTCAGAAATTCGTGCTTCTATCGATGGACGGTCCAGATTGAGCCACATGCGCTAAACGACAAGATAGCGTCTTCTTGGGAAACGCGCCCGTCTCGAGATTCGTGCCACAATTCGACGTCTCAGATTGTGCCACGTCGCTCGGACTGCCGAACCCCTGTGCCTCCGGTCGGCTGCCGAGCAAGTGGCCATCTGAGCTCGCAAACGGAGAAAAAAGCTTCCGAGCGATAACAACCGTTGGATCTCTCAGAAATTCGTGCTCGTCCATGATCAACGGCCCAGATCGAGCCACGTCATAAATCGGTATTTAAAATTATTTTTTATTTATTTAAATCGTTTTATTTATTTAAAAATTGCGAAAAATTGCTAAAAATTCGGAAAAATTAACTAAAAATTCTAGAAAATAATTAAAAATTCGGGGGTACGTTTTTGAGCCCCTGAACGAACAATTATTGCCTAGAATGTACTGTTAAGGCCCCCGAACGACTAGTAAACACATCGCAAAATTAAATAAATAGCCCGAAAAAATAGATAAAAGCCGTCAAATACTCGATATGGCTAGAGAACAGCACATGGCATCAAAAAATTACCTCACTACCCCCTTCGAGATTCAAAATCCTCCATTTGGACTCCGATACAACTCCACTAGCCACTAAAACAGTTAAACCACTCCTCAAAGGCTGATCACACTCAGTCTTTAGGAGTGGGGGCTCGTGATATGGCTAAAAATGGGGGTAAATCGGAACCGTCCAGATTGGGCGCAAATCTTGAAGCTCGGGGGTAAAACGGTAATTTCATATACAAATGGGTCCGAAACGGGTATTAGATCTCCTTCTCACAGATCCAATAACCCACAAACGGATCCACTCCAATTGGGTACGGGTCCCGACCCGAGGCGAACCCAGACCAACAAGAGGCAAATTAGGGCCACTGATTTGACCAAGTCAACGGGCCTGATTTGCTCTCACCGGGAATCAGGGATTAGTTTCCTAAACAGACTGTGAGGATTTACTCCTGACAGTTACACAGGGAATCAAGTCCCTAATCACTCCCCTGGCGACTATAAATACCTCCCATCTACCACTGTGACCAGGTAATCACTCTTTTTCCACCTTAAGCTCTTTCATAATCAATACTGGTTACTGACAAGAGCGTCAGAGGGTGCGTCGCCGGAATCAACCCCGGTGTATCGCACTTCCTTGCAGGTTGCGGCAGGAATCGGAAGGCTTGGATCCGCTGTTCAGGTTTTTCTCGAACTCACAAATCTCATCTGTTTACCCCCACACCGAAATCAGCGGTAACAGTAGCCTTCTCACGAAGGCCCAACGGTTCGCCATCGCCCTTGCCGACCCTTAAACCCTCGCCAGTCCGAGGTAAGGTCTCGCACCAGGGTAGCCTTCTCACAAAGGCCCAACGGTTCGCCATCGCCCTTGCCGACCCGTATACCCTTGCCAGTCCGAGGTAAGGTCTGGCACCAGGGCAGCCTTCTCACGAAGGCCCAACGGTTCGCCATCGCCCTTGCCGACCCGTAAACCCTCGACTGTCCGAGGTGAGGTCTAACACCAGGGTAGCCTTCTCACGTGGGCACAACGGTTCGCCAATACCCAGCTCGGCCCGTAAACCCTCGCCAGACCGAGGTGAGGTCCAGCACCAAGGCAGCCTTCCCACAAAGACACATCGGCCCCCGAGGCCCCCGAAAGATATCACCTACTCTTCTCCACGACCAGAAATACTCCTCCACGGCTAACTCTCGCCTCCCCGCAGGAGTGGGGGGCTTATGAGGTAGGATAAAAATGGTCTGGGGCCCAGGATGGCTCTCGCTCAAAGTCAAGCCAGCTCGGCCCCGGACCACCACAGGCTCGGTGCCGAGCCGTAAGTTCACCGCCACGAAACTGGCCTCCTCATTCCGACGATCCGCCCAGACCTTCGGTCCCCGATCCTCGCCAGTCCCCCGGGCCTTCCACTCAGCCGGGTAAGGGAGGGAAATGACCTGGCGCAACCTAGGCCCTCCGATTCTCCCAGAAACACAGGGCCCCCACGATCTGCCATATCAACTCCCAAACCACTTGGTGCTTTGCCACGTCAGCCCTAAACCACTCTTGGCACTGCCACGTATTCCCTAAACCCCCTGGGCCTCTTGTCACGTCAGGCCCATGGGCTTTCGGGTCCAAACCCGGCCCCCAAGCGGATCCAAACCCGGTTGGGGTTATCTATAAATACCAGACCCTCACCCACCTTCAAAGGTAATCAATCTTTTTCCACTAAAACCCTAGTTATTGCTACTCTCTCTCAGAGACTGACTAGATCGTCGGAGGGTCTGCCACCGGGATAAACTCCGGTGTTTCGAGACCGTCTGCAGGTACACTAGGCAAGGCCAGCCGAGCCGACCCTTCAGTGCCGAAGCGAGCCTCCAGCTTACCGTCCGTTACCGAGCTCTTCCCCCCTTACAAATTGAGTCCGAACTCACACCTGGTGCATCCACACTCCTCCCAAAAACAAACCGCATCACACGTGTTGGTAGATTTTTTTTTATTTTGTCCTTTTCATTCTCCCTCCCCATTTTTCCCACGTGCAACGCACGTGTATGATACTAGATTTTTTTTTTTCCTTTTCATTTTCCCTCCCCATTTTCCCCACGTGCAACGTGCAGATTATTAGTCACATAAATGCGGGACCCACCCATCAACGCTAGTTACGCTAGTACGTTACACGGCACTGTCTTCCTAAACGCTGTTACCATCCCCTTCCCGAAAAGTCCAAAACCCATCCCCACCCGGGCCACCCCCCGCCAAAACCCGATCCTAAACCCGTTAACCCGTTAACCCGTTAACAATGTGCACAGTCGAGAAGCGCGGCCCGATCTACATCCTGACCCTAACGGGTCCAGACGCCGAGCACCGCCTCAACCCGACCCTCATTTCGGACATCCGCTCCGCCCTCGCCCGGATCCGCTCCGATGCCCTCTCAACCGACTCCCCAACCGCCCTCGTGACACGTGGCACCGGCCGTTTCTTCTCCAACGGCTTCGACCTCAAGTACGCTGGCGCCGCCCCCACCTCCCTCGCACGTGCGGGCCGCCTCAACTCCATGGTCGCCTCCTTCGCCCCCCTCGTCGCCGACCTCCTCTCCCTCCCCATGCCCACCATCGCCGCCGTCAACGGCCACGCCGCCGCCGCCGGCTACGTCCTCGCCCTTTCCCACGACTACATCGGGATGCGCGCCGATAAGGGAGTGCTCTACATGCCGGAGATGGATCTGAAGTTACCGTTCCCGCCCTACTTTCTTGATATAATGAAGGAGAGAATGAAGGATCTGAGAATTTTCAAGGGGATTGTGATGGAGGGGAGGAAGGTGAAGGGGGCGGAGGCAGCGGAGAAGGGGGTGGTGGATTTCGTGAGGGGAGGGGAGGAGGAGGTGGTGAAGGCGGCGGTAGAGATGGCGGAGGGGTTTGTGAGGAGAGGGTGGGATGGGAAGGTGTATTCATCGATTAGGAGGGGGGCGTTTAAGGCGGTGTGTAAGGCGGTGGGGATGGAGGAGGAGACGACGGAGGAGCGGGATGCGCTGTTTGCGTCGAAGATGTGATGTTTTGCCAAAAAAAAAGGTTAGTCAGTGGATTAGTTTTAAAGATTGTTATGAATTTTGTTGTTGTAATAAGCTGAATTGGATGCATAATTTGGTTGTAATTTGTACCGACATCTTGATCTTGATGATGTGAAGATGAATGTATTGGTATGTTGCATGTTAGGGCATAAAGTTTGGGAAAAGATTGTGGTTGAAGTTTATAATGTTCGGAATGGAGTTAAGCTATGATATGTAGAGTTGTTTTTTATGCTGGAGGTATAGGGTATGGTAACTAGGTTAATAAATTGTAGAAATACTGTTGATCGAGATGTTAGATAAGTTCATTTTGTTGAATGTTATGTTTTGAGCTTTAGGGGGCAGTTGTACTTGAAGCTTATAGTTTTGCATGTTTGTTTAATTGAAGTACTAGTCTGGTTAATTAGGTGGTTTACGAGAGAGATAAGGAGGAAGAGTGGATTATCATTTAGTTTGGATGATATTGGGATATGGGTGTTCTCTTATGGAATCGTGCTTCAAAGTAGATTATTTGGCATGTTTAGTTATAGTTGAGGCGATAAATATAGATTTGTATGAATATGTGATACTAAGGCAGGAGAAAATGGATTGTGTACATGGCGAATTTCAGTTAATAAAATAATCTCCAGGCATTTTCAGCTACTGTTCTATTATAGAAATAGAGCCAAAATAGGATAAGGTAGAAGAACGTATTATTCTGAACTTTAGTGAGTTATATTTGGTAATACTTCAGCAAGTATAACAGTTCTATCTTTCTATCTGATGAACTGACAATGGCCTGAGCTAGAAGAAAGAGGGAGGGAGGGAGGGAGGGAGGGGAGAACACAGAACACTTACATCATTAATAACATTTTTCTGTAACTCTTGCGTATGTGGTGGAGATTTTCTCAAGTCTTTCATTTTGCTGATTTAATAAGCTGCATTAGACAAAATATGATAATGATGAAGTATATATAAGGATGAGGTTGTTTCTAATGGAGGAGGGATATGATTATATTTGGCATCATTGTGACTTGTGACAACAAGTGTTCTAATTGAAAAATGTTGTGAGCAAAGTTGTCGTGAAGAAAAGTTATATTCAGTAAAGATTTCCTTAAAGGAGGAAAAGCACTTCTCAAACAAGCTAAAAGAACCTCGTGAGAAATAGTGAGAATATTGGGTAAGTGCTCAGGTCAAACCCCCGTTTCATCAAATTTCCAGTTACTTATTTAAGCCTCCAAGTGATTTTAGAGTCTGAAAGTGTTCCAAAATCAAATAACAAACGTAGTGTGTGAATAGTGGTAGACACAGTTGTTGTCAATCCTCAAACTCTCATCCTTGGGGACAAGAAAAGTTAGTAAGATAATTGCGGACAAGTATATGCTTTAGGTTTCCTTTTTTGGCCTATTTACATGGTTTTCAATAAAATTGAAAACTTAACATATTTCTTTTCTAAAGAAAAGAAAAGAAAACAAGGTTATAACTTATAATATGGTGAAAATGTTCGGAAATTAGATTGGGTGAATATATTTACAGCGAAAGTAAATGATACATACTTAATATGGTTAGGTTACTAATTTCACCCCAAATAGGACTGAAGCAAATGAATTAGAATATGGTTTTTAAGAAGAATTTAAGACATGGCAAACCTCAAGAAAAGCAGTAGACTTTTCTAAGAATTGTTCTTTTGGTGATTGCTCACCACATTATAGAATTAATATTTTTTCTCTGTGCTTTTCTGTGACATCAATCACATGGTTTATTTAGAGCTTTTTGTCAAGGAGAATTAGATGTAATGTTGTGAAATTATTTTTTGAACATGTTTTCTACGTTGTTTAGTGAGTTTGGTAAAAACCATACAGAATTGAACATGTTTTGTACTTTATTTAGTAAAATTTAAGGCATTAGGTACATAATTGTGGACGTATGAGCCAAGATACACGAGAAACTAGTTTGTAGGCCTAGAAGTGCTGGAATTGACTACTAGCCGATAAAGTTATATTTATGGATTTGGAAAATAGAGAAGTTGTGTAACGCCCCGCACTCAACTCGTACGCACACAATTAACTAAATTCTAGCCACGCCCACCACAGGCTGCCTCAAAAGGGTGTCCGGACGTTGGGTACACCTTTATCATGGGCTTCCTAATATATCCTACTTTCCTTCCTACTTCACAACCGATATGGGATTAAATCCCTCGGTCAACCGCACACTTCCTTTTTCTTTCATTCAACATTTTTAATTCTTTCCTATGGTCCATAGACCATCTTATGGGCCCATCACATTCTTAATTCCCATAGGATCTCCTATAGGCCACAAGCAATTATTCCTTCCTTCCTTTCTTTACACGTCACCTACTTCATCCATTCTTTCTATTCTTTCCTTCTTATTATATATACTAATATATATACTATACTACATACTTAGTATATATACTCCTAGAAATATGGGGTCTCACATTCACCCCCTCTTAAGAATTCAGCGTCCTCGCTGAATACGGGACGTGCAATCTAGTATAGGATCGTCTTTCTAGTCAAATGTAGACTTGTCTCCTAATCGCTGCCCTCCCAGGGTCTTACGCATCTCATATACACATATTGCGTCCCACGCACTTCCTATATACAAGTCCTACATTCGATGTCGAAAGTTGGCTCTGATATCATCTGTAACGCCCCGCACTCAGCTCGTACGCACATAATTAACTAAATTCTAGCCACGCCTACCACATGCTGCCTCAAAAGGGTGTCCGGACGTTGGGTACACCTTTATCATGGGCTTCCTAATATATCCTACTTTCCTTCCTACTTCACAACCGATATGGGATTAAATCCCTCAGTCAACCGCACACTTCCTTTTTCTTTCATTCAACATTTTTAATTCTTTCCTATGGTCCATAGACCATCTTATGGGCCCATCACATTCTTAATTCCCATAGGATCTCCTATAGGCCACAAGCAATTATTCCTTCCTTTCTTTACACGTCACCTACTTCATCCATTCTTTCTATTCTTTCCTTCTTATTATATATACTAATACATATACTATACTACATACTTAGTATATATACTCCTAGAAATATGGGGTCTCACAAGTTGAGTCAATAGTATCAAATGTTACATAGATGTTTCTTTAGTATGTTTCTATATTAGTCTTGGTAGACCTGCTCACGGTTTGGGCGGTTTCCGGTTAACCGGCGGTTGGAACCGCCGCCGTCGAGGCGGTTAATCGGAACCGCCGGTTCCGGCTGGCGGTTAGAACCGCAACCGGTCTGGGGCCGGTTCGGTTGCGGTTAGTCGTTTTGATCAACCGCCAAACCGCCGGTTAACCGGCGGTTAACCGCCATATATATATACTTAACACAAACCGATAAGAATAACGTGAAGGAGACCCTAGCTGAAAATTTCTGTACATGATATGCATATAATTTTTGGTATGGGAGAGGATGAGGACCGTTGGATTGAAAGAAAAGTTCGATATATGGTTTGAGATGAGCGTCAGAAACCACCAGGGACTGAAAATTAGTTAATGAGTTGAAAATGTAGAAGCTTCGATTGAAATATCTCCCATGAAGATCGGACGGCCGAGAGTGGACCGCGTCGATGGAATATCAGTTGTCCATCTGCTTTATTCCTCTTGCTGAGAGTTGCTATATTCCCTTATATTATATATTATTTTGTATTAAATTTTAAAACCCTCTTCTCCCCCACCCTGTTGACCTGTTCTTTCTCTCTCCCTCCCCGTCTTCCTCTCTCAGTCTCTCCCCCTCTCTGTTCCAAAAACCCAATAGAGACCCACTTTAAAAAAAAAAATTAAAAAATTAAAGTATTTAGAAATACTTAGTAATGTTAAATTAAAGTATTATTTATTATTTGTTTTTTGTTTATTTATTTAATGTTAAATACTTATTTGTATTAATGAATTTTACGTTTTTACCATTTAAAGTATTAGTCTTATATTTATTTCTCAATTTTCATCATTTCATGTATTTTTTAAAAATATTGTCAAAAATATGAGAAAAATAAAAAATAAAAAAATAAAACCGGATAAACCGGTCAAACCGCCGGTTAACCAACCGCCGGTTCCGGCCAACCGCCGGCAACCGGCCGGTTGGGCGGTTCGGTTGCGGTTGGCCATATCCCGGCCAACCGAACCGGCGGTTGCAACCGGATAACCGGCGGTTATAAACCGGGAACACCACTAAGTCTTGGCTAAGGTGGTTTGGCATATGAATTATGGTGAACTTTTCTTTGGTACTTTAGGGTCATGTATGTGATCTTTAGTTCCGCAAGAAATGATAGAAGAGAAAAGGTTCATACTGATAAGAGGTGATTCTCGTAAATAGAGTGAACATAAAATGATTGTAATTACTTGGTGGGACACTCCATTGACAATTCACACCATTAACTTTGATTTTTAAGTCATATAAAATATTAAGTAATTTGGAGGTAGGGCTGCAAACGAATCGAGCTATTCGCGAGCTATTCGGCTCGAGCTTGATTTTTTTTTAGGCTAAGTTCGCGAGCTATTCGGCTCGAATATGGTCAAAGCTCGGTCAAAGCTCGGCTCGAACCGAGATCGAGCTCAAAATTGAGCTGTAAACGAGCTGAGCTCGAGCCTGAAGGTATTCGGCTCGGCTCGGCTCGATTGTAGCCCTATTTGGAGGCTCATATATTGAACTGTTACAGAGGGAGTATGATGAATTGGTATAATATATATATATATATATATATATATATATATATATATATATATATATATAATCATGTGTGCAACCGTCCAATCTTGCATGATCATGATCATGATTGAATAGCTGGGCGCGTGAGTTCGCACATAATCATATAGGGGGTGATCAGGTGCGAGTGTTCGCACCTGATCACGTGCGAACTCATGCGCGCGGCCGTTCAATCATGATCGTGCGACTTAAAATATTTTTAGTGCGGTTAGAGTTGAAAACCCTTCAAAGGATATCCAAAAAATTCTAAACTTTGCGAGTAGGATGATCTCATGTAGCACAAGCAACCCGAACTTGTATAAGTCAATTTTTGACTCACGGTTAGAGATATACGGTTGTGTATCGCTTTCGGTTGAAAAAAAGCCAAATAAAGTGATACACGGCCGTATCTCTCGAACCGTTAGTCGAAACTCACTTGTACAAGTTGGAGCAGCTTGCGCTACATGTATTCAAGCAAAGTGCAAAGTTATATTAATTTTGGATGCCGTTTGTGCGGTTTTGTCACGTTCCTCGCAATAGAAGTTAGTGACTTAAAATTTTTAAAGTGTGGTTAGATTAGAAAACCCTTCAAACGGCCTCCAAAAAATACGAAACTTTGCGAGTAGGATGATTTCATGTAGCACAAACAACCCGCACTTGTATAAGTCAATTTCGACTCACGGTTAGAGAAATACGGCCGTGTATCGCTTTCGGTTGAAAAAAGCCAAATAAAGTGATACACGGCCGTATCTCTCGAACCGTTAGTCGAAACTCACTTGTACAAGTTGGGGTGGCTTGCGCTACGTGAATTCAAGCAAGGTGCAAAGTTTTATTAATTTTGGATGCCGTTTGTGCGGTTTTGTCACGTTCCTCGCATTAGAAGTTAGTGAGTTAGAATTTTTGAGGTGTGGTTAGATTAGAAAACCCTTCAAACGACCTCCAAAAAATACGAAACTTTGCGAGTAGGATGATCTCATGTAGCACAAGCAACCCGCACTTGTATAAGTCAATTTCGACTCACGGTTAGAGATATACGGTCGTGTATCGCTTTCGGTTGAAAAAAAGCCAAATAAAGTGATACACGGCCGTATCTCTCGAACCGTTAGTCGAAACTCACTTGTACAAGTTGGAGCAGCTTGCGCTACATGTATTCAAGCAAAGTGCAAAGTTATATTAATTTTGGATGCCGTTTGTGCGGTTTTGTCACGTTCCTCGTAATAGAAGTTAGTGACTTGGAATTTTTTAAGTGTGGTTAGATTAGAAAACCCTTCAAACGACCTCCAAAAAATACGAAACTTTGCGAGTAGGATGATTTCATGTAGCACAAGCAACCCACACTTGTATAAGTCAATTTCGACTCACAGTTAGAGAGATACGGCCGTGTATCGCTTTCGGTTGAAAAAAGCCAAATAAAGTGATACACGGCCGTATCTCTCGAACCGTTAGTCGAAACTCACTTGTACAAGTTGGGGTGGCTTGCGCTACATGAATTCAAGCAAGGTGCAAAATTTTATTAATTTTGGATGCCGTTTGTGCGGTTTTGTCACGTTCCTCGCATTAGAAGTTAGTGAGTTAGAATTTTTGAGGTGTGGTTAGATTAGAAAACCCTTCAAACGACCTCCAAAAAATACGAAACTTTGCGAGTGGGATGATCTCATGTAGCACAAGCAACCCGCACTTGTATAAGTCAATTTCGACTCACGGTTAGAGAGATACGGCCGTGTATTGCTTTCGGTTGAAAAAAACCTAAATAAAGTGATATACGGTCGTATCTCTCGAACCGTTAGTCGAAACTCGCTTGTACAAGTTGGGGTGGCTTGCGCTACGTGGATTCAAGCAAGGTGCAAAGTTTTATTAATTTTGGATGCCGTTTGTGTGGTTTTGTCACGTTCCTCGCATTAGAAGTTAGTGAATTAGAATTTTTTAAGTGTGGTTAGATTAGAAAACCCTTCAAACGACCTCCAAAAAATACGAAACTTTGCGAGTAGGATGATCTCATGTAGCACAAGCAACTCGCACTTGTATAAGTCAATTTCGACTCATGGTTAGAGAGATACGCCGTGTATCGCTTTCGGTTGAAAAAAAACCCAAATATAGTGATACACGGCCGTATCTCTCGAACCGTTAGTCGAAACTCACTTGTACAAGTGTGGTGGCTTGCGCTATGTGAATTCAAGGAAGGTGCAACATTTTATAAATTTTGGATGCCTTTTGTGGGGCTTTCTCACGTTCCTCGCATTAGAAGTTAATGACTTAAAACGCGTTTAGTGCGGTTATACTAGAAAATCCTTCAAACGACCTCCAAAAAATACGAAATTTTGCGACTCGGATGGTCTAACGTAGATCAAGCAACCCCAATTTGTAGAAGTGAGTTTCGGTTCACGATCAGAGAGATACAATCGTGTGTCGCTTTTGGTTATAAAAACACCAAATACAGCGGTACACGACCGTATCTCGCATACCGTGAGTCGAAAATCACTTCTGCAAGTTACGGTGGCTTGTGCTAGGTAAATTAAAGTTACGGTTTTGTGACGTTTCTCTAATAATATGTAAATAAAGTTAGAAAGTTATCATCACATTTCGTAACGGGTTTAGTAGCCCTAACTGTTCTCATTTTCACGCTTTCTTAGGTATGGACAGTTTTGAAGGAAGTTCTGTTGCCGGAGAGAAATTTGTTCGTGCACAACAAATTGGTCAGTTTCTTCCTCATGTTGACGAACACCTAAAACCGAAGATTGGTATGACATTTCTCACTCTAGAGGAAGCGAAAAAAATGTATTCATCATATTATAAATGTGCGGGATTCTCTATGCGTAAGGGTGGAAATAAGTACAAGGAAAACGATGTAGTGGATAAATCATATGTTTGTAATAAAGCCGGGGAGACCGAATAATCAGAATGAAGCTAGACGAGGAACAACTTCTAGAACGGGTTGTAAAGTTTTCGTTCGTGTCAAACTAAACCCACAAAGTAATTCACAAAGTAATTCGTGGATTCTTTATTCATTTAATGAAGCACACAATCACGAATTTACTCCACCCGGTAGACGTCACTTGCTACCTCGAAACCGTGAATTGACAAATACAGATAAAAAAGTAATTGGTCAACTTACCGAAGCTAATGTCCCTGTATGCAAACAAATGCTATTCTTCGAAGGTGCAAGTGGAGGTAATGAGAAAATTGGTTTCATTGAAACCGATGTCAGAAATCTCAGGAGAGACGAGATGGAAGGTTTAAAAGGACACGACGGGCAAATGCTACTTGTGTTCTTTGAATCCAAAAAAGGAGACCGATCCTTTATTCTATTTTGATTACCAATGTGATCCCGAAGGGCGATTTTTCCATTGTGTCTGGGTGGATGGTATCGGTAGAAAGAATTATGAAGTATTTGGAGATGTTCTCTGCTTTGATCCTTTATCAGTACTTGGTCTGTAGGGGATGAAGTCCTGCCAATATCTCTCTTCTTAACCTGTTATTGGTGATGACGGGTTATGGTCACCTAACCCGTCATCGTCAATAACGGGTTAAGTTGAGAGTTTTGTACAGAACTTCGTCTGTGTAGGCTCTATGTGCTTTTGTTGGTACATATACAACTTCACAAAATTTGTTCATTTACAACAACTTCTACAGATGATAATTTGTTCATTCAGCAATTCACATCAATCTTGAGATACTTATAGTTTTGCAGTGTCTTCGCCTTTGTGGTACAACTCTTCAAATTTCCAAGATATAGTTCGGAGAATATAGGGATAAGGGTTATATCTTATAACAGCTTTGTACATCAAACATTACAAACTGGCAAATACATGTAAATTGAACATACATAGAATGCATACATAACTTAAGGGAATTGATATTACAAAGTCATTCTTTGACACTTTCACCCAAATTTGCAATTAATTTAGTATACAAGTACATGCTGGGTTTCTTCTCAAAGAGGTAGGAAGGACTGCTGATTCTGCCTTTTTTTGAATGCATAAGTAGCAGTTATCCCCCATGCATACAATTTAGTTCACTACAATTACACAGAGGCAACAATTCTCCGGTTTGTGGGGTAGAGTAGTAGTGGGTGTAACCGTATATTCAAAGTACTTGACAACTTCTTGACATGCACTCCTCATATTCGTACTATTTGTTGCACGATTGTGAGGTGTGCATGCCAAGAAGTTGAAAAGTACCATGAATACATTGTGACACCCACCACTACTCAGTCCTACGAAACCAGAGAATTGTTGCACTCTGTGTAACAATAGAGAACAAATGTGTATGAAGGGAGGAGAATTGCTACTTATGCATACATTCAAAAAGCCCCAAAAAAGTAGACTAAGGGGAGTGAAGAAAAAAAGGGCAGAGCCAGGAGTTCTCCCTACTCCTTGAGAGAAACCCAGCATGCACTTGTACGCTAAAGTAGACATGCATATGTCTCTCTACTCCTGCATCTTCAGCATCTTTCTGAAACAATGTTATGAAGAACTCAGTTGAAGGAGACTCTCTTTGAACTTAGTTTTTTTTAGAGCTCAAACTTCTCCCCCCCTTCAAGAAGAAAAAATTATAATGAAGACAATAAGAAAAGATTGGCTCCTCTGACATTTTTTTAACAATGTTTTTTGCATTGTCTCCTTCCTTTTTTTTTCCCTTTCTTCTCTTCATTGAACTCAAGAGGCATGAACTCAAGAGGCATAGTTATCGGGAAATGAAGAAGGAAGCAACAAGGACAGCAAGCATGCAGCGAACTCTACAACAAACAAGAAGGCAAGAAAACAAGAAGAAAATAAAGACAAGAAGAAAATGTTGATACACTTCTCATTACATTGATACACTTCTCAAAACTTCGATACACTTCTCAAAATGCAGCAACAAGGACAGCAAGCATGAACAGCCATATGATACACCTCTCAAAATGCAGCAACAACGACAATAATGTACAAACCAAGTATTCATAAACTTCTGCATATATTTGTCTACTGAACCCGTTGTTGATGATGACAGGTTAAGTATACTTAACCCGTCATCACCAACAACAGGTAAAGTAGACAAATATATGCAGTACTTTATACCAATACTTGGTCTGTACATGATGAAGCACTGCCAATATATGTCTACTTAATCCGTTATTATGGATACTTAACCCGTCATCACCAACAACGGATTAAGTAGACATATAATGGCAGTACTTTATGCGAACTTGGTTTGTAGATGATGAAGCACTGCCAATATATGTTAACTTAACCCGTTATTGGCGGTGACGGGTTAAGTGTACTTAGCCCGTCATTTTTATTAACGGGTTAAGTAGACATATATTGGCAGTACTAATAATTTTAAAATTGTTTGAAGAAAAAAAATGTAAAAATGTTTGTTCATAACTTCTCAATATATAATGTAGTTCAATAAATGAAAACAATTTATTATAAATTATTCAAACACCACTTTAATCCTACTAAAACCCTCTAACCTGTTCATAAAATTTTATATAATCACCTATCCACATAAGTTCATTACACAATTTGAACTTTTAAAGTAAACAAATAATTTTTTATAACATCTATGTACATTCAACGAGTTCGGTTTAAAACTTACAGTGTCAACGGGTTACGGCTAGGGTTACAGGGTTATTGTAGGGTTACGGTAGGGTTAGAGTAGTCCTTAGCGTAAAAATAGGGTTATGGGTTTTTGTAAAATCCAACTTATCAAAACTTTGAGTGTTGAAAATGATGAAATAAAATAAAAAAACTAAAATTAGAGGAACTTGGTTCACAACAAATACATATAACCCAAATAAATAAATAAAGGTGTACTTAACCCGTCGAATCAATGACGGGTTAAGTAGAGATATTATGAAAATAGGGTTAGAGTAATTTTAAACATTATGAAAATAAATAATATAGTCCGTCATTTGAAAAAGTTTATTACATATGAATCTAACCCTACAAACTACTCTCACCCAAGCCGTAACCCTACCGTAACGTTAGAGTCATGTTTAGAGTTAGGGTTCGGACAAGGACAAGGTTGTAGGTTTAGAAAAGGTTAGAGACAAGGTTAGAGGAGGTTAGAGTATGTTAGAGATAAGGTTAGAGTAGGTTAGAGTAGTTCGTAGGGTTAGAGTAGGGTTACAGTAGGTTTGGATAGTTAAAGTAGGGTTACAGTAGGGTTAGAGTAATTTTAAACTTTATGAAGTTAAATAATATAGTTGAAAATATGAAAAATTTTATTAAAAATTGTAAATTACCCTACGAACTAATCTCTAACCCTAATGTAACCCTACGAACTTGTAGGTTAGAGTAGCCAATCCGTAGGTTAGAGTTGGTTAGAGTAGCCAACCCGTAGGTTAGAGTAGGTTAGATTTCTAACCCTAGCCGTAACCCTACTGTAACCCTAGGGTGCTGCCAAACCGTAACTTTATTTTTGTAACCCTACTGTAAAGTGAAATCTAATAATAGGTCCATTATGGACTTGTTCTACATGTGGGGATCTACATGTGGTGCCCACTAAATGAACACTCCATTCTTCGACATAGACTTACCAAAATCTATCTGAGTGAATGGGGAACTATGGAGAGAAAAAGAGCAAGGACTGAGCAATATACAATACAAATCTATTGGCAGTTAGGGTTAGGGTTATATCTTATGTTATGTTGGATTCTACTTATGGAATCCATGAGTTGATAAAATTCCATAAGTAGAACCACATCAGATTATACTCTCCACATGTGGATGATTACATGTAACAAGTGATGTTGAAGGTGCGCCTCAGGTGCGCCTCAGGCGCCGATATCCCAGGGTGCGCCTCAAGCCTTAGTTGAAGCGCACCCCTTGTTCGAAGCGCTGGTGAGGCGTGCGGAGGCGCACGCCTCGACAAAAGGCACGCCTCAACATTGTTTTTTCCTTGTTTTTCCCCTTCTTTATTATTTAAGTATTCTTTCTTTTTTAATTTTGAGTCTTTTGACAGGTTTTATATTTATATTCTTTTTTATTATTTAAATTATTTTTATTATTTTATTATTATTTTTTTAATAGTATTCGTGCTTTTTTAGTTATGCAATGCTTTTGCTTTACTGCTTTATTAGGTTGCTTTTGCTTTATTGTTTTATTAGGCTATTTGGATGAAACTTGCTGTAATAATTAATTGTTGAATACTTGAATATACTTAATATTTAATTGTAACATTGTAATACTCTGTAATAGTGTAATACTAATACTGCACTGTGATATTCTCAAAAAAAAAATTAATTGTTGAATGTACAAAAATTATAACTTACACAGTTACAACTTACACCGTTACACAGTTACACATCCAATTTACATTTATAAAGTACGTCTTCCATACCTTACTTTTTAAGTATATGTTCATTGTATGATATATTTTGTTGCTATGATGTTATTTTGTTTATATAATCTAATTTATAAATTTTAAAAATTCCAAAAAGTAATAGTGCGCCTCGGTTAACCGAGGCTTGCGCCTCAAATTGCGCCTTGCGCCTCAGGCTTTTTACAAGAAATTGAAATTACTTGCGCCTTACGCCTTCAACTACACATTGTAACCTAATTAATCAAAATAAAAAACAGCCACTTACTACTAACCCTTAACCCTAGCTTACCCTAACCCTAACCCTACACTAACCCTTAACCCTACCTTACCTTAATCCTAACCCTAGGCTAGTTATCAAATTTTATTTTTTGAACTTTTACACCACCTTTAATGTTAACGATTTTATATTGGTTAGTTACGTGGCAATAAATGGAAATTAATAAAAAATATAAACAATTATGGGCATATGAATGTTACTTTGCAGAGTTTATGAGACAATGTTAGCAAAGGGTGAAGAGAAAGTTCTAGAAAGCATAAAAATTTCTTTCTACTTAACCCGTTATTGTGAATAACGGGTTAAGTGACCTTAACCCATTATTCACAAGAACGAGTTAAGTAGATAGATTTCGGCAGTATATTATGAAAACTTGGGTGAAGTCCTGCCCAGTAACTCTCTACTTAACCCGTTGTT
Organism: Hemerocallis citrina; assembly: GCA_017893485.1. Taxonomy (NCBI): domain Eukaryota; kingdom Viridiplantae; phylum Streptophyta; class Magnoliopsida; order Asparagales; family Asphodelaceae; genus Hemerocallis; species Hemerocallis citrina. Next base: position 158,598,913 of record CM030366.1, on the reverse strand, counting down.
GTGGATAACGAGTTAAGCAAACTTAACCCGTTAACCCCAATAACGGGTGAAGTGGAGAGATATTGGCAGTCCATTATGATGACTTTATATGTAGAGGGATAAAGTACTGTCAATATCGCTCTTCTTAACCCGTTGTACACAACGGGTTAAGATCACTTAACCCGTTATTCACAATAATGGGTCAAATAGAGCGATATTGGCAGTACTTTAGTCTGTAGGGGATAAAGGATTGCCAATATCGCTCTACTTAATCCGTTGTTGTGAATAATGGGTTAAGTGATCTTAACCCGTTGTTCACAATATCGGGTTAAGAAGAGCGATATTAGCATTACTTTATTAAGACTTGGTCTGTAGGCTTCTAAAGGACTGTCAATATCTCTCTATTTAACCCGTCATCATAAATGACGAGCTAAGCTCAATTAACCCGTTATCGTCAATAACGGGTTAAGTATAGATCTTTGTGCAACACTTTTGTCTGTGTCTGGCTATATACATTTTTGTTGATATAAATACGACTTCACCAAATTTTGTTCACAAATTCACATCACATCAATGTATATAATACAACAGATATCTTCACAAGAATTTTAAAGCATACAAATGTACAATGTCAACCAAACCACATAATTAATTCAAATCAATACAATTATCCAAAATTTACACAAAAATTATACATATAAAGTTGCACATGTCCAAAATGTAAAAAAATAGTAATAAAGGCGTTCTTCACGTTGGCTTGCACAGTATGTCCGGTATTCACCTACAACAATTTATCAACATAGAAACAAACTATGCATTAGTTATTGGAATAACAAAATCAACAACAAAATGCTAAACTACTACAGAGTATTAGATACTACCGTTTACGACCACGCGGCTTGCGACCTCTTGGTGTGAATTGATCGGGTGGGTTCCGCTTCCTTTGAGGATTTCGCCGTCTGCCTTGTGTCTCGGGAGATTCAGGGTCATCCGACTACTGCTTCTCATCAACTTCTTCGGGATTTTGCTGTTGTTGCAGTTGTTGTGGCTCGGCGATGTGAATTCCCGGCCTTGTCATGCTCTTTCACCTCGAACCCGTTGCTGGCACATTAGCTTTCAAATACGCCTCAAGTTACGGACCTTCACCCGCATCTTCAAGAGTACGACGGCATGGCGTTAGCATCTCCTGCATTATCTGCTTAAAGCTCTCAGGTACCTTACTCTTCAAGACGCGAGCAGCCGTTCGAACGTTCTCCCATGTGTTTTCAATCTACATTTGGTTGAAAATTTCAATTTAAACAACATGCATACTTAACACATCACTTAATTATAGTACATGCATACCAACTATATGAAATTTCACTAACCATTTTTCGATATGTCTCAGCCTTTGGTTGGTACATCGGCTGGGAGGAGGAATATGCCGGAGCTGGTTCTGCCTGGGTTGGGGGAATCGGAATCTGCACACCGGCTGGTACAACGGCCTTTGGAGAAACATACAACCGTGTTACCCGCTTGTACCACATCATGTATGCCTGTTGGAGGGAGCCATCATACGGTATGGCGACGAACATCATATTCGGTGTTATTTGACGCTGCATGGTATTTCAATTGGCTATATGGTAACGATGGTAATCAGCCCAATCGAAGTTGGGCACTCGTCCCGTTCTCCTCACCTCGTGCAACTTTTTATCATAACACCTGACATCGGAAATCTTTTGTTGATATCCAAATTTCCGCAAGACTCTATCAGGATACTGGAACTCGACAACTCCAAATTTCACAAGTGGTGCAACCGTCAACCAAAGAGCACTGTCTAAACAGACTGGTGGAACCCTTTGCAACCTGGCGATCGAGTACGGTTCCCAATTGACGAACTCGCCCCGCAGGTTATCCAACTCATCTCTGTAGTAGGTTAAAGATTGGCGTGGGTTATCGACCCACGTGTGCCGCCCCGCCCAATATGCTCCTCGAGGAGGTAACAACTCCGCTACTCCCGGGTCGGCCAACCAATCCGGTGTAACCTCAATAATACGGAGACGTCCGATGTGGATGCGTTTCCAACTCCAGATCTGCAGTAGCACTATCGGGCCACCCATTTGTACGCCACCTAAAGAACATGTGTACAAATTCCTATATAGTAGCGCCAGTGCCGCACTCCCCCAACTGAAACGTACCCGCATAACGGAAATTTTCCAACAACCGTAGGTACATTAGCGGCACGGTTGATCCGGATGAGTTTGGGAAGATCACACCCCCTATCATACTAAAAATGTATGCACGTGCATAGTAGGTTAGGGTTTGCTCGTCCGAATCGCAGGCCAAATAATCCTCCTCAAACTGAAATTTCAACCAACTGATGTACAGTGATTTACCATCGAAAGTTTCATCCATAACTTCAGCTTCCGCTTTATCTTTCGCAACTTCTATTTGTTCATACAATAAATCTTCATCAATATCTGCGGGCACATTATCGAGGATTTCTTTTTCAGCGGCCTCTCTTCTTTGGAGAACTATCAACTAGAGGTCGATACCGAGCAAATCACGAACAACTTCAATTCGATCGAAGTCCATGTTCCCCGTCACGGCAACCCCTTCTATTGGTAGCCCAGTTATCATTGCCACATCTTGGAGGGTCACAATCATCTCACCCACTGGTAGGTGGAATGTGTGGGTTTTCGGCCTCCATCACTCGACAAGAACTGTAAGTAGCAGCCGATCTAGCTTCACTGAACCCATGAATTTTGCTCCGTAGAAACCGGCCTCCACTAAGTACGTCGTGATACGAGGGTCAAAAGGAAGAACCACGTGCTTACGGAAGTTACATTTCTTATCGGACCCATTCCACACGGCTTCAGATCGGTGTTTAGGTTGTAAGGTGAGTAAGTTTGTGTCCGCGGGTCCAGGTGGTGTAACGGGAACCGAGAATGACGGACCTGCCTCAGCAGATGTGGATTGACGACCACCAACCTACACGAATAAAGATAATAAATGTTATTATTGAGATAATGTTACATATTCGTATTTAAAACCAATAATAATAATCAATCTTACCTCAGTAGTTGGTGCGCCACTAGTGGTACCGGACGGGCTTCTCGGTTGCCTTGTTTTAGCCATTTATCTATGTACCAAAAAAATTAAATGTGGTTGGTACGCGTTACATCTAGCTATTTATCATCAATAAATATACCGAGATTGTGGGAAAAAATGCACAATTGACAACAAAAAAGCACTAAAAGTCAAATTGGTCGAATTCACGTAGCACAAGTCACCCCAACTTGTGGAAGTGAGTTTCAACTCTCGGTTGGAGAGATACGGGCGTGTACCGCTTTTGATTGTAAAAAAACCCAAATAAACCGATACAAGGCCGTATATCTCGAACCGTAAATCGAAACCCATTTCTACATGTTGGGATGGGTTGTGTTGCGTGAGATCAGCTTACTCGCAAAGTTTCGTATTTTTTGGAGGCCATTTGCAAGTTTTTCAACTCTAACCGCACTAAAAAAATTCTAAGTCATTAACTTTTAATGCGGGGAACGTGACAAAACCGCACAAACGACATCAAAAATTTATAAAACTTTCCCACTTGGTCGAATTCACGTAGCGCAAGCCACCCGAACTTGTAGAAGTGAGTTTCGACTCACGGTTTGCGAGAACGGCCGTATACCGCTTTATTAGGTTTTTTTTAACCAAAAGCGATACACGACCTTATATCTCGAACCGTGATTTGAAACCCACTTCTACAAGTTGGGGTGGCTTGTGCTGCATGAGATCAACCTACTGGCAAAGTTTCGTATTTTTTTAAGGCCGTTTGCTAGGTTTTCAACTCTAACCGCACTATAAATATTCTAAGTCATTAACTTATAATGCGAGGAACGTGAGAAAACTGCACAAACGGCATCCAAAATTTACAAAACTTTCCAACTTGGTCGAATTCACGTAGCGCAAGCCACCCGAACTTGTAGAAGTGAATTTCGAGTCACGGTTTGCGAGATACGTCCGTATACCGCTTTATTAGGTTTTTTTAAACCAAAAGCGATACACGACCTTATATCTCGAACAGTGAATCGAAACCCACTTCTACAAGTTGGGGTGTCTTGCAGTGCGTGAGATCAACCTACTCGCAAAGTTTCGTATTTTTTGGAGGCCGTTTGGAAGGTTTTCAACTGTAATCGTACTAAAAAAATTTCAAGTCATTAACTTCTAATGCGAGGAACGTGATAAAACCGCACAAACGGGATCCAAAATTTATATAACTTTCTAACTTGGTCGAATTCACATAGCGCAATCCATTCGAACTTGTAGAAGTGAATTTCGACTCACGGTTTGCGAGATACGGCCGTATACCGCTTTATTAGGTTTTTTAAACCAAAAACGATACACGGCCTTATATCTCGAACCGTAAATCGAAACCCACTTTTACAAGTTGGGGTGGCTTGTGCTGCGTGAGATCAACCTACTCGTAAAGTTTCGTATTTTTTGGAGGCCGTTTGCAAGGTTTTCAACTCTAACCGCACTAAAAATATTCTAAGTCATTAACTTCTAATGCGAGGAACGTAAGAAAATCGCACAAACGGCATCCGAAATTTATAAAACTTTGCAACTTGATTGAATTCACGTTGCACAAGCCACCCGAACTTGTAGAAGCGAGTTTCGAGTCACGGTTTGCGAGATACGGCCGTGTACCGCTTTACTTGGTTTTCTTCAACCATAAGCGATACGCGGCCGTATCTCTCAAACCGTGAGTCGAAACTCACTTCTACAACTTGGGGTGGCTTGTACTACGTGAGACCAACCTACTCGCAAAGTTTCGTATTTTTTACGGTCGTTTGCAGGGTTTTCAACCATAACCGCACTGAAAAGTTTCTAAATAATTTCGTATATACAATTCTAGTTCTACAAATTACTAAGGCAAACAAAAATTTTCGGCAATTGAATATATTAGAGGTCTTCCCAATTCTACATCTACAAATTACTAAGGCAAATAATTTTTTGCACACTTTCTAAATAATTTAGTATACACAAATTGAAAAATAAACATAAATATATCTACTGAGATAAAGAAATAGTCAATACCTTACAAAATATGTCCGAATGTAGCCAATGATTCAATTTGGGGCCGAACTAGGGTTTCGATTTGGTTTCGAAAAGGGGATGAGAGAGTTGGGTTTCAATGTTTCGAGTAGATATTGGGAGAGAGGAGGGGGAGCGGACGGAGGAGGACGGGTATGTGTTTAGATCAAGGATTAGGGTTTTCTTCGCCTTGGGTTCGTCGAAGAAAAGAGAATGAGAGAGAAAGAGTCGTCGAAGAAGACGATCTGTATGCAGATCTAAATGAATTTAGAGTGCCTTAACCCGTTCTTGGGAACGACAGGTTAAGGCTATATTTTTTATAAAATTTAGCCTTAACCCGTCATTCCCAACGACGGGCTAAGGCAAAATATTATAAAAAAATATATGGGCCGTCGGATCAAAGATCCAACGGTCCAGATTAAAGTTCGCACGGGTCTGTGCACACAGACCCGTTTGCAACGGAAGAAGCCTATATATATATATATATATAGAGAGAGAGAGAGAGAGAGAGAGAGAGTTCCCTTCCGTTGTGCACTAGGCCGCTGTGTGCACTCATGTGTAATCGGCCTTTCCGCCTTCGTATTGAAGATTTGAACTGTTCACATTGATCTACACATCTAAATTAGTCTAAATATGTAAAATCAAATCATTTAAAATTTATTTACCCATCCATCATGTGACTATAAAAACAACGGTTTTCAGTCATACAATTTTGTAAAACTTCAATGGATAGCAAATGAATTTCAAATGATTTGATTTTAAATATTTTGACTAATTTAAATGTGTAGATCAATGTGAACGGTTCGGATCGTCAATACGAAGGCGGGAAGGCCGAGTGTGCACGGCGGCTTAGTGCACAATGGAAGAGACTCTCCCCCCCCCCCCCCCCTCTCTCTCTATATATATAGGGAAATGCTCCATTGAAAACGTACTGTAGCGTGGAAAACGTGAAAACAAGCCTAGGCCGGCCTAGGTGGTTTTCACGTGTTTACAACATTTGCGATTTCAATGGAGCATTTCCCATATATATATATATATATATATTGTTTTGGGCTGAGTTAGAACTAGAAAATTTGACTATAAATACATTACTTACACTGCTAAATATTATAAAGTAACTAACTAAATTCCATGACGAATTGAGGATAGTTTGACAATAAAATGATGGATTACAAAATGAAGATGTTCATTTTAAAGATATGGCAAACACCATATGCGGATCTCTAGTTTAAGAGATCCGGATCGAGAACCCACCATAAATTAGTTCGCAAGATCCGGATCGTGGTTCGGGCCCAAGCACCTTTCTTTCCCATGACGACTAGATGTTTTTGCGTGGTCTCTTATGCTGCCGACGTTACTTCGAATGGAATCTCCGCCCGCCTCACTCGGTCGTGACAGGTTGACCATTGTCGTCAACTAGGGAGACTTCAGTCAGCTCCTAACATTGATTTCATCCATGCTTTAAAGTGGTCACAAAATAAATGGTCTTTAAAAAATATAACATTTTAGCACCAGGCGATGCAAGTGTAAAAAGCCTCTAAATGATTGATTTTTTGTACACGCGCATCTTATGACATAAGAAACATGATGAACAACGTGGATCGTCCATATAGAGACCCGCCATGTGAGTACAACTACTCTATATTGGGAAACTTTCCTTCTATAAGTATGAGGCACATTTTCCTCATGATTCAGCATCTGAAAAAAACAATCAACAGAATTATTCATTTATGAACGTTTAATTATCAAATATGAGTATCTGGAATTGTTCACCAACTATACTCCAACTTATATGCCGTCTTCAAAAACTTCATGCATTGATGTATAATTATGATTATAGAATATGTTGGTTTTTAGTTTTTACTTGGCAGTGGTAAGGCAATAAATATGTGTGACTATATTATGGTAGCACCTATAAGAGAAGTCGGTTACTGTATTAAAAATGATGGGATTTCTTTGGTTGCACTATATACACTGTAACTAAGTAGAAAGTTTGTTGCTCCTCGCCCACCCATTGACTACTCTTGAAAAGACGATGCCCTAAAGGAATATTAAAAAACCAAAACACTTCCCTATTTTTTTTTATTAAAAAAATCTGTTGACAAAATTAAATTTGGAAAAAAAAGAAACTCTTGTCAAATTTATTAAAAATTCATGTTGCCAAAGCTTAAAAAAGGAATCTATTGCAAAATTTTATAGGGCAAAAAACAAAGTACCCCCCTAACGTTTGGGCTTAATACAATATGCCCATATAACGTTTGAAAAAATACATTTAACCCATTCCACCATTAACTTAACCCCATCCGTTAAGTTAGAATTATTGAATTACCTTTTTACCCTTACCCTTTCATAATCAAATCTCTTCTTGTTTTTCCTCTTTCTTCATTCTTTTTCTTTTTCCTCTTTCTTCATTCTTTTTCAAATTATGCAATTCATTTCAGATTATGCAAACAACTTATATCTTATTCATATTTCTGAAATTTAGTCAAGTTGCAATTTTTTTCCCAAATCAAATGCAAATATGATATATGTTTTCTTCTCTGTTTCTACATCATTCATTGACTCATTGTTATATCAGATTTCTGGGTGGCTACTTCCGTCCCTTAAATTTATTTTTTTAATCAAATGCGGTGGGATATTTGCGTTTTTAGTCCGACACATTTAATTAAAAAGTTAACAAGAAATAACTAATTAAGCAAGATTTTAACAAGATTAAACTAATTAAGCAATCCATCCATAATTTTGAACGGACGAAAGATGATCTTCTGTTTGTTCAAATAATTAAAATTAAAAAAAATTGTCGGACGAAAGTTCATATTTCGTCCGACAACTTTTAGCAGGAAAAAAACCCATGGACGAAACTTCATATTTCGTCTCCTATAATTTGCAAATTCTTACATCGCTTGCCAAATATAGAAGAGCAATGTTGCTCTCATGCCCAAAATTTGTGTTTTTGGTCAACGACTGTGGGATATTTTTTCCCATATTTTGTAAATTTTGAGTTTTTACCCAACGAACTACTGATGCTCATATCAGTGATTTTCTTTGTTGGACAATGCTATTTGTACTAGAAGATTTTCGCTACTTTGATACTAGTCTTAGGTGGCAGCTTAGGTTGCAAATTGGTTGATTAATTTAAGGAGCACTACTGCTTCCCATCATCCCATGTCGACCTTTCTCTTTCTCTCCACTAGAATATTTTTTTCTATCTAAGCCCCTCCTTTCTATTGCATCTATTTTCCTCCTTATTTTACTCAACCAATAACAGCCTATCGACCAAATATGAACATATATCATATTTGCATTTGATTTGGGAAAAAAATTACAACTTGACTAAATTTCAGAAATATGAATAAGATATAAGTTGTTTGCATAATCTGAAATGAATTGCATAATCTGAAAAAGAATGAAGAAAGAGGAAAAAGAAAAAGAATGAAGAAAGAGGAAAAACAAGAAGAGATTTGATTATGAAAGGGTAAGGGTAAAAAGGTAATTCAATAATTCTAACTTAACGGGTGGGGTTAAGTTAACGGTGGAATGGGTTAAATGTACTTTTTCAAATGTTATATGGGCATATTGTATTAAGCCCAAACGTTAGCAGGGGCACATAAGGTAACCTAGCCACCTAGGGCCAAGTTTAGAGATCCACCTATATGTTGTTTTCAAACCTTTGCAGCTTGTTATGTGGTGTAGGACTGTAGGAAGTGAAGAAATTAAGTCCTTTTTATCTGTGTGACTAGTCCTTGGTTCTTCAGGACTGGGCTCATCCTCTTGATTAACCTTCTCCATTATCTTTAGTTTTGTTGGGCTTCTTTTGACCATCTCTACAACTAATTCATCTGTGGAGTTGATTGGTTCCATATGTAGCATATACCAACAATAATGATCACCCTTAGTCCTTGTTACTTCATATAATTCTTTAGGCTACAAGCAAGCATTTTACATTTGGCTACACGCACAAACATTGAGGTCTTAATTATTCAAAAATAGGGCCTGGATGAGGAAGTGTTGTGGATCAGAAGTTAGAAAGAAAGATAGGGGCTGGGTAAGGAAGTGGGGAAGGAGTTTGATACAATCACTTCAAAATTTTCCAATATTCCAGTATATTATGGAAACATACCAAAGTGCCAAAATTTTAAGTTTTGAGACGAAGCTACCTTTCATTGTAACTTCAAACTGTTGGTTTAGATATTTGTATCCATGCCATGGACAAAAAATAATTTGACAGTGTTATTTTTGGCAAAAATAGTGCTACAAATATTGCTCCACAGGATCTTTGTTTCTTTTTATAATTAATATTGAAAGTCCATATTTGTTGTTGATACTCCAACCTCTACACCATTCATATGTTCATTCATCTTTCAGCGTTACAGGTTTCATAGGAGCAACCTATATTTGAAACTATTCTTGGTTGTATTTTATCACCGAGTCACCCTTTTTGTCATCTATTGTTCTATCTTTCCTATAAAACCGTCGTATTGTTAAAAACTATTAATTAGGTGGAAAGTTCAAGGCAGTGGTGCCCTTTGTCAAGTAGGTATGCTACTTTCCAATTTAGCAAGCCAAACTTCCGAGAAAAACCTAGCGTAGTATTAATTACCTTTAGTTTCTTGGTTCCTTCGCGAAATTTCAATCCCTGTTATATAATCGTGACAATTGCATTCTCATAATTCAACAAATCTTATCACCACAATGTGTACCATTGAGAAACGCGGCCAAGTCTTCATCCTTACCTTAACAGGCGATGATGAGCACCGCCTTTCGCTCAGACTTATTGTCCAAATCCGTCTTGCCCTAGCTCGTGTTCGCAGTGAATGTTCTGCGTCCCCCTTCTCTGCACTCCTTACAAGAGCCGAGGGTAAGTTCTTCTCTAATGGATTTGATCTCTCCTATGTCAATTCTAGCGACGACTTTGCATCCCAATTTAGTCGCTCGCAGGCCTTGATGAAGGGACTGAGCTCGATCACCTCCGACTTGATGACCCTTCCGATGCCAACAATTTGTGCCATCACCGGCGAGATCTCTGCAGTTGGCTTCATGCTAGCTTTTTCTCATGATTATGTGGCAATGAATGGGGACCATGGGTTTCTTTCGTTGAGTGAGCTGGATACTCTGTTTTGTAATCAGTATGTTGTGAGTTTGATGAAGGCCAAGGTCAGAAATGTTGAGATTTTCAAGGATTTGGTGCTGCACTTTATGAAGATTCCTGCAAAGGTTGCAATGGAGAAAGGCGTGCTTGATTTGATGGAGGAAACTGCAGAAGAGACCGTGGAGGCAGCAGTCAAATTGGGGCAAATGCTTGCTAAGAAAAACTGGAACGGGGAAGTGTATGCTTCAATGAGGATGGGGACAAGCCTGGAGCTCTGTAAGGTGATCGGGTTACTACAGGAAAGCGAGCATGTGGTAGAGTTTGTTTGAGCTAAACCTTTGACTCTCTTTCTTAGTGATAATAATAATATTTTAATAAGTGATAATAATAATGAATGCTACTGAGAAAAATGATAGAAGTTTAATATGGGTCTGTGGTTTTGGCTGATGCCTTTAATTTGGATCTCTTGTGGAAAGCATAGATTTTTCTATGTATTGGGTAGTTATTCTAGTATTGATTATGTAGCACAGACACTTCTATCATGGACCCATACCCGCGTCAACGACACTCAGTCCTCACTCCTTGGATACGCCTGGGGCACTTCTGATATGTTTCCTTTTCCTAAATTTTATAATATATTTTGTGTTGGGCACTTCTGACATACTAGCTCACAGTTTTTGTGATTGCTTACTCTTATTACTTGCATATGCACTACCAGTCTTCTCCGATTTTACAATGGACTATGAGGTATTACTGCTTCTCTATGGACTGTAGATCTCTTAATCCTTGATTTCATATGAAGCTCAGTTTTTTTTTTTTTTTTTTTTTTTTTTTTGTTGTTGTTGTCATTGAGTTAAATTTTTGTGCTTAATATGATAAATAATGTTATTATGTGTAGTACTTATCTGTGTCCTATGAGACCTAATTTTGTCAAATTTCCAATGTCCCGTATCCGTGTCCATGCTTTCTAGGGTAATGATGAAGGCATGTTGTTTAGGTTTTATAACATTTAATAATCAGGCATATGGAAATGGTTAGAATTTCATGGATGGGATAAACTTTCAGTTTATTATAGTGAAACTTTGCCAAGAGAGTATCTGAAGTTTGTCTCACCAACTAGTAGGGAATTTATGCCAAGGTCTTTAATAGAGTAAAGTTTTTGTATGCTTCTAGTTGAAGAAAAGCATGAGCATTATGCTTGGATATCAAGTTTTTTTGGGAAATCCTTTATCACGTCACTTGGTTTGCATAGAGCTTGTATTTACGAAAAGATTGATTTTCCATGTTGGTGCTAGTTATTTTATCAAAGTTTGTTGGAAGAGAGGAACAATTTTAGTATTTTTTCTATATAAAAAAAAATTTGTAACTTCACATGGTTTGCATACAGCTCTTATTAAGAAAAGATGGGTGATCCCAGTTGGTGAACTTTGAAGTGTGTTTGTAATGGGTGAATTACAATATATCTATGTCACCAATTTGTAAGTGGCATATGGATATGCATATACTGAAATATCAGAAAATTCAGGATAGGGATACATTTTGGATACAACAATAATAAAATTGTCTTATAATGAGAACCAGTAACATTTAGACAATCAAATACAAGACTACAACAACACCAGCAACAACAACAAAGCCTTTTTTCCAACTAGTTGGGGTCGGCTACATGAATCCTAGTTTTCCATTATGCTTGGTTTAGCGCAATATCTTCACAATCAAAATACCAGACTGTTACCTGGATATTATATCATAATTTCCTACTTGCTGACCTGTATGAATGAATAATTACAAGAACAGCAATTAATTTTTTAATGTTCTTAGTTCTTACTATGCAAGCAAACTATGTCACATTGAAGTGGAACCCTTTAGTGTCAATCGTTAACTTGTTAGTCTTTAAAACACATGCACCAACATATTGGAGTATTCAATACGTGTATATCTGTGAAGTCAAAAAAATATGGGTACATCCCCATTCTTCACATAGCAGTTCTTACATTACCTATTTGAAGTACTTATTTGGTATACTTGACAGTTGTTTTTTTTATTTTCAAATGTCATTCAAGGAATATTCCTGTTATTGCTAATGCTCTTTCCAAAATAGTTCTTTGTATAAACTTAGGTTTCTTCTTATTTGACTGCCCAACTCACTTAATACATGTGCCTACTTGACTGCTCAGTTTCAGTGCTTTACATGTGAAAATTCTCATTCTTCTTCTATTCTATAATTCTATATTTTATTCTCAATTCTTCTTCTATTCTATAATTCTATATTTTATTCTCAATTCTTCTTCTATTCTATAATTCTATATTTTATCTTAAGTTTTTTCATCTTATTTTCATAATATTAAATTAATTCCTTGTAGCACTTTATGATCATAGGTGTAGCGTTCGGCACTTCCACCTTTGTAAACTGACTTGTTCAAGTACTTCAATGCCATGATAAAAGTATTTCGCTAGACCCTTGCCTTGTCTTTGTGCTTCCCTTGTGACCTTAATCTTTCAAACAGTATTATAAACATAGATAACTTGTATTTTATTTGAGAGACGAAATTCAACTTTGAAGATTAAATGCTTCTAGTCAAGTGAGATGTCACACACAGGACTTAGGAGATTATAAGGCTATACTATTTCTGAATGAGATGGATATTTTGGAATTGAGGGGGAGATTAGTGTACTATTCTATTGAAGCAGTGGACTGATTTATTTGCCTCTTAGGCTTATTTATTATGATTCAGAGATGAATATCATTCTACATTGCAAATGTTGTCATACTTCTTTATGTAGACTTTTGCTGAGACTAGGGAAATATACAATTTTGCTTTTTGGTTATATGACTTATGTCAGATTAGTGCATGATGGGGAAAGGTATATCTATCTATCCAATATACGCCACCATGGTTTATCACAACAAGGACCTCACTTAACTATAAATGTTTATTAACTCGTTCTTGGCATCATGCTGAAAGCCAGTATTATGGACTGAATCAGTTCATCCTCCATCTAGGCTTTTACCTGACCATTGTTACTTGGAGAAGGTAGATGGTAATGATAAGGGGCCGCATTGCATAGAAAAATGAAGCACCATGTGATTAAGCCAGCATGATGTTGAACTATTCAGTCAATATTTACTGTGGTTGCTCTGATCAGTTTAATGCATATCTCCATCTCTGCATCTGAGGAGGCATAGATGCAACAGATGCTTAGTCTTTCCAATTGGCATAGATTTCCATAGTTGAAGCAGAGTCAATATATGTTAGCGATCGTGAGATGCATAGAGTTCCTCCCTCTTTTACATTTAATCTTTGATATGCTAGTAGATGGAGAGTATAAGATTTTACTTGTGATTGAAATAATTTAATCTCAATTCCTTCTTGTATTTTTATTTTCTTAAAGTTATTAGGTGATTTGGCTTGCTGGAACCTTTAGAGCATCCACACTTGTGTGGTATATTTGCATAAAATGCATAATTTAGCTTTTCGATCGCTACAGTCATATGCTATTTATGCATAATTTGGCAAAATCGCTACAGGAGACTGCTATATATGAGAGAGGAAATAGCTTTATGCATATTATACAGGATGAAACTTCAAGTTTCGTCTGATATATTTTATCATTTTTTCGTCTGATATATTTTATCATTTTTTTAATCCATCGAACGAAACTTCAAGTTTTGTCCGATCAAAATAGAGACATATTAAAAATTAATAAAACCCCGAAAATGTGAAAAGCGTTTGGACAAGTTTCGTCCGTGGATTTAGGATATTTATTAAATTAATTAATTAATTTAATAATTAATTAGTTAAATATACTTAGTATGCTAATTAGGTCATTTAATAAATAATTAGGTTAGTTAAATATACTTAGGGGGTTTAGTGGGGTTTGAAAGTGATAGCTCCCTATCAGTCGAAACTTGGGGGAAAATTATTATTATTATTATTATTATTATTATTTTCGCTCCAATGAAGCTTCAAGTTTCATCTGCCATTTTAAAATATTAAAATATTCAATTCAGCCCCAAAAAAATTCTTAAAAAATAATTTTTTTTAACGGTCAAGTTTCGTCCGATCAAATTTTGTACAACTTTGCTATTTTATAGCGTTTGAATGACTACTACGAAACCCACTTTGCTATATCTATTTTATGCATTTTGCTTTTTTTTTTTAACCTTTCATGAGTGTGGGTGCTCTTACATTATTATGCTTTGTGGGATTTTTCCTAATCACTTCAAGTGTTAATTCAAATAATTGCTTAGAGGAATCTGAAGTTTTTACCCCTCCATATCGCAGTTATACTAGTTTTAATTAGGGGGGTAGGTTCATTCAATCTCTTAATTGTTGGTCTTTTCGTGAGTTGCTTCAGATGATGATTTAGATGTTTATATACTTTCTTTTTTGCTCGTGTGTTCTTTTTTTCCTTTTCCCTGTACCTATGAAAATCACATTTATTCAAGAATTCAGGTGGTGTAGACTTTAGTTCATCAGAACATTTTTAGGTAGGCTTTGTGGTGAGGTAGAGAATGGCTTTTAGAGGATTGAACTGCAAGGTAAGTGAACAGATTACTGCCTGTGTAATTTTTCATTATTGCGAGTTCTCAGCTGTGAACTGACCTGAAACCAATGATAACTGTTGATTCTTCCTTGGCAATTTTGCATGTTCGTGCCTTTGTTTGATCTGTCAATGTCAAGATTGGTTCGAATTGCGCGTGCAGCTGTTGGTGCGTTGAGTGATTTACCGTTGTCGTAGTTTAAAAATGCATGCCCTTACGAAAAGTTGCGTGCAAATAGAGAATGAACAGCGTTGAGGCTATAATTTTGAAGGATAATGCATGCATTGCAAATGCTAAAATGTATGGTATAATCTTTTCCATGGATGTGTGAAGAACTAAAACATGGAAGAATGGAGCAGTGGGTTGTGGATAACGTCTTTCGTGCATGCAAACTCAAAACAAATGAAACGCAACTAGATGATTCTTCTCGCTGCTTCTTTTCACAAAAATAATGAAAAATCTTGGTATTTTCTTATGAGAAGGTTTTTTTAGGAAATTAATACATATACTGCTTGGTTAGCAGACTAGTCCTCAAATCTCTCCTGTTTAATTCCATTATAGTTTTGTACTATAAATATATGATATATTTTTAGAAGGAATTTTCTGAAGAGTGTAGTTGTTGGATGGAGTAGATCACCTACTCGAGGTTAACTCCTGCGACCAAATTGTTAGGGGAAAAAACCTCTTAGACTTGGACACTTGAACCATGTTTGGATACAAAGGTTAGTGAAGATGACTTGCATATCTGGACTTATATTTTGATCTGTTTGGATCATATGGTAAAGTTATGTTACCTCCTTTTTTCTTTACCTTACAAAAGTTAGATAATGTGTTGATCTAAACTCCAATCCAACCAAAAAATAAATTAAAAAAAAAAAAAATCCCAGAATATAGCTTTAAGTACACAATTTGCGGGTCAATTTTTAAAAATTATGTACGAGTATACTAACTTTGTATGCAAACAGAATGTCCACATATGCAATGGGATTGAGAACTTTCCAATCCTAAATATATCAAAGACACTACGAGCATTTTATTTCTTTGCAGTGTATTACTGAGGATATTCAAGCGTCCGTTTGGTTTATGGAACTGGCTTATGCATGTATGCAGTTCACTACTACGATATAGTCTTCTCTCAAAACAAGTTTTCGTGTAGAGGCTGTTTGCCACAAAGAGTAGGAATTCAAAGGGAATTGCAGTGTTTGTATAGCGTAGGTTAGTAGAGGTTGGTGTCCGTGATGTGTATTTGTGCACTTATCTAAACTTTGATATATTTGAATCATATTTTAAAGTTACATTAGCTCCATTTTCTTACATCGGATGTTAAAATCAATGTAGGTATCTAAACTATAATTTAAAGAGATTTATATCTTTTAAGCTGAAAAAGAATGTACAAGTATACAACTTATAGACTACATACTTATACAATATATTCAATGAGACTTTATCCGCAGCTATGTTTATAACGTCGTAACATGAATGTAAACAGAAAAATCAAGTCATTTGAAGACTTCTATGGCATTATGTCAATTTGTTATATTATTAAAAACTATTCATTTTGCAACCATTTAAAATATGGATAAACCATTACTTTATATCTAATAGACATACATAATATGGCATGAAAAAGAAAGTAAACAATTTATTAGGCTTTGGATTGTTCATGGGAGGTCTAGCCAAGTAGTTACAAACACTAAAACTATATACGAGGAAATCACCTACTTGAGGCTCGCTTTTATCCTGCAACTCTATATATGCACCCACCAGCAAATACTGCTTATTGAAGCCAAGATATTTCAGCTGTGAACCAAAACGATGATGAACCACAGAGCATATGTAAACAAATAAATATGCCAGTCATCAATTTAATCATCATGAACAGCCCCAATTTTGCTCATAATTTAACCAACAGAGAAACTAAAATGTAAAGAAATTAGTCAAAGATTATTTTTTGAATCTGCTATTCCACAGAGGTCCGATTTTAATGGGATGAAGCTCGGAAGAAAATGATAAGGAGAAAATTGTTTCTCAAATTCATTTCAAACGATTCAATAGTTTAAAAGTACACATCCCAACATGGTACACTCCAATATAGAAACCATAACAACCAGGACAGCAGAATCTGGCGATTTCTCATACAGCGCACATGACTACACAACAAATCTCATTTCAACCCAGTATTTTAAGGAAGATCATTGAGTTTGAGCTTCTGTCAAATAAATAAAGCACATATAACCTGTAAATCCTCACATGAAATCATCTTCCAATTCTTGCAATGATTTACTGGCAGAAGCAATTTGTTTGTTCGAGGTCATTTTCTCGGAGACCATGAGACCCTTGTAACTCCGTATCTCAGCTTGTTTCTCCCTTTCAAGTCGCTCCATTTCTTCTCGCCGCTTCTGCAAAATCATCACACATGGAAATTCTGTCAAATTTACACTCATCTTTTTGTTGAGCATTAAGTAATTTTATGTATATATTCAAGACAAGGCTGCCAAATTATTCAACCTATTCAATCCATGTATGAGATCAGAAGTATCTCTGAAATGAAAACTGGTGGGCATGTGTAACAGAGAGGAGCTAGCTGGGTAGAGTTCTAGATCTGTAGTTAATGACTAAGGATATACCTAAACGGGGTTGGATTTTGATAAGCTAAGAAGGATACCATAATTTCTTATGGACAGAGAGGAAGCCTTGGCACACCTATATAGAGAACCGTGATGAATGTGATATGATTTACCAGTATTAAAAAAATTGAATTTTTTTTTTGAAAATTCTTGATTATGTGCCAAAATAAGTATTCACAAAGTATCTAAGTAAGAAGTGTCCAAATATAAAATACGTAAGTTAAGGACACATGTGAGAAGTGATGGAGACGTGTCCATGAGGTGTCGGAAGTTGATACAAGTTTAGACACAAGTATGCTTCATGATGTAAGGTACTTGCCAGGTCAATACAAAGATTTCGGAGGACTTCGTTGTTTATGTTGTTACATTATATTGATAGTGAAATGCAACCAAGAATAGAGCTTAACGTTCTACAAGATTCCGGAGGCTTACTTTATCTCTTAACTGATACTTTCTCTCAGCTCGCTCAGCTGCATTAACTGCTTCTCGCTCGGCTGTGAAGGATAATAAGAAACAATATCATGTAAAAATAGAATGAGAATGAAGAAAACAACAATTCATTCCGGTTCTTATCTACCTAAAAATTCAGTTTAAAGCTTTGTAAAGCCCTCATGATACACGACTAATAAATTTTAGCAGAATAGTAACAGAAGGATGAGTCACTATGCAATGCATTTACAGAAGAATTCCAACAATTCAAAAGGAAAATAATTTTGGTTCATCAATTTCTCCACCAACCTATACAGAATGCATAACATTACTATGCATTTTAAAAATTGAAACATATGGAAACTGACATAAAAAATTGAGAATGATGATTTAATTATGATGGCATGTGATGCACATGCTAGAGCCATACCTGACCAATTATTCACCTTATTAAATCATATGTGAGGGAATAGTAATTCAGTGGCGATTAAAAGAAATAACATTAGTATTATGAAATGAATGTTTTTAGAGACAAATGTTGACTTGCAACCATATCTTTAATAGTTCAGCTCAACTTCCTCTGCCCTCCTCCCTTCTCCATCAGTAAGCTTAAAAGGTTGGACATTTATTAGTTGCAACTTTATGTAGTGTCATTTCCTGATAACTTGATTAGGTAATCAGAAAGCTCAATTAATCTCTAATATTATAATGGGAGAAGGCCTTAGTGTCATTTGTCAATCTACCAACATGTGCAACGTACATATATAACTAATATAAAATATAAAGGAGGTCTTAGGTTCAAATTCACAGTACTTCTCAATTTTTACTTTTAAAAAAACTATATTTATTAAGACGTGCATCGCACGTCAGCACGTGTAAATCTCTAATCTCTAATCTCTAATATTATTATAGGAGAAAGCTTTAGTGTCATTTGTAAATCTATCAACGCGTGTAACACACGTGCAAAACTATTATAAAGGAGGTCTTAGGTTCAAACCCAAACTACGTCTGAATTTTTATTTTTAAAAAACTATATTTATTAAGACGTGCATCGCACGTGTAAATTACTAGTTATCCTAAAATTTGTTAAGTATCATTCTGATTTAGATCACATTAAGTGATTAATATTATTTGGATGGATCATCACCCATATTCAAATGAGTTCTACTTTCTGCATATTTGATTTGAAAGTAACCCTAGTGTTCGGCGAGAGGCTTTCCATTATTTAAAGGTAAATTTAACAAATCCCGATCAATTAGGTCCTCCTTAAGATTTGTAAAAGGTGTTTTGTCTAAGTGTGTTTTAAATCATTAAATGCACAACAGTGGTAAGCCTGGCATAAATCTTAATGCACATCCAAAGGCTAAAAAAATGTCAAATCTACCAACCAAAATTAATGATGATTGCTTGGCAGTTGGCACAACATGTGATAGTATCCTTGAACAACAAAACTATCAACTTCTAAAGTACAACAATGCTTATAAGACAGAATTGTTATGTAGGTGAATGGGGAAAAAGAAAATCAGTATCACAGGTTTCAGACAAGTAAAGAAAAACATTACACATCAAAGAAACATGCAAATTTTAACATGATTGCACAAGAGACCTTCAGATCCATTATGATCAATGACAAAGTTTCTAAACGACTTATCATCCCTCCAGGTTACTGTATACAGCACTAAGACATCATCATGACCAATAGAAAAGTACAGGACTAGATAAAATAGATGGCGCTAAAATGTGATCTAGCAAGAATTGTAACTTTTACCTTTCAGGTCAGGCTTTCTTTCTGCTTTTGTCTTGTTCAACCTGTTAACAATCTCATTTGAACGCTTTTCAACTTTAACTGTGCGAACCTGTCAATAGGCTCAATAGGCAAGCAGTTAGCCACAATCCCTTTGAAAAGATAATAATATATAAGAAACACTGTTTATTGAATGTATATTCCAATGGCATAGTTTTCATCCGGAACGAAGCAAAATAAAACGAGAGAAATTAAAATATGCAACCACCTATATGCAACTCCATTTGCAACTCTCGTATGATTGGTCAACTTACGAAACACAAGTGATCCCAACTATCTAGACTTCTATTTTTCCATTTAAAAATTATGTATGGACCAATGACGTGAGAGTTGCAAATGGAGTTGCATTTGGAGTGGCATGCTATCACTTCTCTTAAAACTAAGTGGCAAACACCAAGAACTCAAGTTTAGGTCAAACTTATCCCTCACCAAACTTGCTATACTGCATTTAGATTGAGCATAGAAAAACCGCAAATAACCATACTACACTCCTCTAATATAATAAGGTCGCGGGCAGAAATAAAAAGGTACACATAGTAAAGACATTTTTTTTATTTTGAAGTTGTGGAGATTCAGTGTAGGACAAAAGGAGAAAGTGAGAACGCAAGGATAGAAAGGGGATTATGAGGGTTAGGGAAAGAAGGGAAACTAGAAGGATGGGAAGGGAAAAGGGTAATCAGAGCCGCTTAAGAAGCACACAAAGAAAATACCCAAATTCCCATTACTAATCATATTGACTATTGCAATAGAGGCATAGCCTTTTCTTAACTAAACCTACTTGAAACTTAAGAAACTAATACTTCCTAACATATACATCCTACTTGAACCTCAAAAAACCTAATATTTCTATACATAAATAGAAGCCCCATTATTAATCATATTGAGGGTGCGTTTGGCCTAGCTTTTTTTAGCTTTAAAGCTACTTCAGAAGGAGAAGCTAGAAAATACAGCTTTGAAATTAAAAGCTGAAGCTGTTTGGATAGTCAGCTTTTTTTTTAACTTTAAAGCTACTTTTAAGCTAGAAGTTGTTTGGTCAAATATCAATTAAAAGCTACTTTTATACATCAAAATTTTTTTATTTATGGGAACATAACATCTAAACATCTATTCATATCTAAAAACAATATTGTCTAAAGACTCCAAAAAAATATTTAAAAACATCAAAAATATATATATATATGAAAAAAGCCATCTAATAAATTTAGTTATGCCTATAATGGAATCTGAGATCTCAAACTGGAGTCCCATCACCTAGAACAGTGAAGTATATAAAAGCAAAAAAGAATCAAATTGGAAATTGCATCTGAAGCATACATAACTAGACCACATGAACAATAGGATTTTAAATGGTCCGCTTACATTTGCTAAGGAGACGATAGAGAAAAACATTCATTGAACAAAACAAACCAACCTTGGGTTCCATCAATCCAAAATCAAGGCAAGGAGTAGGAATATAGTTATAGCAGAATTGGAATAAACCTAATAGTTCAAAACACTTCCCTCCAAAATTGGGGACTTGGGTTTCGACATGGAGATGGAGAGGGCTAAAATCGGGGACTAGGGTTGACATCAAAGGGATTTTGAAGGGACGAAGAAGAGGACAGCAAGAGGACAAGAAGAGGACGGGAGAGAGAGAGGACAAGAAGAGGACGGGAGAGAGAAGGGAAATTTTTTTTGACGGAGAAGCTAGAAGAAGAGAGAGAGGACAAGAAGAGGACGGGAGAGAGAGAGAGGACAGCAAGAGGACGGGAGAGAGAAGGGAAATTTTTTTTGACGAAGAAGAGAGAGAGGACAAGAAGAGGACGGGAGAGAGAGAGGACAGCAAGAGGACGGGAGAGAGAAGGGAAATTTTTTTTGATCCAGAAGCTAGAAGCTAGAAGCTAGAAGTAGGTTTTGGGAGCTTCTTTTAGAGCTCCTTTTCTTCATAAAAAAAAGCTACTTTTTTTTTGTAGAGCTTTTCAAAATGTGTGTTTGGCCCAGCTTCTCCTTCTAAAGGAGAAGCTAAGCTAATTTTAAGCTGGGCCAAACACTACCTGACTATTACGATGGAGGCACAGCATAACTAAATCTATTTGAACCTTAAGAAACCTAACACTTCCTAACATATACATCCTACTTGAACCTCAAAAAACCTAATATTTCCATACATAAAGAGAAGCAAATACCTATTAGTATTCTATTTTAAATCATCAGTGGTAAATCTAACAAATCTGATGAGGTTATATTTTGTACTTCACTACTAAAAAACTAAAAGATATACAAGTGGAACTCCACTAAAAGACCCTCAAAAAAGAATTATAAATGAACTTCGCTCCTCTCACATCTCCAAGAAGAATCGGGCTCAAATAGAGAAGGAGCACTATATACCTACCTACTTCTGGGCTAAACAGAAACAGGGGCTCACTCTCCATTTTACACTTTGGTCGAATAAGAATATAGCACATGGAAAGAGAGATGATGATGTTGGATATATAATCATCCTTGTAGTTTAAAACATAAAATAGACGAAAATGTCTTCTGTAAAACAAAAATGCAGAATACATGAACACCTGCTAAAAGAAACTTCAGGCAAGAAAGATGTTAAGTACCTTCAACGGATTATAATTTTTTCATTCCAAAAGTACTTTTGCATTTAATTTGCCTTCAAATCATTACCATCAATTTGTTCTATCTTGATTCTTGATTGTATAGATTGTCTAGGCTTGTGCCATCTAATACCAATAAATCTTCAATGCAATGTTTTTCTCTTTATTACATTTTGGAGAAATCTTCAATTGAACATTGATTTCAACTATGGAATTTGGCAATTGACACTCGCATGCACAACTGTCCAAGTTTTTGCCATCTCATACCAATACATCTTCAACACAATGTTTCTTCTTCATTATTTTTTAGAGAAATCTTCAATGGCATATGGCACTCGCATGCACAATGACAATGATTAATAATTTTCTCTCACAATTTTCTTAAATACTTATGTAGGGTCCATAACAATATCACCCGAGGATGAAATCTAAGCAACAAAAAATTCATAAACATAATGATTTGACAACAACATCTACTTTAAACCCTTCTTACACCAATAAAGCCTCCATTTGCGCTGATACTACGCCCCTAATCTTGTCACCTGCTCATCCCTCCAGAGATACATATGTTCAACTCACAAGGAGAACCTCTAAAGTATTCAATTTAGTTGGAAGTTTTATTAATACATCTAAACGCCCACAACATTACAGCTATATCACACATACACATCAATGAATCAAAAACTACCAATTATAGCACTCACCAACTTAGAATTGTGAAACCCAACTTGCCCCACATCCATGGAAGCCGTCTTCTTTAGATTAAACCAGGGAGTATAGACAATCTCCACATTATTCATCTTATTGCCTGCAAAACAATCACAAACACCATTACACACCAAGCAAAGAATCCCCAAATTGCATATTACTCCACATCCAAATCACCTTGAATCGAATTCGCTTTCACAAGCTGCGCGCAATCTTCCAACAACCCTTCGCTCATATCGTCGATAGTCTGCCCTTTATTCATCCTCAAATACACATGAGCAGATGACATCTTATCCACATGAAACCTACAAATAATTACAACAACAAAAATTAAGAATTGCTACAAAATTGATTTTTTTTTTAATTTAAAAAAACGTGCAAATTTGACCAGATATCTTCGGGGAATCCGTATTTAATGAGCTCTTCGTTCTCGAACTTGTCGAGGCCCATGAAGATGGTGTAATCGCCGACCTCAGGTCGGGCCTTGAAGTAGAAGACCATGTCGTTTTTGAAGAGAATTAGGGTTTGGGTGTGGAATGGGGGAGAAATTAGGGTTTGGGAATTGGAGAAAGGTATGGACTTTTGGGAATCGAATTTTGGGGGAAGATGGTGAGATAAAAAGATGTGATACCGAAAAAGGAGAATCAAAAAAATACGAAAAATGTTGAGGTTGCGTTAAGAGAGAAAGGGAATTTTTCTTTACTTTATGCTATTTTTTCCGAAATTATTTGCAAAAAAATGACAGTGTTCAAATTAATTGCTCGCGGACTCAACAACTAAATTAGCGGTTCCCAACAGGAGAAAACATATACTAGACTCGATGTTGGGAATGGTGAATCCACTAATTTTGAAATAAAATTATTAGATCACAGATAATGAAATTCTGTTGGACTTGGTGAATTTTTGAAGAAAAAAAACGCTATAGAAGAACTCTTTATTCCCAACGGTGAAGGAAAATGTACTAAGTTTGCTGTTGGGAATGGCAAATTTCATGTAAATGCTCCGTTGTTGGGAACAACGAGTTCTTCAATGAAGTTTTTTTCGAAAATTCACCAAGTCCAATATAGAGTGAAACTCTCTGTGAAATTTCAAAATCAGTAGACTTGTCGTTCTCAATAGCGAGTTTAATATAAAAATCTCGTTGTTGAGAACGACAAGTCTTATTTGAAAATTTTGAACTAATCTCGTCATTGTGAATGAAGAGTTTCTAAAAAAATTAATTAGTTTGACAACTTTTCTCTTCTTGCAAAAAAAATAGAAAATTGACATAAAATAAAACAGAAATTCAGAGGAAGGACTATGGTCGCTAACTGGTCGGGTCGGGCGATTCTACTTTAGAGAAGTCGTGCTCGCTAAGAGTCTTTTATTATTATTATTATTATTATTATTATTATTATTATTATTATTATTATTATTATTATTTTATTTGGAACAAGTTCAGACAACTCGAGCACTAGAGTTGTATAATTTGTAAGAGCATCTATAGTCGTTGGCTACATACTCATTCTTTGAAGAAAAAAAAATTGACGTTGTAGTTGTTCGCTATATACCCAAATTATAGGTTTTGGGTGAACAGTCGCCTACCATATTTGGGAGACGAAATGAGATTTTGGAAAAAAAATAGCCAACGAAAGATAATCTTTCGTCCGTTCAATCAAACAAAAGATCATATTTCGTTGTTGTATTTTTTAAAAATAATATTGGACGGGAAATGATTTACCGTTCCAATTTTTTTATTTTTTTTTTAAATCTCGACGGCCATAAAATGATTTCCCGTCCGTTCGATTTTAAAAAAAAGAAATTGGAGCACGGACGGGAAACAAAGCTCGTCCCAGCCCATTTCCAAAATTTTTAAAGAAAAAATCGTATAAAATAGAGCCTATAAATCTTTCTATGGGTATAGATTATGTTTTAATTGAAATTAATTAAGAATTAAGATTTAATTAGGATTAATTTAACATAAGACTAGGAATTAATTACGATTAAAATTTTATTTTTTTAATAAAATTATCAGACGGGAAATGATTCTCCGTCCGTTGTTTTTTATTTTAAAAAATAAAATAAAAATTAATGGACGAAAATCATTTCTCGTTCGTCGATTTTTAAAAATTAAAAGCTAAAATTTGGGTTTAAACAACTATAGCTGAAATCCATATTTTTCTATTTCTATATACCAAACTAGTGTTACCGTGTGCAAATTGTATAGACTAAGATACTTTTAACATACTCATAGAATTATATGGAACTTAAATAATACAATGATTATATGCAATGTGTCTTTTTTTTCTCAAGTTTATCTTATTTAATAACATGTGCTACTCTTATCTGGAAAACCCAAATAATGATATTTTTGTCTATTTTGATCATATTCTTTGAAACCACCAAGGGAGATTTCATTAGTTGATATTCTTTTATTATCACGTACATGTACAGTAACTTTAGTTCTTAAACAAAAACATAAAAATCATAAAAAGACGGAGGTGACCAAATTCAACACCGACACCGCACTAAGACATAGTTAAAACCTTAGATCCCTAAATTTTGATGTAACGCCCCGGCCCCACCCATCGATTTTTCTAACAACTGCCCAGCACAGACTTGCCTCAAAAGTGCTATAACTTATTAGTGACCTCTAATCCCAGGCAATTATATATTTATACACAATTAATTACCAGTCTCCCCGATATGGGACTAATCAATCTCACATCTCCTTCTCTCCTGCGTGTGCTGACGTCACCCAAGCCGCACAGCAACAGTACTCCCCCTCGGGGGCCCCACCCCCTGCCACGTCAGCAACGTGGCTGACGCTGCGCAAGTAGCAGTATCTGTTGCTCTTTTGGGCCCCACCGGCCAACACAAATCCCATAGAAGGCTCCCCATAGGAAACTCTATAGGCCACAACCACTTTTTTATAATTAATTCTTTATATATATATATATATATATATATATATATATATATATATATATTCTTAAATACGGGGTGTTACACGCACACCCCCTTAAAAATTCAGCGTCCTCGCTGAGTACGGGGCATGCAACTAAGTGCAGGATCTCCTTTCTAGCCGACGTGGAATGACGTACCCCGATTCAGCTAATTTTAGCGTACTGTCCCTGACCAAACTGCCAGCGTACTGACCTCAGCTCCCTCTCAGGCATACCCACCCTGACCCACACTCGTTGTCGAAAGTCGGCTCTGATACCATTTGTAACGCCCTGGCCCCACTCAGCGATTTTTCTAACAACTGCCCACCACAGGCTTGCCTCATAAAAGGTGTTATAGTTTATTAGTGACCTCTAATTACAAGCAATTACACACACACACACACACACACACACACACACACAATTAATTACAGTTCTCCCTGATATGGGACTAATCAATCCCACATCTCCTTCTCTCCTGCGTGTGCTGACGTCAGCCAAGCAACACAGCAGCAGCACTCCCCCCTCGGGGGCCCCACCCTCTTCCACATCAGCCACGTGGCTGACACTGAGCAAGCAGCAGCATCTGTTGCTATCCTGTGCCCCACCGGCCAACACAAATCCCATAGAAAGCCTCCTATAGGAAACTCTATAAGCCACAACCATTTTTTTATAATTATATATATATATTCTTAAATACGGGGTATTACATTAGAGATGACCCTTAACTATTTCGTTCGTCGATTTTTAAAAATTAAAAGCTAAAATTTGGGTTTAAACAACTATGCATTCATATTTTTCTATTTCTATATACCAAATACCCAAAATTTGGGTCAGAACGACTACAGATGCTCTAAACCATCCACATTGCATATGCTAATCTCAATTGCATAATTTTAAGTTGCAGTTACGCTCATAAGTAACTTTCAAAACAGATATGCAGGTGAATATATATAGTTCCTTCCTGTATGAAATTTGTATGATCAAGCACATTATTGGTTGACTTTAAAATGATAAATCCTTTGACCTCTTATATCATATCATACAATCTAGATTTAGCTAATCCTTGTCATTTGAAAGCTAACCCTTATATTACTTCATGTTTTTGTCTTGTTTTGTTTTTTTTTTTTCAGAAAAAGGCGAAGTAGGCCAACTATTTTTACAACTTGGTGAAATCCAATTTCAATGGTTCTTTTTTTTTTTATAGAGCCAAGCACAAAAACCTAATAAATGAAACTTAAATTTTACTATATTTCACTAGTAATTGCACGTGCAATGAAGAAAAATATTGCGGCTTTTGAACCCTGGCGTACGCTATATGAAGGAAAATCGTCATATGTGCAAAAACACCCCCCTTCAAAACAAAACTCCCAAATTAGTCCTTTCTACTCTTTTACCTCCAAAACGAAAACCCAAAATCGATCTCCTCTTCGACCTTAGCCAAGTCTGCTTACCTTCCTATAAAATTCATTTGTCAAATTCAGGTGAAGACGCTCTTTTGATTTTTATTTTGATTTTTTGGATTCAGATTCTAGTTAGATTTGAGTGTGTTTGTATGTGAGCCTACGTGGAACTAGGGTTTCTAGTAAATCCGGTGATTTTGAGGTATTGGTGTGGAATTTATATAGGACCATGTCAAACTATGTGTAGTTGATTTTGAAGATTTTGGCTAAATTCGAAAAAAACACCCCCATAACTATATGTGTTTTTGAAAAAACATATCTTAACGTTTTTTAAGGAAAAAATACTCATCAACTTTTTCTTAGTTTGATTCACCAAATTAAGGTTTGCAAAAACTGCCCCACACCCACACACATCCCACACACTCTCCCTAGCAATATGCACGTGCGATGCACATCCTATCATTTTTTTAAAGTAAAGACCACGACGTAGTATGGCCTCGAACCTGAGATGTCCATTTACCCATCCCTAACCCTTACCATACTCTTTACAAATTACTCTTAGTGACACAAGTTTAATTTTATATGAATGACACTTTCGTAATTATGTCGTAAATAAATTTAAAGTTTGAGGACGTTATGGTAATTGGATAATTAACTAAAATGGATGGTTAATATCACTCTCACTTAAAAAGGTGTGGTTGAGATTAGATTATTTGTAACCCATGTTTCTGATTATACGGATTCACAGTTCTTTTCTTTCTTCTCCATGTAAGTATTTCAATTTCCGTATAAATTCTTTCTGATGCATTTAAATCCTTTTGAATCTCCTATTAAAACCCAAATTTATATTCCAAACTAGAATCTTGTCTCTCTTCTTTTTATTTATTTACTTTGAACCCTAGGTTAATCCATACTATTATTTTATTGATTATTTTGAATTCATGAGAAACCCAACAATTATTATTGAATTTATTATATTTAATTGAAGCCCAAATCCAAACTCATCTCTTATTGGATTTTAACCCAAACCCATATTTATCTCTTATTGGATCCTAGCCTACCCTAAACCCAATACCCATTAACCCAATTCTCCCTTCTTAATCTGTTATTGACCCAGTCCATAACACACCTCCCCGTATCCCCTCAATTACTCCTCACGATCTCCCACTATCTTCACAACTCCCCACTTCACAACTCCCCCTCTCTCTTCCAATAACAGCCAAATAAAACTCAAAACAACCCTTCATCTTCTCCACAACTCCCAATACTCCATTTATATACAACCCTCTCCTCCTTCCTCCCGCTCACCCCCCTGTAGCCGAAACTATATCCCGAGCCCTCCCCTCGTCGACCTCTCTCCCTGTCGCCATGATCGTCTCCATCTTCTCCCTCGTCTACACCCATCGAACCTCTGCCATTCTCCTCCACCGCCTGTCGTCGCCCCAGTCGTGACGCACCCTCGTCGTCGCGTCTTCGACTTCGTCAGCCAGTCGAGACCCCATCACTATCCCTGTCTTCGACCAACCAGTCGAGCTGCCCTCGCCTGCCTCCCTGCTCTCCATCGTCAACCACGACCACCAGTCGCTCCTCCTCTCACCCTCGAAGCTTCCACATTGCTCATCCTCTTCCTCCTGGAACCTACCGCTCGAACCCACCTTCGTCTCCTCTTCACCGTCGCCACGGTGAGCACCCCCATCGTTGCCTCGTTCGAGCGTCGATGGCGTCGTCTTCTTGCATCGAGCTTCCCTCGACGCTGCGGCCGATCGCCGTCGACTCACCGCTTCCCGCCTTTCCCTGTTTTCGAACCAAAACAGAGCACTCCATTGAAGTGGACTCCTCGCCTGCCGTCCTCCTCCCGAGCGCCTCACCGCCAGCTAACCACCGCGAACCAGTCGCGACCTCCTGTCGTGCCGCCCATGCCCGGTCGCTGTTCTCTCCCGCGCTCTCTCACTATCTCTCTCTCAGTTGATTGGAGAAGAAGCAGTGTGTAACTTGGTGTTTGCTTTGTTGGAGTAGGGGATCCAGGGATATGGTGTTTGGTGTTTGTGAGAAGGTGATTGGAAGTTATGATGTTGGGTGTTCTGTGTGTGCTGTGTTGTGGAGTAGAGATCGTGAGTTGCTATTTTTGGCTTCACTGTTGATATTTTACACGTAGAGTGCACGTGCCGCCGTCGGAATTTTCATCCCGTTATTCTTTTAATATCCAGAATCGTTTCCTAACAGGCAAACATCTCTTGAACTCATTTTTATTGTTTCTAGTTCAATAAAACACTCCTTGAAATTCGGCAAGTAGTAATCAGTTTGAATATCACATTTAATTGAACTCCATTGTTTCTTTATTGTATAATGTTACTGATTCATAGTCTTCTCATCGTGCTATTATTGTTGACTTCAAACCTGAACTGTAAATTTATTGTATTATGGAACATTCACATTTATGCATTGTCATTTGCTTGATTTTATACTCAGGTTTCGACCCGGTTCCTGACACATAAACTTTAATCATTGCATATAGAAATTGTAGTACACTGAATCCATATATTATTATGTTTTGGATATAAACCGTGTTTTCCATATTTAATAAATTGTACCATGTGTATTTTATGTATTGTATAGTCTTGATATCATCTTAAAATTGTACTAGTGCTATTGGTCCCATCGATTGTACCTGTTGCATGAGTATTGATTTCATCGCCCACATTGATCACGAGCATGTTCATAACTGATTGTTAATAAAATATTAAACAAGCCGGGGTTAATAAGAGTTGACTTAGTAGTGGATAATCTCAAAAAATGTACTCAGTAAGGCCTTATCGTTATATCATATTGTCATGGAAGGAGGAGTATTGATTGTGAATTATTGATTGTTAATTGTGAGTTATTGTTATCGACACCGAGTACACGCTCTGTAGATTCCACCATGAAGTCTAAAACGTACACTGTTTTGTATGCACCGAACCTGTAGTATGGGATGCAGTAGTACGTGCATTAGTTAGGGTTAAAATGAATAATAGACTTATAGACATAATTGAACATTGAACATCGACACTAATACTGAATACTAGTTATTAAGCATTGATTCCTGATTTCTGAATTATTGATTATGAACTTTTGATTTTTTTACCGTTTATCATTTATTGACTCTGATATCGTTCCAATTTCTATTTTTGTTATATAGTCATTTATTCCCTATTTTATTGCTTCCTACTACTTGTCGCCCGAAGCTTGCTCTAACGGGTTCTCTTTCTCTTTCTTTTGAGTTATGTTATACGGGTACAGTGATGAGTAACTGAAAGGAACTCGTCGAACTGTTACTACATTGCATATTCTCGAACTATTTGGTAAGTTTTTGTATCCCAGATTTGGTTATTGGATTTTATTCTGTTTATGTGATTATATTTTTCTGCGTGGTTATGATTATTTTTTTTTCGTATTGTTGAGTTAAGACTGGTACAGCTTATGGATGATGTGAATATCATTCGCTGGGCCTTCGTCACGGACTCGTATTCCTGTATTTTGGGAAGCAGGGCGTGACATTATTCAAGTTGGGTTGTCTACAAATTACTCAACTTCAACTTAGTGCGTGCGTGCGCGCGTGCGCGTGTCCATTGTAAATGCAATGGAAGTGCAAACCATGCAAACACAACGTCTATTTTCATATGGATGATCTGAGTCGTTGATATTGTTTAGCATGGCTAAATTAGTATATAGATGAGAAATCAAGTTGTTTGAGATTTGTTTGATATATTTGTCTATACAAGTTGTAACACTTCAATGCATGGGCAAACGAATCTCAAACGGCTTGATTTCTCATCCATCGACTAATTTGGCAATATTAAACAATGTGAACAGTTCAGATCATCCATAAGATAGATAGACGATGTGTTTGCACACGGTTTGCACTTCCATTGCGTTTGCAATGGAAGACTCCCTATATATATATATCTATAATTTTATTATTATTATTATTATTATTATTATTATTATTATTATTATTATTATTATTATTATTATTATTATTATTATTATTATTATTATGTAGACTGGCCATATCCATGATAATATTAACTCAAGCAAAATCCTCTCTTACCATTTCCATCACCGAGAACACTCGATATATGAGTGGGAGTGAAAGTACATCCCAAGAACCAAAAAGATTATAGTTGATACATGTTTTAACAATTCTATGAGCTGCAACATTAGCACATCGCTTCTCATGCACAAAATCAATATTAGGATCGTCTTTGATCTCTGCAATTGAAATAATGTGTCTTATCAATCTTCGGTGGATCCTGCCTTGCATCTTTAACCCAATTTACCACATTCGAGGAGTCATTATATACTACTTTATGTTGATGCGGATAGTGAAGTCCAACAATAATCCCCATTTGCACTACAAAGGCTTCAACCAAAGCATGATCAGAGCCATCTTCCACTCTCGATCGCACCTTCAATATCTCACCATGATGCTTTCGAACAATCGCATCATTTGCTACATTTTCGTCCGCTACAACATATAGGGTTTTTCACAGTGGATTTATTACGACGTATCAGCGTTTATGTCGTTAAAAATTATCAATAACAACATTTTTGAAGGAAACATTGGCTTCAATTAATTTTAAAATTTACATCTACACTTGACAATATTTTTTAGAATGCTGTGTTTCTACAACGTTTTAGAAACGCCATTAGTCCACCAAATCCAAAACGGATCAATTTAGTTGCCCTCATCCACCACAAACTTCTTACCTCAACACCCCAGCACTTGGCATGTGTCAAAAATATACTGCCAGCACACTGTAACACTAAATGATCTAGGGAACTCCACACCTCCAATTCCATTTCATAAATTCTTAGAACCTGGTCGAATCCCCAATCCATTTCTTATCCATTATTGTAACCCTTGTTCCCGATGGTACATGTTCTTACTTTATTCTTTTTCCTATTCTTGTAATTCAATTTTCTATACGTCTTTCTATTCTTTTGAAGCCAATTGCATTCACTTGGATATTCAATTATTTTGTTAGAACTCATTTCGTTCTACAATCTTATTCCCTTTTCTCTTGATTATTTATTAATTTGTCAAAGTCCAAACCTAAGTCCAAATTTAACCCATCCTATATGTAGTATTTGATTTATTATTTATTTTTGAAATCCAAGCCTAAAGCCCAATTCAAACTCAATCTGGTCTGAAGCACATCACTTAAGGTTGCCTATTTATTTACCTCATTAATCACTATTTAAACCCTAATCACCCCCATCATCTTCTTCTTCAGCCGCCTTACAACTCCATCCTGAAACCCATCAACCCGAGCCTCCTTGTCCCTCCAAACCCATCTTCTCGACCTCCTCAATGTTGCAACTGAATAACCTCCTTGTCGCCGCCCGATCAGCCCAGCATCACCACTGCCACCCGAGCTCCTGCCTTCTTCTTTTCTCCATCACCACCTCGCCATTGCTGTCCCGAGCCACCACCACTGCCACCGCACCACCATTGTTGCATCCCAACCCTCCTCTTGATGCCTCACGCCGAAGCTCTTCACCGCAACCCCTCCTGGTCACTGCTAAGTTGCTATTTACTACCTCCTTCTCTCGAGCACCACATCGCAGCGAGCAGTTGCACTCGAGGCCACTTGCTGCTCCTCCCTTTCTGTCTCGACCGTCACTCATCTACAGCAGCACCCTACCCTCCACCATCTCCATTGTCGCACTATCATCTTCCTGCCATCGTCCCGAGCCACCCCTGACAGCCCCTACAACTCCTACAACCTGTGCCCGACGTTTCTTCTCGCTGCCTCCTACATCAACAACACCAACAAAAGCTCCGCACACCATCGAAAAACCCCTCAAACTCTTCGGAATCGCTGCCCAGTTGTTATTCTTGTTGCATTGTTGTCGTTCGCTGTCGAGTTACTGTTGCTGCGTTATAGTTGCCGACATCCGTACAGTGGTTGCTGTAGCTGCTGTTGCAGTCGCTCTTACTCGTTGTCGCTGTCGTAGGGCTCACACGCTCGCACTCATCGAATAAAGTCAAGCATCTCTTGAACCTCTTTTATTATTTATGTTCAATAAACATTTATTGAACTTCCGCAAATAGTTCTTTGTATTGATTAACATAATGAATTCTATTATTGATTCATCGGTGAGTCGGAATAATAGTTTTCTTTATCGTGTCATATCATAGATTCAAATATTGAACCGTTAACACACTTCATGTCGTACTATCGAATACTTGAAAGTTCTGCCCTATCATTTCCTGAAATTGTATTGATAATTTGACACAGTTCCCGATACTGAAATTCATAACTTTATACATGAAAGTTGTAGCCCTCTGAGTGTAGAAACCATATCTTCTGACGGTGTTGAAAACTGATTAGTAGATTACAAGATATTTTCATTTTAGTGCTGTAACGTTGGAGTATTCATATTATCTATTTTAAATGTATTGTCTCGTAAACTAGTTGATAATACGATCTACTGTTGAAATTATGACATGGTAAAATTATGTTCACTAATAGACAAAGTCAAGAACAAGATTATTATTTTTTTGGAATTTAATAAGAATTTCATAGTAGAGTTATAAGTCCGAGAACTTAACCCTAACTTGCTGCCTGAATGCTAGACCCGTAAAGAACTGACTGGTTGACATAGTTACTGTAATTATAATGTATCATGTGAATATACACTGGAACCGACATGGAGTACATTTTTCTGGAGCTCCTGACGAAACCTGATTCTCTTTCTTGTAGTAGCGAGAAAGTGGATTTTAGTATAGTAGTGTGTTGTTGTCCAGAATTGCATCTTTATGATTTTTAATTACAAAAATATTTATTTCTCGCATTTAATGAATTGAACCTGTACATCATGTATTGCATAACTTCCGATACCTTCTTGTCACTATCTTGATACCCATTTCCGTTGGTTGCATGTTCATGAATATTTTTTAGTAAAAGAATAACAAACCAGAGTAATAAAGGGTAAGACCTAGTAGCGGACAATATAGAAGAGTGTACTCAGAAGGGGGCCTATGTTTTCCGTAATAGTGACTCTTGTTTAAATGTTTACTTGTTTCATGTTTACAAGTTATATGGAACTAAGTGCCACATGAAGCTAACTGTCACGTAGAACTTAGTGCCACATGGAGCTAAGTGTCACGTCGTAGAATTGAAGGGGGGCCACCTCTAGAATCTATGGGGGCCACCTCTAGAATTCATCACACGATTACATGATTTCCTGTTACATGTTCATATTTACATGATATGATTCATGTTATTGTCACTGCAAGATCCGAGTATATGATCCTATAGAATTCACCATTAGCATCCAAACGTTCACTTTATTGTATGCACTCGAACATGTGGTATGAGACTCAAGATTGCGTGCATTAGTTAAGATTAATGAAAGATTGATAGACTTAAGATTAACACTGAGCACGTGCATGTTCTTGTTTACAAGTTATATGATTCCTGTTTATAAGGTACATGATTCATGTTTACAAGTTACATGATTCATATTTATAAGTTTACATGATTTCTGTTTACAAGTTTACACGATTCCCATTTACATGACATGTTTCCCGTTACATGATGCCTTGTTACTAACTGATTATACATTGAAGTCATGTTTATATGTTTCTCGTTTTCAGCTTACAAGTTTACACGTGTTCTTGTATCGTACTTGATCATATTGTTCCTTGTTCATTGTTATATCATACTTCCTTGTTTTACTGCTTATTGCTACTTGCTATTTAAAGCTTGCTCTAATTGGACCCCCCCCCCCCCCTCTTTTTTTAAGTTAATGTTTACTAGTAAATACACGTGCAATGCACGTTTGAACAATATTTTTTTATATTCTATTTGTCTATATTATAATGGGAGAAGCGCGTGCGGAACACGTAAAATAATAGACTAACATTCACTGTTCATGAACGTGTACTGTACGTATTTCATTGATTTATATTGTAGATATGAACAAATTAAACGCGCATTGCACGGGTTATGATATGGACAAATTACACTAAGGCCTTCTCCCATTATAGTAGTAGAGATACAGGTACAGACGATGAGATATCGAAGGAACTTGGTGGTCGAACTTTTTAGACGGTCGTGATGGAATTGCTGCAACTATTGCTCTACTTTTTCTATCGCTACTAGTTGTAGTGAACTGTTTATTACATTGTACATTCTCGGGCATTCTGACCTGAAGTTCTTGTATTTCATGTATTGGATATTGATTCTATTATTGTTCATGTGATTATAATTACCTTTGTTGTTGAGCTTACTAGTATTATACAGTTTGTGGATGATATGAGTTGGTATACTTATATCATTCGCTGGGCTTTAGTTCTGTGCCCGTACTTCCGTATTTTAAGAAGCGGGACGTGACAATTATCCTTTATTATCCTATAATTCAATTTATTCGAACCCTATATCACAAATCCTAATCGAAGCCTCGTTGAAATTATAATCGAAGCCCCATATTAAACCCTAGTTCGAAGCACCATTGGAAACCCTAGAACAAATCCAAATCCTCAACCCGCGCCATCGACCTCCTCTGCACCGTCGACCTCCCACTTGCTTTTTTCATGATTGGGGACATACATCATTCAAAGCTCCATCAACATTAATTTTAACCCATCCCTCGGATTCAGTGTTAGCAGCCATATTGGTAGACACATTTCGTCGAGTAGCTCTTGTGTGGGAGAACTGGGATACACATTCCCTAACAATGTTATCCGCCTTAAATTTATTGTGTAAGAACACAAAATTACGCCGATGTTTCCAAACATTCCACATAACATTGGCACCAAAATAATAGGCTTCAAAATTATTATCCGGCACATCCACAAGTCTTAGAACCACATCCTTAATGCCATCATGTATGGAAATAAGATGATCAAGGCAAGGTAAACACCATACAACTCTCATCTTGACGCAATGAAGTAGTAAATGGGAAGGGGATTCAGGTTCAGCTTGACACAACAGACATAAGGGGGAAATAGATTGCTTGCTCTACTCCTAACCATAATAGTCATCAATGAGTTGGAGATAGCTCGCCAAATTAAATGAGTAACTCTTTGCTGAATGTTCTTTAGCCCCCACAACTTTTTTTTTAAAAAAAGGATCTTGGGCTGAATAGCCTTTTTTTTATAGCACGGATAGAGCCTTAAGACTCCAGCCCAATATATAAATAATAATAAAGTCATACACAACCAACAATTTTTACAGGGAGTAAAACTGAGAAAAACTCAAAATAATCAACCATACAACAGAAGACAGAACCAACAAGCAATGTAAATCATTGCTAAACAGTCCAAATATAAAAAGCAGAGAGAGGTCAAAACAGCTGTAGAGGAAGCAACATCAGGCTCAACAAAAGATGACAACCCACGCTCACAAACCCTGTTGCCCCATGCCGAGCAGATTGGGACTGACAGTCTCAACAGAGTCAGCAACAACCACAACACAATGCAGCGCAACCCACCACCAAAGGGAGGAAAGTCCCACCAAACAAAAAAGTAGTAAGATGAACTTAGTAATAGGTAATAAGGGTGGGGAGCTAAAGCTTGGCCGGAGTGAAGCAAGGAAACAAGCCACAGACCAAGGTCGCCACCTGCACCAAACTAACCATAATATAGCCAGAGCAAAAGAGGTGCTGAATAGCCATTATCTGCATCAATGGTGTCACGCCTCGCTTCCCAAAATACGGAAATACGAGTGCATGACGAAGCCCAGCGAATGATCTCAACATCATTCATAAGCTGTAGGATCGACTCAGCATCACAACAAGTATATAACAAGAGAGATATATAAAACCAAGCATGCATGAATACTTTATTAGCAACAGAAACAACTGAAATATGATAAAACATCCAAGTAGTTTCAAGTCTGAATCAAAGTAAACTCGGGAACATCAGCCCGTTACAAATTCTCAAATCTCAAGAAATAATAATCCAAAATAAACAAATAATGCAAGAATTTAAATATTCTAGTCAGGTCCTTCTCCACTTGGAAACTAGAACCTTTGCTCACCAATTCCCGCGGGCAGCTCGTCTCCAAAGTCTGTTTAATAAATATAAATAGGAAAACAAGAGGGAAAACAAGAAAAAATGCCCTTAGTGCAAGCTAGGGCCACAAATAGTGAAAGCAAGTACAAGTAAGGGAAAAACAAGAATTGGAATCAAGAATAAGCAGAGTTATAAGAAGTAGTAGGCAAATTCAAAGACTAGCTGGCAAGAGGGAACATCTTAATAACTAGATTGGATAACAACTGCTAGTGGTGAAACACATGTCAGGTACACCTATAAGGGTATTTAATATCAAACGACAACCTCAAGTCTAGTGTCATATGTTATTTCAAATGTTAGGTCTCAAATATCAAGTCCAAGTATCAAGTCGTCTAGCTCAAGTTATCAAGTTATCTAGTCTCAAGTATCAAGTTATCTAGTTCAAATTATCAAGTTCAAGTCTAGTGGTGATTACTATCTAGGTAGCACGACATGCATCCATTCTTTTACTACATGGTTGCTACAGTCAAACAATTTCGTTTAGACCTAGTAATGGATTTTATAGGGCGGCGTACTCAGGTATCAAGTATCAAGCAAGCCATGGTTCATGAATCGAAAATTAAATAACAAGTTCACGAAGCAAGTTCGCGAATCCACAAGCAAGTTCAAGAACCGCATAATGCGTTCATGAATCAAACAAGTTCATGAGCCGAGTAACCGAATCCATGAATCGAACAAGATACAACAAGTTCATGAACCAAGTATTGGGAAACACGGGCCCCCTTCCGAGTACACTTATCTATATTGTTCACTCTATAATCTTTCCCAAACCCCGGCTTGTTATTTTTATTAACTCTTATCAAGCAAGCATACAAGTGTAATATATTGTGATTTAATTCTAGAAAAATTTGGGGATGTCCTATATAGTGTCCAGCAGCCACATATAAAATTTGGGGTCAAACGCTCGCTGTTTACACAGCTAAAATAATTCGCAAAGTAAATATATATAGCAGTTTTGCAAAACTGCGTCTACTGACACAGCTGCAGTATAACTGCCATAACTCCTAGACCGTAACTCCAAATTCGATCAACTTGGAGTCTATCGACATCTACACATCCAGATCTACATTTTATATTCAGGGCTTGGGCCCAAATTCCAATGATAAAAGGGTCGAAACCGCAAAAGAATATTCAGACAGCAACACTCAGGATTTATTTACTAATGTAGGTTTCATGGAAATATGTAATTTGGTGTCTAAGTTGTTAAGTAGCATAAATACATAATCATGGATATCAAAACAGCAACTAATAAATATTTTTCAAGTCATAATAGTCGCAAATTCGTCAAAATACTAAATATATATGCGTCTACAAATTTTAGGGGTCCTTAATTCATATGTCCATGTGATTCATGTATTCAAGAGGGTAAAAGAGTCCAATTGATTATTATTTAATACGAGGAAGTTTTGTGACTCTTAGAATTGTGGGTTTGAAGGTTCAAAATGATTTACTATGATATTTCAAAGGGAGTCACAATCTAACTATATGTGGTATTTTCAAGAAAACTTGTACTAGAGCAATAAAATGTACAAGATGAATACTTGCCTTAGATCGACGATTATAAACTCCGCTTGTTGAAGCAATTGAGAAGAAAAATCCCCGAAGATGTCCTCAAAAAGTGCGTGCAAAAATTGATCGGAGATCGAGTTTTCCCCGCACACAGGATCGGCCCAAAACAGCGAACAGCGATCGGATCTGGTGCGGCACGAACACGGGACAGCAAAGCCGGCGAATCAGATCGCTGTGAAGCAGCGGATCTGAGGCCAGAACAGCGTACAGCGGCTTCGGATCCGGTGTGGACGAACACCGAACAGCAATCACGGCGCGGATCTTGACGCGATCTGACGGCTGTGATTCGCTCCCGCCTTTCCCTCCTTCTTCTTCGTTCGATTCTTCGAAAACAGAGCGAGAGAGAGGGGGGTGCAGCGGCGACGGCGGGGGTTCTTCGACGGCGGCGCTACGTCGGGAAGCGACGCGGCGATGGGGCGGACGACGGCGATGGGGCGGCGACGGCGGCGCGTCCTCTGTAGGGTTTATATACTAGGGTTAGCGGGTTTGCGGGTTCAAGGGTTTTGGGGATCCGTTTCAAAAAGAGCCCAACAGAAGAAATGGTCAAAATGCAGAACAATGGGGATTAGAGAGATAAACGAGTAGAATCGGTCTATTTCTCATGAAGAACGGTGCAAGTGACACACAATCGAAGTTGATAAAAGAACCCACAAATTCGAGTTGAGACAAGAATAATAATTCCATTCAATCAGAAGAAATTACATGATATCAAAATAGACGAGAGAGTACAATGAGGCACAAAACAGTACAAATACTGTAGCGCCCCAAATTTCTAATATGTGAGCTTAGAAAATAAGTGGCGAAATCCCAGCAATCCACTTCAATAGAACAATAAACACCAACAACACCACTAAAATTTTTCTTCTTTATTACAACAATTATTACATATCACAGCAGAAGTCTAAACATCTCAAAACATTAATATTTTATTTACAACTCAATAATGATCTCAAATATCCTTTACAGTTTTACACTAATCACTAAATAATTTAAATTATCTCAAAATGCCCACTCAAGCTTCCAACCTCCAATCTAAGCAATAACCTGCAACATGTGAGGCTAGAGTTGAACCCTAACCCCAAAACTACGGGGTCAGCCATAAATGGTGTGAGTGGTAACAAATCAAACAAATAACATAAATGAACTTAAAACATAATATCCAACGAATAACGATCAAACACTAAAGTATGAAATAACAACAAAAGAATAACGGGTGATACCAAAACCAAAAGCCGAGTGTGTGTAAAAACAGGAAATCCAAATGCATGAAAGTGATTCAAGAAAACATCATGACTACATGCTGACAACGATGACTACTAAGAGATGAAGATAAACTATGATAATTTGCCCATGCTTGATCATTCCGGAGATTGATCCCACATCACAGGTATTTTCCCTGGATAATTCAGGAGATCATCCCACATCTAAACATAGATTCCTTATCACAATAATACCCCAAAAGCGTCGCCTCGACTCCGATCATTCCGTAGTTCAATCCCACATCTCAAGATAATTACTTGGATAATTCAGGAGAAATACCTCGCATCACAGGTTAACTACCTGGATAATTCCGGAGATAAATCACACATCACAAGTTAACTACTTGGATAATTCAGGAGATTAAATCCTACATCAAAAGCCATACTGAGGTGCATAACTCAAGTTCTCATTCGTCATGACACTACTAATGCCTGCCCTTATCAATTTGGGTTACTAAACAAATCTCCTAGAGTAGTGTACCCTACCGGACTAAAAATCGGATTACTGAAAAATGTGCCTCGATGGGCCTCAACAAATAACTGAACAACACCGGTATACTAGGGTCACTTACCTCTAGAGACTCAAAAAACAAATATCTGAACAAATTCCCACTAAACAAGTGGCTCAACAAAATATCTCAAAATCATGTTCATAACTGAACATCTCAAAATAAATACTGAACTGAACATCTTAAAACAAATACTGAACTGAAGATCTCAAAATTATATGCTGAACAAAATGTCTCAAAATCAAACACTGAACAAAATATCAATATCCTTCAGGACCAGTCGACTGCATATCTTACCAGTCGACTGTCCAGAGGACATAATCCAACATTTCTCAAAAATAAATTAAGGCATGGTCAGTCGACTTACCAAGGAGTCAGTCGACTGCCCCGAGACAAAAACAAATAATTTTCATCAAAAATATTCTAAGTATATAAGTCGACTGAAATGGTTCATAGGTCGACTGTCCCGAAAGGACTGAACAAAATACAAACAGAAGATCGGTCGACTGACCTCAGTCTAGGTCGACTGTCCCGAACAAATCTCAAAGACTACAAGTACATCAGTAGGCTCGAACCAGTCGGCTGCTCTACATGCCAGTCGACCGTCGGCTACAGGTTTCCAAACAAAATAGATCTGAACACAAATCAAAACTAGAGTTTTCTAAAGATTTACTGATCACCAAATTAACTTGTATCCAGGCAATTAAACAATTCTCAAAGATCTCCATCATGGATACATTTCTCAATCAAACAAATATTCAAATTTCATATCCTCATGATCTAAACTCTCAATCCTCCCATTAGGGTTTTTCTCAACAAATCTAAATATCTTCCTCAACACATAATTAAGATTGGTTTGTAATCACTAGATCCAGATGTTTAATATCTGATCACAACATAATCAGTCCTTAATATGTCTCCCAACAATACGATCTCATAGATCGACATTTCCTCAACAAATCTTAACATTTCTCACACATGATCCAAATATCAATAAAGTTCTCATCCTCCATATTAAATAATAGATCCATGTCATACATACAATGAGACTAACAAATCAATAGTGTAACGATCACAAACAAGGCATAACAAAGATCTTACTTCATTCATCATTCAAATCAAACAAAGCAGACAAAACAAAACAAACCAACTCACATTGTTCTTGAAGAAAAATCCACAAAATAGCTCTTCTCCTTGCTAGATCCAAAAAGCCTCTTCTTGTTCCTCAAACAAATCTCAAAAGTCTAAATATTGTAAATGACGGCTGGGAATAAGAAATCCCTTATATATGCCGGAGTAAAATATTAGGGTTTTGTTCCCTCTTTGCAAAACAATCCTTTCCAAAAAATACTTTTTACATATATAATTCTTTTCTTGAAAATCAATTCAAATGTCGTTTAAATTGGGATCTAATAGAAAATATATGTTTTTAAACCTCAACAAGTGCTGATCGGAATGCCCAGCAAATGCATTTTGCAACCCCAACCCTCAAAAATGTCGATTTTGCAAATAAGTCCTTCTTTTCTCAAAAATTGCAAATAGTACCAATTAATTTCAGAAAAATCTGGAAAAATACTAATTAATTTTCAAATAATGAATAATGATTTTTCATAGAGAAAACTTAATTTTCCAAACTTCTAAAAAGTCATTTGCACGTGTTTTGCACGTGTACAAAAGATAAATTTCTTAGAAAATATTTATTTAAATCCTCAAAAATTATTTAAATTCATTTTCAAATAATTAAAATAATATTTGAAAATACGGGGTTCTACAAATACAAATACGGGGAAATAGAAGTTACAAATCCTACCCACCTAACCAGCAGAATTTCGTCCCCGAAATTCAGACTTGTAGTACATAGGGTAACCTCCCAAAAGAAAAGAAAGAACAACAATACTACAGAAATAAATGCGGGAACTTCTTCTGGATCTCTTCTTCCAATTCCCAAGTCGACTCACCCGGCGAGTGAGGATTCCATGCAACCCGAACCAGTTTGATAACTTTGTTCTTCAACACCTTCTCTCGCCTGTCCAAGATAGTGACCGGCGGAATCTCACAAGACAAATCTGGCTGTACCGACAACTCCGAGTAGTCAATCACATGATTCTCATCCCTGATGTACCTCCTGAGCTGGGAGACATGGAAGACATCATGCACTCCAGATAGGGCTGGCGGCAGCGCGAGTCGATAGGCCACCTTGCTTACTCGCTCTACAATGTCGAAGGGCCCGATGAACCTGGGGCTTAGCTTGCCTCCACCTCCAAACCGGATAACGCCTTTCCACGGCGATACCTTGAGGAACACATGGTCTCCCACCTCAAATTCCAATGGCCTCCTGTGAATGTCTGCCCACTTCTTCTGCCTGTCCTGAGCTGCTACAAGGTGCTTTCTAATCTGAGCCACTGCGTCGACTGTCTTGATAATCAAATCTGACCCCAACAATTTCCTCTCACCAATGTCGTCCCAGCACACTGGCGATCTACACTTCCGACCATACAATGCCTCGTAC
The DNA here is from genome assembly GCA_017893485.1 of Hemerocallis citrina. NCBI lineage: Eukaryota > Viridiplantae > Streptophyta > Magnoliopsida > Asparagales > Asphodelaceae > Hemerocallis > Hemerocallis citrina. The sequence goes on along the minus strand of CM030366.1, from coordinate 158,555,834 downwards.
GGTGCAGCTTTAAGACTGGCCTGATAGCTGTTGTTGTACGAGAACTCAACTAAGTGTAGGTGATCCTCCCAAGATCCTCCGAACTGAAGCACGCACGACCTCAACATATCCTCCAAGGTCTGAATGGTCCTCTATGACTGTCCATCTGTCTGAGGATGGAATGCTGTACTGTACTTCAGCTTGCTCCCAAGACTATTCTGCAGGCTTTCCCAAAACTGAGATCGGAACCGGGTATCCCTGTCGGATACGATGCTGACTGGAACCCCATGGAGTCTGACAATCTCCTGCATGTATCTCTCTGCTAGACTCTCATTAGACTGACCAACTCTGAAGGGGATGAAATGAGCGCTCTTCGTCAGTCTGTCGACAATCACCCAGATGGCGTTGTGACCCTTGGGACTCCGTGGCAAGGCGGTCACAAAATCCATGGTGATGTGCTCCCACTTCCACTCCGGAATGGGAAGAGGCTGGAGTAAACCGGCAGTTCTCTGATGTTCTGCCTTCACCTGCTGGCAGATCAAGCACCGAGACACAAATCTGGCCACTGCCCTCTTCATGCCATGCCACCAGAAATGGAGCTTCAAATCCCGATACATCTTGGTACCACCGGGATGAATAGAATAAGCTGACTGGTGGGCCTCCTCGAGTAGTTTCTGCCTAACTTCACCCTTTGGGACACACAGCCTAGCCCCAAAGCGAAGTGATCCATCGGAGTGAATGATCATATCGGTCCTCAAACCTGCTTCAACTTCTGCCCTGAACTTCTGCAACTGCTCATCACCTGCCTGAGCCTCCTTGATCTGTTCTACCAAAGATGACTGCAACTGAAGCATCATGCAACTGCGATCGGTGCCTGGCAAAATCACATTCAGGTCTAATCTCCTCATCTGCTCGATAAGTTCCTTCTGTTGAGTCAAACACATGACGGCTGGTCTCCTGCTCAATGCATCTGGAACCATATTCACCTTACCAGGGTGATACTGCAAGTTGATGTCGTAGTCAGCCATCAATTCTAACCAGCGCCTCTACCTCATATTCAGCTCTTTCTGAGTGAAAACATACTTGAGACTCTTGTGGTCAGTAAAAATTTCCACTCGGTCTCCCAGCAAGTAATGTCTCCACAACTTCAGAGCATAGATCACTGCTGCCAACTCCAAGTCGTGAGTAGGGTAGTTCTTCTCGTGCGGCCTCAACTGTCTGGACGCATAAGCAATTACCCGACCCTTCTGCATCAGCACTGCACCTAGACCTCTGCCTGAAGCATCGCAGTGAATAACGAAGCCACCCGAACCATCTGGTATAGTTAACACGGGTGCTGAAGTCAACCTGTTCTTCAACTCGGTGAAAGCTTCACCGCAGTCCTCATTCCACTCAAACCTCTGATCCTTCCTTGTCAGCTTAGTCAACGGCCCAGCAATCTTCGAGAAATCCTGTACAAACTTCCTGTAATACCCTGCTAGCCCGAGAAAACTCCTCACTTCAGAAACTGACTTTGGCACTGGCCAATCCTTCACTGCAGCAATCTTGGACGGATCAACTGAGACTCCCTCGCCCGAGATAATATGTCCCAAGAATGGAACTCGGTCAAGCCAGAACTCACACTTGCTGAGCTTTCCATAGAGCTTGTTCTCCCTTAGAGTCTGCAAGGCTGTTCTCAGATGCTTCGCATGTTCTTCTCGATTCCGCGAATACACTAAGATATCGTCTATGAAGACCACCACGAATCTGTCAAGGAACTGGGAGAAGACTCTGTTCATCAAGCTCATAAACACTGCTGGGGCATTCGTGACACCGAAGGGCATCACCAAGAACTCATAATGCCCGTACCTGGTCCTGAATGCAGTCTTCGGCACATCCGCTGCTTTCACCTTCACCTGATGGTACCCCGAGCGAAGGTCCAACTTCGAAAACACTGCAGCACCGCCCAACTGATCAAATAGGTCGTCGATCCTGGGTAGTGGATACCGATTCTTCACAGTAACATTGTTCAGTTCTCGGTAATCCATACACAACCTGCGACTTCCATCCTTCTTATTGACGAATAGCACAGGAGCTCCCCACGGTGACACACTCGGTCTGATGAAACCCAAATCCAAAAGACCCTGAACTTGTACCTTCAACTCTGCAAGCTCGACTGGCGCCATTCTGTACGGGCTTTTCGATATAGGCACTGTACCTGGCAGAACGTCAATACCAAACTCCACCTCTCGATCTGGAGGTAACCCGGGCAATTCCTCTGGGAACACATCCAGGAATTCCCGCACTACAAGAGGCGCAACCTCACAGCCTGTGTTCAATTCCATTGCACAATCTTCATCAATAGCCACCTTCTGACCTCGCCCAAGAGGTGTTTCCCCAGCATGGAATTCAAACTCATCCTGCTCCGGAATCCTGAATACAACCTTCTTCGTTTGGCAATCGATGACTGCATGAGACTCCCCCAGCCAATCCATACCGAGAATCACGTCGAAACCTGAATTGCCAATCATTATCAGGTCTGCCTTGAAATCCCTGTCCCCAATAATCAAGGGACTCTGCTTACACTCCTTGGAGCAAACGACAACACCGCCACCTGTAGTGATGTTCCAAGCTGTCTGCATATCACTGCACTCCAACTGATGCTGATCCACGAAGCGGGAGGAAACGAAAGAGTGGGTTGCCCCGGAATCAAATAGGACATGGGCAGGAAAGGAATGGACTAGGATAATACCTATGATGGAGTCAAAATACGGGAAGGGATGAATATGCGGATAATAAAGGATAGTAAATACTGATGTGAAAGGAACTACACAAGGTATAATGCAAGATGAGCAATAGAGCATAAAATAAATAACACACAATAAAATACAATTATACCTGCAACGACTTCCTCCGCAGTCTCAGCTTCCTCTGTAGTCAGGTTGAAGGCCTGACCTCTCCTCGGGGCAGCGATCCTCTGACCGACGATCTGATGCTGAGGGGGGAGTGGTGGCCTAGCCTGACCCTGAGCTGGCGCAGCTCTCTTCTGCGGACAATCCCGAACAGTGTGATCTCCAGCGCCACACTCAAAACATCGACGGTTAGCCCGTCTGCAATCCTTGCGCACATGCCCGGGAATCTGACAGAAGTCACAGTAGGTCCCCCTCTGTGGAGCAGCAGGGTAAGGAGCAGTCCTGGCAGGGTGGGCTGGAACTGGCCTCCTGATTGGCCCTCCAGTGGGCCTAGCAGCGACAGGGAGCGGGGCAGACTGCTTGATAGCACGCTTCCGTTTGCTGGTCTGTTCCTGGCTCCTGGCAGCCTCTAAGATATCGGGGTAGGAACGAAGCCTCAAAGCAGCCAGACGATCCTGGATGTCGATGTCCAAGCCCAGCAAAAAGCGACGGCCTTTGGCCTCATCATCAGCCACCATAGTCGTGGCAAAACGGCTCAAACGGGTAAACTCTGCGACATACTCGTCCACGGTCCGATTTCCCTGATTCAAGATAGTGTTTTAGTCAAGCATCAGTATATCATAGACTGACAAAAGAAATTTTGTATATAAAACACTATTTGACGAACCTGGGTGAGCGCAACAAACTGCCGCTCCATATCGTTCCTGATGACATCAGGGAAAAACTTAGTAAGGAAGCTCTCCCTGAAAACGGCCCAGGTGACGGGGCGCTCAAGTCTCTCCATCTCAGATCGCCACCAGATATGGGCGAGATCCACCAGCTGGATGCTTACAACATCTACTCGGTCCACGTCAGCTATCCTGGCAGCAAACAACAACTGCTCAGTCCTGATGAGCCACTGCTCAGCCTCCAGTGGACCTTCAGCTCCCGTAAACTTGTCGGGATGTAGCCTCATGAAATCGGCTACATTACCCGGTCTAGGTGGCAATCCCCCGGGTGCAGGTGCAAGCGGCTCTCTGTTGGCAGCTCCTAAGGCTGCCCTCATCATCTCGGCATGGTCTCGTTGCATCTGCATCATCTGCTGTGCGAGACGCTCATTTTGTTCTTGTTGCATCTGCAACAGCTGCGCAATGGCGGGCTGATCTGCCTGATCACCCCCAGACTGGGAAGACAAAGCGTTCCTTCGAGCCATGTCCTGCACAAACCCAAAACATTCAGGATCCAGATCAAGTTGATAATAAAATTTTTCATGCAATTTCATGGCCTGTCAAATGCTGAGTTAACCCTGACTGAGTCAGGCATTTCTAATGTATTAGTTAACTAACACATTAGCCACAACCTGAGCTCTGATACCACTAAAAACCTTGTCACGCCCCGCTTCCCAAAATACGGAAATACGAGTGCATGACGAAGCCCAGCGAATGATCTCAACATCATTCATAAGCTGTAGGATCGACTCAGCATCACAACAAGTATATAACAAGAGAGATATATAAAACCAAGCATGCATGAATACTTTATTAGCAACAGAAACAACTGAAATATGATAAAACATCCAAGTAGTTTCAAGTCTGAATCAAAGTAAACTCGGGAACATCAGCCCGTTACAAATTCTCAAATCTCAAGAAATAATAATCCAAAATAAACAAATAATGCAAGAATTTAAATATTCAAGTCAGGTCCTTCTCCACTTGGAAACTAGAACCTTTGCTCACCAATTCCCGTGGGCAGCTCGTCTCCAAAGTCTGTTTAATAAATATAAATAGGAAAACAAGAGGGAAAACAAGAGAAAATGTCCTTAGTGCAAGCTAGGGCCACAAATAGTGAAAGCAAGTACAAGTAAGGGAAAAACAAGAATTGGAATCAAGAATAAGCAGAGTTATAAGAAGTAGTAGGCAAATTCAAAGACTAGCTGGCAAGAGGGAACATCTTAATAACTAGATTGGATAACAACTGCTAGTGGTGAAACACATGTCAGGTACACCTATAAGGGTATTTAATATCAAACGACAACCTCAAGTCTAGTGTCATATGTTATTTCAAATGTTAGGTCTCAAATATCAAGTCCAAGTATCAAATCGTCTAGCTCAAGTTATCAAGTTATCTAGTCTCAAGTATCAAGTTATCTAGTTCAAATTATCAAGTTCAAGTCTAGTGGTGATTACTATCTAGGTAGCACGACATGCATCCATTCTTTTACTACATGGTTGCTACAGTCAAACAATTTCGTTTAGACCTAGTAATGGATTTTATAGGGCGGCGTACTCAGGTATCAAGTATCAAGCAAGCCATGGTTCATGAATCGAAAATTAAATAACAAGTTCACGAAGCAAGTTCGCGAATCCACAAGCAAGTTCAAGAACCGCACAATGCGTTCATGAATCAAACAAGTTCATGAGCCGAGTAACCGACTCCATGAATCGAACAAGATACAACAAGTTCATGAACCAAGTATTGGGAAACACGGACCCCCTTCCGAGTACACTTATCTATATTGTCCACTCTATAATCTTTCCCAAACCCCGGCTTGTTATTTTTATTAACTCTTATCAAGCAAGCATGCAAGTGTAATATATTGTGATTTAATTCTAGAAAAATTTGGGGATGTCCTATATAGTGTCCAGCAGCCACATATAAAATTTGGGGTCAAACGCTCGCTGTTTACACAGCTAAAATAATTCGCAAAGTAAATATATATAGCAGTTTTGCAAAACTGCGTCTACTGACACAGCTGCAGTATAACTGCCATAACTCCTAGACCGTAACTCCAAATTCGATCAACTTGGAGTCTATCGACATCTACACATCCAGATCTACATTTTATATTCAGGGCTTGGGCCCAAATTCCAATGATAAAAGGGTCGAAACCGCAAAAGAACATTCAGACAGCAACACTCAGGATTTATTTACTAATGTAGGTTTCATGGAAATATGTAATTTGGTGTCTAAGTTGTTAAGTAGCATAAATACATAATCATGGATGTCAAAACAGCAACTAATAAATATTTTTCAAGTCATAATAGTCGCAAATTCGTCAAAATACTAAATATATATGCGTCTACAAATTTTAAGGGTCCTTAATTCATATGTCCATGTGATTCATGTATTCAAGAGGGTAAAAGAGTCCAATTGATTATTATTTAATACGAGGAAGTTTTGTGACTCTTAGAATTGTGGGTTTGAAGGTTCAAAATGATTTACTATGATATTTCAAAGGGAGTCACAATCTAACTATATGTGGTATTTTCAAGAAAACTTGTACTAGAGCAATAAAATGTACAAGATGAATACTTGCCTTAGATCGACGATTATAAACTCCGCTTGTTGAAGCAATTGAGAAGAAAAAATCCCCGAAGATGTCCTCAAAAAGCGCGTGCAAAAATTGATCGGAGATCGAGTTTTCCCCGCACACAGGATCGGCCCAAAACAGCGAACAGCGATCGGATCTGGTGCGGCACGAACACGGGACAGCAAAGCCGGCGAATCAGATCGCTGTGAAGCAGCGGATCTGAGGCCAGAACAGCGTACAGCGGCTTCGGATCCGGTGTGGACGAACACCGAATAGCAATCACGGCGCGGATCTTGACGCGATCTGACGGCTGTGATTCGCTCCCGCCTTTCCCTCCTTCTTCTTCGTTCGATTCTTCGAAAACAGAGCGAGAGAGAGGGGGGTGCAGCGGCGACGGCGGGGGTTCTTCGACGGCGGCGCTATGTCGGGAAGCGACGCGGCGATGGGGCGGCGACGGCGGCGCGTCCTCTGTTCGGTTCAAGAACAGGGGAGAAGTGTTCGGCGGTGATGGCGAACGGTGGGGATGGCACGGAGGTGGTGGTGCTGTGGGTGTCGACGAGGCGAGGTCGGGGGTGACGAAGTGGACGGACGGAGATGGGTTGATTGCGAGAAGGAGATGGAGAAGGAACGGGGTGAAGAATTAGCGGCTGTGGGTTTTAGTTAATAACAGTGATTAGGGTTGGATTAGGGTTAGGGTAGGGTTTATATACTAGGGTTAGCGGGTTTGCGGGTTCAAGGGTTTTGGGGATCCGTTTCAAAAAGAGCCCAACAGAAGAAATGGTCAAAATGCACAACAATGGGGATTAGAGAGATAAACGAGAAGAATCGGTCTATTTCTCATGAAGAACGGTGCAAGTGGCACACAATCGAAGTTGATAAAAGAACCCACAAATTCGAGTTGAGACAAGAATAATAATTCCATTCAATCAGAAGAAATTACATGATATTAAAATAGACGAGAGAGTACAATGAGGCACAAAACAGTACAAATACAAATACGGGGAAATAGGAGTTACAAATGGTCAGATAGGTTGATTTAGTAGTAAGCTCCCCTTTCTTATCTAGCATCCATGAAAGCCTATCTTTCACATCCTCTTCAAACCAAGAAATTGGGTTTTTGATGATTTGTGAGGTTAAATTAGTACCAAATAACGGGAGAAGTAAGTCCCCCTTCCATTCCCTCTCATTAACATCTAGTAGATCAACAACATGATTAATTGATTCCGGGCAATTGTCAGGTTTAACGAGTAAATCTTCCCCGCTGCCAACCCATATATCATAAAAAATATGCACATACTCGCCATTCACTATCAACCATTTACATTTCTCTAGAATTTCCCCTTGGCTTGTTGTAAAGGTTCCCTTAAAGAGTAGTACAACCATATTTAGTTGAATTCTGAAAACTATTTGATGTAGTTTGTTTCTGGGAGGGGTGTGGATGCACCAGGTGTGAGTTCTTACTCGATTTGTATTGGTAGAGGAAGCTCCGGTGCGGACGACCCTCAGCCGGGCGATCGGTACAGAAGTAGGCAGGAGTGAGGTGGAGGTTGGATGCTCGGCTCGGATCGGGAGGCTCGGATCCGAGGTCTCGTGTACCTGCAGATGGTCTAGGAACACCGGGGTTGGTCCCGGTGGCAGACCTTCCGACGATCTAGTCAGCTACTGAGAGAGTAACAGTAACTAGGGTTTCAGTGGGAAAAGATTGATTACCTGGATAAGGGGTAGGGGTCTGGTATTTATAGGAGAAGCCAACTGGGTTTGGACTCGGTTGCTCGTGGGGCTGAAGCGGTGGAAACCTGGGCAGTATAGGGCTGACGTGGCAGAGGTCCGAACGGTTTCCAGGCTGATGTGACAGAAGCCCGGGCGGTTTCCAGGCTGACGTGGTAGAGGTCCAGGCAGTTTTCCGATGTTGACATTGCGGATCCGGATGACCCGGAGGTGCACGTTTCCTGAGGGGATCTTGTGGTTGTGGTCCAGGAGGGGCCACATCAGCCGACCCATATCACAAGCCCCACACTCCTGGAGGGCTGGGTGAACCAGCCGTGTAGGAGTGGTCATCCAATCGTCACAGGCCTCGTACTCCCCGGTGATCTGGTTGACCACCAGTTGAGATTCGCTAAAGGTCCTGATCTGTCTGGTGCCGGCCTGATGAGCCAAGGTGAGCCCGGCGATCATGGCCTCGTACTCGACCTCGTTGTTAGAGGTCGGGAAGTTGAGGTGAAGGCAGTATTAAAGGAGAAAATCGTCTGGCCCCCGTAGAATGATGCTTACCCCACTCCCTGCTTCGTAAGAGGAACCGTCGACGTAAACTTCTCACGTCTGGTTGGCTTTCTTGCTTGTCGACTGCTCGGAGATGGTGCATTCCGGGATGAACTCGGCGAGGGCCTGCCCTTTGATGGCCATCCTTGGCTGGTAGCCGATGTCGTACTGACTGAGCTCGATCGACCACTTGACTAGTCGCCCCGAGCTCTCGGGCTTATAGAGCACCGCCTTCAGGGGTTGATCCGTGAGTACCTGTACCGATGTGCCTGAAAATATGGACGGAGCTTTCGTGCGGCCATGACCAAGGCGTTTGCTACTTTCTCCATCCTGGAATATCTGGTCTCGGCATCGAGCAGAACCTTGCTCACATAGTACAGGGGCTTTTGGACCCCTTCATCTTCTCGAACGAGGACGGCACTGAGCACGTTCTCCGAAGCCGAAAGGTAGAGCCAGAGTGGCTCACCTGGTTCGGGCTTGCTGAGGAGAGGAGGGTTGGTGAGTTACTCTTTTAATTGGGCGAAGGCCTTCTATTGCTGAGTACCCCACTCGAACCCTTCGGTTCCGTGCAGCACTTTAAAGAACGGAAGGGGCTTCTCTCCAGACTTGGAGAGGAAACGACCGATGGCTGCCAGTCTCCCCGTTAGCCTTTGGACTTCTTTGATGTTCCTTGGAGGGGCCATGTCTATTATGGCCTAGATTTTTTTGGGGTTCGCCTCGATGCCGCGCTGGCTGACGATGAAATCGAGGAACTTTCCCGAGGAGATGCCGAATGCACACTTCGCCAGATTGAGCCTCATGTTGTGGGTTCGAAGTATCCCAAAGACCTCTTCCAGGTCAGCAATGTGATTCTGTCCCTGGACGAGTATGCCGTCGACGTACACCTCCATGTTACGCCCGATTTGATCTTTGAAGACTCGGTTAACGAGCCTCTAGTAAGTAGCACCGGCGTTCTTCAGCCCGAAGGGCATGACCCGGTAATAATAAAGCCCTTGGTCCGTAACAAAGGATGTCTTGGCTATATCTGGAGGGAACATCCGGATCTGGTTATAGCCTGAGAATGCATCCATGAAGGATAGGAGCTCGTGACCCGATGTGGCGTCGATAAGGGCATCGATGCTGGGGAGGGGGAACGGATCCTTGGGGCATGCCTTGTTGAGGTCCGTGAAATCTATGCAGATCCTCCAGCTCCCGCTCGCCTTCTTGACCATGACGACATTCGACAGCCACTCAGGGTAGCTGACCTCTTGTATGAAGCACGCAGACAAGAGCTTTTCTACCTCAGCGTTCACCGCCTGCTGTCACTCTGGAACGAACTTACGCTGCTTTTGGACAACCGTCTTTGACCCGGGGATCGCGCTGAGTTTGTGCATGATGAGATCCTCGAAGATACCGGGCATGTCAGAGGGCTTCCATGCGAAGAGGTCGACATTGTGACGGATGCAGGCGATCAGGACAGACTTATGGTTAGGGGCGAGGGAGCAGCTCACTCGGAAGCACTTCGACACGTCCTCGATCTCGAACGAAACATCTTCTAACTCATCTGCCGGCTCCGGCTATGGTTGGGTTCTCTTGGTTTGTAGCTCGATGGCATCGAGGGGAAATACACCGCCCCCGATCGCCGTCATGTAGCATGAGCGTGTTGCTTCTTTATTTCCTCGGACAACTCCGATACCAGTGTTGGTAGGGAACTTCATCTTCTGGTGGTAGGCCGAGGGAACCGCCTGGAGCGAGCAGAGCCTGGGGCGACCGAGTATGGCGTTGTAGGCTGCCTTGACATTCACAACCATGAAGTCTATGGACTCGGTCCTTCTGTTCGGGGTCATACCTGCCATGACGTCTAGGGTGACGATCCCCTCTATTGTCACTGGGACGCCGGAGAATCCGTGCAAGGTGTATCCGGCTGGCTTTAGCTTATCACGGGAGAGCTTCAAGTTCTTGAATGCTTCCAGGAACAGGATGTTGACCGAGCTTCCGTTGTCAACGAGGATGCGTCGGACCTCGAAGTTTGCCATGCCGAGGCTGACAACGAGTGCATTACAGTGCGGGAGCCGAACTTCTTACAGGTCTTCCCCCGAAAAGGAGACAGGGAGCTGCTGGACCTGGGGGGGAGGGGGCCCTGGACGGTGTTGACATTCCGGATGAACACCTTGTGGGAAGTGTTAGACTCCCCCCCATTGGCCCTCCGTGGACGCAATGTAAGATGGCCTGACCCTCGGGTTCTTCAGGCTCCTGGTCCCACTCGGGGCGCTGTCTGGGTGCTCAAGGAGGAGGGGAAACCCTCATATTCCTCGTATCCCTCTGGTCCCAGGTGTCTTCCCGTTTGAACTCTCGGAGGTACCCTCGTTAGATGAGGGCCTCAATTTCGTCCTTCGGGGCACGACAATGATCTGTGTCGTGCCCGTTGTCCCGGTGGAAGCGGCAGCAGAACTGCTGATCCCTCTTCTTGCTGGTGTTATTGGACAGCCGAGGGGGGAACTGCATGAGGTCCCTGTCTTCGATTGCTAAGAGAATGGTGGACACATTCTGTGTCAGAGGAGTGTATCTCTCAAAGCAAGGGACCGGTAGGACCTTTTTCACGATGCCCCCGTCTCTCGGAGCTTTCTTTGCTGGCTCGACCTCGTTGACCTTGCGCTTTCCCTTCCCGGAGACTTCTTTCGAGTCCTCTGGATTCAGGGCCTCTTCGGCCCAGATGTACTTCTCGACCCTATTGAGGAGGTCGGGGAAATCTATCGGGGGCCTCTTCGCCAGGGAGGCCTTCAGCTGTCCGTGATGGACGTTGTGCCGGAATGCTGTCGAGGCGACCCCTGGGTCGAGGGAGGAGACCGATCTCACCTCAGCGGTGAATCTTCGGACGAACATCCGGAGCGACTCTCCTTCATTCTGCCGAAGGCCAAGTTGGGACGCACTTGTCCTTTCGGTTCGGCTCGTCACAAAGTGGGCGAGGAAGTTGCCCTCCAATTGGTCGAAGGAATGGATGAAGCCGGGGGTGAGCTTCGAGAACCATTCCCGAGCCGGACCCCGGAGGGTGGCAGGGAAGGCGCGACACAGGAGGGCATCCGATGTGCTGTGAATCATCATGAGGGTTTTGAAGCCCTCCATGTGATCAGCAGGATCGCCCTCCCCGTCATAAGTATCGAATTGAGGTGGGCGGAAGTTCCGGGGTATTTCCGCCCGCAAAATGGCGGTGGAAAAAGGAGGTCGGATGGGCCTGTATCCCTGGGCCGGTCTCGACCCACCATCCCCGAAGTGGTCGAGGTGGTCCTCCATTTCTTGGAGGTGTTTCAAGATGTCGTCGTAATACTCCAGCTGGACTGTCGGGACGCGAGACGCACTGGCCTTGGCAACCGACCGGGGGTGAGAGCAGCGGACGTCTTCATCAACGGGGGTTCCCCGGATGGCCTCTATGATTTCTTTGCGGAAGTCTTGAAACTTCTGGTGGGTGACTGGGGCTCACTCGGCTCAGTTTTGCTGAGCCGGTGGGCGCCGGCCAGTGCGGCTGAGTGCCGGCCCCTGCCCTTGGGATGGTTCGGGGTCGAATTGGAAGCGGCCCCTCCCCTACTCCAGCTTGCATGTCGATTCTGGATTACCCCCCGCAGGTCAGGCTGGACTGGACGGGAGGCACCCGGTTGGGGTCTGTGACTGACCCCCGGGTTGTTGGATGCCTGAGCGTCGGCGCCGACGCCCTGTGGAGGCACGTCCTGCCGATGCGTTGAGGTAACGGCTCTCGTGGCTTTGGGTGCCATGTGAGCTCGGGTTGATGGGGTACTGCTGATGGCTGAGCTCGGGCCGGCGTCTGCAATAGAGTTTTCCACAGACGGCGCCAACCTGATGTGGTTTGTTTTTGGGAGGCATGTGGATGCACCAGGTGTGAGTTCTTACTCGATTTGTATTGGTGGAGGAAGCTCCGATGCGGACGACCCTCAGCCGGGCGATCGGTACGAAAGTAGGCGGGAATGAGGTGGAGGCTGGATGCTCGGCTCGGATCCGAAGTCTCGTGTACCTGCAGACGGTCTAGGAACACCGGGGTTGGTCATGGTGGCAGACCCTCCGACGATCTAGTCAGCTACTAAGAGAGTAACAGTAACTAGGGTTTGAGTGGGAAAAGATTGATTACCTGGATAAGGGGTAGGGGTCTGGTATTTATAGGAGAAGCCAACCGGGTCTGGACCCGTTTGGGGCGGGTCTGGACCCGGTTGCCTGTGGGGCTGAAGCGGTATAGGGCTGACGTGGCAGAGGTACGGACGGTTTCCAGGCTGACGTGGCAGATGCCCGGGCGGTTTCCAGGCTGACGTGGCAGAGGTCCGGACAGTTTTCCGACGCTGACGTGACGGATCCGGATGACCCGAAGGTGCACGTTTTCTGAGGGGATCCTGTGGTCCAGGAAGGGCCACGTCTTCCGACCCATATCACTATTATTAGCGAAATATTTTTCTTGACATAAATAGGCTTAAACATGATTGTTCCTTGTATTTCGGAATCAATATGGGATGGATGAGAGAGGATGAGAGCGGGGCTGGAGGGGGGTGTTGATGATAATGATGATGGATGGATAATTTGGGGACAAGTTCATCAATTGGCGGAAGAGATAGGATCCATATGTTTGGGTGGAAGAGAAAGACGGAAAGAAGGATATGAAATTGACAAGTATGAAGAAAAATAACCGAGATAAATACTAACTGAAAGATCACAAAAAAAGACTCCTTGTGGCACAAGGAATATAACCTCGTTGTCAGTGGTGAGAAGAGAACCCGACCATCTACGGCGAGAAGGCACAATAATATTATGAACTATATTAACGATGTATAAAAAACTCATGAACTTTTTTTTGTTTGTGATATAAAAAAACATCCATGAACTCTGATTAATATTTGAGGTCACCCCTAAAACTCTATTCATTTTGAAGAGTGTCTTATATTAAAAAAAAAGGTGGAGGACCTATCGACACCTAAAATTAAAGGTAATATCCGAAACACACGTGAAGTGACGATAATATCCTAAACACACCTGAACTTTTTAAAATTTGACCTATAGGCATCTGCCATCAACTTTTGTTAAATTTTTAATAGTTAGGGGGTGAAATTACTTTTTAACCCTCATGCCTTAATAATTCCTTAAGAAATCCTTAAAATTCTTTAAAATCCCTTAAAAATTCGTAAAAAATCCTTTAAAAATTCCTAAAATTTTCGTCTAGAGATTTTCTTTTAAATTTCTTTAAAATTCCTTATAATTTCCTTTAAAGTTACTTTAAAATTCCTTTAAGTTTCTTTGAAATTCTTTTAAAATTAATTTTAAAATATAACAAAAAGTTCTTCAAAATTAAGAGTCTGTTTATGCAACTGAGAGTGCCAACTGAACCAAAGTCTTTCAAAATTCCTTAAAAGTTTTGTTCTGTAAATCCTTAACAGAGGCCATAGTTTGTTCAGAACCAAAAATCTTTAATCATCACATATCAGTATATCATAACATCAAGAACAAACAAATTATTCCGAACCAACATAGAGCAAAGAGTTTATTAAGATACATTTTCATCTCTATATCATAAGTATCTAACAAATAGCGAAGAAAGAATTTGAGAATATAGATACAATCTTAATTGCATAACTATTTTGTATACTTCAAATGCACAATCGATATTATATAACGTGAAACAATTACATAACATGAAACAATTACACAATCAATATTACATAATGAAGCAAGCTACTGCTGTTGCTTCTTCTTCTGCTATTGCCGCCAACCACCCAAAAAAAAGTTTCAGAAATAATCATGTATTTCTATGTACATGAAACTAAACAATACATGAAACAATTACTAGTAGGATCAGAACACAACTTTGAGCAATGATTTATCAAATTTGCGAAATATTCAAGCATCAGTTCAACAGAGAGATAAAAATTGGTATCACTAGGGCTGCATTAAAATGTCATGCCAGCTAGTTCAAATGCAAAAACAACCTCCCTCACATTGAAATTCACAATTGAGTAACAGGAAATATCAAGACCAAGTTCCACGAGAGATATTAAATTCACAATTGAGTAACATGAATGACTTAGTCTACTCATGAACCATTTAACCTACAATAGAATTTGATAAAATATAGTTTTCTATTTACGAGTTTAATAGAACAAAAATAGAATATATGTACTAGACTGTTTAAGTGTGGCAATGCATATAAGCATATAAGCATAACATAGCATATTAGCATATAAACATATAAGCATATAAGCATATAAGCATATAAGCAGAGCATAGCATATAAGTAGCTAACATATAAGTCAACATATCATAGCATAACATACTAGTAGGCTCAGACTATTTAAGCATATAAGTAACTGATAATGCAAATAAGCATAGAGATCAGGTAATGCTCCAGAATAATTCTCCAGAGAACCAAAGAACCACGTAATGCTTCTATGAGAACCAAAGAACCAAATAACAAGGTGAACCAAAGAAGCAAGTAAAAAACAAATAATTGATATTTAAATGATCAAGGATTTATTTAGTATTCATAAAAGCAGATACTTCATATTCATTCATTCATTCATAAAAGCAGATAATTGATGAAAGTTTAATCTGCTCTTACAGCTCCCTTACAAATATATTACACTTGTTTCTTATCCAAAACCCACAAGATTACCTTTTAGTGTATTTATAAGATGTTCTTCTTTTTCAAAATTGAACAGGTAACACAATATTCTAATCCCTTATCCTTTAATGGAAATGTTAAACCTATTTGTAAAGCCTGAAATTGCAAGAACCAACTTAATGAAATTGCAGTTTGGAGATTGCAAGAACTAATTTATATCTATGTGAATCATCATTGCCTACACACACAACCAAAAGAAATTGCAAGAAATTGAACCAAAAACTTAAAAGCAAGTAGTATAAGAATCAAACACTTCCCTCCAAAATAGAGAGGAATCAGGGACATCGGGGGCATCAAGAACGATGGCGAAGAGGGGCGTCTGGGGCATCAAGATTGACGGTGAAGAGCGGCGTCGGGGAGAGCTCAAGTGGGGCAAGGGTTGAATTTGACGGGATGAATATGACGAAGAAGCTAGGGTTTTGTTTTGTTTTTGTTTTTGTTTTCCGGGGGGGGGGGGGGGGGGGGAGGGGGATGTCGAGAGCGCGAGATGGAGATGGAAATGAGTGGCGACAACGGTGAATGGCGGCAGTGGTGAGAGCGGCACTGAAGGAGCTCGGGGGCTAGGGTTTATAAGAGAGAGAAGGAAGAGAAGGATAGAGAGAGAGAGGCAGGCAACAGAGACAGAAGGATAAAAAGGGTTTTGGTTTTTTTTGGAGAGGGATTTTTTTGTAATTTCACATGCCTCTTAATGAGTTTAAACCTGTTAAGAGGCATATTCATGGAATATTCCACTAACTTAACTGAGAAATAAACGGCGAGAGCCTTTAGATCCAAATGATAAATTTTGGGTGCTATTGAGGTATTTTTTTCACTTTAGTTGTATGTACGTAATTTACACTAACTTTAAATGCCAATAGGTCATTCACCCTAAAAAAAAGGAAGGAGGGGGGGGGGGGGGGGGGGTGTTCATCATGAACACATTGAACCGAAAACTTTGACCATATCTACAACTACTCCTATGCAAATCCAATTTGAAGTTTAGGACTATAGCTGGTATCGGGTCCCATCGGGTCGGGTCTTCCACTATTTGGACCGGGACCGATACCTCACGTGTCCAAAATTTGACCTGGACACGGACTTGCGAGAATCGGGTCCGGGTCCTAGTTAAAAAAACCAACCCATCAGGTCTGGTAGTAGGGAATAAATATTTGCACTTAAGTATTATTTCACCCGATGCCATACGGTTCTAAATATTATATTTACACATTGATGTTCAACAATTACTATTTACATGTATATCTCTATTATTCAAATTCCATGTTTTTGGGGGTATCTTTTAAAGGGTCCGGGTCTGGGTCGGATGTATTTTGAGCGGACTTGTAAGTGCATCGGATCCGATTTCAGGATCTGGACCTGAACCCGGACCCGTATAGATTGGGTTAGTTTTGGTCCAATGCCGGGTCCGGGCATCGGGTTTTTTTACCAGGCCTATTTAGGACCCAAACAAAATTTACACCATCAATCCCATCCGTCCACAACAATCCAGATCCACCCCGTCCAACGGTCCACAGCCACCCACCAGCGCGATTCTCGCCCTTCTGGCGGTCAAAACAATGCGACGCCAAATCCCTCTATCCTCTCATCCCATCCTCTCCTCCAAACACCCAACACCAATCTCCAACCACAACACAACTCCCAAAGTCCACGTGTCATTCAACAAACCACCAATCTATACATTTTCATCAAACCCCTCCTCGCACCGGATCCAATCGCCATACGCCTCCTCCCTTCTTTCTCAGTATGACCGTTTCACTTTCATTTGTACTCAGTCCTCGGAAAAAACCGAAACTTCTACCTGGTTTTCGTTTTTACGATGACCGATGACAAGTCGCCGTTGAGAGATCGGGAGCTGCTGATACCCGTGAGTGGGGCCCACGACGACGGAGATTCCTCCTCCCAGCCGGCGGCGGCGTCCTCCTCCTCCCCCTCTGGCGGCGGCGGCCACCACCACCAGCACACCGGGCGGGAGGTTAGGGTTTGTTTCTTGATTTGAGTGATTTAGTCAGTTTCGTGATTATTGCTTGCTGTATGTTGTATTTGATCTTCCTTAGGGTTTGTGGATGAGAAGTCGTGATAGATTCTGAATTGAGGAATTACTGATTATGTGCTTGGCTTAGTGTGTGATTTTGAGGTGGGAGGAGTTGGGTTCATGTTTTAGTGTATTTACTTATTTAGGAGTGCGAATAAATTGGTGTGTTGATAGATAGTTGTGTTTTTTTTAACGAGTTTAGTCTTATTCCAAAGTGGGTTTTGATTGAAGGATTGAATTGGATTTTGATTAGGGATCTGATGCATGTGTTTTGTATGTATGGAAGTAGAAAAAGGACCTAGTGCACGAGAGGTTTTTGTAAATCTTTGATAAATTAGTATTGTTTTTGGAATGGGATGTAAGTCAAGTAAGATACATGTGGAGGTAACTAAGATACCTTTGGATATCCTAACTTTTGCCTGGTTGGGAATTTTGTTTGTAGTTGAGGTATGTCTAAGTATCTTAGTTTTTCGTAGTAAATACTAATATTATTTACTCAAACAAAACACAAATGCCTGCAGAATTTTTTGTAAGTGTGGAGGTAGAGGCATGCTACCTATTTGCTGCATATCTCTACCTGCACTTAAACAATACGTGTAAATATCCTACTTGTATTTCTGATAAGATTCCTAAAAGTTGTATAATCAGATAGAATTTGTACTATGAAATTGATCGCCAGTATTATGGACGATTACTCATTACCTTCTAATGAAATTGGCCAAAATTAGATATCACCTCCAATACATAGGCTTTTCCAAGTAATACTGGTGCTATATTAAGAATGTACTCAACAGACTTCTATGACTATCATTGGTCATGCTCATTTACTGGGATTGGTTTCATTTCAGTTCATAATCACAAATGTTGTGATTTATCGTCAACACCTCAATTTTCCTAAGAAAACTAACATTGTTGGGGAATCCACATGTTGAATCTGAAGATCTGTAGGTTTGCCTAGAAAATAACTATATGAGTGGTTGGTTTAATTATAGTATGATGTGCTCGCTAGGAACAAATGGCTGTTTTCTTGAGCGTAGGAAAAAGTACAAAAAAAAATGTTAATTTCATTCATATTCAAAGCCACATTTTCTGTTTTAGAGCAAAACAGTTAAACAAGAATGAAATCCGGCTGAAAGAATCTGTAGACTAGTTAAGAAGGTGAAGAAAAGTGGATGCACACCCCCAAAACAAGATAATTTGAAGAGTTAAAATAGGACAGGCGGTTAGAAAAGTTTTATTATTTTGATGGAATGTTCAACAGGAAAGAAGGTGAATACAAAACATTGATGAATCATAAAATATTGAGGACACTGTATCCCAGTTTTACCTATGTTGTTCAGCCTCAAGAGAACCAAGTACTAAATTTAATGGTGAAAGGTATGATAGCTAGTCTCCTTGAAACCTATGACCATTGTGGTAACCCACTATCAACTGAGCAAGATTTAACACCGCGGTAAACAGATTGTTGCAAAAACGGTGGAGGACGAAGAAAGAAGACTTGTGAAGTTTTGAGTGACAACGGGGTTGTGATGGTATTTAAAGACAAAGACATGGTGATGCTCAGAGTAGTTACAAGGAGTGGGAAGGGGCTGTGTAAACTATGAGAATCAGCAATCCATTGAGAAAGTAAGTTGGATAAAAAAAAACAATGTAAATTGTCTGGAAACTAGTGAAGTAGATAAATTCTCTTTACTTGTTCCTAAACTCTGATGGAGATATTATGTTTTGTTACGTCTTGTCATTCTGTGGTGCTGCTTAGAATCATTCCAGAAGGACAACAAGTGGACTGCCCAAAAAGTTCTCAACATTAAGGGTCTTCCAAGACAGCTTAACGAATTAAACTTTCATATAGATGTCTATTCAACTATACAAATATTTTGAATTAATTAACTAGGCATAGTTAGTTGATATGCTGATAATGTTGATTCAGATCTTTAGTACAATTTAGAGTTCCCATCTCCAATATTGAATTGGAATTTAATGGCATGCTAGTGCGATGATTCAAGTGTTAATGTCTCAAAGTTTCAGATGATGAGGAAGTATTTAGTTTACACTGTATATCTTGATTTTGATGTTTCATTCGCATTATTTAGTGTTTTTAACTTGTTTGTTACTTCGGAACCTTCGGAACCTTGTTAGAAGTTCCCCTCCCTTTTTTGTACATCTAATATATATCGTTTTTTTTTTCAAAGTGCTCTCTCTCTCTCTCTCTCTCTCGGATAATTAATGTTATTTGCAAAATTTAAATACCTCTATGTTATCTAACTGAACTTTATCTACTATGCAGGCATTTTCTAAGGTTGTTCAAAGTTGGGCTTCAAAAAAGTTTATGACTGGATGGTAGAAATTCTTTCTTGTTCATCCTAATATGTATTCTTTCAACATTTTAGTTCTATTGCCTCCCACCCCACAGGGACAGAAATCAAACCCCGTCTCCAACACCACGCAAGGTTTTATCATTTTTAAAATGTTCTATTTTGTGAGTGTATGCAAGAGTTGATAGACTAAAAAGCTCCCTAGGAAGAAGAATGCCTGTACCAAGTTATTCGCTTCTAGTATGTCCTTTTGCTGAATATGTAGATTGTAAACACTTCACATGTTGCAACGTCCTATATTAGCGACTTCGGCGTGCATCCATTTTGTTGACAGGTTTCCTATCAACTTTGTAGGGGTAGATCCAAACCAGTGAGCTTGCACTTGAAGTGGGAGTGGTCTTACTGCATTAGTTAATCTCAATTTGTTCATTTCTGCATGTTTATGAGACTATACGAGCATCTTTTGCTGATATGCTATTGAGAGAATGCTTCTGCCTCCAAAGGAAAATGCTAATTGCATTACCTTTTTTAAAAAACTACTTTGTTTCTACTTACATATCTCTTGACTAAAAGATGTGGAGGGGGCTTCAAACGGATCGGATACGAACTGGATATTAATATTCTATATCTATATTTGTTTTCTAGCACAAATATGACTACAAATACGAACTTTTGCCGGTCAAGAAACTTGACCATTTTTGGAGAAAATGGAAACGAATTTAAAACGAATACTAGTTTGATTATAAATACTAAGCCCTCCACCTTCCCACAACTTCAGAGTTATGGGCTATTGGCAGAGTCTTTCACATGGTAAAGCAATCCCAGGTTTGGTTGCACCTAAAACACGGATTAAATAAATAAATAAAAAGTATTACTGCAAACAGTCTAGGTCTTGGTCTACAAAGATGGCCCTTAACCTGCGGGAGCGTGTTAGAATATAAATACTAAACCATCAACTTTTACGACAATTTGGGAGTATGGTCTATTGGTAGGGTCTTTCACGCTAAATTAGGTTATATATATAGATATATATACATATATATATATATATATACATATATATATGGGAAATGCTCAGTTGAAAATGCAAATGTCGGTGAAAACGTGGAAAACCACCTAGGCCGTTGTTTCCAACGGTCTAGGTTGTTTTCACGGATTTTCACAATATTTGCGTTTTCAACTGAGTATTTCCCTATATATATATATATATAGGGATATGATCATGTGAGAACTCCTTTGGTGAGAACCAACTGTGAACTTTTTTTTAGATATAAATTGAAAAATTTGAACCGTTCATTTCAATTTACACATCAAAATTAGTCTACAGATGCCAAATTAAGTCATTTGAGATTTGTTTGTCCATACATTTAAGTGTTACAAATTGTATGGCTGAATATCGTTATTTTTTATAATGACGTGATAGATGGACAAATGAACTTCAAATAACTTGATTTTGCATATTTTGACTAATTTTGACATTCTAAACAATGTGAACGGTTCAGATCATCCATGTGATGGCTATGTAAAAAGTTCACACGAAGCTTATCATGAGAACTAGCTTTCACATGATCACTCCCCTATATATATATATATATATATATATATATATATATATAAGTAATGCTCCATTGCAAACCATTGAAGCCGTTGTTGGGGAACAACGACTTCAGGCTTAATATAACCTAAGCCGTTGTTCCCAACAACAGCCTAGTTATAATCTAAGCAGTTGTTAGGAACAAAGACTTCAGTGGTCTGCATACCAGTTTGCAATGGAGCGCACACACTTTCTCTCTCTCCCTCACTCTCTCTCTATATATATACACTAGGTTTGCCCGTTGACACGTGCCTACGGCACGTTTTCGGAACGGTGCACCTTGTTTGATCGTATAAAATAGTCTTGGAGGTCCAGCAAATTGATTGAAGTAGCAAACATATTATATGAGAAATTTTTGGGGGTCCAATAAAAAACATATTATATGATTTTTTTGATTTTTTTGAATTATTTTAAACGTTTTTTAATTTTTAATTGTTTTAGTTTTTTAATTTTTAATTTAAAATTTTTTTAAAATTTTTTATTTTCTTAATTTTTTGAATAGAAGAGGGAGGAAGAGAGAGAGAGAGAGAGAGAGAGAGAGAAATAATTAAATGAATATAGGAGTTGTTTTGGGTGGGGGATTTGAATTTGAGTTTTGGGGGAAAACTTTTGGGGGGAAAATATGTTTTGTGAGGTTAGATCTGGGCCTTTGTTTTTTGGGAGAATTGAAGGAGAGCCACTTGATAGCTTTCTTTGTGTTTTATTATATAGATATATATATATGTATATATATATATATATATGAGCTTTCTTCTATTGCAAACGGGTCTGTTGGCACAGACCTGTTGTGAACGACAATCTGGGCCATTGGATCTAGATCCAATAGCTCAGGCCGCTTATGGTTTATTTGGGAAATTTTTGCCTTAGCTCGTCGTTGCCAACGACGGTTTAAGGCAAAATGGATATTTTTTTAACTCTATCTTCTCTCTCACTCTTTCCTTACTCTATCTATCTTCTTCCCCAATCCAAACCCAATTCCCACCAAAACCGATCCCCTCTCACTCCAGCGACTCCTCCTTTCTCACTTCACTCTCTCAGTCAATATTGTTCCCTCATTGACACACTCTCTCTCTCTTCCGAAACACCTTCCCCAACCCAAAAAATTCTAACCCTAACCCACACCCAAACTCCTCCGTCCACTGCTGCTGCTCCTCCATTCCCACACTCTCTCTCACTCCCAATCTCTCCTATCTTCGAAACCACTCATCCCCCAATCTTTGAAAGCAAGTCAAAACCCTAGTTCGGCGACAACACCTACATTGGGAAAATTCGCAGTAGTGTAAGGTAATGACTTCTACAAGTTGGCTTTGTAGTTGTATTTGTGATGTTTTTCAAGTTTATTTGTCTCATTCTAATTACTTGAATTGATTAAATTTGTCCAATAATTTTGTAAATATGGTAGTTTGTATGTAGTACTTTGATGATTTTAGACGTTGAAATTTTAGTCGTAGTTGTAGTTGTAGTTGTTTGTCAGACTCACCCTACATAAGCTAATGCAACTTGTAGAAGTTGTTTTCGACTCACGGTTTGAGAGATACGGCCGTGTATCACTTTTGGTCAACATAAACTAAAATAAAGCGGTACACGGCCGTATCTCGCAAACCTTGAGTCGAAACTTCTACAAGTTGCGTTGGCTTGTGTACGTGAATCCGACCAACTTGCAAAGTTTTGGAATTTTTTGATACCGTTTCTGCGGTTTTCTCACGTATCTCGAACAACAACTAAAATAAGAATTTTTTTACTACGGTTACACTATAAAATCCTACAAACGATATCCAAAAATTACGAAACTTTGCGAGTAGGTTGGACTCACGTAATACAAGTCAACACAACTTGTAAAAATGAGTTTTGACTCATGTTTTGCGAGATACGGCCGTGTACCGTTTTTGATCAATAAAAACCAGAATAAAGCGAAACACGGCCTTGTCTCGCAAACCGTTAGTCGAAACTCACTTCTACAAGTTGCGTTGGCTTGTGTTAGGTGAGCCCGATCCACTCGCAAAGTTTTAGAATTTTTCGTTTGTATTTGTGTATGTTGTCTTGTGTCTTTATATCTGCAAATAGTATAATTAGGTCTATATGTATTGATAATTGTTCTATTATTTTTTATGTTGGATATGGACAGTGTTGAGGGAAGTTCCGACCTACCCACAAAGTACGGGTTAAGATAGTTGTTCGTACGTTGAAAAATACGAGTTACATTGGAAGATTTGGCAAAAACTTAATCATCAAAAAGTTGAATGTTGAATTTTGTACAAATTTTCATCCACAAAGAGCAAATACACTGGAAAAGTCATTCAACTTAACCCGTTATTCTCGATAACAGGTTAAGCACGCTTAACCCGTCATCACCAATAACGGGTTAAGTTGGAAGAAATTGGCAGAACTTAATCTTTAGAAGTTGAATTTTGTACAAATTTTAATTCAGCCTAACCCGTTATGGCGATTACGTATTAAGTTGACAAAAAGGGAAAAAAACAAAAAAAAAACACATCTGTTAGCTGCGTACATACACAAAGTTCACAAATTTCAGCATATATATACATTGTCAAAGCAATTACAGCAACAACATGATCATCTTATTCACATTACCATTCTCATCCATCCCTCACATTCTCAACAATTTGGTACACAAATTTGCAATTACATATACAAATATATACTTATAACTTCAAATAAAATCCTCAACCCTTAACCATCCAGAAATGCATTTACATGACCATATATATACATTCATAATTTTTTTTTTTTTGAAGAGAAATGCCTTCCTTTAGCACGATCATGTTCCAATCAAAACCTACAACAAAAAACTTCTAGAAATTCATAAATTCTTATCATCAAATGAAATTAGTAATAAAGGTTTCGAAGTTAAATTTCACATACATAATAAGAAATTTACCTTTGCACGAATCTTCACCTTCTTCGTCATCACTTTCTTCACCGCTTGGATCTTCTTCATATGCTTTTGACCCGCTAAATAAATGAGAAGAATGAGTTAGTCAACATGAACAAGTCAAGTCTGAGTGAGTCAAATTAATATAAACTAAAAGCAAATATATTACCTAGTCATTGTTTGGACAATTTCTTGAATCGTGATATACGACATGAAGGCATATCCTACACCATCTAGGTTTTTTGAATTTCTTTGTTTCTCATATCGGCTTCAATCTCTTTCCTCTAGGCCTTCCCTTTGTAGTGCATTGTCAAGGGTTCCCCACCAGTGCATGTCTACCACTCTCGGGTTGTGCACTACCTTCGCGATGTGCTAATTCTAGGTTATATGTGAGAAACGTCTTCAATGTTCTTAAGCATGTGGTTGAGCATGTACTTATAAGTTTTTTCGGCAGAACAACCAAAATTGACCAACTGTCTTGAGTGCTAACTCAAGTCACAATATCAAGAGGCAAAATTGTCGCCAATACTACTGAAAACGGATGTATAGCTTCTTCTCAACTGATCCTGGGTCTATCGTCTACAAATGTATTGCTCTGATAGTACGGTGTAATTGGTGAACCGAAGAATCGCCAAAATATGTTTGCATGGAATGTCTACGAATTCAAAGAGGCAACAAGAACATTTAGCCATTTGACAGTGTCTGCAAAAATAAATCACGCTCCACAGTTCTGAATTTTCATAAAGCATTACAGAGCAAGCTGAATTATTCGGTGTATCCATATCGGCAATGCAACTCACATTAAATAATAATTTTTTTTGCACTTCTTATTGGAATTTGTAGATCTTCAATGTGTATGTTCGCGCCGTTTGTTCCTCTATCGCCCATTTGGTCTTCAATTTTGCTCTCTCATGATTACTATGAGTTTCTTTAAGTTCACCGTGTCTTTGTTTTACTAAGACTCAGTCGAAGATGACGACAAATTCATGTAAGAAGTACTTTTTATGGGTATGTTGCTTCAAGGATGAATGCAGAGACTTGCTCCGTTGGGTACTCAATATGTTGGCCCAAAATGGCTGTCTTGCATAGACGGGGGTCAAATTTATCGTCCAACCATTTGTTATTCTCAACTTTGTATTGCAAAAGCAATAATTTTCACTTTCAAAATCAGTTTTATATTCTTCCGTATAGATGATACTCTTCAAAGCTTCCCTAAACTTATCAATATTATTCGATATATGCATCTCCTGCAGTAACTTATCCAAAATATGCCAAATGTATTATCTATGCTCAGTCACAGGGAAAACTTTCTTCAGTGCAACACCGATTCCACGATCCTCATTCGTCGCGATGTCGATCAGCTCCTGTACCATTGCTCCTCACCATTTTTCAAAAAAAAAACCACTCAAATGAGGATTTCTTCTCATTTGGAATAAACCCACAACCTAAGAATGTTGATTGCCAATGATGGTTGACTCTAACAAATGGTACGAATAACATTCCGTATCGGTTCGTGTTGTAGGTGGTATCAAAGCAAATTACATCCTCAAATACTTCTAAATTCTTCCTAGCGATGCTATTCACCCAAATACAATTGGACAATCGACCTTCGGGATCTAATTAGTAATAATAAAAAAATGAAGCATCTTTTTCGATTCGAAGAACTCAATGAGCATTTGCCCGTTGTGTCTTTTCATACCTTCCATCGAATCTCTCCTTAGATTTCTAACATCGATTTCAGTGAATCCAATTTTATCATGACATCCACTTGCACATTTGAAGAAAGTATTTGTTTGCATATAGGGACATTAACTTCGGTAAGTTGACCAATCACTATTTTGTCGGATTTTGACACTTTACTGTTTCGAGGCAACAAATGACGTCTACCGGGTGAAGTAAATTCATGATTGTGTGGTTCATTAAATGAATAAATAACCCATGTATTACTTTGTTCGTTTAGTTTTACACGAAAGAAAGATTTGCAACCCGTTCTAGAAGTAGTTCTCCGTCTAGCATCATTAGGTTGATTCGGTGACTCCTTGGCTTTATTACATACATATGATTTATCGATTACATCGGTTTTCTGGTATTTATTTTCACCTCACGCATAGCGAAACCCGCACATCTACAATATGATGCATAAAATTTCTCCGCTTTATCTAAAGTATGAAACGGCATACCTATCTTCGGTTTTAGGTGTTCGTCAACTTGCAGCCGAAATTCACCACTTCCTTATACATGAACAAATTTTTCTCCGACAACCGAACTTCCTTCAACACTGTTCATATCTAACATAAAAAATAATAGAACAATTATCAATACACTAATCATATAGACCTAATTACACTATTTGCATATATAAAGACACAAGACAACATACACAAATACAAACGAAAAATTCTGAAACTTTGTGAGTGGATTGGGCCCACCTAACACAAGCCAACGCAACTTGTAGAAGTGAGTTTCGACTCACAGTTTGCGAGATAAGACCGTGTATCGCTTTATTCTGGTTTTTGTTGACCAAAAGTGGTACACGGCCGTATCTCGCAAACCGTGAGTCAAAACTCACTTCTACAAGCTGCATTGGTTTGTGTTACATGAGTCCAATCTACTCGCAAAGTTTCATAATTTTTGGATGTTGTTTGTAGGGTTTTTTAGTGTAACCGTACTAAAAAATTTCTTGGTTTAATTGTTGTTCGAGATACGTGAGAATACCACACAAACGGCATTAAAAAATTCCAAAACTTTGTAAGTTGGTCGAATTCACGTAACACAAGTCAATGCAACTTGCAGAAGTGAGTTTCGACTCACGGTTTGCGAGATACAGCCGTGTACCGCTTTATTCTAGTTTTTCTTGATCAAAAGCGATACACGGCAGTATCTCTCAAACCGTGAGTCGAAAATTACTTCTACAAGTTGCATTGGCATGTGTAGGGTGAGTCCGACCTATCTGCAAAATTTCAGATTTTTTTGGGACCATTTATGCGGTTGTACTAATATCGAATAATTGAAAATATGAATAAATATAGAATTTGAGCAAACAACTACAACTACGACTAAAATTCCAACGTCTAAAATCATCAAAATACTACATACAAACTACTACATCTATAAAATTATTGGGCAAATTTAATCAGTTCAAGTAATTAGAAAGAAAAAAAACTTGAAAAACATTACAATACAACTACGAAGCCAACTTGTAGAAGTTGTTACCTTACACTACTGCGAATTTTTCCAATGTAGGTGTTGTTGCCGAACTAGGGTTTCGACTTGCTTTCGAAGATTGGAGGAGTGGTTTCGAAGATAGGAGGAGAGATTGGGAGTGAGAGAATGGTGGAGCAGCTGCAGTGGACAGAGTAGTAGTTTTGGTATGGGTTAGGGTTATGGTTTTTTGGGTAGGGGAGGTACTTCGGAAGAGAGAAAGAGTGCCAACGAGGGAACGATGCTGAGTGAGAAAGTGAAGTGAGAGAGGAGTTGCCGGAGTGAGAGGGGATCGGTTTCGGATCGAGGAAGAAGATAGATAGAATAAGGAGAGAGTGAGAGAGATAAGATAGAGTTAAAAAAAGAATATTCACTTTGTCTCTAGCAACGACGGGCTAAGACAGAAATTTTCCCCAAAAAAAACCATAAGCGATTTGAGCCATCCGATCTAGATCCGACATGTCAGATCGCCGTTCGCAACGGGTCTGTGCAAACAGACTCATTTGCAATGGAAGAAAGCGCTCTCTCTCTCTCTCTCTCTCTATATATATATATATATATATATATATATATATATATGAAGGCACAAATACGTTTATATTTAATAATTACAGAAGAAAATACAGAATAGTTAAATCACCATCCAAACCATGATTTCTGCTACAATTTAATACTCATGAAAATTTTTGTGCAATAAGTAATTGGATAGCAGCTTATGAAGAGAGGGATAGAGACAAACATTAAATTATCTTGGCTGGAGACAACTTATATATAATAGTGATGTAAAATGTAACTCTAAATAGAGAATTTTCAAGAATATTAAAAGATTAAGTTTACCGACACGTAAAGCAGATTTAGTTAGAAATTATAACTATTGATTGATTTGATAGATTTTCAAGATGTGAAATAGTTTAACAAACTCAATTAAAAGTCAATCCTTCAATCAACAGTAATACTTAATTGTTCTTAGCATGTAAGATATTCAATAAAGATTCGTACTCTAATTAGCAAGTAGAAACACTTACTCTCAATATTGGTGGACGACAGATAAAACAAATAATATGATAGAGATGATAAAGTAGTACACAAATATTTGAGAAGTGGAAAGAGTTTACCGGGGTTCGAAGCAAATCGCGTTAGTGCCCCGAGGGTTGCGGTGGTCGATGGCATTGGCGGCAATTGACGGCAGTGGCGGTGGTCGTCGGCTTCGGAAGACAGCGGCAGGGGGCTAGTGGTTTGGTTTGGTGGTTGGTCGCTGACAGTTGGGGAGGGGGTTGCGAGGGCGATCGGATGCAAGCGGTGTTGAGGGTGGTCGACGATAGGGTGCGGTAGGGGTTGCGAGGAGGAGGATGGTCGATGGCTAGGGTGGCGTCGAGGTGGGGTGTGCATGCACAGTCGATGGTGGGTCGATGGTTTGCAGGTGGGTTGCTGGCGGGGTGGTAGGCGAGGTACAAGGTGGAGGTGATGATGAAGGGACGAAGGGGATGAAGACGGTGGTGTGGTGGTCGAAAGCAGACGGGGAAGGGAAAGGGTCGGAGAAGAAGATGAGGGGTTGGGGTAGGACGGCTGATAGAGATAGTTAGTTAGGGTTGGTGATTTGGGGATTAGGGTTTAGGATACTATTTTGGGGATTTGGGTGTAGGATACTATTTTGGGGATTTGGGGATTAGGGTTTAGGATACTATTTTGGGGATTTGGGTGTAGTTTCGAAATTTATCATAAACCCTAAAATTTTATTAGGACTCCTCACAAATCCTAATAATTCTCTCAATTGTATCACTCAAAAAAGAGGGATGAAGAGCAATAACTCAACACAATAATTTTTTTAAATCAAGAATATCATATTTTCTCATTATTCTCAAGGCCCATATATAGGCTCAAAACAAATCCAAAACAAATCTCAAATAAATCTAAAACAAATCTCTCAAATCTAAAACAAATCTCTTAAATAAATCTCTCAAATAAACTACATATTGCTAAATCTCAAAATAAAATAAAACAGATTTGATGCCCTCATCAAATAGTCATGGTAGGAAGCCTAAATCCTTGATTCATATTCAACCCATCTATGATTGAGAGTATTAAGGAGACAGCCATGTGAGCCCCCGAGGATTAGTCAGGTGCTTGGGTACCTCAAAGGGAGAAAGAAGTATAACCAAGGGCGTACTTCTAACTTTAGGAGGTCTAGGTACTCTGATTAGAAACACATAGGAAAATTAAGGAATTAAAAGGAAAAAATGGAAAATATAAAAACGAAATAAGAAGATTCTAGATAAGATGTGTGCTTAAACTTTAGCATTGAGGTGGTTATTTGAGTTAATTTTTTTATTGTATTTTTCTCAAATAATTCTCCTCGTCTGTTCTATATCGATAACTGGGTTCAGTCAGTTCAATCAGGATAAGGGGGTGGGGTTGCTGTTAGTAATTTAGGAGCATCAATGTTTGTGAACTATCATATGTATACTCTCCCACTCTCTTCTCTATGGTTTCTGCAAGGCAGGTGCTAGGGTTTTGCATGATCCTAGTTTGATTGCTGTCTGCTGTACAGAAAAGTAGTCTATGATGGAAATTTGACTCTTCTACTTTAATACTTGATTTATCATTTGT
The DNA here is from genome assembly GCA_017893485.1 of Hemerocallis citrina. Classification (NCBI taxonomy): domain Eukaryota; kingdom Viridiplantae; phylum Streptophyta; class Magnoliopsida; order Asparagales; family Asphodelaceae; genus Hemerocallis; species Hemerocallis citrina. The sequence continues at coordinate 158,526,128 of CM030366.1, read as the reverse complement.
ACCTGTTTGGGTGGGGTTGCTGTTAGTAATTTAGGAGCATCAATGTTTGTGAACTATCATATGTATACTCTCCCACTCTCTTCTCTATGGTTTCTGCAAGGCAGGTGCTAGGGTTTTGCATGATCCTAGTTTGATTGCTGTCTGCTGTACAGAAAAGTAGTCTATGATGGAAATTTGACTCTTCTACTTTAATACTTGATTTATCATTTGTACTAGTTTGTGCAATTCAGAGTCATTTAGTTCTAGTCCTGTATGATTATCTTGCTTCCACTCAGTGACTTTTACCTTTGAAGTCAAATCTGCATTCTTCAATCCTGATAGTAACCTCTTTTTGACATTGGCCTGCTGGCATTTATTTGGTGTGTTTGTGTGGGTGGGAGGGAGGGAGGGGGTACTTGTACTTGCTTATTGTGCATATTGAAAATCTCCATTGCCACTGCGTAATGTGAGTCTCAAACCCAGTCTCAATTGGTCTGGAAGTGACTTGCAGTTTGTTAAATGCATTATTATCTACAATCAAGTACTTCCTGAATACTAGCAATAGTAAAAATGTGACGCCCTGTCACCTGTGTATAGACATAATGTGATCTATGTAAGTGGGCAGTTCATTTTAGTATCAGATTATATTTTTAATTGTTTTATTTGGAAGAACATATACCATTCCCTTCGCTACCTACCTATGTAAAGTGTTGGCTCGTATATCAGAACTGAGAGTTTGACTTGGATGCGGGCTTTGTTTCTTTCTAGGAATTTTTAATGCTTGTATGAGGCAATATTCAAATTGTCTGATTATCATACTATCTCACTTAATGAATTTCCAGTCTTCGACCCTCATTGACTTACTTGTCACTGTGATTTCACGACGTTGCCACATAATGCTATACTGAAAGTTGTATATCAGTAAGAGCAAACAAAACCTCGCAAATGGAATTTTGCACTCCCAAGGTTTTCCTTGTTGATCTAGTGGAGTTCATTAGTCATATTCTTATAATGATAAATGATATGAATACAAATATATCTAGAGGGTGATCATTGAGATGAATGCACATCAATGCTTAACTTTGTTAGTGTTTTTCATGCAGCGTCATCTTGTTTCCAATTGCAGTCACTTTTTATATCACCTGGTGGTTCATTCGTTTTGTTGATGGATTCTTTTCTCCAATCTATGCTGAACTGGGAATCAACATATTTGGTATGCAATAATATTCTTTTTCCCCTTTTTTGTTCATTTTCTTTCCAACCTTTGTCCTTTCAAATATATTTTTCTTGTTTTCCTGTGTTATATATTGTCAATGGCAATCAAACTTTAAAAGGAGAATTTCAGTAGTAGCTCCTTTATTGAACCAATGAAAAGTTTAACTATTATTTGCACATGATTAACTGATTCATTGGGGATTAACAAAAAAAAAGAAAATAAAAAAACTGATTCATTAGGAGTCATATATCTCTTTGTAAAGAATTGTAATTGTTCTGAGCTTTTAGTTGGTGTTTGCGCGGTATTCTTACGTAAGTTTATACTTCTATGCTACCTTAGGTCCATGCTGTGGTGATGATAAAAGTGAGGATACCTTTGTATGATTTTGCTTCGTCTGGTCGTCAGTACAGTTTTGTTTCATAAGTGTTGATCTTACTTTTGGGTATTACCTTTGTTCTTGTTTGCCAGTTCTTTATTGTCTCACTATCCTGTTGGTTTGCTATCCCATCATTTTTGGTTTGGAAATTTTACTTGAAAATACAAAATATGAGACTCATATTTATAGTTGGGAAAGAAAAAAAATCGTGCTTCTCACTTTGAACTGTATACTATGCAGCAATTTACATTTTTAGTATTCTGCACGTGGAATTCTTACAGTTTTTGACTTGTGATTGCTTTATTTGGCAGGACTTGGTTTCATAACATCGATAACCTTCATCTTCTTAGTTGGAGTGTTTATGTCTTCATGGCTGGGGGCATCTGTGTTGGGGCTTGGAGAGTGGTTTATTAAGCGGATGCCATTTGTTCGCCATATTTACAATGCTTGCAAGCAGATTAGTTCAGCCATATCACCTAGTAATTTTTCTACTTCCATTTCTTCTTGTTCTTCACCCTCTTGCTTATGAAGTTGAGCTAATGCTTAAATTCTCCTTTTGCAGGTCAGAACACACAGGCCTTCAAGGAAGTAGCAATTATAAGACATCCACGAATTGGTGAATATGCACTCGGTTTCATCACTTCTACTGTTGTCCTTCAGGTCTAAAACTAATATTTTTTTCTTGAAATTTCGGCACAGTTTTCATTTGCATGATTCCACATTCTTATTTGTTTCCACTTCATGTTTCTTACGTGTGCCTTCTATCTACATGTACATATTATATCTGTGATACACAGTTGCTGAACACCATGGAAAATACTGTAATTAATATGTGTATCCATATAGAAGTAAATGTGCATGCTGGAGAAGGCAATTCACCACTTCTTTCTTGTGAACTCAAGGCCAAAGTCTTGATTGCCTGATCAAGGCTGTTGAATTGGAATGGAAATAGGAAATAGTTCTAGTAGGCTTTATTTGGCAATATAATTCCTCTAATGAGGACGAGGTGAACTGAAAACATGCTATTGGGTGGTGGTCCTGCCTATGGGGTTAAATCAGTGTGTTGTAAGAAGAAATATTCGACTATCTATCACATCAATCTAATCTCACTGTTGAGAAGAAACGTCATGGACTGAACTTTATAATTGGATTGAATTATTTGATATGATTTTTATGTCCAGAATCCATGCTTCAAGATATCTGCATCATGTAAAAAAGAATGAATGAGTTTCTAAATCTGCATTAGATTAATTTAACCTTCTATCGAGGCTTACTTTTTCTTGTGTGAATCTCTGTAACATTCTATTTCATATTATTGGAGGTATAACAAGTTTACTCATAAGGAATAGTTGTATAAACAGAAAAAAAATAGATTTTAATGTTGGGGTTGGTGAAACGGTGGAGGAATTTTGCGTCAATTTTTAGTTTTACTCCCTCTTGCTTATTGTTCGTTCCCTTTTCCCACTTAGTCACTCACTCACTCTTCTCACCCAAACAACAAAACACAAAAAACAACACATTTGAATCCTATCTCATTCATGGAGGAAATCGGGGAAGAAATTCTCTATGAAAATTCACAATGTTTAGAAAGAGCTTATAGTTAAGAAAGAGATACATCTTTCCATTTGTTTTCAGGTCAGAGTTAAGACTGAGATTCGGATATTGAGAGTTAAGATCACCTGTTAGTTCAACCCTGAAATTTGGACTTAATTTGTGACCAAACATGTTTTTAATCAATATCATAAAAATAATAAGGATCCATATCTCATGTATTATTCGATCAGTGCAATGGTGATGTGTGCCAAACTGCACTACATCCATATCTCTGATCAAATCTAAATCCCCATAAAGTTTATGCCACGTACATCCATATCTCTGATCAAATCAGAGCGTAAACAACGCTCTTGATTTTCTCTGAAGAGATTTTTTTTTCAGATAATATGCATATTTAAGTTTTGTTTTTGAAGATTTCTTTTCATCAATTCATAAGTAGATCATTTATGGTCATTTCCACTTGCTTCATGTGCATTAGGTAAATATATTGTGGATGAAAATGGGAGAAAAAATAATTTGCAGAATGAAGGTTAGTTTGTAGTAAAATAAGGGAAAATAATTTATTTCACCAATGTACTGAAGCATAGAGGTAACTTTGGTTGCGATTACAAGAATCTGAACACACATGAGGTGCATATTGGACTATCAGAGTGAAAGGACTTGGGATTTGTTGGCAATTGTAAAAGTTTTGAAGGCTTTAATAAGATATCCTGAACGTTATAGTGGTGGTAGAAGCATTAATGTTTTTCGGAATGAAATGAATAGTAGAACCTCCCATCTGGCAGAAAATTTGATGTGACGAGTACTCTTTGTGAATATTAATAAATATTAATATGCCCACAAGAATACAAACATTATGCATATAAATGGACTTTTAAAAACTTCCTAGGAAAGGAATTCTTTTGATATATAAATAGATGGCTTCATTTGTAGACCTTAATGCCAATTCAGTCACTGCATGACTACATTGTGGCAGAAGATGGAGCAAGAGGAGGAAGATATAGGCATTGCACTCTGGTCTTGTGAGGAGAGGGGAGAGTATGGGATGCTGCTTAGAATTGTGAGGAGAGGGGAGAGAAATTATCTTCCAGACACAGATTTGTTTCTGTATACTAAGGCTGAAGAAGTGTCAATGGCTTCCACATATTCGCTTAGTTTCTCTGGGTTAATTTTTTTGTTGACACTTAGGTTGCGCTGACAAACAATAGATATCAATTATTTTTTGTCAAGTTAGTAATACTCATTTACGAACTCCATAGTATTTTAGTTCTCACTGATGTAATTCATTATTGGTTGAGGTTTATAGACCCAAAGTCTTTTTTCCATCACTAGTATCTCCAGAATACTTAGACTATTCAAAATAAATATCTGGGAATGGAAATTTGCGCAACGCAAGTTTTCATTACCATTATCCATTTTTTCCTCTCTAGGAATTCCTGCATTTTCCATTTGAAAGTGGCAAATATGTTATCAACATTCTTTATCATGGTTTCCTTTTCTTAATATTGTAACAGAGCTATTCTGGGGAAGAGGAGCTGTGCTGTGTTTATGTTCCAACTAACCATATGTACATTGGAGATATATTTATGATCAACTCCAAGGATGTTATTCGACCAAATCTGTCTGTTCGTGAAGGAATAGGTATCTAAGCTGCTGCTCCTTTCCAACCGTTGTTATGTGCCTTAACTGTATGCCTAATGCTCATTCGTTTCTTATTCTAAGGTCTTTTTTTTTTCTTCGTATGTGCAGAAATTGTTGTTTCTGTTGGCATGTCAATGCCACAGGTTCTCGCAACTCTGGACCCCCTGCCATCACAAAACAGGTCCAGAGTTATCCGTAACTGAGATGTATGTAACCCTAAAATCTACACGTGCTTGACATGGAATATCCACTACTTAGCTTGCGCTTTGCGGTTCTAGGATCCTCATTAGAAGTTTCCTTTTTTTAATCTATCCTGCATTCTTTTTTGCAAGATTCTTATGGTGTATGTATAATACTCGCTAATTTTGGGCTTTCGCAGTGTGTATAATGTTAGGTTAAGCAGTGATCACATTGATTGGCGTGTTAATATAGATTGATGAAGTCTGAACCTTTATCATCTCCAAAGAAATACTCATGATTCTGATCCTCTTTATTAGATAGACAAGTCAGTTGTTTAAATTATTCATGCATCGTTTTGGGCTGCCTTCTGCATGCCAGAACACTTGTTTCCACATATTTTGAAAAGGGCAAAAGGATTTGTAGCTGTCTGTGATTTTATTTGTCTCGAACCTCATCACTGAAGGCTGAAGCTGCATGAGAAATTTGCTGTTCCGATCACAGAGGTTTTCTTTTAGATTGCCAAAAGTTAGCAAAATCAAATTATCTGTCGTCCATATTGTTGAAAACAAAATGGGCAATGATCCGTGTACAATCTGTACCCCCCAGTCTCATTTGTCTAGGCCATCTGTTCAGCACTCATGTATTTCTGTGGAGATGCACAATGTAATCAGATTGTGGAATGAAGTCTATGTCAGATTATTAGAACTACTTAGCCTAAAACCTTTTATGTTGCGACGAGACGACCTCACAGCCAACTCGAACATAGAAACCAGCATTACAGGGAATCAGTATGATCCTTTATGCAACCCCCAACCTAGAAGCATATGTTTGATATTCTTCAAGCAGTTTTTATATGACTAGGAAATTTGCTTCTTTTTAGCTGAGGAACAAGTGAACAAATCCAACAGAAAAGCACTTGTAGTACAAGTAGCAAAACTTGTCAGAGAGATCACAGTTTTGATTCTGGCCTTGGATAAAATAAATTTTAAATGCTGAAAAATTCATCTTTTCATCTTTCCTCAGTGTTGAGGGGATAGGGCTCTAAAATGAGCATGACGGTACGTCGTCTATCTGAGTCTGGCTCGAGAAATGGCCCGACTGTGGACCGTCTGAACTGGTATACGAATCAAACTTTAATTCTTGAATAAATTATTAGGTCCGATGTTTTACCAAGTCCGATCCGTTCAAACAAACAGTCTTCTGCTTTTATAATGCGATCCCAGATTATAAAAAATTTTCCGACCTAGATCGAGCCAAACATAAACCTATCCGAGTAGAATTTCAGGCCGATCTTGAAGGAAAAAGAAAGACAATAGAAAAAGCTGCATTTTAATTGGAACAAAATAACAATTGCAATCCATGTGATAAGAGTTGGGCCGGGCCGAGTCTACCAACAAAACAAAAATCCCAACAAAAATCAATCAGCAACCGATTTTCTTCTAAAATTTTGGACGGCTGCGATCTACTACCCCATCCCAAACCCTAGCCCTCTTCCCCCTATAAATAATACCTGCTGCAATTTCACATTCATGGCACAAAATCATCTTCAGAGCCGCCATTCTCTTCTAACCCCTCATCTCATCTAGTATTATTTTCCACGAATCAAAGTTATCAAACTCTCTGAATGGATGAATGAATGAATGAATTTCAGACAAAGGACGATGACGATTGGTATTAAAGGTCTCGTTCGTCGTAATGGCGATCTGATCGCCTTGCCGACCATCCTGATATATCACCACCCATATTCCGAGTCCCCAGTCTTTCTTTCATTCTTTCTTGTATATTTATTTTAATTGATTTTTTTTATGTATGTAGTTTTGGCCGGCCGATGATTTAATTATTATAAATGACAAGCATATGTCTGAAAAAAATCTATGTTGAGTAACTCTAATCTTCTCTCTGAGGCCGATTTTGATTTTGATTTTGATTTTGATGTTTTAAATGTGATTATGGATTCCTATGATGAGGAATAGTAATTAATTTATAATCATGATTCCACGTGATTACAAACATACTACTGCCTTCCTTCTGAGCTTTCCATTATCTTTTGAGTTTTTTTTTTTTTTTTTTGATTGGGTCGATTCCACATAAATGTCAAAATTGTATGTACCTCCCGCAAACAAAAATGATATTTTTTATATAACTTACTCTTCTTATATTAAATTTTACTTCAAGTTTAAAAATAATTATTTTTGCCATCTTTTTAAATTAAGGATTAAGATTTCAGATTATGGCTATTTTTAAAAATAATGGTTAAAAATAACTATTTTGTCATCTTTTAACACCCTAATCCTAATTTTAAATTCCTAAAACTAAATCCTAAATTCCTGATCCTAACCCCTAAAGGAGTTTAAAATATTTATTTTCAAAAGTAAAATTTAACACAAGTATAGTGACAATAATATAAAAATTATTTTTTTTGTTATTGATCAATATTGTTTTTGAATTATATGAAAATATCAAATTTTGAGTGAGGCATAAGGAATTTTTATATTTGGTAGTGACACATGTGGAAAGAACTCTTTTTTATTATATAATATTAAATCTTAATTTCTGATTAACGGCTTATTAGATACTAGCGTTAAAAGCCATGCACACGTTTTAATTTATATATAGTTTTGAAAGTAATATAACTTAACACATGTTAATAAATATATATTTTTAAAGTAATATAAAGAGAGTATATAAGGGAAGAGTTTGAGTTGTACATATAGATTTAAATAAAGTATATAATGAGATAGTTGAAATTGTATGTACAATGTACATAAAGTGGGGTAGATTAGGCATTTTTTCATTATAATATTAGAGATTAGAGATAATTTTAATAATTATTATTAATGGGTAAAATATGATATAGAGTAATAAATTGGTTTAAAAATCTTCATTCATGAAAGCAAATGCTGTGTACACTGTACACCTGAACAATGAACTGGCACAATCCAATTTTCTGCACAACAAATTGATTAAACAGAGGGCTTTGTTGAGTCCTTTCTCTCTCAATTATAAGACTGCGAGTAAAAACATAACAAAACCACCTCAAAACTGAGTTGTGCATGACACACCGAGAGCCTGCCCGAGGAGCTTCAAACCGTATAACGTTGCCAATAGCAGCAAACCCTGTAAAATATAGTGCAAGTAACTCAATCCACCCTGTAGCCTGCTAAGCATCGTATTTGCAGAGGTTCTCGAAGCCCATGTACTCGTGATCTTGGATCTTGTGGACCATGTTTGAAATTCCAACCCCACCTATCAAAAAAAAAAGGTTAAAACTTGTCACTTTTGCAGGTACCATCAGCGAGAATGTGTATGAAGTATTTAGTATTACCTAAGGAGACAGCACTGACGAAGATGGTGAATGCGAGTATGAAGATGATGAGCGATGCCCTTCCCATTATGATGATCACCTTTCTAACTGCATGCTGGCCAATGAATGCGGCAATGGTTGCGACAGCAACCAAGTACAGCGCTGTAGGAAACCAAACGATGAATCAGACCGCACTTTTGAGCAATTCAGCTTGCACAAAAAAGTGAATCATATTAAAGTTAAGAGTACCATAGGGGACAGGAAAACGTTTTAAGAGGTAGTATTCAACAACAGACATAGATGCAGAGAACGTCATGGCAAAAGTGGCTGTAGCACTTGACACCTGCACAAATTTTCCCGTACAAAAAGATTTTAACATTTCACACATACTAACACTTTGATCATCAACAAAACAAACAAGGATCTTCCAAATTGCTGGCATATGTTGAGATGGCAAAATTAATTTGGGCAAATAACAGAAACCCCCTAAGGTTTTATGGGTACAAAACATTTGAATGTACTTTTAGGGGTGAATATGCTACTTAAAAAAAATCAAACCTTGGGGGCTTTTATGTTATTTGCCAATTAAGGGCAATTTTAAACAATCAAGGGGGAAGGACGAAATTGCATCCATAGTTTACCTTAATTTTTAAATGGGTAAAAGGGATATGAGCAATTTGCTCATTTAGTAAATGAGCAATTGATTATGTGGCTTGCATGTGATACATTGGAAGTCTTTTCCAATCACATGTATGCCACATCATCAATTGCTTATTTACTAAATGAGCAAGTTACTCATACCTCTTTTTTCCTTTTTAAATAGCACCCAAATAGTACCCGAAGTTTTTAAAAATAGAACAAAACACGCCTTCTGTTAATTTTTTTAGCAAAAATAATGTGAAATTACAGAAATACCCCCACATTATCTTCTTCTCTTTTTAGTTCTTTTAGTTGCTTTTGTTTTGTTTTGTTTTTTTTATTTATAAATTTTTGGTGGAGATGAAGGTGACGGTGATCGATTTCGGAGGTGGTCGGTGGAGATAGGTTTCAGAGGTGATGGTGATGAGTTTTGGTGGTGGTTGGAGATGGTAGTCGGTGGTGGTGATGGAAGTTGCAGATGGTGGTGGTTGACGGAGATGGTGGTCGGTGATGAGTTTGAATTTTAAATCCACTAAGATGTGAGGGTAATTTTGACATTTCGCTCTTCTTAACGAGTTTAAACCCGTTACGAAATATACTTGGAGAATATTCTATTAACTTAACGGTGTGTGCTTTTTCGTCCATATTTAAAAACATCGGGGGTTATTTAGGTATTTTAAAAAACTTTGGATACTATTTGATAATTAGGATAAATTTTAGGTATCATTTGGTCATTTCCCCAACAATCAAACATATTCCATATCATTATTAATGCTTCATCCACGACTAATTTCAGATAACTATCCTATACTTTCGGTCTTATTTAGGTAATTATCCCCAACTTACTTTAATATGCATAACTCTCTTAAATTTTTATCTTCCTCTAAAACTGTAACAATTATCTACTACGAATTTTATTTAATTTTAAGGAACTAATCCTACTCTCTAGTAATTTTTCCAAAAAATTGAAAAACTACTGTGGACTAGGGTAGTTATCTATAACTAGTAATTTACACGTGCGATGCACGTTTTAATAATTTCAAAAAAAAAAAAAAAACTCTGAAGTAGGGAGGATTCGAACCGGAAACCTCCTTTATATTAGTTATGTAAGTGCATTGCACATGTTGGTAGAATGACAAAATGACAAATGACACTAAGGCCTTTTCCCATAGAGATTATTAGAGATAAAAGTTTGAAGGACTTTAAAGCAAGCTTAAAATAGTTATTCGAGAAATGCGAAAGATATAGAATAGTTTTCTATCATTTAGCTATCTAAATAACCTTAATTTAGTTGTTACTTGCCCATCAAACACTTCATCAATTTGGTCGGTTTCATCACTTCTCAAACCAAAATGCCTAGATGTAATCTACTCACTTTTCTCGTCTCTTCATAAAAAAAGATCAATGGACAACCAATTAGATCTCTTTCTGTTTATGTTAATTTGCACATGTTTGTCCTATGCTAATATCTTCATATGAGATGGAATCTTGCCATGCAAATCAACAACTTTATTCCATACGTATCTCGTAAGTGGTTTTTTTCAAGGAGAGAACTTGTATGCGTTTTGGTCTTATAAAACTCAATTGGCATCCAATATCTTCAGTCAAAGCATCCAAACATTTTTCTTAAAAAAATTATCAGAGTTTCTTAACTAATATCTTATCAGAGTTTCGTCCAGGTAATCAAAATATTGTTCAGAAAGTATACAAGTTATAACATGATTTTACTTGAAAATGAAAAAGAAAAAAGAACGAAAAAAAAAAAATCGTTGAAAGTGTGGTGATTACATCGGGAAAGTTTAGGATAAGTAAAATGAAAAACCCCGGAATTCTGACAGTACTAATCATAGATGATCAAGTTGGAAATTCGATGAAAAAAGCAAGTTAATATTGAGCGAGCGCACCTGAGGAGGGATTCCGAGCTCCAAGAAGAGAGGACCTAGGATAAATCCTCCACCGAGACCCAGCAATCCTCCAACTATACCAGCTATAACACCGCAAAGGCAGTATAATACTAGCTGGTGAACTGTGAAATTTGTTCCTTGTTCTCCCTTGGATTCAATTACTTTCTTCCCTACATATAGGCAATAGGCTTGGTATCCACTGACACCAACAGCAACGGGGATCTGAAGAACAAGAGAAACTGTAAGTTTATGGAAATTGGAAAGAATAAGAAATGTTGTGAAAATTACTATGGATCGATGATAAGCAAAGTTGAGATACAAAACCTGAAGGAGATTCAACACCCAGTACCAGGTTGAACAAGTTGATGTGTAGTTCTGCATATAATTGACACAAGCATTACAAACATAGTAATAAGGCAACAAATTTATACTAGTACTTCAAGATAGTGCTGGAGACTGGGAAATTTCAAATCTGTCAAATTTATTCTGCTCTTCAATGAGAAAAACGAAAAGATTTAATTGCATGCCTTCATGAACCTGAAAAGATGGATGTGAGATTTTAGTCACCTTTTTTTTTGTTGTTGAGAAATTTTAGACCAATTTTATTTATGTCAGTGAAGATAACCTTTTCCTTATTCCATGAAGGATATAAATATCCTTATGAATAGATATTAACCCTGACCATATATATCGTTTATTTTATGAAAAACATCTATTTTTCCTTCTTAAAATTTATTTGGCTAAGTAAATAATGACAATTAGAACGAATGTAAGTATGTAATACCTTGGTGATCTGCAGTGCAAGGAAAGCCAGCCACACGAATACCAGAAGACTGAGCTCAATCCAGCAAACATTTTCGAGGATTGGGACCTGCAAAGTAGTACTAAGTGAGGTTAGTTTCTCTGAACTTATGATGGATTTCACTTAGACGACGGACTAATAGCATTGTGCATATACCTCAGCGTCTGTGTTATTCTTGACCTCCTGTTGATTGCCTTCGCCACTAGAAAGAATTCTGTACTCTCCATGACTAGCATCATCTGTTAAATTCACAGATAAGACTGTTAATTTACGTAAAGAAATCTAAACAATAAGAATTGAATGAAAACAAAATTTTTAAGAAGGCCAAATAAAAAGAAGTGCTTAAAATGTTTCAGTATGCTTACCTTTGGCCTCTGCACGCCTAGCGGCTTCCTGTAAATAAAAGCAAAATCCGGTAAATAAAATCACAGTTGCTGAATACAATTAACACAACTACACGAAAATGAGGAAATGGTCAATACCTTCTTCAATATTGTCTCCTTCTTCCATGCGTCAACACCTTTAAAGAAAGCCCTTGTTGAAGTAACTACAAAATGGCCGCATCAGAACTCTTATTATGATTTCGCCAAAATAAAATAAAATAAAATAAAATCCATATGAACTCGAATAATTGCTTACTTAAGAAGAGAATGATTAGGAGAACAGTAACCATCCAATCTGGAAAAATGACATTGAATAGAACTCCAATACTGATGCCCAACATGAGCATTGGTTGTATAAGCACGGCCATGTTGTAATCAATGATGGGCATGGCTATTGTTGGATGCCTGAGCTTCAGATTGTAGTAGACTGTCGATGCAGCCGCACCCGTAATCATACCTGGTCATGAATTACCAAGTACATCAGTATTGTGATATCATTCAAATTTCATACTACTGCATATAGATAGTCCTATTTTTCATTTTGGAAAAAGGAAAAAAAAAAAAAAAACATGAAAATGTGAAGCCACAATCTTTGGAGTGGTTCTGAAATTCTGATTCATGCGCTTAGCAAAAAAAGAAATTTTGATTCATGCTCCAATAGCTTAAGCACTGATTTTTTAGAACAAGACCATAGCCACACAGTCACACACAGTAACTCCCAATTTCTCGCTCACTAGCTAACTTAAACCACTGTTGGTTTATCACTAATCCAAGAGGGTAAAATTCCTAATATAACCTCGATCTAATAGTAGTACTAATCATAATTCTAATCCCAAATCCTACCTAATCATCATCTTCTTTTCTTACTCACTAAATCCAACCACCTCCTTTCCTGGATCTGTCACCAATCACTAGAATTTTGCATATTTAATCTGCAATAACTAGCTGCCTGGGGACCATCTCAACTACCAACTCCTAACCAGGATGACCTAATAGCAAATATAATAATTTGAAAGACCTCAGTGCAAATATGTAATTTTAGAAAAGAAAATATTCCATATATTTGGAAGAAAAAACCCCCTATATTATAGAGTTCTACTTAGAAAAAGAAAAGACAATCCCCAAACTAATCAACATAGAATTTTTTTCCTTAACAAGATTTTTTTTCTTATCCATCAATAGCTATAACAATAAGTGTTTGTTCGATTTATTCTGTCTGTCCGTGTGTCATTATTTTTATTACTGAAATATGATGGTTGTACTTCACATCCTCAGTGCTAATTTCATATTCCGAACAACCCTATTTTACTTTTCCTGTCTGAAATATGAATTGAAATTCAACCTAAAAAACTCCATTTTTTTTAAAATTTTATATCAAATATTAATAAACCATAAAAGATATACAGAAAGGACAAATGGGTATCATCTACAATCAAACAAGGACTTTTTCTCGCTACTTTTTAAAATTAATTTCTAAAATAGGTCACTTTCGAAACTAATTTTCAAAATAGACTTTTAGTTGGGAACTGGCATGTTCAAAAATATGTTTTTTCAAGGCTACAGTTCCCAACTGAGGTCTTAGTTCATTTTATATTTGGGCTAGAGAGACTTTGAAACTTAGATAAATTTTTCTAAGTAAAAAATAGCTAAATATAGGCCGCAATTAGGAATTACGACCTAAATACAACAGAAGCCACATTTGGGAACTGCGGCCAAAGTTATTATTTAAAAAAAAAATATTTACTAGAAGAAAACAAAATTATAATAGAGGCTGCAGTTTTCAACTGCGACCTATATTTAGTCCATTTTAACTTATATAAATCTGTCTAAGTCTTCAAGTCTCTCTAGCCTAAACATGAAATGAACTATGCGGCCTTGAAAAAATATATTTTTGAAGAGACCGCAGTTGGGGACTGTGGCATCACAATCAAACATATCGTAGTTCCTAATTGTGAGTGGTCTATTTTAAGAATTAGTTTTGAAAGTGGCATAATTTAAAAATTAGTTTTAAAAAGAGGCCTATTTGGAGAAAATAAAAATATGAAACAAGCCATCAGATTCCGCGTAGACTCACATTTGGATATAGCAGTTGAAGATTTGGCATCAAAGCCAATAATCAAAGCCAACATAGGCACATAAATCCCGCCACCTCCAACTCCTCCCACGCTCCCAAACGCCGCCCCGAAAAACCCCACCAACGACCCCACCACTATTTGCCACCCAAATTTCATCGGCTTTAATATTTAAAAAAAAACATTTTTAATCAAATAAATCAAAAATTAAATCCGAAAATTACAAGTAATTTTCTTTTTACCGGCCACACGTGCTGGTAGCCCGAGCCATCGGATGCCCACAGGAAATTTGTTGCCTTTTTTAGCAAGTGACGGATTTCACCGATAGGTCCCACATCGTCGTCAAGATCCGACGTGGCGGCGGCCAATGCGAAGAAGAGGACGAGGATGATACCGACTCTGATCTCCATTTTGTTGTTGTTGTTGTTGTTGTTGAGAAGGAGAGAAAGGAGCGAGTTTTGGGGTTGAGAAAAAGGTGTAATTTTAGGAGGATGTCGGATCCGGTATACTCGGAGGATCCGAAACCCGGAAAGGAGTATGGGTTTGAGAGAGAAGAAGTGGAGGAAGAGTGGAGATTCTGAAGAGAATATATATGGAAAGTCAAAGATGTTTAATGACGGAAATGCCCCTATGACAAAACTGGCTGCTTGTTGTAATAATTGGCTGTGAACGACGAATTTGGATACGAAATATTTTTATTTAATAAATATGTTATTTTTTTCTTTTGGAGAAATATTTTAAGGATTTTGATTATTATTTTGGGTTGTTGACTTGTTGGTCATTATTTTATTAGAATGTTTATTTAAAGGGTTTTTAACACGTCTGCCCCTAACAAATATGTGAATATCACATATACCCCTCATAAATGTGTATTTTCACATTTACCCCTAACATTGTGTATCTATCCTCTTAGTTACCCCTAAAAGTTGCTTCAAACTATGTATATTTGAAACTTATAAGATTAGTGGCAAATTTGGCTAGAAAACATGATGAAGAAGATGAAATTATAAAGATGTACTGTAAATTTGTCCATTTATCAAGAAAACTGAAGAAAAATTGAGAATGATTGATGTGTTTCAATTGGTTTTATAGACGATTTAGTTTATAAAAAGTAAGAAGAATAAGCTTAACTAGTAGAGGAAGAATATTTCTGTCATTTTACATAAAATTTATTAAACATAACTCTATATTTCATATATTTTTTATGTTTTTAAAGTAGTTTTAATTTGAGGGGTAACTAAGAGGATGGATACATATTGTTAGGGATAAATGTGAAAATACACATTTGTGAGGGGTATATGTGATATTCACATATTTGTTAGGGACATACATGTTAAAACCCCTTATTTAAAAAGGACTTGCCCCGAGTCTATGAATTAATTCTAACTAGCGTAATGCACATGCGATGCACGTGGAGAAAATGTAGAGGGAAATAAAAAGGACAAAAAAAAATCTACCAACACGTGCGCTGCACGTGTTGACACACACACACACTAAGGAATAAAAAATTGTTTATTTGTTTACAACTCCATCTCTCCCATTATAATAGTTATTATAGATATAGATAGGGATTTTCATTTCAATATGCGATATATTGCATTTGTCAATTAATAGAATGATAACTTTTTAATAAATGAATAATTATTTCTTACAACAATTATATTATACCAATTATGACTAATACTCTCTTCTGTTTTAAAATATAAGTCATTCTAGATTTCCACATGACTATTAAAAAAAATAGTCTTGATTTTTAAATCTCATAAATAAGTTATCAATTATAAAATATTCAATTTGTCCTTCTCTATAATTAGACTGTTATTCCTTTTATAAAAGACATAAGAATAAAATTGGAAGTATCATTAAAAAAATAATTGAAGAACATTAAAGTATAACAAAATATTTGCTTTGTAAATCTAAAGTAATTTATATTTTGAAACATAATAAGAAGACTGCAATAACTTATATTTTGGAACAAAGGGAGTAAGCATTGACGAATTTATTTAGCAGTCCCACTATCGTCTTTAAAAGCCAACAAACTTTTTGGCCAATCTGCATCAATACACATTGATAGATTATAGTTGGTGTTTGAGCTGGTAAAGTCAGTCGGGCATCAAAAGCATTGTCGGAAATGATGTTTTTTCTTTTTTTCTTTTTCCCCAGACATGTCTAAAACTTTGTCGAGAATGTATCTAAATTATCGATACACTATATTTGCCCGTGGGCACTTACCTACGGCACGTTTTCGAAACGACACAACATATGAAAGTCGTGTAAACAGTAAAACAACAATTATGTAGCTCTAGTTTGAATAGTAAAACAATAATTAGTTGTAAATAAAAGTTCATGTTTCCATTAGTATATGTTAAAAAATAATTATAAATGGGAGTGTAAAATCCAACTTCTTAGAACTTTGAATGTGAAAAATGATGAAATTTAACTGTTGATGAGATATTTGCTATTTTCAATGTAATATGAGCAATAAAAAAATGCATAAAAAAATTAAAATTTTTGCAAACTTAAATCTGAGTAACAGAGAGAGAATGAGTGAGAGAGAGAAATAAATAAATAAATAAATAAAGGAGTTATTTTGAAAATTTGAATTAGAATTTTTGAAAGAAACTTTTGAACAGAAAATTATATTTTGTAAGATTAAATCTGGATCATTAATTTCAATCTTATTGAATGAGAGCCATCGGTAGATTCCTTTATGTTTAATTATATAGATAAACTCCTCCCCTTTTCTACAACGTGAATCACATAACTTGTTGAGTCAAAAGAAAGGAATTTAGTGCGTGGGGCCCACCCTACTTAAATTGACCTGATATACAGATTGGAGTCCATGGACCACTATGGATTAATCCCATTTCGATCATCATAGATTTCCTTCTTCTTTTTTCTGTAAAATTTGTAAAAGTCAAATTTCTGGCTGAGAATTTAGTACTTGGACAAACTTGCATTCCCAAATATCATCTGGCAATAAATTATTAGACCGCGTGTATCAGCTGGGTTTTTAAATAAATGCGGAAAGCTACTTTTCAATTTTAATTAAATAAAAAAAAGATACATAATATTAGAAGTTTCATTTCTAAACGTTAGAGAGAAGGGCTAAATTCCGGTCCTATATAAATTCTTGCTTTATACTTTACCCCTAAAGCTCAATCATACACGTCACTGAGGTAACATGCACGTAGCCACAGATCAACAATTCCCCATTTTTGTGGGAGAGGGTAAGAGAACAACTAGGCACACACCTATAACCCAATCCGACAACTAATGATACGCCTGCTGATAATGAGGGTTATTCTTTGGAACGTTAGAGGTTTGGAAGGACGGGGTAAACGAGAGATGGTTCAGAACCTAATCTCAACTGCTAAGGTTAACATAGTGGGACACCAAGAGACCAAACTGCCTCACACTCATGGATTAAGGAGTGGAGACTCCGTCCATCCGTTTGAGCTTCGTGCGGCATCACCATTGGTTTCAACCCCGATATCTTTACTTGCTTGGGTGAATCCTCCCAGAGTTTTTCACTATCAGTCTTGTTGCAACGACGTTTGGACAGTTTGACTCTGTTTATAACAATAGTTTACGATCCTAACAATGCTAATGCCAGAGCAGAGTTTTGGAACAAACCATATGCTCTTAGTAGCAGCTGTCGTGGATCGTGGGCGGGGACTTTAATATTACCAGATTCGCTTTTGAACACTGAGTCAAGGAAACTAGCGATGCAGATATAGAAGAATTTAACTGAGTAATCACGAATCTGAAACTGGTGAACATTCCAGTGATAGACATGCTCTTTACTTGGTCTAATGTGCAAGTCACCCCTATCATGGCTAAGCTGGACAAAGTTTGTTTCTCACTGCACTGGAAAGCTAAATTCCCATTAGTATGTGCCAAATTGTTGTCCAGACCAACGCCGGACCATGTACCAATTGTGCTTTCGACTGGTGAGCTAAACCGTAGAAAACTAAAGAAATTCTGATTCGAAAAAGTTTAGTTGGAGATCCAGGGATTCCACCATATGGTCATGGAAAACTGGCCATTACCTATAAGAGGAATTGAAGCCGCATCGATTTGGAGCGAAAAAAACCACAAACTACACACCAAGCCGCGTAAATGGAATCACAAATGATTCACGGTGATTTGGAGGGCTAAAGAGTCGATCCTAGAAGGAATTGATGAGTTAGAAAGGACAGAGGAAACCATACATCTTTTCCGAGAGGAAAGAAACAAACTTCTAAAGTTTTTTTTTTGAGGGAAAAGGTGGAATAAGGCCACCCTGTTTCATTAATAAGAGTTTAACGAAACAAACCCAGAGTACTGGGCCCAAATACAAACTACAGACATAAAATAAAACATACATAAAGCAACATGACTACAAACAACAAGTCCCTCCAACAGTCCTGGAGGGTGGGCCGACAAACCAGCTCGGTCCAGCAAAATTGTGAGTACGTCAGTTTAGCTTCGTACAGTGCCTCCACGGCACATGCACACCTGCCTGAAACAAGTCAGGCAAGATTTTATCACCGGCCGCTCCCTGCGTTCACCTCGCTGGGGGACCCCTCTTTGGGCCCAAGCCCTGTAGATCGAAACTCGTAGCCTCCCACCAACTTCACCACTCATCCTACAAACACGCCCGCCGCTTCTACAGCCGCTACCAAAGAGATAGCTGTGAAGAGGATACCTTAACCTCTCACACGATAGCGCTTTCTCCTGCGATTTCTCACAAAGCAACTATCTCGCTCACCCCACTTAACATCATCCTCCAGGAGAGAGCCGTGTAGAGGATACCTTACCTCTCTCACGTTCAAGCTCTCTCCGGCGATTTCTCACAACACAGACTTATCTCACCTCAAACTCCCAATACGAGGGAAGTGGCGGCGCTGTCACGAGGCAGTGACCTAAACTGGAGGAAGCTCAATAGCCAAATAGTCGGTACTGTAGAGACTGCACTGACGACATCGTAGGACACACCCGACCACACCCCAACCCCAGCCCCACACCCCCTCACCCCCTCACCCCCAACATACCGACTTCACACATCACGGAGGGACCCCATCTTTGGGCCCAAGCTCCACAAACGTCAATCACTCTTTCACACCTCACAATCACTCTTTCACTCCCACAAACTCTCTTTCACTCAAAGAAAGAGTAGTGATGAGCATATTCTCCTCTCCATCCCCCACAGTCACAACCGACAATCTCACACAATCCAAATAAATACACACCCATAGAACCCAAACTAGTCCACACCCAACCAAAAATCCAAACTAGTCCACACCCAAAGATAGAACACGAAGATCATACCTTCCCTTCTCTCACTGGTTCTTGTTCCGTGGCCTTCCACACCACGTCATCGGTGGCCTCCATGAGCACCACATCATCATCATCATCATCTTCAAGAACCGGCTCCTGCTTCACGCTCGAGTTCGTCCGCGACGTCCTGTGCTTAGGCGCTCCATCACCGGCGTGGACTGAACGCATGGAAGAAGGTGGATGAAGAGTAGTGATGGGTGCCGTGTTTACTGTCGTCGATGTGCTGAGGTAGTGAGGTGGGTGAGGTGACGGAAGCGGTCACTGGTCAGAGGATCGGGGGGATGCTGGGGTCTGATGGGGAAGTAGAAGGTGGGTGAGGATGGATCCTTCAGAACTGGGGTTAAAGGAGGGGGATTTTTAGATCTGGGGTTGAAGGAGGGGGATCAACGGTTGGTCGTCGTCTCGGAGGAGAGCGAGGGGAGGCATGGACGACTGGTGGACGACGGGGCGGCGGCGGTGAGCCGTAGCCGCCGCCCCAAAATTTTCAGATCTAGGGTTTTGAGGAGTTGGTAGGAGAGAGTTGGTAGGAGAGAGACCGATTCTAAAGTTGAGTGACGATATTGCCCAACAGTATAAGCCAGAAGTATTGAAATTGCAACAAAAGTCAAGAATCTCGTGGCTTAAAGAGAACGACCCGAATAATCTACCATTTATTTAATAAACCGAATAATCTCATGGCATTTATTTCATATATGAGGCATTTTATTTATTGAATTTTTTTATTGTGATTATGTCACGTCCCACTTCTCAAAAATACGGAATACGAGCACATGACATTGGCCCAGCGAATGACTAACGTCACCTATAAGCTGTTTAATCGATCAACTCAACAATATAATCAATACAGAACAAATGCGCAGGCAATAATAATAATCTCATGAACAATAATATTTGAAATGAAACAATAAAATATCCAAATACAATAATAATAATCCAACGTCTGGAAACAATAATAAAATTCGGGACATAAGCCCAAAATAATAATAATCCAATCCAAAATAATAACAAGTCTCAATACATTAAGTTTATTAAAGCGATAAGCAATTTAAAAGCAGAAATCTTCAGAATGTTTGTTCCCCAATTCCTGCAGGCAATTCTCCTTCATTACCTGTATACACTTCATCTAAAAAGAGAAGAAAAATTGTCCTTAGAGCAAGTCATGGACATCAAGTAGAGAAAGCAGGAAACAATGGAATAACGGTATAACAATGAATCAATGGATCAATATGAATCAATAACATAGCACGATGATAATAATCAATAACATGATAATCAATGAAACGGTGTAACAATGATTCAATATTCGGTAACGGTAATCAACAATTAATATCAATATCACTTAAATAATATTGGATACAAATAGGAACAATGATGAACAATATGCAATGTCGGTGATGTGTCAATCCTTATGTCTATTAATCGTTTAACTCTTAACTAATGCATGTACTACTGTGTCCCATGTGTGCCGTACCACATGTTCGATGCATACAATCAATTTCGTTTAGACTACAGTGGTAGATTTTATAGTTCATGTACTGGGTATGATGACGATAACGGTAATAATACTTGACATGTATAATTTCTTTCACGATGCCGATAACGGTAAAAAAACTGGACATGTGTAATTTCTTACACGATGCCAATAACGGTAATAATCACTGGCCATCATCCGAGTACAGTCTCCATATCATCAACTACTCTAGTCAATCCCTTAAACCCCGGCTTGTTAATTATTTATCAATGCAACAATACAATATGCAATTAAGACATGAAATGAACGATAGTATCAATAGGGAAAACAATTGGATGATAACATGAAATAGGACAATTAGAACCATGACAATAACTCATTAGGATCATGCAATGCAACATACATATCTCAATTCATGCAATATACGATACAGGAATAATTAATTCATTAAAAAGATGAATCTAAAATTATGGACAGCAAGCGCAACCTGTACAAAAATGCAGTTTTCCGCTGACTCAGAAATCGAAAGTTAAATCCGTCAGAAAATCTGGAAACTAGACTTCCACACGGTTTCAACGCATATTTAAAGTTTAAATTCTGACAACAGTAGCTAGGTCAAACCACATGGTTCTTTACAGGTTTTATGTTCAGACAGAATATCGACATCATGTTGTTTTAATTTTTGAATCAGCAAAAACTCAATATTAAAATCAGTAAAAATATTTTCTGGACTCCTAAACATGTTAAGCAACCATCTGGGAATTTTCATAGCAAAATTTTATCATTTAATCAGCCTTTTTACTATTTAAACATGAAAGGTACGAGAATCTGAAAATCTGAAAATAAAAACACAGCTGTAGTAAAACGGGCATAACTTTTGCTACAAAACTCGAAATTAGAAAATTCAAGAGGATCTAGAAAGATAAGGCTACAATTCATATTCAGAAAGTATTTCATTTCAAGGTCGTTTACTGGTTCGAAAACAGCGGTCAAAATTCAGGCCAGCAAGCATATCCAGGATTTTGAGTAATTTTTCTTGAAATTAAATTAATTAAACATGATGGGTGTCAAGTCTATAGTCCATAAATTATATAATCAACATGATGGGTGTCAAAACATGATAAATAAAATTAGAACACGCTCATACATCAATTTATTATCAATCAATCATCAGTCAATCAACCAACATAGAACCTAGCAATTGTCTCTACAATAGTTTATTTGTGTGTCAATTATATGAACAACTCTAGTATCAATTCTATATGCACTCATGAAAGATCCAAACTTTAGAGTCAAAAGTGGAACGATGTCAAGAATATTGAGGTTAGCTCGTGTAAATCCTCAATAGACCCAACGAAGAGATGAACAATGGATAATACGTTAACAAAGAGATCTACTTGCAAGAATTTCAATAATACTTGAATTTGATACAATTAGCAATACAAAAGGATAGTGACTTGCCTGTTAATCAGTAAAAACGAATACCAAAAATAACAGGATACGGATCCCGAAGCAACGAACTCACGAACTAGATTAATCCACCAATAATACGTGCAATATAGGTGCACTCAAAGAACCCAATACACAAAGTGATAACAACAACACCAGCAAAGAGACAGCAGCGACAATGGCCAGGCCAAGGGGCAGCGGCGTTGCTGGTGATCAGAGGCAGTGACGGGGTCTACGTCGACTGGAGGTCGACGGCGTGCGGGGGCGGCAGCGCTGGTGGCGTCAAGTGGTAAATGGGAAGACAGCAGCGAGGTGGTTGTCAATGTGGGGTTTGGGCATCGACGGGAGAGGGAGCATCGCCGGAGGTGGGCTCGCGACTGGAGGGGGATGGCAACGGGGTGGACGGCATCGCAAGGGGGATGGCCGGAGTGCTGCCGGAGAAGGAGACAGAGGTGGGTTAGGGGTTTTGGCGGGAAAAAGTTGTCGGGGAGAGAGAACGGCGAGGAGAGAGGAGAGAGGAAAGAGAATAGAGGGCTAGGACTTCGAAGATGTGCAAGTTTTAGGATTTGCAGTAGAGTTGCATTTATAGGGCATAATTAGGGTACTGGGTTCGTGAATTAGGGTTCAATAATAGATGATTTTGGTCAAGAACAAATCAAATTGGGTTTTAGGGTTCAATTAAGAGGTAGATCAAAATTAATAGGATTCAAATAAAAATACTCACAATTAATTAAAAGAAAAATAGGACTAACAAGAAAATAGTTTATCGAGAAAACAAAGAGTTTCATGAACAAATATTTAGATCCAATAAATAAATAAATAATACGATGAATATAAATTTGGCTTAAAAATTAAATCGGAATTTGCCACGAAAATTAGGTCAAGTACGAAAATAAAATAATTCAGTAAATGAAAAATAAATTAAATAATCAGAAGTGACAATTAACAATCATAATAATTTAATTATATAACAAAATAGTTCGGGTTTGACGAACTCGTTAAAATAATCCAGAGTTTATGATCCGTTTAGTAGTTGTGTGGCATCCTTCATTGTCTATGGTCGACTAACCAAATTCTAGTGGGATAAATGGTGCGGTGCGCACACCTTAAAAGACATGTTTCCAAACTTGTATAAGTTAATAACACAACCACACAGTACTGTAGGTAAGACATGGAAAAGGGGTTTATGGAAACACACTTTCAAACAACATCTCAACCAGGAATTAGGAATACTTATCGACCAGGCCGGGTTACGATGCTCCATCAGCCCGGACCGGAAAGCTTATGGACCAGAAAATGATGGGAATTTCACGGTATGATATATGTACAATAGAATACATTTCAAATGGTGTAGTCCTAGTTGGTCGTCTGTGGTCTGGAAAGCCAAAGCACCCTTAAAGGTTAAAATCTTCCTATGACTGGTACTCAACGATTCTATCTTGACCAGGGTTGGAAAACTTGGAAACTTCATGTGTTTTTTGTTGTGTTCAATTGGAAACCAGAGACCATCTTTGTTGTTGTATGCCCTAGAGGCCAGTTGTGTAATGACATTACTAGTTTACATTGCATCATGACATTTATTTCATATATGAGGCATTTTATTTATTATGTTTTTTTTATTGTGATTAAATGAACATAATAAAGTTCTTAGAATAGTAGGTTCAGTACCATAGGATATCAAGTACATGATTTGATTGTGAGATCCAATTGGTTGTAATCAGAACACTATTCTTAAATGTCCCTAGTCAAGTACTATAGTGAATTCAGACAACAATAATACATAGAGACTAGTATGTGCGTAGACTGATGATCATATCTCACGGGTCATGGATATGAGATATCAAGTCTTCACATGGGTACATATTAGAGTAATAATACACTAGACTGACCCACCATGAGAACGCTGTATGGATCGTTACGTGAGTATCATAAACGGTTCTCACAGTGACCATGGTGTACGTAGTCCTTTGACTTGAAGTCACTACGGTTCCTTACATGAGAAGTTGTATGTTTTAATATCGTCAAATGTTGTCTGTAATAAGATGATTATAAAGTCGACTATTGGATATATTACAAATCATGCGAAAGGATGTGAGTGCCTTAGATATGATTTGTCCCTCTTACATAACATGTGCAGTATCTATGAGCCCCTTGATTGAGTGAGACTGCAAAATGTATGACCGTCCTCAAATGAGTCAATATGAGATATTTAGCTCATTTGTTTCAGTCAGTCTACTCGGACATCAAGAAACCAAAGATTGAACTATACAAGGGTGACACGCTTTATGCCTTGTGGTCAATTAAGATATCCGAACAAAGGGACTAGACTATATGGTAACATTGGTCACAGATAAGTTATGTCAAATTACTGACATTCCCGTCACTTGAGTAGCAGTGATGTATTGCTAGATATCGCTCACTGTTTGTAATACTAGAATATAATTTTAGTGTTATTGTCAACGTAATGGGAACCTACAAAGTCACACACTTAGAATGGATCGAAATTGGGATTAACATTCATAAGATGAATTTAATTGGGGATCTAAGTAAGACTTGGACTCTTGACATTGATTGGACATGAATGGGTTGACTAAAGTTCAAAGGTCCACACACGAATTTGACCCATGTTAGACTGAGCCCAATAGCCTCATTACTCTCTTAGAGTTGACTTTTTGCACATATATATATGATACATATCTATGGAAAAGTCACATGAGAAAACCCTAGCCATCACAGAAATTATGAAAGAGAAGATCGTGAGGAACTCCCCCTTCCCGCAGCTAGCACCGTGGCGTGAGGGAAAGGTTGATTTGACACCGTAGAGACACCACAATATTATAGTGTTGTGATCGGCATACTGTGGAGACAGCAGATCCATCTTCAAGCTATAACTCCTAAACACGATTTATGGTTTTCGCATGGATTCATAGCTATGTTTCGATATTTTTTTTGCAATTTTTTCGCTGTGTATTTAATTTATGATTGTCTTCGAAACCTAACAATCTCATCATCAACTGTCAGAGAAGTAAAGTTGTTCTGGTCGAGGTCATAAGAACACACGTTACAAATAACTCCCCCTTAGTATATGAGAACCTGTGAATTGATCCCAGGTTCTCAAGTGAGAGACGAGAGATGAGAGAAGTTTGATACATAGCAATAGCCGCAACAACCTGGTTTCTTTGGCTTGATAGAAATAACTTTTACTTCCGTGAGACTAGTAATAGGATTTTTGGTAGTTTAACTAACATGATGCATCTCATTTCCTTTTGGGCCACAACAGCAACAACGGGACTGAAAGGAAGGATTTTCAGAGTCTTCTAGGGTGCGGAGTACGATGATGAGGAGACTGAGATCAAACCAACTATGAAGTGATCGACAGGGATAGAAAACCCCACCCTCCAAGGCTTAGTCCTCTTATGTTGTGATTGTACTCCTTTATGTATGTTCTTTTGGTATTGTTCCCACCCTCCTATGTAGTTGGAGGCATTATGTTTTATTTTTAGTATGATTATGTTAGTTTAGTTTGATGTACTTTGCCCAGTTCTCTAGGTTATTTTATTAACGCCTTATTAAGGAAATACATACCCCACTTTTCCTTTAGAATAAAAACCCATTTTATGCTCACTAATTACAGTTATTTATATATTAAGCAAACTGCAAAATACCACATTTACTCTAGAGTTGTTGAGTCAAACCTATAAATTTCTTTTGCATAAATGTAGAGATCTCATATCAAAGGTTATTGAAATCCAACTTCGATGGCAGTATAGCATGAAAATAATTATTAATATTTAGAAGATGGAGAGATCTGAATTTGTGGTAGCGAACATGCATATAGGTTGAACCGAAAGAATGATCACTTTTGTCCGTCCCTATTAAAATAACATGTTAGTCATGTGTAGGGATGGCAACCGGACCGGGCTGACCCGTGACCCGCCGGTGACCCGCTCGCCAAACCCATCCCGTGAATACACAGTTCGGGTCCGGGTCGAACCCGTGAGATTAAGCGGGTCGACCCGGATCGAGAAATGCGGTTTTCCAACCCGTTGAACCCGGCCTGCCAACCCGCCCACCAACCCGCTGGTCGACTCGCGGGTTTCGAACCGTTAGACCCGTACAGGCCAAACGTTCGACCCATGGGGGTCCAACAGACGAAAACAGAGCCGTTGTTCTGTTCTAGCCGTACTTTTTGGGGTTTTTTTAAAATATTTAAATATTTATTTTTTCCTTATAAATACCCTTTAAACCCAATCTAAAAAAATTACACCTTATTCTCCTACTCTCTCTACTACTACTACTCAATTCAATCTCATTTTTTTGAAATTTTGTCAACAAAGAAGCTAGCAATATTAACATAGAAGCGATAAATTCCAATCGTATCGAATTCAACATTCAACTATATCTTCAAGTCTTCAACTCCTCCAAGGCTCCAACAAAGAAGCTCTCTTTCTATCTATATTTGAGTCCGGACTTCTACTTCTACTTCTACTTTTATTTTCACTCTCATTCTATATACGAGTATCCGCGAAATACGATATCAAAATTTTTCAACCCTCTTATTGTGCTGATATTTTTTTTGTAGTTATAATTTTTTTAATCTTATTTGTTTGTTGGTCTTTTGATCTTCTCTCTCATAACCCTCCTTTGTTTTCTAGTTTTTTTTATTAAAACTTATCTCGCATAAATTGTATATAATTTTTTGACATACACTACTATATCAACATGTCTATATCACGAGGTAGCGACCGTAGTCAAAGTGGACAAGATTCCACCGGCACTTCTTGTAGGCCTCCTATTGTCCCACAAAATGAGCCCGCCGAAAAGTACCATATGACCCAACACATTGGTACACACGATGAATTTGTAGGAGACATAGACATAGAAGAAGAGCGACAAACATAAACAACCGAAACAACACAACCGGGTAGTAGTAGGAAAACTAGAGGGAAACTAGTGATTGATACAAATTTTATGATTATGTTCCCGACGAAGAAAATCCGAGTGTAGGTATAAAATTTGTAAAACTTGTTCGAAAGCATACAAATGGAAGAAGGGTGAGGGGACGGGTACAATAAAACGACACATCCAAAATGTACACAAGAAACTTCTTGTAGACTTACCCGGCCAACAAAAAATCCACCATAGGAACGGTGTAGTTGATAATCATTCTTATGATCCCGAACTTGTTCGTCAGGAAATGGCCCGACTAGTAATCAAGGAAGAGTTACCATTTTCCTATTCCGATAGTAGGGACTTAGAAACTTTTAATCAAACCGCATTAAACCCCCATTTTAAAACAATCACTAGGAATACTTGCAAATCTGATTGTTTTAAAATGTACAATGAAATGAGAGAAGCTTTGATTGTCATTTTATGGAGTTTAACTTGTAGAGTTTATTTGACTTCCGATTATTGGACGGGTTGCAACAATATTTTAATGATGGAAATAACTTGTCATTGGATCGACAGTGATTGGATTATTCAAAAAAGAATCATATCACTTGCCGCGTTGCTCTATCCCCATAGTGGTAATAAAATTGCAAACCGTATTTTAGAAATTTGTGATGTTTTTCATATTCGTGATAAAATTATGTGTATAAGTTTTGATAATGCATTTAACAACAATGCATCAATTAGTATTTTAAAAACCGCATTAAACCCTCCATCAGACAATATTTTTCATGTTAGATGTGCATGTTATATTTTAAATTTGTGTGTTTAAGATGCATTAAAAATAGCCGAACCATATATAGTTAACATTAGGAATTGTGTACATTTTATTGCATTAAGTGGCACCATATTTCAAAAATGGAAAGCTTGGTGTAGGCTTTAAAATGTAAATTTTTGAAGCATTTTAATCCTCCTCCTATGTTGTATTGTATTGCTACTGTAATGGATTCTCGTATCAAATTAGAAGGTACGTAGAGTTTGATTGAAATATTTTTTGTTTTACTTGGGGAAGATGAATCTGAAATTGATTGCGGAACATTTTTAGCTAAATTTGAATCGACATTAAATAACTTGTATGATTATTATGATAGAAGTTTTTCATCTAGTAGTACTACTATTAGTTACTTCTTCTTCTGCTACTTCTACATGTAAGGGTAACAATAAAATAGATGATGTCACATTTAATTTACTTGCAAAAATTCAATCAAAAAAAGCTAGGACTAATCAACCAAATGAATTACATTGGTATAATCAACAAGATTCTAAAAGTTTTATTTCTTCACTAGATATTTTATAATGGTGGAAAGACCATGAACATACTTATAGTATTCTTAAATATATGGATAAAGATCTACTAACTTCTCATGTTTCTACAGTTGCTTCAAAAAGTACATTTTCTACAAGTGGCCGCGTTCTAACCGATTACAAGAATTGCTTGAAGCCCCAATCGTTGGAGATGCTCGTCTGCACGGAAGACTGGATGAAGGCCGAAGATAAGACTCAAGGAGTAAGGTTCGACACGTCTACAAGTGGAAGCAACTCGCCGGAAGAACAACAACAACAACAAATTGAATACCAACAAATTGAAAAAAATTGTAAATGCATAAGTAAAATGTATAAAATCTTTGTTTGTTATTAAAAATTAGGATAATTGAAGATAATTGAAATTGTATCGAAGAAATTTGTTATTGTATAAAACAAATTTGTAGGAAATCTTTATTTCTTATTACAAATTGGAAAAATTGTATAAGTTGAAATCATATTAATAATATATACATTTTTTTTAGCAATTTCACTCTGAGTCTTATTATTATTATTTCATTTTTTATTTATTAAAATTACAATTTTTTATGTAAAAATAATAATAAAATAAACGGGCTAATCTGCGAGTCGACCCGACCCGACCCGGGTTGGGTAGGTCGAGTTTTTGTAATTCCGACCGGGTCCGGCCCGGCCGGGTTGTCACTCAGACCTGATCCGAATCCGCCCTAGTTGGGTTCCAACCCAAACGGGTTGCCAGGTCGAACCGTTTGCCAACACTAGTCATGTGCTCCCAAAGTCGATCGCATATATAATTTGAGCTTAGTAAACTCCTCAAATATCTTGACGGGGTAACCAAACCATGTGCTCATATTAGAGGCATCGCTTTCCTAGAAATGTACAACCTGTTTGAATCTTCCAATATCTCAGAATTTTGCAAGTAGTCTTTTTAAAAAAAAGATTTTTCATTATAATAATAAGACTAAGTTTAAAAAACATTTCAAACAGGATTTCATTTCTAGAAAGACACTCCTTTTAACTATCAAATTTTGCAATCCCCATAAATTGTTCTTCTTTTCTCAACATCGTACTCATATTTATAAAGGAGTAATGCTGGACTCAGTACCAATTTCACTATAATTTCGTTTCACTATCGTATCGTAGGTGACACATTCCAATAGGTGAAGAAAAAAATAACAGGTGGAGGTACTCTCCAATAGGAGTATGCTACTTAAGATAGTGAGATTGGTAGTGGGTAAAACATTACTTTTGAGAGCATCCACAATGGTATTTCTCAAATATGAGAATATAGCAAAATAGCATATGACAAAAATCGCAATTTGCTGCACTCGTGATTTGCTATAATTTGAAAAAAGACGGGACATATTGTTTCGTCCGTTTTTTGTACAGTTAATTAACTAATGATTAGATATTAAAATAAGTTAATTAAATAAATTAAATAATAAAATATATACTAACCTACTTAATTATAACACTAACCTAAATCACCAAATGGGCTGGACAGGAGATGTTGTCCCGTCCAAGCCTAAAATGGCTTCAAACCTAAAATGGCTTCAAACGGGACAACATGTCCGTTTGTTGATTTGTTGATTTTTTTTTCCCCAGACGGTACATGTTGTACCGTCTGATCATTAAAAAATTTTTAAAAAAAAAGGGTTAGACGAAACAACATGTTTCATTTGATCCCATTAAAAAATAAAAAAAAATAGGGACGAAACAACATGTTTCGTCCCTTATAATTTGAGAATCGTCAATTTTGTTTCTCAAATATGAGAAGCGACTGTAGCGTTTTTGCCAAAATATGGCAAAATAGCAAACGACTGCAGACGCTCATTTCTCATAAAATGAGAAAATGGCAAATATAGCAAACGACTGTGGATGTCGTTTGCTATATTTGTCAAATTCTCAGTTTTTTAGAAATTAGCATCTGCAGTCGTTTGCAATTTTGGCATAAATGCTACAGTTCCTTCTCGTAAATGAGAAATGAAATTGTGATTCTCAAATTATAGGGAACGGAACAACATGTTCCGTCACAATTATTTTAATTTTTTTTAAGTTCATCGAACGAGACAACTTGTGTCGTCCCAAATTTGAATTTTTTTTTATAAAAAAAAGGTCGGACGATACATGTTGTATCGTCACCCCCCCCCCCCCCCCCCCTTCTTTTTAAAAAAATTAATTCCTCAAACGGGACATGTTGTCCCGTTTGATCACAAAAGTGATCGGACGGGACAACATGTCCCGTCCCATGAGGATTTTAATTTTTTTTAAAATGAATTTTTTATTCCCATTTTGCCCTCCAAGGTCTCTTTTCGTTTAAAACTACGGTTATATTTTTTCAAACGGCTATATTGGATCACACGTCTATAAATATTGCGCTAACATCATAAATAAGTGTACAAATTTTAGAAAAAAATAAGATCAACCAACTCTTCCAACCGAGAGCTTACTGTGAGAAATAAATTTCGACAACAATGGCAACTAGGGGTTCAAGAGACAGAGCGTATACAACAAATGAAGATGTGATTCTTTCACAAAGTTGGATAGCAATCACTCAAGATCCAACCATCGGTGCGGACCAATCAGGTAGCCAATTTTGGAATCGTATATTCAACACATTCAAAGCTATATTAGGCACAACCGATCAAACATCGAATTCGCTTAGTAGTAGATTTCACATTATCTCCAAAGATGTGTATCTATTTGTTGCTAAACTGACGAGTGTAACAAACAGAGCTGCGAGCGGAACCAACGAGGCCAATAAGGTATGTTGATTTGAAAAAATTCTTTTATTTATTTTAAATGTATAGTTCAAGTTAAAAATTATTGTTTGTTTGTTTGTTTTTTTTTGTAGATACGAGAAGCAAGAACCGAATATATGCATTCAACTGGGAAAGCTTTCCGATTTGAAAAATGTTATCAATTACTGAAGGATTTGCCAAAAATTTTTTTATGTACCACACATGTGTTCGAATATGGCATTGGTTCACAATCATCTGATGGTGGTAGCAGTTAACGTGCACCCATAAATGTTGACTCTCCCAACTCGGATGTAGCGCCTGGCGGTGAATCGTCTACACCTCTCTCCTGGCCACCTGGACGCAAAGCAGAAAAAAGAAAGGCCAAAAACAAAGTGGATGGTTCTGACGAGGCTATGCTTGAAGAGATGAGAAAATTTAACTCCTATATTGAGACGCAAGAACGTAGGATACATGCGACGGAAATGAAACTTGCATTGAAAAAAAAGGATCAAGATATAAAAGAGCAAATGGAGGAAGATCGAATAATGGGGTTGGACTTGAGTCAATATTCTGACGATTTACGTTATTATTTCATTTGTAGACAACGTCAAATAATGCAAAAAAGAGGTTTCATTAGGTGACATGTAAGTCTAATTAGTCTTGTACGAGTTAGAACGTATTAAAAAGGATGTTTCATTAGGGATTGTTATGTATCCATTTCATTATAACATTCTTATGTACTGTATGCTTAATTTTAATTTAATTGTATTCTATTGTTTCTTTTTAATTGAATTTTACCTTTCCAATTGCACAGTACAATATATAAATTTGCATTCCACGAGCCTAAAGTTACGATTACATTATGCCTACTTTTAACAATACGTCTACAAGATAATGAAAAGATACGATTACATTATAATGAAAAAATACGATTACATTAAGAATCCTTCCATCGTTGAAACATGAAACTAAAATGTTCCGTTAATTAAAAAAATTACAAGTCTAAATAATAATTTGAGACAGTATTACACTTGTCAATCGGCATGCCCAAATTCGTTCCAAATATGGTCAACTAGATCTTGATGCAGTATATGATATTTCTGTCGATCATGTAAAACAACGTTTCGTGTCATACGAGCTGTCTGTTCATTTGGAGAAGTTGTATTAGGTGTTACCGCTGTAATTGAGGAACTTTGTTCGTAGTCATAATCATGTACATCTTCTTCTCGTTCATCCTTAACAATCATATTTTATAAAATAATACAAGTCTTCATTATATAAGACAGACTTTCTGCATCCCACATTCTAGTCGGCCCTTTCACTATCGCAAATCTAGCCTGTAAAACCCCGAAAGCACGTTCAATTATCGCAGAAATAATCCTGCATCAAACGGTTGTGGCCTTCAACTCTTTCACGGCGAATATAACAGCGATGCATATCTCGTTGTGAAGCGAGATTATCCAAAGCTCTTTGTTGCATGTGTTTGTTATACATTATTGTTATATCGTCTTCATGATCCCATTCATCGTTTGAGTCAGTGGAGGTTGAAGAAGAAGAGAAATGAGACATTTTAGTGACGTAGACTTGTAGATCTCAGAATTTGACGAATAAGTTTTTGTTGTGGGTGTTTAAATAGGATTAAAGGAGTTCGTTCACGTGAAACATACAGAAAAAAAAAAAATTGATTGGAAGTTGTATTGGTTGACGTGCATTGACCAAGCTTAGGGCCAAAACAAATCAATTCATGAGATTCCCACCAAAATTAATAACTTCAGATGTCTTACATGATTTATAAGATAATACCCAAAATACCCCTACAACTTCCTTTGTCTAAATTAAAAGAAACTAACAATATTACTGATCATACTGAGTGTTAGGTACAAATGATAGTGTACGTGTGGAATCTGAACCTGATAATTGTGTTTGCCGCGATGTAGAAGTCTGATGCTTTGATACCGATCGCCTTCCTGAAACTGCTATCGGGGGAACTGATTCTCGTAGCACCATTTCATTAGTTATAAATTTTCTTAATAGACAATTATTTCTTGAAAGTTCATGGCACTGTCTGTACAACTCCTCCTACAAATGAAGTAGTGATATAAAAAAATAACATTAATAAACATAAGCACACTCGAGAAACAAAAAATAAGTCAATTTCTTACATATGATTGATCGCCACGCGGTTCAAACTCAAAAGTTTCCTGACCAAGGTTTCTTGTGATTGTACCACCCGTGAATAAGGGTGCTTCAACTATGGGCTCACCATAAAATGCTGGTCTCTCAAGCAGCGGTTGTGTTGGATATTGTGAGGGCAACCAAAAAGGAGGTGCTGGAAATGGCAATCGAGCAGATGGATCACTGCAACTAGCTGCCCCTATGAAATCAACGTTAGCTCCATGCGAAAGATTCGGCATAATAGGACCAACTGATACCTTAACCCAATACTGATCATATACGCTCTGTGGAACACGACAGACCAGTGTAGGAGCATCAATAGGATTACAGAACTCATGTGGTTTCATTCGAGACATAGTAGTTGGAGGATTTGATGGGATAGCAAAACCCCAGTTTTTTTCCGATAACATCGATCACCGAGATACCAAACCCCTACATTGAAACAATAATTAGCACTAACAATCATAAGTAAAATAAGCATTGAAACAATAACTTTATAAAGTATTATCTGACTACCATATTGGAAGATAACACAGTGGTGGGATAAGAT
This sequence comes from Hemerocallis citrina, assembly GCA_017893485.1. NCBI lineage: Eukaryota > Viridiplantae > Streptophyta > Magnoliopsida > Asparagales > Asphodelaceae > Hemerocallis > Hemerocallis citrina. The sequence goes on along the minus strand of CM030366.1, from coordinate 158,492,139 downwards.
GATCGCATATTGAATATCATACTCGTTCTCATATGACGATCCATTATATGGTTGCCATATAATAGATGTTGATGACCTCATCTCCAGCTGACTCCGGGCTATGGAGATATTGTAACGAATCAAATCAGTTCTACTTTGATCCAAATTTTTGCGATTCCACCGTGCAATTTTTGGTCTAATATCCGCATTTTGTAAATGAATCGCAAAATCTACAGTTCTATCACTCATCGGTGTACAAATACTTGTGTATTCATAAACCAAGTACTAAAATAACATCATAATATTAATATGTAAAATTAATAATCCAAATACTAATATTTGGTATTTTAATATTGTTATAAAATAATAATTATTATTTAGTAAGATTACCTTGAGTACTTGCCACGCGCCGTTAAATGCTTTCAGTTTTAGTTTGCTACAAGAATCCAAAGACATATATAGCAATGTCAATGTCGGACTTCCTCAATCATGCGTGCCAACTAGATTCAGATCTTCAAAAGCAGCAAGGAAACCACATCTCACTACTGAAGAAGCATTGAGCAGAAAAAACTCACCCACAAAGTACAGGAAGAAAGCTCTGGCAACTTTCAATGCCGCTTCAGGATCTAGCATAGCGACATCGATCCATTCTTTCTGAAAATAATTCTTTAAGAAAAAGCAGCGTATACCGTGTGATTTCCAATCTTCCGGTGTAATTTCTGCGAAGAACATAGACCGAACAACATCGAAGGTGTATGCTTCATCGTTACACGGCGGTGCATCACCAACTCCAATAGATAATTCCGTTAGCATTGCCCAGTCTAATGGGGTAAATCCCAACTCACCGCCTGGAAGATGGAAAGTGTGGGTTGTGTCCCACCATCTCTTAACCAAAGCCTCAACAAGGCGCGCCGAGGACTTCTCTGTATCGATAGTAAAAAAGGGGCCCAACCGGCATTATCGATCCGCTGCTTGATTAGAGGGACAGAGCAAACTAGCTTCGAAGCTTTTATCGGCCCATTCCAATTTCCTCTGAATGTAACAAATCCACTGATAGGTTGCTCAGTAATCAGCTTATGTACGTGTTGTCCACCATCGACTACTATGACCCACTTCGATGGATCGCTATAATTCACAGGCACAGTTGTTTCTTCTTTACTTCTATTTTGTGATTGTGCGGACTCTGACCAACGTCTAAATTTGACTTTTCCAATAAATCTCTTGATTGATGAAGACTTTTTTTTCTCGTATATTGAATACAATGAGAATTGAGAGGAGGAGAGAAAATTTTATGAAGAAAGGAATGAGAAAAGAGAAGACCACATTCTGAGTTCGGCCTTCAACTCTTGCAATTTATAAGCTTTCAGAATTAAACATAAAGGGTAAATTAGTCATTTTGCGTCAAAAGCATGGGAAACCACATCATTTCCCTTTAAATAAAAACCAAAAATATTCCCACGCCGAAAAAAACCCCCTAATTCACGGATGGGACAACATGTCTCGTCTCTTGGATTTATTTTTAAATACGTCATCGGACGATACATGTTGTATCGTCTGACTATAAAATTGAGAAAATTTACCAAACAACCACTGCAAACATAAGCCCTATCTCTTATTTCTATACACGTCATTTTCTCAAAAATGAGAAACACCATTGTGGATGCTCTAAAGTTTATACAGTTCGCATCAATGCAGATGAATTCCCATTGAAAATTGAGACCAGGAACGTATCTACATCAACATATTTCATGGGGCCTTTTTTTCTGTCAAAATTTGATAATTGAGGGGGTGTTTTTGATAGGCCCGGATGGGTGAGACTTGTTTTTTTTATATATAAAAATTTAGCCTAATATTAACATAAACTAATTTATTCCATGTTCTTGAAAGTTAAGAGGAAAAATGATTTCCATGTGCAAATTAATCTAAGCGTTCTGTTTAGCTCTTGCGACCAATAAGAAAGAGAGGATGACAAGCAACTATAATCTAAATGGAACAAACTAAAATATTCACAACGTCAAAGAGAGAAGAGTCGATCACAATTTGTATGCTTTTAAAAGCCAGATTCTTAGATGGAAATAATCAAGGCTAAATATTTCCCCCTCAAACAAAAAATAATAATAAAATTTAAGGCAAAATATTCCCTTTAGTTGGGCAAGATTCAAGAATGCATCATGTATATTTATTCATGTGATGCGAGGACTTCACCTAAAAGATGAAAACTGATTATTTAGAGTAAAGTGAAAGATTATTATTATATTTACAGAGAAACATCATGGTGAGTTTGTTTGACTCAAAACACACGTTTCTTCTTCTTCTTCTTCTTCTTCTTCTTCTTACATACGTTTCTCTTCGATTTCAGGCCCACCAGTCCACTTGTTGATGCATTCCTCGAATCAAAATTCAAAGACCAACTGAGATAAGTTAAAGAGTTGCTGACTCACACTAGAGCTGGAGTGTATATCATTATTATTATTACATTTAGTTGGTCCAATCTGTGCCAATCAAAAATCCAATACCAACCTACTTATCCAAAATCACATATCATCAAATTAATTAATAATCTGATATTTATTGCAATGAATTAAGCACATTTTCCTCCTTTTTTTTCATAGATGAATAAGATGAGCAAACTTGGCCTCATTATGAACGATCCCCACTTCTAGAATACTAGTATACACTACCTCACGAACGTCCCCCTCAAGCATTACATTTTGCTCTCAGACTTTGCCCCTTTTCTTTACTTTACTTTTTTCTTTACTTTACTTTACTTTACGGAACGGATGAGAAAAGTCAGTGAGTTTAAATGGGTGAGCACGCGTTCCCCAATACAATCTCCATCACATCTTGGAAAGGAGGATCCCACTCTCTTAAAGTATCCAGTCATTCATTGTCAAAAAATGCATATATACATATAGCACATATAGTTTTGCTATATAGTTTTTACTGCAGTTGTCCAATACTATATTATAGCAATTTATAATAAACAAATTATAAGATGGACTTTGCATATCCGTCGGAGTGCGAAATGTATATAAAATGAATTATTTAATATAAAAAAATTCGTTAGACGGATGTTGAAGATCTGTCGGAAGGGGGAAAAAAATTAAAAAGTGACAGACGGATCAAGAAGATCCATCACACGATTTTTAAATATTTTTTTTCGAATTTTAAAATAACTAAACCGAATTTATAGTTGGGAAAAAAATAAAAATGCCCCCCCCCCCCCCCCCCCCCCCCCCCCCCCCCCCGGAATATCCGCCTGACAATTAAAAAATTATTATTTTTAGTCAGACGGATCATGAAGATCCGTCCCGTATAATATGCATAATTGCTATATCCACTCTCATATATAGTAATCTACTGTCGCAAAATATGAAAAATATGCATAAACAGCAAACGACTGCAACACTTTTTTAGCGAAAATATGCATATTATGCATACTTAGCAAACGACTGGAGTATCCACAGTTGTGTGCTATTTATCCATTAAATGCATTTTATAGCAAACGACTCGCTGCAGTCGTTTACTATTTATGCATTTTTGCCAAAAGCGCAATAGTAGATTGCTATAAATAAGAGAAGA